>OX578272.1:32693700-33893700 GCA_951217065.1 Baccha elongata
TATAACTCGAGAAGACATCACTTTTAAGCAAAAATAACAATATTTAGGGTCCATTTTGCGAATTACGAAAAAACGCTGTATTTTTCACGGAAATCACTTTCAGCTAAAAGCAACTATTTTTACGGGTTCTGTGAAGGCTACCCAACTATAAAAAACACATTGAAAAAGAGAAAACAGATTTGAAAGTATTTCGATTTTTGAACTTTAGAAAAAGGGCTATAACTCGAGAAGACATCACTTTTAAGCAAAAATAACAATATTTAGGGTCCATTTTGAGAATTACGAAAAAACGCTGTATTTTTCACGGAAATCACGTTCAGCTAAAAGCAACTATTTTTACGGGTTCTGTGAAGGCTACCCAACTATAAAAAACACATTGAAAAAGAGAAAACAGATTTGAAAGTTTTTCGATTTTTGAACTCTAGAAAAAGGGCTATAACTCGAGAAGACATCACTTTTAAGCAAAAATAACAATATTTAGGGTCCATTTTGCGAATTACGAAAAAACGCTGTATTTTTCACGGAAATCACTTTCAGCTAAAAGCAACTATTTTTACGGGTTCTGTGAAGGCTACCCAACTTTAAAAAACACATTGAAAAAGAGAAAACAGATTTGAAAGTATTTCGATTTTTGAACTTTAGAAAAAGGGCTAAAACTCGAGAAGACATCACTTTTAAGCAAAAATAACAATATTTAGGGTCCATTTTGCGAATTACGAAAAAACGCTGTATTTTTCACGGAAATCACTTTCAGCTTAAAGCAACTATATTTACGGGTTCTGTGAAGGCTACCCAACTATAAAAAACACATTGAAAAAGAGAAAACAGATTTGAAAGTTTTTCGATTTTTGAACTTTAGAAAAAGGGCTATAACTCGAGAAGACATCACTTTTAAGCAAAAATAACAATATTTAGGGTAAATTTTGCGAATTACGAAAAAACGCTGTATTTTTCACGGAAATCACTTTCAGCTAAAAGCAACTATTTTTACGGGTTCTGTGAAGGCTACCCAACTATAAAAAAACACATTGAAAAAGAGAAAACAGATTTGAAAGTTTTTCGATTTTTGAACTTTAGAAAAAGGGCTATAACTCGAGAAGACATCACTTTTAAGCAAAAATAACAATATTTAGGGTCCATTTTGCGAATTACGAAAAAACGCTGTATTTTTCACGGAAATCACTTTCAGCTAAAAGCAACTATTTTTACGGGTTCTGTGAAGGCTACCCAACTATAAAAAACACATTGAAAAAGAGAAAACAGATTTGAAAGTTTTTCGATTTTTGAACTTTAGAAAAAGGGCTATAACTCGAGAAGACATCACTTTTAAGCAAAAATAACCATATTTAGGGTCCATTTTGCGAATTACGAAAAACGCTGTATTTTTCACGGAAATCACTTTCAGCTAAAAGCAACTATTTTTACGGGTTCTGTGAAGGCTACCCAACTATAAAAAACACATTGAAAAAGAGAAAACAGATTTGAAAGTTTTTCGATTTTTGAACTTTAGAAAAAGGGCTATAACTCGAGAAGACATCACTTTTAAGCAAAAATAACAATATTTAGGGTCCATTTTGCGAATTACGAAAAAACGCTGTATTTTTCACGGAAATCACTTTCAGCTAAAAGCAACGATTTTTACGGGTTCTGTGAAGGCTACCCAACTATAAAAAACACATTGAAAAAGAGAAAACAGATTTGAAAGTTTTTCGATTTTTGAACTTTAGAAAAAGGGCTATAACTCGAGAAGACATCACTTTTAAGCAAAAATAACAATATTTAGGGTCCATTTTGCGAATTACGAAAAAACGCTGTATTTTTCACGGAAATCACTTTCAGCTAAAAGCAACTATTTTTACGGGTTCTGTGAAGGCTACCCAACTTTAAAAAAACACATTGTAAAAGAGAAAACAGATTTGAAAGTATTTCGATTTTTGAACTTTAGAAAAAGGGCTAAAACTCGAGAAGACATCACTTTTAAGCAAAAATAACAATATTTAGGGTACATTTTGCGAATTACGAAAAAACGCTGTATTTTTTCACGGAAATCACTTTCAGCTTAAAGCAACTATATTTACGGGTTCTGTGAAGGCTACCCAACTATAAAAAACACATTGAAAAAGAGAAAACAGATTTGAAAGTTTTTTGATTTTTGAACTTTAGAAAAAGGGCTATAACTCAAGAAGACATCACTTTTAAGCAAAAATAACAATATTTAGGGTCCATTTTGCGAATTACGAAAAAACGCTGTATTTTTCACGGAAATCACTTTCAGGTTCTGTGAAGGCTACCCAACTATAAAAAGCACATTGAAAAAGAGAAAACAGATTTGAAAGTTTTTCGATTTTTGAACTCTAGAAAAAGGGCTATAACTCGAGAAGACATCACTTTTAAGCAAAAATAACAATATTTAGGGTCCATTTTGCGAATTACGAAAAAAACGCTGTATTTTTCACGGAAATCACTTTCAGCTAAAAGCAACTATTTTTACGGGTTCTGTGAAGGCTACCCAACTATAAAAAACACATTGAAAAAGAGAAAACAGATTTGAAAGTTTTTCGATTTTTGAACTTTAGAAAAAGGGCTATAACTCGAGAAGACATCACTTTTAAGCAAAAATAACAATATTTAGGGTCCATTTTGCGAATTACGAAAAAACGCTGTATTTTTCACGGAAATCACTTTCAGCTAAAAGCAACTATTTTTACGGGTTCTGTGAAGGCTACCCAACTATAAAAAACACATTGAAAAAGAGAAAACAGATTTGAAAGTTTTTCGATTTTTGAACTTTAGAAAAAGGGCTATAACTCGAGAAGACATCACTTTTAAGCAAAAATAACAATATTTAGGGTCCATTTTGCGAATTACGAAAAAACGCTGTATTTTTCACGGAAATCACTTTCAGCTAAAAGCAACTATTTTTACGGGTTCTGTGAAGGCTACCCAACTATAAAAAACACATTGAAAAAGAGAAAACAGATTTGAAAGTTTTTCGATTTTTGAACTTTAGAAAAAGGGCTATAACTCGGGAAGACATCACTTTTAAGCAAAAATAACAATATTTAGGGTCCATTTTGCGAATTACGAAAAAACGCTGTATTTTTCACGGAAATCACTTTCAGCTAAAAGCAACTATTTTTACGGGTTCTGTGAAGGCTACCCAACTATAAAAAACACATTGAAAAAGAGAAAACAGATTTGAAAGTTTTTCGATTTTTGAACTTTAGAAAAAGGGCTATAACTCGAGAAGACATCACTTTTAAGCAAAAATAACAATATTTAGGGTCCATTTTGCGAATTACGAAAAAACGCTGTATTTTTCACGGAAATCACTTTCAGCTAAAATCAACTATTTTTACGGGTTCTGTGAAGGCTACCCAACTATAAAAAACACATTGAAAAAGAGAAAACAGATTTGAAAGTTTTTCGATTTTTGAACTTTAGAAAAAGGGCTATAACTCGAGAAGACATCACTTTTAAGCAAAAATAACAATATTTAGGGTCCATTTTGCGAATTACGAAAAAACGCTGTATTTTTCACGGAAATCACTTTCAGCTAAAAGCAACTATTTTTACGGGTTCTGTGAAGGCTACCCAACTATAAAAAACACATTGAAAAAGAGAAAACAGATTTGAAAGTTTTTTCGATTTTTGAACTTTAGAAAAAGGGCTATAACTCGAGAAGACATCACTTTTAAGCAAAAATAACAATATTTAGGGTCCATTTTGCGAATTACGAAAAAACGCTGTATTTTTCACGGAAATCACTTTCAGCTAAAAGCAACTATTTTTACGGGTTCTGTGAAGGCTACCCAACTATAAAAAACACATTGAAAAAGAGAAAACAGATTTGAAAGTTTTTCGATTTTTGAACTTTAGAAAAAGGGCTATAACTCGAGAAGACATCACTTTTAAGCAAAAATAACAATATTTAGGGTCCATTTTGCGAATTACGAAAAAACGCTGTATTTTTCACGGAAATCACTTTCAGCTAAAAGCAACTATTTTTACGGGTTCTGTGAAGGCTACCCAACTATAAAAAGCACATTGAAAAAGAGAAAACAGATTTGAAAGTTTTTCGATTTTTGAACTTTAGAAAAAGGGCTATAACTCGAGAAGACATCACTTTTAAGCAAAAATAACAATATTTAGGGTCCATTTTGCGAATTACGAAAAAACGCTGTATTTTTCACGGAAATCACTTTCAGCTAAAAGCAACTATTTTTACGGGTTCTGTGAAGGCTACCCAACTATAAAAAACACATTGAAAAAGAGAAAACAGATTTGAAAGTTTTTCGATTTTTGAACTTTAGAAAAAGGGCTATAACTCGAGAAGACATCACTTTTAAGCAAAAATAACAATATTTAGGGTCCATTTTGCGAATTACGAAAAAACGCTGTATTTTTCACGGAAATCACTTTCAGCTAAAAGCAACTATTTTTACGGGTTCTGTGAAGGCTACCCAACTATAAAAAACACATTGAAAAAGAGAAAACAGATTTGAAAGTTTTTCGATTTTTGAACTTTAGAAAAAGGGCTATAACTCGAGAAGACATCACTTTTAAGCAAAAATAACAATATTTAGGGTCCATTTTGCGAATTACGAAAAAACGCTGTATTTTTCACGGAAATCACTTTCAGCTAAAAGCAACTATTTTTACGGGTTCTGTGAAGGCTACCCAACTATAAAAAACACATTGAAAAAGAGAAAACAGATTTGAAAGTTTTTCGATTTTTGAACTTTAGAAAAAGGGCTATAACTCGAGAAGACATCACTTTTAAGCAAAAATAACAATATTTAGGGTCCATTTTGCGAATTACGAAAAAACGCTGTATTTTTCACGGAAATCACTTTCAGCTAAAAGAACTATTTTTACGGGTTCTGTGAAGGCTACACAACTATAAAAAACACATTGAAAAAGAGAAAACAGATTTGAAAGTTTTTCGATTTTTGAACTTTAGAAAAAGGGCTATAACTCGAGAAGACATCACTTTTAAGCAAAAATAACAATATTTAGGGTCCATTTTGCGAATTACGAAAAAACGCTGTATTTTTCACGGAAATCACTTTCAGCTAAAAGCAACTATTTTTACGGGTTCTGTGAAGGCTACCCAACTATAAAAAACACATTGAAAAAGAGAAAACAGATTTGAAAGTTTTTCGATTTTTAAACTTTAGAAAAAGGGCTATAACTCGAGAAGACATCACTTTTAAGCAAAAATAACAATATTTAGGGTCCATTTTGCGAATTACGAAAAAACGCTGTATTTTTCACGGAAATCACTTTCAGCTAAAAGCAACTATTTTTACGGGTTCTGTGAAGGCTACCCAACTATAAAAAACACATTGAAAAAGAGAAAACAGATTTGAAAGTTTTTCGATTTTTGAACTTTAGAAAAAGGGCTATAACTCGAGAAGACATCACTTTTAAGCAAAAATAACAATATTTAGGGTCCATTTTGCGAATTACGAAAAAACGCTGTATTTTTCACGGAAATCACTTTCAGCTAAAATCAACTATTTTTTACGGGTTCTGTGAAGGCTACCCAACTATAAAAAAACACATTGAAAAAGAGAAAACAGATTTGAAAGTTTTTCGATTTTTGAACTTTAGAAAAAGGGCTATAACTCGAGAAGACATCACTTTTAAGCAAAAATAACAATATTTAGGGTCCATTTTGCGAATTACGAAAAAACGCTGTATTTTTCACGGAAATCACTTTCAGCTAAAAGCAACTATTTTTACGGGTTCTGTGAAGGCTACCCAACTATAAAAAACACATTGAAAAAGAGAAAACAGATTTGAAAGTTTTTTCGATTTTTGAACTTTAGAAAAAGGGCTATAACTCGAGAAGACATCACTTTTAAGCAAAAATAACAATATTTAGGGTCCATTTTGCGAATTACGAAAAAAACGCTGTATTTTTCACGGAAATCACTTTCAGCTAAAAGCAACTATTTTTACGGGTTCTGTGAAGGCTACCCAACTATAAAAAACACATTGAAAAAGAGAAAACAGATTTGAAAGTTTTTCGATTTTTGAACTTTAGAAAAAGGGGCTATAACTCGAGAAGACATCACTTTTAAGCAAAAATAACAATATTTAGGGTCCATTTTGCGAATTACGAAAAAACGCTGTATTTTTCACGGAAATCACTTTCAGCTAAAAGCAACTATTTTTACGGGTTCTGTGAAGGCTACCCAACTATAAAAAACACATTGAAAAAGAGAAAACAGATTTGAAAGTTTTTCGATTTTTGAACTTTAGAAAAAGGGCTATAACTCGAGAAGACATCACTTTTAAGCAAAAATAACAATATTTAGGGTCCATTTTGCGAATTACGAAAAAAACGCTGTATTTTTCACGGAAATCACTTTCAGCTAAAAGCAACTATTTTTACGGGTTCTGTGAAGGCTACCCAACTATAAAAAACACATTGAAAAAGAGAAAACAGATTTGAAAGTTTTTCGATTTTTGAACTTTAGAAAAAGGGCTATAACTCGAGAAGACATCACTTTTAAGCAAAAATAACAATATTTAGGGTCCATTTTGCGAATTACGAAAAAACGCTGTATTTTTCACGGAAATCACTTTCAGCTAAAAGCAACTATTTTTAAGGGTTCTGTGAAGGCTACCCAACTATAAAAAAACACATTGAAAAAGAGAAAACAGATTTGAAAGTTTTTCGATTTTTGAACTTTAGAAAAAGGGCTATAACTCGAGAAGACATCACTTTTAAGCAAAAATAACAATTTTTAGAGTCCATTTTGCGAATTACGAAAAAACGCTGTATTTTTCACGGAAATCACTTTCAGCTAAAAGAACTATTTTTACGGGTTCTGTGAAGGCTACACAACTATAAAAAACACATTGAAAAAGAGAAAACAGATTTGAAAGTTTTTCGATTTTTGAACTTTAGAAAAAGGGCTATAACTCGAGAAGACATCACTTTTAAGCAAAAATAACAATATTTAGGGTCCATTTTGCGAATTACGAAAAAACGCTGTATTTTTCACGGAAATCACTTTCAGCTAAAAGCAACTATTTTTACGGGTTCTGTGAAGGCTACCCAACTATAAAAAACACATTGAAAAAGAGAAAACAGATTTGAAAGTTTTTCGATTTTTGAACTTTAGATAAAGGGCTATAACTCGAGAAGACATCACTTTTAAGCAAAAATAACAATATTTAGGGGTCCATTTTGCGAATTACGAAAAAACGCCTGTATTTTTCACGGAAATCACTTTCAGCTAAAAGCAACTATTTTTACGGGTTCTGTGAAGGCTACCCAACTATAAAAAACACATTGAAAAAGAGAAAACAGATTTGAAAGTTTTTCGATTTTTGAACTTTAGAAAAAGTGCTATAACTCGAGAAGACATCACTTTTAAGCAAAAATAACAATATTTAGGGTCCATTTTGCGAATTACGAAAAAACGCTGTATTTTTCACGGAAATCACTTTCAGCTAAAAGCAACTATTTTTACGGGTTCTGTGAAGGCTACCCAACTATAAAAAACAAATTGAAAAAGAGAAAACAGATTTGAAAGTTTTTCGATTTTTGAACTTTAGAAAAAGGGCTATAACTCGAGAAGACATCACTTTTAAGCAAAAAAAACAATATTTAGGGGTCCATTTTGCGAATTACGAAAAAACGCTGTATTTTTCACGGAAATCACTTTCAGCTAAAAGCAACTATTTTTACGGGTTCTGTGAAGGCTACCCAACTATAAAAAACACATTGAAAAAGAGAAAACAGATTTGAAGTTTTTCGATTTTTGAACCTTAGAAAAAGGGCTATAACTCGAGAAGACATCACTTTTAAGCAAAAATAACAATATTTAGGGTCCATTTTGCGAATTACGAAAAAACGCTGTATTTTTCACGGAAATCACTTTCAGCTAAAAGCAACTATTTTTACGGGTTCTGTGAAGGCTACCCAACTATAAAAAACAAATTGAAAAAGAGAAAACAGATTTGAAAGTTTTTCGATTTTTGAACTTTAGAAAAAGGGCTATAACTCGAGAAGACATCACTTTTAAGCAAAAATAACAATATTTAGGGTCCATTTTGCGAATTACGAAAAAACGCTGTATTTTTCACGGAAATCACTTTCAGCTAAAAGCAACTATTTTTACGGGTTCTGTGAAGGCTACCCAACTATAAAAAAACACATTGAAAAAGAGAAAACAGATTTGAAAGTTTTTCGATTTTTGAACTTAGAAAAAGGGCTATAACTCGAGAAGACATCACTTTTAAGCAAAAATAACAATATTTAGGGTCCATTTTGCGAATTACGAAAAAACGCTGTATTTTTCACGGAAATCACTTTCAGCTAAAATCAAACTATTTTTACGGGTTCTGTGAAGGCTACCCAACTATAAAAAACACATTGAAAAAGAGAAAACAGATTTGAAAGTTTTTCGATTTTTGAACTTTAGAAAAAGGGCTATAACTCGAGAAGACATCACTTTTAAGCAAAAATAACAATATTTTAGGGTCCATTTTGCGAATTACGAAAAAACGCTGTATTTTTCACGGAAATCACTTTCAGCTAAAAGCAACTATTTTTACGGGTTCTGTGAAGGCTACCCAACTATAAAAAACACATTGAAAAAGAGAAAACAGATTTGAAAGTTTTTTCGATTTTTGAACTTTAGAAAAAGGGCTATAACTCGAGAAGACATCACTTTTAAGCAAAAAATAACAATATTTAGGGGTCCATTTTGCGAATTACGAAAAAACGCTGTATTTTTCACGGAAATCACTTTCAGCTAAAAGCAACTATTTTTACGGGTTCTGTGAAGGCTACCCAACTATAAAAAACACATTGAAAAAGAGAAAACAGATTTGAAAGTTTTTCGATTTTTGAACTTTAGAAAAAGGGCTATAACTCGAGAAGACATCACTTTTAAGCAAAAATAACAATATTTAGGGTCCATTTTGCGAATTACGAAAAAACGCTGTATTTTTCACGGAAATCACTTTCAGCTAAAAGCAACTATTTTTTACGGGTTCTGTGAAGGCTACCCAACTATAAAAAACACATTGAAAAAGAGAAAACAGATTTGAAAGTTTTTCGATTTTTGAACTTTAGAAAAAGGGCTATAACTCGAGAAGACATCACTTTTAAGCAAAATAACAATATTTAGGGTCCATTTTGCGAATTACGAAAAAACGCTGTATTTTTCACGGAAATCACTTTCAGCTAAAAGCAACTATTTTTACGGGTTCTGTGAAGGCTACCCAACTATAAAAAACACATTGAAAAAGAGAAAACAGATTTAAAAGTTTTTCGATTTTTGAACTTTAGAAAAAGGGCTATAACTCGAGAAGACATCACTTTTAAGCAAAAATAACAATTTTTAGGGTCCATTTTGCGAATTACGAAAAAACGCTGTATTTTTCACGGAAATCACTTTCAGCTAAAAGAACTATTTTTACGGGTTCTGTGAAGGCTACACAACTATAAAAAACACATTGAAAAAGAGAAAACAGATTTGAAAGTTTTTCGATTTTTGAACTTTAGAAAAAGGGCTATAACTCGAGAAGACATCACTTTTAAGCAAAAATAACAATATTTAGGGTCCATTTTGCGAATTACGAAAAAACGCTGTATTTTTCACGGAAATCACTTTCAGCTAAAAGCAACTATTTTTACGGGTTCTGTGAAGGCTACCCAACTATAAAAAACACATTGAAAAAGAGAAAACAGATTTGAAAGTTTTTCGATTTTTTGAACTTTAGAAAAAGGGCTATAACTCGAGAAGACATCACTTTTAAGCAAAAATAACAATATTTAGGGTCCATTTTGCGAATTACGAAAAAACGCTGTATTTTTCACGGAAATCACTTTCAGCTAAAAGCAACTATTTTTACGGGTTCTGTGAAGGCTACACAACTATAAAAAACACATTGAAAAAGAGAAAACAGATTTGAAAGTTTTTCGATTTTTGAACTTTAGAAAAAGTGCTATAACTCGAGAAGACATCACTTTTAAGCAAAAATAACAATATTTAGGGTCCATTTTGCGAATTACGAAAAAACGCTGTATTTTTCACGGAAATCACTTTCAGCTAAAAGCAACTATTTTTACGGGTTCTGTGAAGGCTACCCAACTATAAAAAACAAATTGAAAAAGAGAAAACAGATTTGAAAGTTTTTCGATTTTTGAACTTTAGAAAAAGGGCTATAACTCGAGAAGACATCACTTTTAAGCAAAAATAACAATATTTAGGGTCCATTTTGCGAATTACGAAAAAACGCTGTATTTTTCACGGAAATCACTTTCAGCTAAAAGCAACTATTTTTACGGGTTCTGTGAAGGCTACCCAACTATAAAAAACACATTGAAAAAGAGAAAACAGATTTGAAAGTTTTTCGATTTTTGAACCTTAGAAAAAGGGCTATAACTCGAGAAGACATCACTTTTAAGCAAAAATAACAATATTTAGGGTCCATTTTGCGAATTACGAAAAAACGCTGTATTTTTCACGGAAATCACTTTCAGCTAAAAGCAACTATTTTTACGGGTTCTGTGAAGGCTACCCAACTATAAAAAACAAATTGAAAAAGAGAAAAACAGATTTGAAAGTTTTTCGATTTTTGAACTTTAGAAAAAGGGCTATAACTCGAGAGACATCACTTTTAAGCAAAAATAACAATATTTAGGGTCCATTTTGCGAATTACGAAAAAACGCTGTATTTTTCACGGAAATCACTTTCAGCTAAAAGCAACTATTTTTACGGGTTCTGTGAAGGCCTACCCAACTATAAAAAAACACATTGAAAAAGAGAAAACAGATTTGAAAGTTTTTCGATTTTTTGAACTTTAGAAAAAGGGCTATAACTCGAGAAGACATCACTTTTAAGCAAAAATAACAATATTTAGGGTCCATTTTGCGAATTACGAAAAAACGCTGTATTTTTCACGGAAATCACTTTCAGCTAAAAGCAACTATTTTTACGGGTTCTGTGAAGGCTACCCAACTATAAAAAAACACATTGAAAAAGAGAAAACAGATTTGAAAGTTTTTCGATTTTTGAACTTTAGAAAAAGGGCTATAACTCGAGAAGACATCACTTTTAAGCAAAAATAACAATATTTAGGGTCCATTTTGCGAATTACGAAAAAACGCTGTATTTTTCACGGAAATCACTTTCAGCTAAAAGCAACTATTTTTACGGGTTCTGTGAAGGCTACCCAACTATAAAAAAGAGAAAACAGATTTGAAAGTTTTTCGATTTTTGAACTTTAGAAAAAGGGCTATAACTCGAGAAGACATCACTTTTAAGCAAAAATAACAATATTTAGGGTCCATTTTGCGAATTACGAAAAAACGCTGTATTTTTCACGGAAATCACTTTCAGCTAAAAGCAACTATTTTTACGGGTTCTGTGAAGGCTACCCAACTATAAAAAACACATTGAAAAAGAGAAAACAGATTTGAAAGTTTTTCGATTTTTGAACTTTAGAAAAAGGGCTATAACTCGAGAAGACATCACTTTTAAGCAAAAATAACAATATTTAGGGTCCATTTTGCGAATTACGAAAAAACGCTGTATTTTTCACGGAAATCACTTTCAGCTAAAAGCAACTATTTTTACGGGTTCTGTGAAGGCTACCCAACTATAAAAAAACACATTGAAAAAGAGAAAACAGATTTGAAAGTTTTTCGATTTTTGAACTTTAGAAAAAGGGCTATAACTCGAGAAGACATCACTTTTAAGCAAAAATAACAATATTTAGGGTCCATTTTGCGAATTACGAAAAAACGCTGTATTTTTCACGGAAATCACTTTCAGCTAAAAGCAACTATTTTTACGGGTTCTGTGAAGGCTACCCAACTATAAAAAACACATTGAAAAAAGAGAAAACAGATTTGAAAGTTTTTCGATTTTTGAACTTTAGAAAAAGGGCTATAACTCGAGACATCACTTTTAAGCAAAAATAACAATATTTAGGGTCCATTTTGCGAATTACGAAAAAACGCTGTATTTTTCACGGAAATTACTTTCAGCTAAAAGCAACTATTTTTACGGGTTCTGTGAAGGCTACCCAACTATAAAAAAACACATTGAAAAAGAGAAAACAGATTTGAAAGTTTTTCGATTTTTGAAACTTTAGAAAAAGGGCTATAACTTGAGAAGACATCACTTTTAAGCAAAAATAACAATATTTAGGGTCCATTTTGCGAATTACGAAAAAACGCTGTATTTTTCACGGAAATCACTTTTAGCTAAAAGCAACTATTTTTACGGGTTCTGTGAAGGCTACCCAACTATAAAAAACACATTGAAAAAGAGAAAACAGATTTGAAAGTTTTTCGATTTTTGAACTTTAGAAAAAGGGCTATAACTCAAGAAGACATCACTTTTAAGCAAAAATAACAATATTTAGGGTCCATTTTGCGAATTACGAAAAAACGCTGTATTTTTCACGGAAATCACTTTCAGCTAAAAGCAACTATTTTTACGGGTTCTGTGAAGGCTACCCAACTATAAAAAACACATTGAAAAAGAGAAAACAGATTTGAAAGTTTTTCGATTTTTGAACTTTAGAAAAAGGGCTATAACTCGAGAAGACATCACTTTTAAGCAAAAATAACAATATTTAGGGTCCATTTTGCGAATTACGAAAAAACGCTGTATTTTTCACGGAAATCACTTTCAGCTAAAAGCAACTATTTTTACGGGTTCTGTGAAGGCTATCCAACTATAAAAAACAAATTGAAAAAGAGAAAACAGATTTGAAAGTTTTTCGATTTTTGAACTTTAGAAAAAAGGGCTATAACTCGAGAAGACATCACTTTTAAGCAAAAATAACAATATTTAGGGTCCATTTTGCGAATTACGAAAAAACGCTGTATTTTTCACGGAAATCACTTTCAGCTAAAAGCAACTATTTTTACGGGTTCTGTGAAGGCTACCCAACTATAAAAAACACATTGAAAAAGAGAAAACAGATTTGAAAGTTTTTCGATTTTTGAACTTTAGAAAAAGGGCTATAACTCGAGAAGACATCACTTTTAAGCAAAAATAACAATATTTAGGGTCCATTTTGCGAATTACGAAAAAACGCTGTATTTTTCACGGAAATCACTTTCAGCTAAAAGCAACTATTTCTACGGGTTCTGTGAAGGCTACCCAACTATAAAAAACACATTGAAAAAGAGAAAACAGATTTGAAAGTTTTTCGATTTTTGAACTTTAGAAAAAGGGCTATAACTCGAGAAGACATCACTTTTAAGCAAAAATAACAATATTTAGGGTCCATTTTGCGAATTACGAAAAAACGCTGTATTTTTCACGGAAATCACTTTCAGCTAAAAGCAACTATTTTTACGGGTTCTGTGAAGGCTACCCAACTATAAAAAACAAATTGAAAAAGAGAAAACAGATTTGAAAGTTTTTCGATTTTTGAACTTTAGAAAAAGGGCTATAACTCGAGAAGGACATCACTTTTAAGCAAAAATAACAATATTTAGGGTCCATTTTGCGAATTACGAAAAAACGCTGTATTTTTCACGGAAATCACTTTCAGCTAAAAGCAACTATTTTTAACGGGTTCTGTGAAGGCTACCCAACTATAAAAAACACATTGAAAAAGAGAAAACAGATTTGAAAGTTTTTTCGAATTTTGAACTTTAGAAAAAGGGCTATAACTCGAGAAGACATCACTTTTAAGCAAAAATAACAATATTTAGGGTCCATTTTGCGAATTACGAAAAAACGCTGTATTTTTCACGGAAATCACTTTCAGCTAAAAGCAACTATTTTTACGGGTTCTGTGAAGGCTACCCAACTATAAAAAACACATTGAAAAAGAGAAAACAGATTTGAAAGTTTTTCGATTTTTGAACTTTAGAAAAAGGGCTATAACTCGAGAAGACATCACTTTTAAGCAAAAATAACAATATTTAGGGTCCATTTTGCGAATTACGAAAAAACGCTGTATTTTTCACGGAAATCACTTTCAGCTAAAAGCAACTATTTTTACGGGTTCTGTGAAGGCTACCCAACTATAAAAAACACATTGAAAAAGAGAAAACAGATTTGAAAGTTTTTCGATTTTTGAACTTTAGAAAAAGGGCTATAACTCGAGAAGACATCACTTTTAAGCAAAAATAACAATATTTAGGGTCCATTTTGCGAATTACGAAAAAACGCTGTATTTTTCACGGAAATCACTTTCAGCTAAAAGCAACTATTTTTACGGGTTCTGTGAAGGCTACCCAACTATAAAAAACAAATTGAAAAAGAGAAAACAGATTTGAAAGTTTTTCGATTTTTGAACTTTAGAAAAAGGGCTATAACTCGAGAAGACATCACTTTTAAGCAAAAATAACAATATTTAGGGTCCATTTTGCGAATTACGAAAAAACGCTGTATTTTTCACGGAAATCACTTTCAGCTTAAAGCAACTATTTTTACGGGTTCTGTGAAGGCTACCCAACTATAAAAAACACATTGAAAAAGAGAAAACAGATTTGAAAGTTTTTCGATTTTTGAACTTTAGAAAAAGGGCTATAACTCGAGAAGACATCACTTTTAAGCAAAAATAACAATATTTAGGGTCCATTTTGCGAATTACGAAAAAACGCTGTATTTTTCACGGAAATCACTTTCAGCTAAAAGCAACTATTTTTACGGGTTCTGTGAAGGCTACCCAACTATAAAAAACACATTGAAAAAGAGAAAAACAGATTTGAAAGTTTTTCGATTTTTGAACTTTAGAAAAAGGGCTATAACTCGAGAAGACATCACTTTTAAGCAAAAATAACAATATTTAGGGTCCATTTTGCGAATTACAAAAAAACGCTGTATTTTTCACGGAAATCACTTTCAGCTAAAAGCAACTATTTTTACGGGTTCATTGAATGCTACCCAACTATAAAAAACACATTGAAAAAGAGAAAACAGATTTGAAAGTTTTTCGATTTTTGAACTTTAGAAAAAGGGCTTTAACTCGAGAAGACATCACTTTTAAGCAAAAATAACAATATTTAGGGTCCATTTTGCGAATTACGAAAAAACGCTGTATTTTTCACGGAAATCACTTTCAGCTAAAAGCAACTATTTTTACGGGTTCTGTGAAGGCTAAACAACTATAAAAAACACATTGAAAAAGAGAAAACAGATTTGAAAGTTTTTCGATTTTTGAACTTTAGAAAAAGGGCTATAACTCGAGAAGACATCACTTTTAAGCAAAAATAACAATATTTAGGGTCCATTTTGCGAATTACGAAAAAACGCTGTATTTTTCACGGAAATCACTTTCAGCTAAAAGCAACTATTTTTACGGGTTCTGTGAAGGCTACCCAACTATAAAAAACAAATTGAAAAAGAGAAAACAGATTTGAAAGTTTTTCGATTTTTGAACTTTAGAAAAAGGGCTATAACTCGAGAAGACATCACTTTTAAGCAAAAATAACAATATTTAGGGTCCATTTTGCGAATTACGAAAAAACGCTGTATTTTTCACGGAAATCACTTTCAGCTAAAAGCAACTATTTTTACGGGTTCTGTGAAGGCTACCCAACTATAAAAAACACATTGAAAAAGAGAAAACAGATTTGAAAGTTTTTCGATTTTTTAACTTTAGAAAAAGGGCTATAACTCGAGAAGACATCACTTTTAAGCAAAAATAACAATATTTAGGGTCCATTTTGCGAATTACGAAAAAACGCTGTATTTTTCACGGAAATCACTTTCAGCTAAAAGCAACTATTTTTACGGGTTCTGTGAAGGCTACCCAACTATAAAAAACACATTGAAAAAGAGAAAACAGATTTGAAAGTTTTTCGATTTTTGAACTTTAGAAAAAGGGCTATAACTCGAGAAGACATCACTTTTAAGCAAAAATAACAATATTTAGGGTCCATTTTGCGAATTACGAAAAAACGCTGTATTTTTCACGGAAATCACTTTCAGCTAAAAGCAACTATTTTTACGGGTTCTGTGAAGGCTACCCAACTATAAAAAACACATTGAAAAAGAGAAAACAGATTTGAAAGTTTTTCGATTTTTGAACTTTAGAAAAAGGGCTATAACTCGAGAAGACATCACTTTTAAGCAAAAATAACAATATTTAGGGTCCATTTTGCGAATTACAAAAAAACGCTGTATTTTTCACGGAAATCACTTTCAGCTAAAAGCAACTATTTTTACGGGTTCATTGAATGCTACCCAACTATAAAAAACACATTGAAAAAGAGAAAACAGATTTGAAAGTTTTTCGATTTTTGAACTTTAGAAAAAGGGCTATAACTCGAGAAGACATCACTTTTAAGCAAAAATAACAATATTTAGGGTCCATTTTGCGAATTACGAAAAAACGCTGTATTTTTCACGGAAATCACTTTCAGCTAAAAGCAACTATTTTTACGGGTTCTGTGAAGGCTAAACAACTATAAAAAACACATTGAAAAAGAGAAAACAGATTTGAAAGTTTTTCGATTTTTGAACTTTAGAAAAAGGGCTATAACTCGAGAAGACATCACTTTTAAGCAAAAATAACAATATTTAGGGTCCATTTTGCGAATTACGAAAAAACGCTGTATTTTTCACGGAAATCACTTTCAGCTAAAAGCAACTATTTTTACGGGTTCTGTGAAGGCTACCCAACTATAAAAAACACATTGAAAAAGAGAAAACAGATTTGAAAGTTTTTCGATTTTTGAACTTTAGAAAAAGGGCTATAACTCGAGAAGACATCACTTTTAAGCAAAAATAACAATATTTAGGGTCCATTTTGCGAATTACGAAAAAACGCTGTATTTTTCACGGAAATCACTTTCAGCTAAAAGCAACTATTTTTACGGGTTCTGTGAAGGCTACCCAACTATAAAAAACACATTGAAAAAGAGAAAACAGATTTGAAAGTTTTTCGATTTTTGAACTTTAGAAAAAGGGCTATAACTCGAGAAGACATCACTTTTAAGCAAAAATAACAATATTTAGGGTCCATTTTGCGAATTACGAAAAAACGCTGTATTTTTCACGGAAATCACTTTCAGCTAAAAGCAACTATTACTATTTTTACGGGTTCTGTGAAGGCTACCCAACTATAAAAAAACACATTGAAAAAGAGAAAACAGATTTGAAAGTTTTTCGATTTTTGAACTTTAGAAAAAGGGCTATAACTCGAGAAGACATCACTTTTAAGCAAAAATAACAATATTTAGGGTCCATTTTGCGAATTACGAAAAAACGCTGTATTTTTCACGGAAATCACTTTCAGCTAAAAGCAACTATTTTTACGGGTTCTGTGAAGGCTACCCAACTATAAAAAACAAATTGAAAAAGAGGAAAACAGATTTGAAAGTTTTTCGATTTTTGAACTTTAGAAAAAGGGCTATAACTCGAGAAGACATCACTTTTAAGCAAAAATAACAATATTTAGGGTCCATTTTGCGAATTACGAAAAAACGCTGTATTTTTCACGGAAATCACTTTCAGCTAAAAGCAACTATTTTTACGGGTTCTGTGAAGGCTACCCAACTATAAAAAAACACATTGAAAAAGAGAAAACAGATTTGAAAGTTTTTCGATTTTTGAACTTTAGAAAAAGGGCTATAACTCGAGAAGACATCACTTTTAAGCAAAAATAACAATATTTAGGGTCCATTTTGCGAATTACGAAAAAACGCTGTATTTTTCACGGAAATCACTTTCAGCTAAAAGCAACTATTTTTACGGGTTCTGTGAAGGCTACCCAACTATAAAAAACACATTGAAAAAGAGAAAACAGATTTGAAAGTTTTTCGATTTTTGAACTCTTAGAAAAAGGGCTATAACTCGAGAAGACATCACTTTTAAGCAAAAATAACAATATTTAGGGTCCATTTTGCGAATTACGAAAAAACGCTGTATTTTTCACGGAAATCACTTTCAGCTAAAAGCAACTATTTTTACGGGTTCTGTGAAGGCTATCCAACTATAAAAAACAAATTGAAAAAGAGAAAACAGATTTGAAAGTTTTTCGATTTTTGAACTTTAGAAAAAGGGCTATAACTCGAGAAGAAATCACTTTTAAGCAAAATAACAATATTTAGGGTCTATTTTGCGAATTACGAAAAAACGCTGTATTTTTCACGGAAATCACTTTCAGCTAAAAGCAACTATTTTTACGGGTTCTGTGAAGGCTACCCAACTATAAAAAACACATTGAAAAAGAGAAAACAGATTTGAAAGTTTTTCGATTTTTGAACTTTAGAAAAAGGGCTATAACTCGAGAAGACATCACTTTTAAGCAAAAATAACAATATTTAGGGTCCATTTTGCGAATTACGAAAAAACGCTGTATTTTTCACGGAAATCACTTTCAGCTAAAAGCAACTATTTTTACGGGTTCTGTGAAGGCTACCCAACTATAAAAAACACATTGAAAAAGAGAAAACAGATTTGAAAGTTTTTCGATTTTTGAACTTTAGAAAAAGGGCTATAACTCGAGAAGACATCACTTTTAAGCAAAAATAACAATATTTAGGGTCCATTTTGCGAATTACGAAAAAAACGCTGTATTTTTCACGGAAATCACTTTCAGCTAAAAGCAACTATTTTTTACGGGTTCTGTGAAGGCTACCCAACTATAAAAAACACATTGAAAAAGAGAAAACAGATTTGAAAGTTTTTCGATTTTTGAACTTTAGAAAAAGGGCTATAACCCGAGAAGACATCACTTTTAAGCAAATATAACAATATTTAGGGTCCATTTTGCGAATTACGAAAAAACGCTGTATTTTTCACGGAAATCACTTTCAGCTAAAAGCAACTTTTTTTACGGGTTCTGTGAAGGCTACCCAACTATAAAAAACACATTGAAAAAGAGAAAACAGATTTGAAAGTTTTTCGATTTTTGAACTTTAGAAAAAGGGCTATAACTCGAGAAGACATCACTTTTAAGCAAAAATAACAATATTTAGGGTCCATTTTGCGAATTACGAAAAAACGCTGTATTTTTCACGGAAATCACTTTCAGCTAAAAGCAACTATTTTTACGGGTTCTGTGAAGGCTATTCAACTATAAAAAACAAATTGAAAAAGAGAAAACAGATTTGAAAGTTTTTCGATTTTTGAACTTTAGAAAAAGGGCTATAACTCGAGAAGAAATCACTTTTAAGCAAAAATAACAATATTTAGGGTCTATTTTGCGAATTACGAAAAAACGCTGTATTTTTCACGGAAATCACTTTCAGCTAAAAGCAACTATTTTTACGGGTTCTGTGAAGGCTACCCAACTATAAAAAACACATTGAAAAAGAGAAAACAGATTTGAAAGTTTTTCGATTTTTGAACTTTAGAAAAAGGGCTATAACTCGAGAAGACATCACTTTTAAGCAAAAATAACAATATTTAGGGTCCATTTTGCGAATTACGAAAAAACGCTGTATTTTTCACGGAAATCACTTTCAGCTAAAAGCAACTATTTTTACGGGTTCTGTGAAGGCTACCCAACTATAAAAAACACATTGAAAAAGAGAAAACAGATTTTAAAGTTTTTCGATTTTTGAACTTTAGAAAAAGGGCTATAACTCGAGAAGACATCACTTTTAAGCAAATATAACAATATTTAGGGTCCATTTTGCGAATTACGAAAAAACGCTGTATTTTTCACGGAAATCACTTTCAGCTAAAAGCAACTTTTTTTTACGGGTTCTGTGAAGGCTACCCAACTATAAAAAAACACATTGAAAAAGAGAAAACAGATTTGAAAGTTTTTCGATTTTTGAACTTTAGAAAAAGGGCTATAACTCGAGAAGACATCACTTTTAAGCAAAAATAACAATATTTAGGGTCCATTTTGCGAATTACGAAAAAACGCTGTATTTTTCACGGAAATCACTTTCAGCTAAAAGCAACTATTTTTACGGGTTCTGTGAAGGCTATCCAACTATAAAAAACAAATTGAAAAAGAGAAAACAGATTTGAAAGTTTTTCGATTTTTGAACTTTAGAAAAAGGGCTATAACTCGAGAAGACATCACTTTTAAGCAAAAATAACAATATTTTAGTCCATTTTGCGAATTACGAAAAAACGCTGTATTTTTCACGGAAATCACTTTCAGCTAAAAGCAACTATTTTTACGGGTTCTGTGAAGGCTACCCAACTATAAAAAACACATTGAAAAAGAGAAAACAGATTTGAAAGTTTTTCGATTTTTGAACTTTAGAAAAAGGGCTATAACTCGAGAAGACATCACTTTTAAGCAAAAATAACAATATTTAGGGTCCATTTTGCGAATTACGAAAAAACGCTGTATTTTTCACGGAAATCACTTTCAGCTAAAAGCAACTATTTTTACGGGTTCTGTGAAGGCTACCCAACTATAAAAAACACATTGAAAAAGAGAAAACAGATTTGAAAGTTTTTCGATTTTTGAACTTTAGAAAAAGGGCTATAACTCGAGAAGACATCACTTTTAAGCAAAAATAACAATATTTAGGGTCCATTTTGCGAATTACGAAAAAACGCTGTATTTTTCACGGAAATCACTTTCAGCTAAAAGCAACTATTTTTACGGGTTCTGTGAAGGCTATTCAACTATAAAAAACAAATTGAAAAAGAGAAAACAGATTTGAAAGTTTTTCGATTTTTGAACTTTAGAAAAAGGGCTATAACTCGAGAAGAAATCACTTTTAAGCAAAAATAACAATATTTAGGGTCTATTTTGCGAATTACGAAAAAACGCTGTATTTTTCACGGAAATCACTTTCAGCTAAAAGCAACTATTTTTACGGGTTCTGTGAAGGCTACCCAACTATAAAAAACACATTGAAAAAGAGAAAACAGATTTGAAAGTTTTTCGATTTTTGAACTTTAGAAAAAGGGCTATAACTCGAGAAGACATCACTTTTAAGCAAAAATAACAATATTTAGGGTCCATTTTGCGAATTACGAAAAAACGCTGTATTTTTCACGGAAATCACTTTCAGCTAAAAGCAACTATTTTTACGGGTTCTGTGAAGGCTACCCAACTATAAAAAACACATTGAAAAAGAGAAAACAGATTTTAAAGTTTTTCGATTTTTGAACTTTAGAAAAAGGGCTATAACTCGAGAAGACATCACTTTTAAGCAAATATAACAATATTTAGGGTCCATTTTGCGAATTACGAAAAAACGCTGTATTTTTCACGGAAATCACTTTCAGCTAAAAGCAACTTTTTTTACGGGTTCTGTGAAGGCTACCCAACTATAAAAAACACATTGAAAAAGAGAAAACAGATTTGAAAGTTTTTCGATTTTTGAACTTTAGAAAAAGGGCTATAACTCGAGAAGACATCACTTTTAAGCAAAAATAACAATATTTAGGGTCCATTTTGCGAATTACGAAAAAACGCTGTATTTTTCACGGAAATCACTTTCAGCTAAAAGCAACTATTTTTACGGGTTCTGTGAAGGCTATCCAACTATAAAAAACAAATTGAAAAAGAGAAAACAGATTTGAAAGTTTTTCGATTTTTGAACTTTAGAAAAAGGGCTATAACTCGAGAAGACATCACTTTTAAGCAAAAATAACAATATTTTAGTCCATTTTGCGAATTACGAAAAAACGCTGTATTTTTCACGGAAATCACTTTCAGCTAAAAGCAACTATTTTTACGGGTTCTGTGAAGGCTACCCAACTATAAAAAACACATTGAAAAAGAGAAAACAGATTTGAAAGTTTTTCGATTTTTGAACTTTAGAAAAAGGGCTATAACTCGAGAAGACATCACTTTTAAGCAAAAATAACAATATTTAGGGTCCATTTTGCGAATTACGAAAAAACGCTGTATTTTTCACGGAAATCACTTTCAGCTAAAAGCAACTATTTTTACGGGTTCTGTGAAGGCTATCCAACTATAAAAAACAAATTGAAAAAGAGAAAACAGATTTGAAAGTTTTTCGATTTTTGAACTTTAGAAAAAGGGCTATAACTCGAGAAGAAATCACTTTTAAGCAAAAATAACAATATTTAGGGTCTATTTTGCGAATTACGAAAAAACGCTGTATTTTTCACGGAAATCACTTTCAGCTAAAAGCAACTATTTTTACGGGTTCTGTGAAGGCTACCCAACTATAAAAAACACATTGAAAAAGAGAAAACAGATTTGAAAGTTTTTCGATTTTTGAACTTTAGAAAAAGGGCTATAACTCGAGAAGACATCACTTTTAAGCAAAAATAACAATATTTAGGGTCCATTTTGCGAATTACGAAAAAACGCTGTATTTTTCACGGAAATCACTTTCAGCTAAAAGCAACTATTTTTACGGGTTCTGTGAAGGCTACCCAACTATAAAAAACACATTGAAAAAGAGAAAACAGATTTTAAAGTTTTTCGATTTTTGAACTTTAGAAAAAGGGCTATAACTCGAGAAGACATCACTTTTAAGCAAAAATAACAATATTTAGGGTCCATTTTGCGAATTACGAAAAAACGCTGTATTTTTCACGGAAATCACTTTCAGCTAAAAGCAACTATTTTTACGGGTTCTGTGAAGGCTACCCAACTATAAAAAACACATTGAAAAAGAGAAAACAGATTTGAAAGTTTTTCGATTTTTGAACTTTAGAAAAAGGGCTATAACTCGAGAAGACATCACTTTTAAGCAAATATAACAATATTTAGGGTCCATTTTGCGAATTACGAAAAAACGCTGTATTTTTCACGGAAATCACTTTCAGCTAAAAGCAACTTTTTTTACGGGTTCTGTGAAGGCTACCCAACTATAAAAAACACATTGAAAAAGAGAAAACAGATTTGAAAGTTTTTCGATTTTTGAACTTTAGAAAAAGGGCTATAACTCGAGAAGACATCACTTTTAAGCAAAAATAACAATATTTAGGGTCCATTTTGCGAATTACGAAAAAACGCTGTATTTTTCACGGAAATCACTTTCAGCTAAAAGCAACTATTTTTACGGGTTCTGTGAAGGCTACCCAACTATAAAAAACACATTGAAAAAGAGAAAACAGATTTTAAAGTTTTTCGATTTTTGAACTTTAGAAAAAGGGCTATAACTCGAGAAGACATCACTTTTAAGCAAATATAACAATATTTAGGGTCCATTTTGCGAATTACGAAAAAACGCTGTATTTTTCACGGAAATCACTTTCAGCTAAAAGCAACTTTTTTTACGGGTTCTGTGAAGGCTACCCAACTATAAAAAACACATTGAAAAAGAGAAAACAGATTTGAAAGTTTTTCGATTTTTGAACTTTAGAAAAAGGGCTATAACTCGAGAAGACATCACTTTTAAGCAAAAATAACAATATTTAGGGTCCATTTTGCGAATTACGAAAAAACGCTGTATTTTTCACGGAAATCACTTTCAGCTAAAAGCAACTATTTTTACGGGTTCTGTGAAGGCTATCCAACTATAAAAAACAAATTGAAAAAGAGAAAACAGATTTGAAAGTTTTTCGATTTTTGAACTTTAGAAAAAGGGCTATAACTCGAGAAGACATCACTTTTAAGCAAAAATAACAATATTTTAGTCCATTTTGCGAATTACGAAAAAACGCTGTATTTTTCACGGAAATCACTTTCAGCTAAAAGCAACTATTTTTACGGGTTCTGTGAAGGCTACCCAACTATAAAAAACACATTGAAAAAGAGAAAACAGATTTGAAAGTTTTTCGATTTTTGAACTTTAGAAAAAGGGCTATAACTCGAGAAGACATCACTTTTAAGCAAAAATAACAATATTTAGGGTCCATTTTGCGAATTACGAAAAAACGCTGTATTTTTCACGGAAATCACTTTCAGCTAAAAGCAACTATTTTTACGGGTTCTGTGAAGGCTATCCAACTATAAAAAACAAATTGAAAAAGAGAAAACAGATTTGAAAGTTTTTCGATTTTTGAACTTTAGAAAAAGGGCTATAACTCGAGAAGAAATCACTTTTAAGCAAAAATAACAATATTTAGGGTCTATTTTGCGAATTACGAAAAAAACGCTGTATTTTTCACGGAAATCACTTTCAGCTAAAAGCAACTATTTTTACGGGTTCTGTGAAGGCTACCCAACTATAAAAAACACATTGAAAAAGAGAAAACAGATTTGAAAGTTTTTCGATTTTTGAACTTTAGAAAAAGGGCTATAACTCGAGAAGACATCACTTTTAAGCAAAAATAACAATATTTAGGGTCCATTTTGCGAATTACGAAAAAACGCTGTATTTTTCACGGAAATCACTTTCAGCTAAAAGCAACTATTTTTACGGGTTCTGTGAAGGCTACCCAACTATAAAAAACACATTGAAAAAGAGAAAACAGATTTTAAAGTTTTTCGATTTTTGAACTTTAGAAAAAGGGCTATAACTCGAGAAGACATCACTTTTAAGCAAAAATAACAATATTTAGGGTCCATTTTGCGAATTACGAAAAAACGCTGTATTTTTCACGGAAATCACTTTCAGCTAAAAGCAACTATTTTTACGGGTTCTGTGAAGGCTACCCAACTATAAAAAACACATTGAAAAAGAAAAAACAGATTTGAAAGTTTTTCGATTTTTGAACTTTAGAAAAAGGGCTATAACTCGAGAAGACATCACTTTTAAGCAAATATAACAATATTTAGGGTCCATTTTGCGAATTACGAAAAAACGCTGTATTTTTCACGGAAATCACTTTCAGCTAAAAGCAACTTTTTTTACGGGTTCTGTGAAGGCTACCCAACTATAAAAAACACATTGAAAAAGAGAAAACAGATTTGAAAGTTTTTCGATTTTTGAACTTTAGAAAAAGGGCTATAACTCGAGAAGACATCACTTTTAAGCAAAAATAACAATATTTAGGGTCCATTTTGCGAATTACGAAAAAACGCTGTATTTTTCACGGAAATCACTTTCAGCTAAAAGCAACTATTTTTACGGGTTCTGTGAAGGCTACCCAACTATAAAAAACACATTGAAAAAGAGAAAACAGATTTGAAAGTTTTTCGATTTTTGAACTTTAGAAAAAGGGCTATAACTCGAGAAGACATCACTTTTAAGCAAAAATAACAATATTTAGGGTCCATTTTGCGAATTACGAAAAAACGCTGTATTTTTCACGGAAATCACTTTCAGCTAAAAGCAACTATTTTTACGGGTTCTGTGAAGGCTATCCAACTATAAAAAACAAATTGAAAAAGAGAAAACAGATTTGAAAGTTTTTCGATTTTTGAACTTTAGAAAAAGGGCTATAACTCGAGAAGACATCACTTTTAAGCAAAAATAACAATATTTAGGGTCCATTTTGCGAATTACGAAAAAACGCTGTATTTTTCACGGAAATCACTTTCAGCTAAAAGCAACTATTTTTACGGGTTCTGTGAAGGCTACCCAACTATAAAAAACACATTGAAAAAGAGAAAACAGATTTGAAAGTTTTTCGATTTTTGAACTTTAGAAAAAGGGCTATAACTCGAGAAGACATCACTTTTAAGCAAAAATAACAATATTTAGTGTCTATTTTGCGAATTTCGAAAAAACGCTGTATTTTTCACGGAAATCACTTTCAGCTTAAAGCAACTATATTTACGGGTTCTGTGAAGGCTACCCAACTATAAAAAACACATTGAAAAAGAGAAAACAGATTTGAAAGTTTTTCGATTTTTGAACTTTAGAAAAAGGGCTATAACTCGAGAAGACATCACTTTTAAGCAAAAATAACAATATTTAGGGTCTATTTTGCGAATTACGAAAAAACGCTGTATTTTTCACGGAAATCACTTTCAGCTTAAAGCAACTATATTTACGGGTTCTGTGAAGGCTACCCAACTATAAAAAACACATTGAAAAAGAGAAAACAGATTTGAAAGTTTTTCGATTTTTGAACTTTAGAAAAAGGGCTATAACTCGAGAAGACATCACTTTTAAGCAAAAATAACAATATTTAGGGTCCATTTTGCGAATTACGAAAAAACGCTGTATTTTTCACGGAAATCACTTTCAGCTAAAAGCAACTATTTTTACGGGTTCTGTGAAGGCTACCCAACTATAAAAAACACATTGAAAAAGAGAAAACAGATTTGAAAGTTTTTCGATTTTTGAACTTTAGAAAAAGGGCTATAACTCGAGAAGACATAACTTTTAAGCAAAAATAACAATATTTAGGGTCTATTTTGCGAATTACGAAAAAACGCTGTATTTTTCACGGAAATCACTTTCAGCTTAAAGCAACTATATTTACGGGTTCTGTGAAGGCTACCCAACTATAAAAAACACATTGAAAAAGAGAAAACAGATTTGAAAGTTTTTCGATTTTTGAACTTTAGAAAAAGGGCTATAACTCGAGAAGACATCACTTTTTAGCAAAAATAACAATATTTAGGGTCTATTTTGCGAATTACGAAAAAACGCTGTATTTTTCACGGAAATCACTTTCAGCTTAAAGCAACTATATTTACGGGTTCTGTGAAGGCTACCCAACTATAAAAAACACATTGAAAAAGAGAAAACAGATTTGAAAGTTTTTCGATTTTTGAACTTTAGAAAAAGGGCTATAACTCGAGAAGACATCACTTTTAAGCAAAAATAACAATATTTAGGGTCCGAATTACGAAAAAACGCTGTATTTTTCACGGAAATCACTTTCAGCTTAAAGCAACTATTTTTACGGGTTCTGTGAAGGCTACCCAACTATAAAAAACACATTGAAAAAGAGAAAACAGATTTGAAAGTTTTTCGATTTTTGAACTTTAGAAAAAGGGCTATAACTCGAGAAGACATCACTTTTAAGCAAAAATAACAATATTTAGGGTCTATTTTGTGAATTACGAAAAAACGCTGTATTTTTCACGGAAATCACTTTCAGCTTAAAGCAACTATATTTACGGGTTCTGTGAAGGCTACCCAACTATAAAAAACACATTGAAAAAGAGAAAACAGATTTGAAAGTTTTTCGATTTTTGAACTTTAGAAAAAGGGCTATAACTCGAGAAGACATCACTTTTAAGCAAAAATAACAATATTTAGGGTCCATTTTGCGAATTACGAAAAAACGCTGTATTTTTCACGGAAATCACTTTCAGCTAAAAGCAACTATTTTTACGGGTTCTGTGAAGGCTACCCAACTATAAAAAACACATTGAAAAAGAGAAAACAGATTTGAAAGTTTTTCGATTTTTGAACTTTAGAAAAAGGGCTATAACTCGAGAAGACATCACTTTTAAGCAAAAATAACAATATTTAGGGTCTATTTTGAGAATTACGAAAAAACGCTGTATTTTTCACGGAAATCACTTTCAGCTTAAAGCAACTATATTTACGGGTTCTGTGAAGGCTACCCAACTATAAAAAACACATTGAAAAAGAGAAAACAGATTTGAAAGTTTTTCGATTTTTGAACTTTAGAAAAAGGGCTATAACTCGAGAAGACATCACTTTTAAGCAAAAATAACAATATTTAGGGTCCATTTTGCGAATTACGAAAAAACGCTGTATTTTTCACGGAAATCACTTTCAGCTAAAAGCAACTATTTTTACGGGTTCTGTGAAGGCTACCCAACTATAAAAAACACATTGAAAAAGAGAAAACAGATTTGAAAGTTTTTCGATTTTTGAACTTTAGAAAAAGGGCTATAACTCGAGAAGACATCACTTTTAAGCAAAAATAACAATATTTAGTGTCTATTTTGCGAATTTCGAAAAAACGCTGTATTTTTCACGGAAATCACTTTCAGCTTAAAGCAACTATATTTACGGGTTCTGTGAAGGCTACCCAACTATAAAAAACACATTGAAAAAGAGAAAACAGATTTGAAAGTTTTTCGATTTTTGAACTTTAGAAAAAGGGCTATAACTCGAGAAGACATCACTTTTAAGCAAAAATAACAATATTTAGGGTCCATTTTGCGAAATACGAAAAAACGCTGTATTTTTCACGGAAATCACTTTCAGCTTAAAGAAACTATATTTACGGGTTCTGTGAAGGCTACCCAACTATAAAAAACACATTGAAAAAGAGAAAACAGATTTGAAAGTTTTTCGATTTTTGAACTTTAGAAAAAGGGCTATAACTCGAGAAGACATCACTTTTAAGCAAAAATAACAATATTTAGGGTCTATTTTGCGAATTACGAAAAAACGCTGTATTTTTCACGGAAATCACTTTCAGCTTAAAGCAACTATATTTACGGGTTCTGTGAAGGCTACCCAACTATAAAAAATACATTGAAAAAGAGAAAACAGATTTGAAAGTTTTTCGATTTTTGAACTTTAGAAAAAGGGCTATAACTCGAGAAGACATCACTTTTAAGCAAAAATAACAATATTTAGGGTCTATTTTGCGAATTACGAAAAAACGCTGTATTTTTCACGGAAATCACTTTCAGCTTAAAGCAACTATATTTACGGGTTCTGTGAAGGCTACCCAACTATAAAAAACACATTGAAAAAGAGAAAACAGATTTGAAAGTTTTTCGATTTTTGAACTTTAGAAAAAGGGCTATAACTCGAGAAGACATCACTTTTAAGCAAAAATAACAATAATAAGGGTCCATTTTGCGAATAACGAAAAAACGCTGTATTTTTCACGGAAATCACTTTCAGCTAAAAGCAACTATTTTTACGGGTTCTGTGAAGGCTACCCAACTATAAAAAACACATTGAAAAAGAGAAAACAGATTTGAAAGTTTTTCGATTTTTGAACTTTAGAAAAAGGGCTATAACTCGAGAAGACATCACTTTTAAGCAAAAATAACAATATTTAGGGTCTATTTTGCGAATTACGAAAAAACGCTGTATTTTTCACGGAAATCACTTTCAGATTAAAGCAACTATATTTACGGGTTCTGTGAAGGCTACCCAACTATAAAAAACACATTGAAAAAGAGAAAACAGATTTGAAAGTTTTTCGATTTTTGAACTTTAGAAAAAGGGCTATAACTCGAGAAGACATCACTTTTAAGCAAAAATAACAATATTTAGGGTCCATTTTGCGAATTACGAAAAAACGCTGTATTTTTTACGGAAATCACTTTCAGCTAAAAGCAACTATTTTTACGGGTTCTGTGAAGGCTACCCAACTATAAAAAAACACATTGAAAAAGAGAAAACAGATTTGAAAGTTTTTCGATTTTTGAACTTTAGAAAAAGGGCTATAACTCGAGAAGACATCACTTTTAAGCAAAAATAACAATATTTAGGGTCTATTTTGCGAATTACGAAAAAACGCTGTATTTTTCACGGAAATCACTTTCAGCTTAAAGCAACTATATTTACGGGTTCTGTGAAGGCTACCCAACTATAAAAAACACATTGAAAAAGAGAAAACAGATTTGAAAGTTTTTCGATTTTTGAACTTTAGAAAAAGGGCTATAACTCGAGAAGACATCACTTTTAAGCAAAAATAACAATATTTAGGGTCCATTTTGCGAATTACGAAAAAACGCTGTATTTTTCACGGAAATCACTTTCAGCTAAAAGCAACTATTTTTACGGGTTCTGTGAAGGCTACCCAACTATAAAAAACACATTGAAAAAGAGAAAACAGATTTGAAAGTTTTTCGATTTTTGAACTTTAGAAAAAGGGCTATAACTCGAGAAGACATCACTTTTAAGCAAAAATAACAATATTTAGTGTCTATTTTGCGAATTTCGAAAAAACGCTGTATTTTTCACGGAAATCACTTTCAGCTTAAAGCAACTATATTTACGGGTTCTGTGAAGGCTACCCAACTATAAAAAACACATTGAAAAAGAGAAAACAGATTTGAAAGTTTTTCGATTTTTGAACTTTAGAAAAAGGGCTATAACTCGAGAAGACATCACTTTTAAGCAAAAATAACAATATTTAGGGTCCATTTTGCGAAATACGAAAAAACGCTGTATTTTTCACGGAAATCACTTTCAGCTTAAAGAAACTATATTTACGGGTTCTGTGAAGGCTACCCAACTATAAAAAAACACATTGAAAAAGAGAAAACAGATTTGAAAGTTTTTCGATTTTTGAACTTTAGAAAAAGGGCTATAACTCGAGAAGACATCACTTTTAAGCAAAAATAACAATATTTAGGGTCTATTTTGCGAATTACGAAAAAACGCTGTATTTTTCACGGAAATCACTTTCAGCTTAAAGCAACTATATTTACGGGTTCTGTGAAGGCTACCCAACTATAAAAAATACATTGAAAAAGAGAAAACAGATTTGAAAGTTTTTCGATTTTTGAACTTTAGAAAAAGGGCTATAACTCGAGAAGACATCACTTTTAAGCAAAAATAACAATATTTAGGGTCTATTTTGCGAATTACGAAAAAACGCTGTATTTTTCACGGAAATCACTTTCAGCTTAAAGCAACTATATTTACGGGTTCTGTGAAGGCTACCCAACTATAAAAAACACATTGAAAAAGAGAAAACAGATTTGAAAGTTTTTCGATTTTTGAACTTTAGAAAAAGGGCTATAACTCGAGAAGACATCACTTTTAAGCAAAAATAACAATAATAAGGGTCCATTTTGCGAATAACGAAAAAACGCTGTATTTTTCACGGAAATCACTTTCAGCTAAAAGCAACTATTTTTACGGGTTCTGTGAAGGCTACCCAACTATAAAAAACACATTGAAAAAGAGAAAACAGATTTGAAAGTTTTTCGATTTTTGAACTTTAGAAAAAGGGCTATAACTCGAGAAGACATCACTTTTAAGCAAAAATAACAATATTTAGGGTCTATTTTGCGAATTACGAAAAAACGCTGTATTTTTCACGGAAATCACTTTCAGATTAAAGCAACTATATTTACGGGTTCTGTGAAGGCTACCCAACTATAAAAAACACATTGAAAAAGAGAAAACAGATTTGAAAGTTTTTCGATTTTTGAACTTTAGAAAAAGGGCTATAACTCGAGAAGACATCACTTTTAAGCAAAAATAACAATATTTAGGGTCCATTTTGCGAATTACGAAAAAACGCTGTATTTTTTACGGAAATCACTTTCAGCTAAAAGCAACTATTTTTACGGGTTCTGTGAAGGCTACCCAACTATAAAAAAACACATTGAAAAAGAGAAAACAGATTTGAAAGTTTTTCGATTTTTGAACTTTAGAAAAAGGGCTATAACTCGAGAAGACATCACTTTTAAGCAAAAATAACAATATTTAGGGTCTATTTTGCGAATTACGAAAAAACGCTGTATTTTTCACGGAAATCACTTTCAGCTTAAAGCAACTATATTTACGGGTTCTGTGAAGGCTACCCAACTATAAAAAACACATTGAAAAAGAGAAAACAGATTTGAAAGTTTTTCGATTTTTGAACTTTAGAAAAAGGGCTATAACTCGAGAAGACATCACTTTTAAGCAAAAATAACAATATTTAGGGTCCATTTTGCGAATTACGAAAAAACGCTGTATTTTTCACGGAAATCACTTTCAGCTAAAAGCAACTATTTTTACGGGTTCTGTGAAGGCTACCCAACTATAAAAAACACATTGAAAAAGAGAAAACAGATTTGAAAGTTTTTCGATTTTTGAACTTTAGAAAAAGGGCTATAACTCGAGAAGACATCACTTTTAAGCAAAAATAACAATATTTAGGGTCCATTTTGCGAATTACGAAAAAACGCTGTATTTTTCACGGAAATCACTTTCAGCTTAAAGCAACTATATTTACGGGTTCTGTGAAGGCTACCCAACTATAAAAAACACATTGAAAAAGAGAAAACAGATTTGAAAGTTTTTCGATTTTTGAACTTTAGAAAAAGGGCTATAACTCGAGAAGACATCACTTTTAAGCAAAAATAACAATATTTAGGGTCCATTTTGCGAATTACGAAAAAACGCTGTATTTTTCACGGAAATCACTTTCAGCTAAAAGCAACTATTTTTACGGGTTCTGTGAAGGCTACCCAACTATAAAAAACACATTGAAAAAGAGAAAACAGATTTGAAAGTTTTTCGATTTTTGAACTTTAGAAAAAGGGCTATAACTCGAGAAGACATCACTTTTAAGCAAAAATAACAATATTTAGGGTCCATTTTGCGAATTACGAAAAAACGCTGTATTTTTTACGGAAATCACTTTCAGCTAAAAGCAACTATTTTTACGGGTTCTGTGAAGGCTACCCAACTATAAAAAAACACATTGAAAAAGAGAAAACAGATTTGAAAGTTTTTCGATTTTTGAACTTTAGAAAAAGGGCTATAACTCGAGAAGACATCACTTTTAAGCAAAAATAACAATATTTAGGGTCTATTTTGCGAATTACGAAAAAACGCTGTATTTTTCACGGAAATCACTTTCAGCTTAAAGCAACTATATTTACGGGTTCTGTGAAGGCTACCCAACTATAAAAAACACATTGAAAAAGAGAAAACAGATTTGAAAGTTTTTCGATTTTTGAACTTTAGAAAAAGGGCTATAACTCGAGAAGACATCACTTTTAAGCAAAAATAACAATATTTAGGGTCCATTTTGCGAATTACGAAAAAACGCTGTATTTTTCACGGAAATCACTTTCAGCTAAAAGCAACTATTTTTACGGGTTCTGTGAAGGCTACCCAACTATAAAAAACACATTGAAAAAGAGAAAACAGATTTGAAAGTTTTTCGATTTTTGAACTTTAGAAAAAGGGCTATAACTCGAGAAGACATCACTTTTAAGCAAAAATAACAATATTTAGGGTCTATTTTGCGAATTACGAAAAAACGCTGTATTTTTCACGGAAATCACTTTCAGCTTAAAGCAACTATATTTACGGGTTCTGTGAAGGCTACCCAACTATAAAAAACACATTGAAAAAGAGAAAACAGATTTAAAAGTTTTTCGATTTTTGAACTTTAGAAAAAGGGCTATAACTCGAGAAGACATCACTTTTAAGCAAAAATAACAATATTTAGGGTCTATTTTGCGAATTACGAAAAAACGCTGTATTTTTCATGGAAATCACTTTCAGCTTAAAGCAACTATATTTACGGGTTCTGTGAAGGCTACCCAACTATAAAAAACACATTGAAAAAGAGAAAACAGATTTGAAAGTTTTTCGATTTTTGAACTTTAGAAAAAGGGCTATAACTCGAGAAGTCATCACTTTTAAGCAAAAATAACAATATTTAGGGTCTATTTTGCGAATTACGAAAAATCGCTGTATTTTTCACGGAAATCACTTTCAGCTAAAAGCAACTATTTTTACGGGTTCTGTGAAGGCTACCCAACTATAAAAAACACATTGAAAAAGAGAAAACAGATTTGAAAGTTTTTCGATTTTTGAACTTTAGAAAAAGGGCTATAACTCGAGAAGACATCACTTTTTAGCAAAAATAACAATATTTAGGGTCTATTTTGCGAATTACGAAAAAACGCTGTATTTTTCACGGAAATCACTTTCAGCTTAAAGCAACTATATTTACGGGTTCTGTGAAGGCTACCCAACTATAAAAAACACATTGAAAAAGAGAAAACAGATTTGAAAGTTTTTCGATTTTTGAACTTTAGAAAAAGGGCTATAACTCGAGAAGACATCACTTTTAAGCAAAAATAACAATATTTAGGGTCTATTTTGTGAATTACGAAAAAACGCTGTATTTTTCACGGAAATCACTTTCAGCTTAAAGCAACTATATTTACGAGTTCTGTGAAGGCTACCCAACTATAAAAAACACATTGAAAAAGAGAAAACAGATTTGAAAGTTTTTCGATTTTTGAACTTTAGAAAAAGGGCTATAACTCGAGAAGACATCACTTTTAAGCAAAAATAACAATATTTAGGGTCTATTTTGCGAATTACGAAAAAACGCTGTATTTTTCACGGAAATCACTTTCAGCTTAAAGCAACTATATTTACGGGTTCTGTGAAGGCTACCCAACTATAAAAAACACATTGAAAAAGAGAAAACAGATTTGAAAGTTTTTCGATTTTTGAACTTTAGAAAATGGGCTATAACTCGAGAAGACATCACTTTTAAGCAAAAATAACAATATTTAGGGTCTATTTTGCGAATTACGAAAAAACGCTGTATTTTTCACGGAAATCACTTTCAGCTTAAAGCAACTATATTTACGGGTTCTGTGAAGGCTACCCAACTATAAAAAACACATTGAAAAAGAGAAAACAGATTTGAAAGTTTTTCGATTTTTGAACTTTAGAAAAAGGGCTATAACTCGAGAAGACATCACTTTTAAGCAAAAATAACAATATTTAGGGTCCATTTTGCGAATTACGAAAAAACGCTGTATTTTTCACGGAAATCACTTTCAGCTAAAAGCAACTATTTTTACGGGTTCTGTGAAGGCTACCCAACTATAAAAAACACATTGAAAAAGAGAAAACAGATTTGAAAGTTTTTCGATTTTTGAACTTTAGAAAAAGGGCTATAACTCGAGAAGACATCACTTTTAAGCAAAAATAACAATATTTAGGGTCCATTTTGCGAATTACGAAAAAACGCTGTATTTTTCACGGAAATCACTTTCAGCTAAAAGCAACTATTTTTACGGGTTCTGTGAAGGCTACCCAACTATAAAAAACACATTGAAAAAGAGAAAACAGATTTGAAAGTTTTTCGATTTTTGAACTTTAGAAAAAGGGCTATAACTCGAGAAGACATCACTTTTAAGCAAAAATAACAATATTTAGGGTCTATTTTGCGAATTACGAAAAAACGCTGTATTTTTCACGGAAATCACTTTCAGCTTAAAGCAACTATATTTACGGGTTCTGTGAAGGCTACCCAACTATAAAAAACACATTGAAAAAGAGAAAACAGATTTGAAAGTTTTTCGATTTTTGAACTTTAGAAAAAGGGCTATAACTCGAGAAGACATCACTTTTAAGCAAAAATAACAATATTTAGTGTCCATTTTGCGAATTACGAAAAAACGCTGTATTTTTCACGGAAATCACTTTCAGCTAAAAGCAACTATTTTTACGGGTTCTGTGAAGGCTACCCAACTATAAAAAACACATTGAAAAAGAGAAAACAGATTTGAAAGTTTTTCGATTTTTGAACTTTAGAAAAAGGGCTATAACTCGAGAAGACATCACTTTTAAGCAAAAATAACAATATTTAGGGTCTATTTTGCGAATTACGAAAAAACGCTGTATTTTTCACGGAAATCACTTTCAGCTTAAAGCAACTATATTTACGGGTTCTGTGAAGGCTACCCAACTATAAAAAACACATTGAAAAAGAGAAAACAGATTTGAAAGTTTTTCGATTTTTGAACTTTAGAAAAAGGGCTATAACTCGAGAAGACATCACTTTTAAGCAAAAATAACAATATTTAGGGTCCATTTTGCGAATTACGAAAAAACGCTGTATTTTTCACGGAAATCACTTTCAGCTAAAAGCAACTATTTTTACGGGTTCTGTGAAGGCTACCCAACTATAAAAAACACATTGAAAAAGAGAAAACAGATTTGAAAGTTTTTCGATTTTTGAACTTTGGAAAAAGGGCTATAACTCGAGAAGACATCACTTTTAAGCAAAAATAACAATATTTAGGGTCCATTTTGCGAATTACGAAAAAACGCTGTATTTTTCACGGAAATCACTTTCAGCTTAAAGCAACTATATTTACGGGTTCTGTGAAGGCTACCCAACTATAAAAAACACATTGAAAAAGAGAAAACAGATTTGAAAGTTTTTCGATTTTTGAACTTTAGAAAAAGGGCTATAACTCGAGAAGACATCACTTTTAAGCAAAAATAACAATATTTAGGGTCCATTTTGCGAATTACGAAAAAACGCTGTATTTTTCACGGAAATCACTTTCAGCTAAAATCAACTATTTTTACGGGTTCTGTGAAGGCTACCCAACTATAAAAAACACATTGAAAAAGAGAAAACAGATTTGAAAGTTTTTCGATTTTTGAACTTTAGAAAAAGGGCTATAATTCGAGAAGACATCACTTTTAAGCAAAAATAACAATATTTAGGGTCCATTTTGCGAATTACGAAAAAACGCTGTATTTTTCACGGAAATCACTTTCAGCTAAAAGCAACTATTTTTACGGGTTCTGTGAAGGCTACCCAACTATAAAAAACACATTAAAAAAGAGAAAACAGATTTGAAAGTTTTTCGATTTTTGAACTTTAGAAAAAGGGCTATAACTCGAGAAGACATCACTTTTAAGCAAAAATAACAATATTTAGGGTCTATTTTGCGAATTACGAAAAAACGCTGTATTTTTCACGGAAATCACTTTCAACTTAAAGCAACTATATTTACGGGTTCTGTGAAGGCTACCCAACTATAAAAAACACATTGAAAAAGAGAAAACAGATTTGAAAGTTTTTCGATTTTTGAACTTTAGAAAAAGGGCTATAACTCGAGAAGACATCACTTTTAAGCAAAAATAACAATATTTAGGGTCCATTTTGCGAATTACGAAAAAACGCTGTATTTTTCACGGAAATCACTTTCAGCTAAAAGCAACTATTTTTACGGGTTCTGTGAAGGCAACCCAACTATAAAAAACACATTGAAAAAGAGAAAACAGATTTGAAAGTTTTTCGATTTTTGAACTTTAGAAAAAGGGCTATAACTCGAGAAGACATCACTTTTAAGCAAAAATAACAATATTTAGGGTCTATTTTGCGAATTACGAAAAAACGCTGTATTTTTCACGGAAATCACTTTCAGCTTAAAGCAACTATATTTACGGGTTCTGTGAAGGCTACCCAACTATAAAAAACACATTGAAAAAGAGAAAACAGATTTGAAAGTTTTTCGATTTTTGAACTTTAGAAAAAGGGCTATAACTCGAGAAGACATCACTTTTAAGCAAAAATAACAATATTTAGGGTCTATTTTGCGAATTACGAAAAAACGCTGTATTTTTCACGGAAATCACTTTCAGCTAAAAGCAACTATTTTTACGGGTTCTGTGAAGGCTACCCAACTATAAAAAACACATTGAAAAAGAGAAAACAGATTTGAAAGTTTTTCGATTTTTGAACTTTAGAAAAAGGGCTATAACTCGAGAAGACATCACTTTTAAGCAAAAATAACAATATTTAGGGTCTATTTTGCGAATTACGAAAAAACGCTGTATTTTTCACGGAAATCACTTTCAGCTTAAAGCAACTATATTTACGGGTTCTGTGAAGGCTACCCAACTATAAAAAACACATTGAAAAAGAGAAAACAGATTTGAAAGTTTTTCGATTTTTGAACTTTAGAAAAAGGGCTATAACTCGAGAAGACATCACTTTTAAGCAAAAATAACAATATTTAGGGTCCATTTTGCGAATTACGAAAAAACGCTGTATTTTTCACGGAAATCACTTTCAGCTAAAAGCAACTATTTTTACGGGTTCTGTGAAGGCTACCCAACTATAAAAAACACATTGAAAAAGAGAAAACAGATTTGAAAGTTTTTCGATTTTTGAACTTTAGAAAAAGGGCTATAACTCGAGAAGACATCACTTTTAAGCAAAAATAACAATATTTAGGGTCTATTTTGCGAATTACGAAAAAACGCTGTATTTTTCACGGAAATCACTTTCAGCTTAAAGCAACTATATTTACGGGTTCTGTGAAGGCTACCCAACTATAAAAAACACATTGAAAAAGAGAAAACAGATTTGAAAGTTTTTCGATTTTTGAACTTTAGAAAAAGGGCTATAACTCGAGAAGACATCACTTTTAAGCAAAAATAACAATATTTAGGGTCCATTTTGCGAATTACGAAAAAACGCTGTATTTTTCACGGAAATCACTTTCAGCTAAAATCAACTATTTTTACGGGTTCTGTGAAGGCTACCCAACTATAAAAAACACATTGAAAAAGAGAAAACAGATTTGAAAGTTTTTCGATTTTTGAACTTTAGAAAAAGGGCTATAACTCGAGAAGACATCACTTTTAAGCAAAAATAACAATATTTAGGGTCTATTTTGCGAATTACGAAAAAACGCTGTATTTTTCACGGAAATCACTTTCAGCTTAAAGCAACTATATTTACGGGTTCTGTGAAGGCTACCCAACTATAAAAAACACATTGAAAAAGAGAAAACAGATTTGAAAGTTTTTCGATTTTTGAACTTTAGAAAAAGGGCTATAACTCGAGAAGACATCACTTTTAAGCAAAAATAACAATATTTAGGGTCTATTTTGCGAATTACGAAAAAACGCTGTATTTTTCACGGAAATCACTTTCAGCTTAAAGCAACTATTTTTACGGGTTCTGTGAAGGCTACCCAACTATAAAAAACACATTGAAAAAGAGAAAACAGATTTGAAAGTTTTTCGATTTTTGAACTTTAGAAAAAGGGCTATAACTCGAGAAGACATCACTTTTAAGCAAAAATAACAATATTTAGGGTCTATTTTGCGAATTACGAAAAAACGCTGTATTTTTCACGGAAATCACTTTCAGCTTAAAGCAACTATATTTACGGGTTCTGTGAAGGCTACCCAACTATAAAAAACACATTGAAAAAGAGAAAACAGATTTGAAAGTTTTTCGATTTTTGAACTTTAGAAAAAGGGCTATAACTCGAGAAGACATCACTTTTAAGCAAAAATAACAATATTTAGGGTCCATTTTGCGAATTACGAAAAAACGCTGTATTTTTCACGGAAATCACTTTCAGCTAAAAGCAACTATTTTTACGGGTTCTGTGAAGGCTACCCAACTATAAAAAACACATTGAAAAAGAGAAAACAGATTTGAAAGTTTTTCGATTTTTGAACTTTAGAAAAAGGGCTATAACTCGAGAAGACATCACTTTTAAGCAAAAATAACAATATTTAGGGTCCATTTTGCGAATTACGAAAAAACGCTGTATTTTTCACGGAAATCACTTTCAGCTAAAAGCAACTATTTTTACGGGTTCTGTGAAGGCTACCCAACTATAAAAAAACACATTGAAAAAGAGAAAACAGATTTGAAAGTTTTTCGATTTTTGAACTTTAGAAAAAGGGCTATAACTCGAGAAGACATCACTTTTAAGCAAAAATAACAATATTTAGGGTCCATTTTGCGAATTACGAAAAAACGCTGTATTTTTCACGGAAATCACTTTCAGCTAAAAGCAACTATTTTTACGGGTTCTGTGAAGGCAACCCAACTATAAAAAACACATTGAAAAAGAGAAAACAGATTTGAAAGTTTTTCGATTTTTGAACTTTAGAAAAAGGGCTATAACTCGAGAAGACATCACTTTTAAGCAAAAATAACAATATTTAGGGTCTATTTTGCGAATTACGAAAAAACGCTGTATTTTTCACGGAAATCACTTTCAGCTAAAAGCAACTATTTTTACGGGTTCTGTGAAGGCTACCCAACAATAAAAAACACATTGAAAAAGAGAAAACAGATTTGAAAGTTTTTCGATTTTTGAACTTTAGAAAAAGGGCTATAACTCGAGAAGACATCACTTTTAAGCAAAAATAACAATATTTAGGGTCTATTTTGCGAATTACGAAAAAACGCTGTATTTTTCACGGAAATCACTTTCAGCTTAAAGCAACTATATTTACGGGTTCTGTGAAGGCTACCCAACTATAAAAAACACATTGAAAAAGAGAAAACAGATTTGAAAGTTTTTCGATTTTTGAACTTTAGAAAAAGGGCTATAACTCGAGAAGACATCACTTTTAAGCAAAAATAACAATATTTAGGGTCTATTTTGCGAATTACGAAAAAATGCTGTATTTTTCACGGAAATCACTTTCAGCTAAAAGCAACTATTTTTACGGGTTCTGTGAAGGCTACCCAACTATAAAAAACACATTGAAAAAGAGAAAACAGATTTGAAAGTTTTTCGATTTTTGAACTTTAGAAAAAGGGCTATAACTCGAGAGGACATCACTTTTAAGCAAAAATAACAATATTTAGGGTCTATTTTGCGAATTACGAAAAAACGCTGTATTTTTCACGGAAATCACTTTCAGCTTAAAGCAACTATATTTACGGGTTCTGTGAAGGCTACCCAACTATAAAAAAACACATTGAAAAAGAGAAAACAGATTTGAAAGTTTTTCGATTTTTGAACTTTAGAAAAAGGGCTATAACTCGAGAAGACATCACTTTTAAGCAAAAATAACAATATTTAGGGTCTATTTTGCGAATTACGAAAAAACGCTGTATTTTTCACGGAAATCACTTTCAGCTTAAAGCAACTATATTTACGGGTTCTGTGAAGGCTACCCAACTATAAAAAACACATTGAAAAAGAGAAAACAGATTTGAAAGTTTTTCGATTTTTGAACTTTAGAAAAAGGGCTATAACTCGAGAAGACATCACTTTTAAGCAAAAATAACAATATTTAGGGTCCATTTTGCGAATTACGAAAAAACGCTGTATTTTTCACGGAAATCACTTTCAGCTAAAAGCAACTATTTTTACGGGTTCTGTGAAGGCTACCCAACTATAAAAAACACATTGAAAAAGAGAAAACAGATTTGAAAGTTTTTCGATTTTTGAACTTTAGAAAAAGGGCTATAACTCGAGAAGACATCACTTTTAAGCAAAAATAACAATATTTAGGGTCTATTTTGCGAATTACGAAAAAACGCTGTATTTTTCACGGAAATCACTTTCAACTTAAAGCAACTATATTTACGGGTTCTGTGAAGGCTACCCAACTATAAAAAACACATTGAAAAAAAAGAGAAAACAGATTTGAAAGTTTTTCGATTTTTGAACTTTAGAAAAAGGGCTATAACTCGAGAAGACATCACTTTTAAGCAAAAATAACAATATTTAGGGTCCATTTTGCGAATTACGAAAAAACGCTGTATTTTTCACGGAAATCACTTTCAGCTAAAAGCAACTATTTTTACGGGTTCTGTGAAGGCTACCCAACTATAAAAAACACATTGAAAAAGAGAAAACAGATTTGAAAGTTTTTCGATTTTTGAACTTTAGAAAAAGGGCTATAACTCGAGAAGACATCACTTTTAAGCAAAAATAACAATATTTAGGGTCCATTTTGCGAATTACGAAAAAACGCTGTATTTTTCACGGAAATCACTTTCAGCTAAAAGCAACTATTTTGACGGGTTCTGTGAAGGCTACCCAACTATAAAAAACACATTAAAAAAGAGAAAACAGATTTGAAATTTTTTCGATTTTTGAACTTTAGAAAAAGGGCTATAACTCGAGAAGACATCACTTTTAAGCAAAAATAACAATATTTAGGGTCTATTTTGCGAATTACGAAAAAACGCTGTATTTTTCACGGAAATCACTTTCAACTTAAAGCAACTATATTTACGGGTTCTGTGAAGGCTACCCAACTATAAAAAACACATTGAAAAAGAGAAAACAGATTTGAAAGTTTTTCGATTTTTGAACTTTAGAAAAAGGGCTATAACTCGAGAAGACATCACTTTTAAGCAAAAATAACAATATTTAGGGTCCATTTTGCGAATTACGAAAAAACGCTGTATTTTTCACGGAAATCACTTTCAGCTAAAAGCAACTATTTTTACGGGTTCTGTGAAGGCAACTCAACTATAAAAAACACATTGAAAAAGAGAAAACAGATTTGAAAGTTTTTCGATTTTTGAACTTTAGAAAAAGGGCTATAACTCGAGAAGACATCACTTTTAAGCAAAAATAACAATATTTAGGGTCTATTTTGCGAATTACGAAAAAACGCTGTATTTTTCACGGAAATCACTTTCAGCTAAAAGCAACTATTTTTACGGGTTCTGTGAAGGCTACCCAACAATAAAAAACACATTGAAAAAGAGAAAACAGATTTGAAAGTTTTTCGATTTTTGAACTTTAGAAAAAGGGCTATAACTCGAGAAGACATCACTTTTAAGCAAAAATAACAATATTTAGGGTCTATTTTGCGAATTACGAAAAAACGCTGTATTTTTCACGGAAATCACTTTCAGCTTAAAGCAACTATATTTACGGGTTCTGTGAAGGCTACCCAACTATAAAAAACACATTGAAAAAGAGAAAACAGATTTGAAAGTTTTTCGATTTTTGAACTTTAGAAAAAGGGCTATAACTCGAGAAGACATCACTTTTAAGCAAAAATAACAATATTTAGGGTCTATTTTGCGAATTACGAAAAAACGCTGTATTTTTCACGGAAATCACTTTCAGCTTAAAGCAACTATATTTACGGGTTCTGTGAAGGCTACCCAACTATAAAAAACACATTGAAAAAGAGAAAACAGATTTGAAAGTTTTTCGATTTTTGAACTTTAGAAAAAGGGCTATAACTCGAGAAGACATCACTTTTAAGCAAAAATAACAATATTTAGGGTCTATTTTGCGAATTACGAAAAAACGCTGTATTTTTCACGGAAATCACTTTCAGCTAAAAGCAACTATTTTTACGGGTTCTGTGAAGGCTACCCAACTATAAAAAACACATTGAAAAAGAGAAAACAGATTTGAAAGTTTTTCGATTTTTGAACTTTAGAAAAAGGGCTATAACTCGAGAAGACATCACTTTTAAGCAAAAATAACAATATTTAGGGTCTATTTTGCGAATTACGAAAAAACGCTGTATTTTTCACGGCAATCACTTTCAGCTTAAAGCAACTATATTTACGGGTTCTGTGAAGGCTACCCAACTATAAAAAACACATTGAAAAAGAGAAAACAGATTTGAAAGTTTTTCGATTTTTGAACTTTAGAAAAAGGGCTATAACTCGAGAAGACATCACTTTTAAGCAAAAATAACAATATTTAGGGTCCATTTTGCGAATTACGAAAAAACGCTGTATTTTTCACGGAAATCACTTTCAGCTAAAAGCAACTATTTTTACGGGTTCTGTGAAGGCTACCCAACTATAAAAAACACATTGAAAAAGAGAAAACAGATTTGAAAGTTTTTCGATTTTTGAACTTTGGAAAAAGGGCTATAACTCGAGAAGACATCACTTTTAAGCAAAAATAACAATATTTAGGGTCCATTTTGCGAATTACGAAAAAACGCTGTATTTTTCACGGAAATCACTTTCAGCTAAAAGCAACTATTTTTAAGGGTTCTGTGAAGGCTACCCAACTATAAAAAAACACATTGAAAAAGAGAAAACAGATTTGAAAGTTTTTCGATTTTTGAACTTTAGAAAAAGGGCTATAACTCGAGAAGACATCACTTTTAAGCAAAAATAACAATATTTAGGGTCCATTTTGCGAATTACGAAAAAACGCTGTATTTTTCACGGAAATCACTTTCAGCTAAAAGCAACTATTTTGACGGGTTCTGTGAAGGCTACCCAACTATAAAAAACACATTAAAAAAGAGAAAACAGATTTGAAATTTTTTCGATTTTTGAACTTTAGAAAAAGGGCTATAACTCGAGAAGACATCACTTTTAAGCAAAAATAACAATATTTAGGGTCTATTTTGCGAATTACGAAAAAACGCTGTATTTTTCACGGAAATCACTTTCAACTTAAAGCAACTATATTTACGGGTTCTGTGAAGGCTACCCAACTATAAAAAACACATTGAAAAAGAGAAAACAGATTTGAAAGTTTTTCGATTTTTGAACTTTAGAAAAAGGGCTATAACTCGAGAAGACATCACTTTTAAGCAAAAATAACAATATTTAGGGTCTATTTTGCGAATTACGAAAAAACGCTGTATTTTTCACGGAAATCACTTTCAGCTTAAAGCAACTATATTTACGGGTTCTGTGAAGGCTACCCAACTATAAAAAACACATTGAAAAAGAGAAAACAGATTTGAAAGTTTTTCGATTTTTGAACTTTAGAAAAAGGGCTATAACTCGAGAAGACATCACTTTTAAGCAAAAATAACAATATTTAGGGTCTATTTTGCGAATTACGAAAAAACGCTGTATTTTTCACGGAAATCACTTTCAGCTTAAAGCAACTATATTTACGGGTTCTGTGAAGGCTACCCAACTATAAAAAACACATTGAAAAAGAGAAAACAGATTTGAAAGTTTTTCGATTTTTGAACTTTAGAAAAAGGGCTATAACTCGAGAAGACATCACTTTTAAGCAAAAATAACAATATTTAGGGTCCATTTTGCGAATTACGAAAAAACGCTGTATTTTTCACGGAAATCACTTTAAGCTAAAAGCAACTATTTTTACGGGTTCTGTGAAGGCTACCCAACTATAAAAAACACATTGAAAAAGAGAAAACAGATTTGAAAGTTTTTCGATTTTTGAACTTTAGAAAAAGGGCTATAACTCGAGAAGACATCACTTTTAAGCAAAAATAACAATATTTAGGGTCCATTTTGCGAATTACGAAAAAACGCTGTATTTTTCACGGAAATCACTTTCAGCTAAAATCAACTATTTTTACGGGTTCTGTAAAGGCTACCCAACTATAAAAAACACATTGAAAAAGAGAAAACAGATTTGAAAGTTTTTCGATTTTTGAACTTTAGAAAAAGGGCTATAACTCGAGAAGACATCACTTTTAAGCAAAAATAACAATATTTAGGGTCCATTTTGCGAATTACGAAAAAACGCTGTATTTTTCACGGAAATCACTTTCAGCTAAAAGCAACTATTTTTACGGGTTCTGTGAAGGCTACCCAACTATAAAAAACACATTGAAAAAGAGAAAACAGATTTGAAAGTTTTTCGATTTTTGAACTTTAGAAAAAGGGCTATAACTCGAGAAGACATCACTTTTAAGCAAAAATAACAATATTTAGGGTCTATTTTGCGAATTACGAAAAAACGCTGTATTTTTCACGGAAATCACTTTCAGCTTAAAGCAACTATATTTACGGGTTCTGTGAAGGCTACCCAACTATAAAAAACACATTGAAAAAGAGAGAACAGATTTGAAAGTTTTTCGATTTTTGAACTTTAGAAAAAGGGCTATAACTCGAGAAGACATCACTTTTAAGCAAAAATAACAATATTTAGGGTCCATTTTGCGAATTACGAAAAAACGCTGTATTTTTCACGGAAATCACTTTCAGCTAAAAGCAACTATTTTTACGGGTTCTGTGAAGGCTACCCAACTATAAAAAACACATTGAAAAAGAGAAAACAGATTTGAAAGTTTTTCGATTTTTGAACTTTAGAAAAAGGGCTATAACTCGAGAAGACATCACTTTTAAGCAAAAATAACAATATTTAGGGTCTATTTTGCGAATTACGAAAAAACGCTGTATTTTTCACGGAAATCACTTTCAGCTTAAAGCAACTATATTTACGGGTTCTGTGAAGGCTACCCAACTATAAAAAACACATTGAAAAAGAGAAAACAGATTTGAAAGTTTTTCGATTTTTGAACTTTAGAAAAAGGGCTATAACTCGAGAAGACATCACTTTTAAGCAAAAATAACAATATTTAGGGTCTATTTTGCGAATTACGAAAAAACGCTGTATTTTTCACGGAAATCACTTTCAGCTTAAAGCAACTATATTTACGGGTTCTGTGAAGGCTACCCAACTTTAAAAAACACATTGAAAAAGAGAAAACAGATTTGAAAGTTTTTCGATTTTTGAACTTTAGAAAAAGGGCTATAACTCGAGAAGACATCACTTTTAAGCAATAATAACAATATTTAGGGTCCATTTTGCGAATTACGAAAAAACGCTGTATTTTTCACGGAAATCACTTTCAGCTAAAAGCAACTATTTTTACGGGTTCTGTGAAGGCTACCCAACTATAAAAAACACATTGAAAAAGAGAAAACAGATTTGAAAGTTTTTCGATTTTTGAACTTTAGAAAAAGGGCTATAACTCGAGAAGACATCACTTTTAAGCAAAAATAACAATATTTAGGGTCTATTTTGCGAATTACGAAAAAACGCTGTATTTTTCACGGAAATCACTTTCAGCTTAAAGCAACTATATTTACGGGTTCTGTGAAGGCTACCCAACTATAAAAAACACATTGAAAAAGAGAAAACAGATTTGAAAGTTTTTCGATTTTTGAACTTTAGAAAAAGGGCTATAACTCGAGAAGACATCACTTTTAAGCAAAAATAACAATATTTAGGGTCCATTTTGCGAATTACGAAAAAACGCTGTATTTAAATCACTTTCAGCTAAAAGCAACTATTTTTACGGGTTCTGTGAAGGCTACCCAACTATAAAAAACACTTGTTGCTTTACTTTCAGCAACTCAAAATATAAAACTTTATCAAAGCGTGGATACAATTCATAAATAGGCACAATTTATGTAAGTCTAATGACCTCTACTACGAATTGTGTACACCTTTTTTCTTAATTTTCTTTTATTTCAGCTGATGGCTTTTTACATCAAAACACAGAGTACTGTCTCTACACTTCTTAACACACTTAATGAATTCAGATAACTTTGAATTCGAAAATTAATTATCCGCGAACTCGAAAACAAAGTATTTACCGATAAATTTACTTTATATTTCATCAACAAAGTTCAAGTTAAATTTTGACTTATTAACCGCGATCAAAATTTTCACTTGACTCCAAATTTACACAAAAATGAATCTTCCGATTGAACGATTCTCACACGAATTACATTTACTTCAGTTTAAATAAGTAAATAATCTCAATATTCCATAACAAAAATACTTGGATAATTTGTATCCTTTATCTACAGACAAATATGGCTATATAGGTATATAGGTATATTTTTCATCAGTATTCAAATTTAGATTTTTCTTTATTTCGCAAAATTTGTTTTAAATCTTGAATTTTATGGATCTGCATCCAAATATTGGTTTTTATGATCTTAGTAGATCAATCTCAAATTATTTCCAAAAATAATAAAAATGACTTTTCGTCACAATAAATGAACTAACGTTCGACGTTTTAATTTACTTTACTTTAACTTTATTTTCTTTAACTTTAAGTTTTCTTTTCAGATTTTAATTAACGCATTCACTAATTTTCTTTTCAGCAAAAGGTAAGTTTCATATAGTTTTCATTAAACTTTTCTTTAAATTTTCTTTCCATGGTAAGCTTATTTAATCCCACAAAATAAAAATAAATATTAGAACTACGAACTGATCATAAAACATAATAGCAAAAAGCATACCAATGTCAAATTTACCCGAGAATTTACCTACAAAACTGTTAACTCGCATTAACAAAAACACCGCATTACGTGAACACCGACGGAATTCAAATAATCTACATCCTTGTTATTCGCAGCTAAAATCTGCTCATGCACTCAGCCAATTATGCTCATAATTCTGAGCGGTATTTAAAAAAAACACTCACAAATGAGTTCTCTACCAATATAGTTGTAAAGTTGCAAAAATTCGGTGGAAAATCAATCATGCCATTTGTTTTTTAAGATTTAAGCAAAATGTCCTTAGTGCCATTAAAAGAATTTTGTTTCTCCACAAGATTTACTTGTTGTTTATTAGAAGAACCTTTAGTCTGCATATAATTTGTATTGGAATGGTCTATTATAGGTATAAATAAACAAAGCTCGTGTACATGTGTTTCAAAGTTATCATGGCCGATTCGGTTATTAAAATCTAGATACCTATACTTTTTATAAATACTATTTGCATTCTAAAATAAAGAAAACTTTCTTGTTCAAAAGGTTTTCTCATCTTTTTTATACCCCTCTTCCATTCACAATGTAAAACTTTGCGATGGAATAAAAACAAACAGGAAGGAACCTTTTTTGAAATGCATTTTTTGCTTCCTGAAATAAAAATAAAGATTTATTATTCGTTGCAAATCTTTTTGTCGGCGCGCGTAAAAATAAGTCGTCAACTTAAATTTTTCATATCAAAGTATTTTTGTACCTATTCATAATGTCAACTTTTTTGTTTTTACTCGTTGTACTTAAAGTGAAGTTTGCAAATGCATACTCCCTGTTGTGATGGCTACAAGCTATTAAAATATTTTTCTCAAAAGATTTAAAGAAAGAAAATCTGACTAAAATAAAATTAAAAAAAAAAAAAAAAAAAACATAAAAATGAAGAGAAGAATATAAAAATGTCCTTGGCAGACAAAACTGACAAACTAAATCTGTCGACATCATTTCCTATGGGTTTTGTTTGGCTTGGTGTTAGTATATGTTGTCGGCAATTTCTTAATAAAACCAAATGTCATGAGTCTGGCGACTGGTTGATATGAGCTTCCAACTTCCAACTTCCAACTCCAGCTCCATATATCTCTATACATATATTCGTATACTCGTCCTTGTATTATCATTTGAAGATGAATACATCGAATTTGTATTTTTTTTTGTCGTTGTTGTTTATATTTATATGGCATGCATGCATAAGCCAGTGGGAGGTGAAGCCGAAATGTCCTTTGAACCTGTTTGAGTGATGTTTATGATTTGTGGGTAAGTATACTGTTCATTCTTTTTTTACATTTTATATATCTACTTTTCTATGTTGAGACGTTTCTCTTTAGGTCTGTGGTATCTGCCATTTAACTTGGAATCTATTTGCATGGCATTAAGTTGGCAGAAGACAGCAATCCAATCGGCAAAGATGTTGTATTTAGATATAAGGGTCTGTCTGTCTGTATACGTGCATATGATGTCCTTCCATACGTTGATTTAGGGATAAGGACGCTTCTTACCAGAGTGAGTTGATGTGATTTTTCATATGTGGATTATATCTTACAAATATGGTATTTACAATTTTACATACACTGCATGTCTCAATTATAATATCATCATACATTTTTATTCATAATACATATAATTTTAAGTGTATGAATAAAAAATGTGATAAGTTTGGCAACGACTTTAAATAGAGCCATACAAATTTATAAATAAATATTTGTGAATATTTTGAGTTTGATTGGTTTCCGAACGGGGGTAAACTCGAGAAATTTGTCACGAATGAAATCACCTGACCACTTATACTTGCAATCATATGAAATAACGTTGAAATCAGGTCCAATCTCTATTTCAAGTTTTTAAAAGATTTATTACAATCATCAAAAATATTTGAAAACACTTGTAAGTTTTTTTGCAATCATGCAATCGAAAATGCCATAATGAAATCACAATGAAATCACTTGAATTAATTTGCAATCATTTGAAATCAGTAAATTTATTTAAAATTAATGCAATCACAAATTTTTTAAATCATTTTAAATACTGCTTGAAATCATCTGAAATCATATGAAGTCATTTGAAATATTGAAATCATTGAACCACTAAACTGGCTAGTAATATACCACTCGGGTAAACTTTCTTCACTCTAAATACCGTTCATTAGACGTGATTTCGAAGATCTTAACAACTGCAGCATTGTTAAGCGACCCTTAGTCAGACCCTCAGTCAGAGGACGTCGCAGTCATCTACACATATAATCAGTCATCAGGCAAAATCAAAAGGGTTTTAATTTTTCGTCAAACAAATGCACAGACTTATTTTTACACACACTAAATGACTGACAGTATAAAGGTCGCTAAAACCATTTCTTTTTTAAAAAGTACGTATATAGTTAAAGTCATATAGTTATAAGCTTGAAAGCATGAATAATACTTTGCCTTATTCTTCCAAATCAACGGCATATTGCTATAGCACCATGAATTGACCCCTAAAAGATGTTTCTTTGTAGATTAATACCCGAGTTTAAAAAATTTCTTCCAAAAGAGGTCGCATGACAGATGACATATCAAATGCCTCGGTAACGTTGTTTTCGACATTAACTTCGGAAGATATTTAGCGTCCCTAAATAGCTGCATGCGTTTTAAGGAATGCTAAGGTTAGACATGTATCTGTAAAGTTGATCTCTCAAATCATTTCAAAATCAGACTTGAAGTCGATTTTGAGGTTGGGCGTGTGGACTTAGTGTTATATATGTAGCTTCATTCCCAGTGGCTTGTGCTATGCGTATTATGTGCTCAAAAAAGGATACTCTTTTGCCAAATATATAGTCCAGTAAATTTATACATCATATTGCGTGTGTCCAATCCGTTAATTCTGATTTTTTGCTTTTTTATGATGTTCATATTGTATTAACTTTAGGTACTAAAAACCTCCTAAAAAGGTACGTATATTGTCCACAACTAGTCCTTTGGGGTTGTAATCACCAAAATCAGAAATAAAATCCCAAATTTTTGATTTTTGACAAAGTACGGTGCTCGACTGCCATCATCATAAACAAGTCAGCAAAAAATCAAATCTACTAGCTTTGACACACACACTAATGTTAAAATTTACTTGACAATATAGTTGGCAAAGGGAAAAGAGTATCATTTTTCACTCGTATCTCCAGAAAAAAATTGCAAAGATCAAATTTCCGTACCGTAGTGTACTTAGTTCTCTATAACAAACTAGTTTGTCTGACTTTAAATGTATGTGTCTATGTGTGACGTTAATCTGCGGTTTACTTCATTTTACATGTTTACATAATATAAACAAAAAAATTAAATGGGAAAAAGATATACATAAAAGTAATTGAATTTGTTATAAGAATTTCTTCCTCTTAATTTTTAGTTTGGAATTTAATTACGTATGAGAGTTTTTTTTGCTGATATAACGTTCTTTTTATTTAAATAAAAATGATTTGCTAACTTCAAGAGAAATGTATTTTCAATGAAAAATAATATTTGATTGAGTTAAAAAAAGGGTGAACCATCTTCTCGGAGGCAAAAAAGAGAACACATTTTTTTTTTAAAAATTGAGAACGAATAATTTTAATTAAAAGATTAATTCTTTTTACATTTCATAGCCAACTCACACTACTACTGATACCTCCTGATTTTATGTAAAATAAGGGGCCCCCTGGAAATTAGAGAGAATATGCTCGAAACTGGTATACAACTTCATATTGGCGTTCTAATAAAAGTTGTCGGCAAAGGTTAGTGGCACTGAGAGCCTAGTAACTTACACCCAATAATTTAGTTTGCGTTGTTAGTTCTACATGGATTAAAGGGGACCTAAAATTGTTCGTCGAAACCGAAGGAGTTAACTTACTAAAAAACCTGTCGTCCAGAAAGTGAACCTGAGAAAGGGAAGGGTCATAAGAATCCCCTTTGTTGGTCTTTTGCTTATAGCAAAAAATAATGCGTCGCAGTGGAATTTTCTGCGAGATAAAATTACACCTTATAAGATTTACTACAACTTTTGTTATGTGTTTTTTTTTTTTTATTCTGAACCGTTTCCGAGCTACATGCATTGCTTAAGAGAAATTTCTAACTTAGAGATTGTGAAAGTAGGTAATTTATTAATGATGGAAATACTTAAACTTAAAAAACGATTTGAAAGGGAAAAAGAGGACATTGGGAGGACAATGTAGTAAAAGGAGGACAAAGGAATGACACAAAAAGAAGAGAGGACATGGTACCGAAAGAAAGGACTGTCCTCTCAAAAAGAAGAAGAATGGTCACCGTATGTATTGACGAAAATATTGTTAACTTCGGATATCAATAAAACGAAATGGAATTTAAGTAACTTTTGATTCGGGCGTTCGTAGAAATTATATATGGAAGAAAACAAAAAGAAGAGAGGACATGGTACCGAAAGAAAGGACTGTCCTCCCAAAAAGAGGACGGATGGTCACCGTATGTATTGACGAAAATATTGTTAACTTCGGATATCAATAAAAGGAAATGGAATTTAAGTAACTTGTAATTCGGGCGTTCGTAGAAATTATATATGGAAGAAGTTTTTAGAATTTCAACAGAGTATAAGACATGATATGCTTATGTCTTATTTAAAATTTTCAAGGAAATGATATTTAATGTTTGAGATTAATAAAAAATCATTGATTTTTATAACAACAAAAAAAAAAGAGAAAAGAAAAGGAAATAAAAAGAAAGAGAAAGAAAGGAAATGACTCATAGTTCAATTTTTGATAATATTTCTTGTTGAAAAAAAAAAAAAAAACGCTTGAATAGACCACAAACGATTATTGTATGCCTGTGTCTAATATTTGTTTCTAAAATGATTTTAAAAATAACTAAATTTGCTATAATATAAGATTTTAATTGTCTCTGTAGACTCAATAGTTTTCAAGATACAGTTTTTCAAAGTTTTATCATTTTTTCGAACTTTTTTATTTTTCGCAATAGGTACTAGCTCTGTAAAGCCCTCTTAGTCCAGTACCTGAAATCCAGAAGTTCTGATTTTTCGCAGACTTATTTATGATATTGGCCTTATTATGATCCAAGTTTTTGACCTCGAGCGCCTGAGGCAACTATGTCAAAAATCAAAAAACCGCGAAAATTTCACATTTTTGTTCAAATTTAAGCGAATTTTTTGGGTTTGGGTTTGGGTTCAAACTTAAGCGAATTTTTCGCCCCTCCCCAAGTTAGCACAAGTTTTTCGAGGTCAAAAACCTTTGGGGGATCTTCCTAGAGTACCCCCAAACAATATGTGTAAGTTTCATTAAGTTCCGAATATCTTTCAGGTAAAAGTACAAATCGATTGGACTATTACTTAAACAATTTCATTAAAATAGAAAATAAAAGAAGAAATTTTTGTCATTTAAAAAATGTATCTGTAGCTTTCTTACCGTATTTTTTTACTTATTTTTTTTTCTTTTAGAAAATACCTACTTCCACGCCCCTCCAATATGTTTTTGTCTTTGTCTTAACTCAACCAACACGCTCTATATATTTTTGTCACACCTTATGAGAATCAAACTGTTAGTAATTGAGTGCTCTTCAAGCTGAATTAATTTGCATAAGCCTAATATACAGGGGATTGGTTTAAGGTGCACCAAAAAGCTTGAGCGTGTAGGTGGGGTTAAGACAAGAAAAAAATCGTATAAGAAACTTAATTTAAAAATTAAATAAAAGAGTAGTTTTTTGGCTTTCCAAAAAAATATAACAAGGCTTTGTATCATTTACCGTTGTTTTTAAATATTTTTTTTCTGATTTAATTCAATTTTTTAAAAAAATGCCCCTCCCGCCTAAACGGGGGGAAATAGACCCCCCTTCACCTACACGCTCAAGCTTTTTGGTGCACCTTAAACCAATCACTCTGTATATTGACCTATAGCTATGTACACTGTACACGTACAGTTAATAGTCCTGATCTTTTAAGAATCTCAGCTTAAAACAAGACAGTCTTCTATTCTATCGGCGGACAGAGGCTTGTTTGTTTATTGATTAGAGATTCATGGTTTCTTTCTCGTATATCTACTAGAATATCAACGAATTTCGCATGCTTTTCCAACGTTGAGGAATCCATCCAACGTAGAGGAATGCATCACTCTAAGTCGGGAGATGGCTCTGATGATATCGATATTTTTTGCATACACCCTGTAGCAGATCTACCACTATAAAAGCCAGCTGAATTCCTTTAAGGTGCAGGTGATTTTCTCCTTTATTTTCATGAGATCGATAATTGCAAAAACTATATACATATATTTAAAAGGGACAACAAATGATTTTAATAAATCGTCCTATTTCTTGAGATCGCCTTTTTGGTTTTGACATTTCTATAAAACTTTATCAATATCGCTAAAGCCTCTTTTAAACAAACTCACAAAACATGCACAGCACATCCAAATGAATAGCTTATTTTTTTATACTCAAAATTAATTGAAATATTTAATTTAAACTCAAAAAATATTGAAATCAAAGGGCAAAAGATGACTTGTCAAATTTCCGTCATTAACTCAAATCTTTTTATTCATTATCCTAAAGGCAGTTAAACGTTTTAATTTAATTTGTCCTCCGTTTTTATTTTTTTTTATTTTCATGTATTCCAATCTAAACATAAACACTATATATAAACACACACCCTAATAGCTATCGCGATGAGTTTTATAATGTGGCGTGACTTCATTAGATGGTCCTCTTTAGTGTTAATTTTGACTGTCATCAACATCCTTGTAAAGTCAACATCTTAAATATGTTTTGACAAAAAAAAAAAAAAAAAAAATCTTCAATTGAGGCAGAGCCTATGACATCGTTTCTCCTTTTTTCTCTTACTTTTTTTGTGAACCATAATCTTGAGGATTTTTCCTTCTGGCAAATATTTATAATAACCTTCGCAGAGTTCTTAAAACGCAATTACAATAAAAATTAACACTATTTGGCCAGGACTATACGAATTTCAAGTAATCTTGCTCCATTCATTCATTTTGCCGTTGATGATGGTTGCTGCCCTCCGGTATAATAATTTTTCTTTTGATCCTGCAAATGACTCCACTTCATTCTTATAATTCAAATATTTGAGCTCAGCTCAGTGATCTGTGATGAAAGGAAAGGAAACCCTAAAGAAAACACTCACTGGCAATACACCTTGTTTAACTAAGAGGAAGCAACAGCTTCCTGCTACACCATCAGTAAGACCGTCGAGTTGTCGTGTCGGTTTATGTCGACCTTCTTACCCATCAACACTTTTTTTTTTTTTTGTAAAATCTTGCAGAATCGCATCTCGAACGGCCGTGAGTCAGCATGAATGGTATCCAACAGATAAGCGAAAAAGGACATCATTTTGTGAATTAAATGAAAATTTTCTTCAGAGTCATATATAGCTATACTCGTCGGGAAAACTTTTATTATTCAAATGTATCTTCTCACACAAGTCCTGAATAAGGGCGGGGTAATTTGTAGAATTTCAACATTTGTATTTAATTTAACTATTTTCATATGCCATTTGAATTTTGTAATCGAGGTCCTGGTGTATCCTGGTGTTAGCTTAAAATAGAACTAGTTTGCACAAAATAATCATCCTCGACCTCCTTTGGCGCTCTTACCAAAAACATGTGGCATGCTATGCTCTCTAAATGGAATATAAAATTCAATTAAAGCCAACGGTAAAATTATTGTCCCCACAAATGAAAATAAGCAATCATTTTGGCTTAAAATGGTTTCGGTCAGAATATTTGAGGGGTTGGTGGGGTAGGGTGATATTTTATACTTCAAATGGAAGTCGTCACACTCAAGTTTGAAGTGTGTCTGTGTATGAGAGGGTCCTCAAATAAATATAAGGATATTTTAACCACTCATTCTGTTGAGTAATTAGAAAATATTATTCGCGCTGACTTTGGTGCGATTTTTCATTTTCATAATCGGCTTAAGGACAACACAACCAAAAATTATAAAAAAAAAAAAAAATAAATTGAAATTAAGAAAAGTCCTCAAAAGCTTACGAAAGCAAAATTATTTTCCCCTAAACGAATATTTCCAAAAATGGAAGAGCACATTTCCACATTTCATCAAATCGCGAAAAAGGTGGACAGATATGCTGCCTCAGGAAATTTCCTATAAGGGATTCGGTTGATTTTTTTTTTTTTTTTGAGTAAATGTGCGTATTTTTTTTTTTTTTTCTTTGCATTTGATTTTATTTTTATTGTGGTTATAAGAGATCCTTTTTTAATTTTTTTTTTGTAGATAATAATGGTCAAAGGCTAAAATAATATTTTAGGTAATTGGATGGTAGGATTAGAATTTGTCAAGAAGTGTAAAATTTTAAAATTATTTTTTTTTTAAAAAGGTCCTTATAAGGAATTAAAAATAAAATAAAATGATTGGTGATTCATTTTATAATGTTGACTAATTAAAACAGACTTTTTGATCATAGTGATTATTTGTTAACTTAAGGGATATAAATCAAACGCATAATTGGTTTTAATTGGGATTGAAATATTTGTTTCACATATAAGTTCCCCGCTCTTTTCCATTTCACCTACCGATCTGTTTTTGGGGTTCGTCGTGGTTACAAATATTTAAACATGGAATTGCAATAAATTGTAGTTCATTAACCTATACTAAGGGAATTCTATATATCGCACGTTGAAAACAAAAGTGGCACTAAACAAAAAACCTAGTTTTGAGATATGGCCATTTAATGATTTGGACTTACTTCAATTGTCTATACCTCGCAGAAAAAAATTTAAAATGGTGTGTTACTTTGCCACAATATAGTATATTTATCTTCTTATAAAATGGCATTTTATAATTACAAAAAAAAATCATGTGTATTTAGAAAAAAATTGCTTTTTGAAAAAGTTCGGTATAGTGGCACGTAATTATAAATAAAATGAAATTTTATTATTGTTAAAACGGCACTAAACAAAATATGACTGTTATAAACTAAATGTTTTTTTACGGTTAGAATAAAAGAAAAATATTGAAAAATGGCTTTAAACCAAAAGTGTCTGTTAAATAATTGCACTGAACATAAAATCAATGTTTTTTTTAGGAGAAAACCGACGCTAAACGAATTATGACATTAATGAATTTACTTTTCTGTATCATAAAAACTCTTAGCTTAAAAATAAATCGACACTATGCAAAAAGTGTCATTTTATCTTTTAGAAATTGAGTGATTTACGTTAAACTCAAAAGTGGCACTAGCGACCTAATGTGGAAAATAGACGAAGTAAAAAAACGAATATCTTCACAAAAGATGGGTGGTATATATCGGAACCTAGATGTCACTATAACTTAAAAGTGCTAAATTTTGTATAGTGCCACTTTTTTTTTCAACGTGCGATATATACATTTCTATAGTATAGGTACTATCATTGGGTAATAATCACCGCCAGGCCATTTAATGAAATTTGTGAATGACACATTTGGAAGTTCTTACTGCCATCTCTGTCATACAAATGAAGCTCTTAGTGTCAAACATCTCGTCCACGACTGCACCAAAATTAAAAATTCTCTCCAAAATGCTTTTCCCAAACACAACATTAGTAAACTTACTTAAAAATCTTTCTTAAGACAACATAAACGAAATCTTCAAATAATTCCGCAAAGTAAATCTGGAAAACCTTTTATAATATTCATAACAAAAAAAAAAAAAAAAAAAAATAGAATAATCACTGTATCTTATTTTATTTTGTATATCAATCTGTTAGTCCTGGTGGCTAAAGCTCTGACAAATATATATTAGCATTGTAATTTATTTACTTGTTAATAAAGACAAATAAATAAAATAAATAGTTGTCTATACAGGGTGTCCCGCAACTCAACGCCAAGCGGGTACCGGGTGATAGGGTAGGTTATACCCGTATTGCAAATAGTAAGAAACAAAAATTATCTCGCTGGGTTACGTAATAATAGCAATATTAAGAAAAATTATGAAAATCGACACCCAGGGCCACATTTTTATGTACTGTGGTTACAAATTTTGATATTTTTCAATGATTTTTTTTTCTACGTAATCCTTAATAACCGTGGTACTGAATGCTATCTCGAAATCTAAAATAAATATTGTAAGTTTGGCAAGAAAAATTAAGTTTGACTGAGGCATTGTTTAAACAAATTTTGTAAGCAAACTTTAACACTTCATATTTTTTAAAAAATGTATCACATTACCCACGGCAAGTTATTTAAAAAATTTTAACAGGAATTTATTATACCTTGTTGATGTAGGACTCCGGTAAGTCATTCCTTTAAAATATTGTTTAGGCTGTTTAAGTATTTAACATACTAAGAGTCCTGATCTCTGGGAGGTTATCCGGAGGAGGGCGAGGAGTATAAAGCCCACAAAAAGGGGATTTTTGGGAATTACGCTTATACCACGGAAATAGTTTGCCGTAGCGAAATTTGTTTAAGAATAAACAAAAACCCATTAAATTTTGTACAATTTTTGTTATGATCACTTTTTTCCAAATATCAACCGTTTCCGAGATACACGCATCGCAAGCGAGAAAAGTTACAAAAAACAAGTGTTTTCTTTATATTTTTCATCAAGCATTCCATCGTCTACTCTTAACTGTTAATCTGACAAAAAAAGTGCTTGGATAAAGTTATATAGAATTAAGTTTCTTTCAAACTCGGTACTCTGTATTTTTACAGTAATTTTTGATTTTTATCCTAGGTCTGAATATAACTGTACACTCTTAAATTTTAAGAGCTACACGGGACCCTCTTAAATGCACCAGCTCTTTCATTTTAGGTACTCAGAGCTCTTTAAAATTTATAAAATGCAGCCTCGGAAAGAGATACCAGTTGTAATGCTCGAGCTACCATAAGTTCTATTACGGTTCCTATCAATAAGCAAAGAGCTATCAGCTGTATTGCCAAAAGCAAAATTATTAGCAGCTGAGCTGTGTAAGATAATTACATGGCTATCAGTACAACTATTAGAAATATTAATAAGCCTAACAGAGATACCATAACCATCTACAGAGCTATAGCAGTTCAAAAGAAAGTTGTAGATATTTCTGAAAAATTATGATTTATATCAGCACATCCCACACAAAATTTGATAGAACTTCCGAAAGTACTAGCAGAGCTGTCATCAGTATCGGCAGCGATATCATAAGAATTTCCATATAAATGATAAATAAGCATACCTGGGAGTCGAACTCGGGTCCTTTCACACCAATAGACTAGATCGCTAACCGCTCGGCCGATCTTGATATAAAATAAACAGCAAGAGCTATGAGTCTATGCTTCTTTGCTTACAGAGCTATCACAAACGAAGTTTCGTAAGGTACGACACATCTTTTAGACGCTCTCTGCCCAAAACAAAGCTACTAAATTCGTATTGGAGCACGATAACTGACATTTTGGTGTCGTGATTAAATTGTTTGTTATCACACCCTATATTCAAAATCAAAAATTCTGGGTGTACTTGACATATAAACGTAACAAATAATTCATTTTTTTCTCGAAAAAAAATACGATCGATTTCGATAAAAACGGTGATGTCTTTCAATAACATAATTTTTTAACAACTAGATTTTTAATGGTACCGTCCAAAAAAAAATACGATCGATTTTTATAAAATTTCGTACAATGGATTTGTAGCCAAAGGTTGTGTTTTTCGTTTTTTTAGAATAAGTTTACATATTAACGGTACCTGGCAAATAAGCCTTAAAGACAATCAAATTTTTCCCGTAAAATATACGATCGATTTTGAAAAAAAATGTTTAATGATTTTTTTCCAATAATGAAGTTTTGTGTTAGAAATTTATTTTCAAATCCACCTTATTAACGGTACCTGCCATATAAACGCTACAGAAAATTCGATTTTTCTCGAAAAAATACGATCGATTTTGATAAGATTTTGTGTGACTGATTTTTTGCTAATAAGGAAGTTTTTCGTTAATTTTTTTTTTTCAAAATCACTTTATTAACGGTACCTGCCATAAAAACGCTATAGAAACTATTTTTACTTTCGGTTATTTATTATAGTTTCTTGCTAAGTTTCCTTAGCCAAAGGTTAGTAATCTTACACAAGAGCAAGTTTGTCCGACCTAGTCGTGCCTTTTATTTTTTTTCTGAGTAAGTTGAAAATCTTAAATTTGATATTCATAATTTCTAACAGTCACTATATTTTTCTAGATTCTTATATAACATAATTTTCAATGGAATGTTAATTTCGATTTTCCATCAAATTCTTATAAATTGATGTTGCTGAAGAAACAAACAAAGAATTGTTTGCAACGCAGTGCACTACCCAAGTAGCATTTTGTACCTATTAAGTTACAAATTTATTGTATGTCGTTTACAATTCATATACAGTTGCTGAAAAAATGTTTTGTATGTTTACATTAACTAATTGGATGATTGGTAAACAAATTGTAACACACAAAATGTTGTTGAAACAACACATCTTCAAACGTAAACGTACTGTAAACCAAATTTCGTAAATGTAAAACCAATATCACAATACATTTACATTTGTAGCACTTTTGTAAAGCTATTATCAAAACTTTACTGTTACAAAACGTTTACAGTAAGTAGTCACAGTACATCTTCAGACGAAAACGTACTGTTAATCAAATATTGTAAATGTAAGATCAATAACACGAAACGTTTACATTTGTAGCAGTTTTGTAGAGCCATTATCATAACTTTACTCTTACAAAACGTTTACAGTGAATAATCACATCACATCTTCAAACGTAAGCATACTGTAAAACATTTCATTTACAAATAATGTAACACGTATAGCATTGGTCGGCCATTATAATGTTTCCATTTTTTATCAAATTAGAAAACCCAAAACATTGAAAATCTGTTTTTGTTGATATTTAGTAAAAACAAAGCATGTTTAGGTTTTGATTGAAATAAGACTTTGAATTTTATCTGACAAAATATTGAAAAATATGGTTTTTGTGGGAAAAAAAAATTGTCTCAAATATTTTTATTAGAAATCATTTCTAAAATAAGAAAGTTTTTACAGGCCCCTTATTTTTATCGACCTGTTTTACAAAACTGGTAGAAAATATTTCTCGCGTTCGATATTTTGCCTTTACTTGCACGAAAAATATAATTATTGAATATTTTTATACCTCCCATATTATAATAATAATGTCAAGAACAAGATGGAAATTGTTTAAGTTTTGGTTTGTATACATATAGTAATATGATCTCAAATGGCATTACGTATTTACCTATACAGTTTAATATTTTTCTGTAAACGATTTGTACCTAAGTTTGTTTTTATGTTATTTATTTCGAAGTGTTTTTGAACGTTTACATTTGTAAATGTACAAATCAGGTACATCAAATAGAATTTGTTCATATACTGTCAACACGACATTTCATTCCCCAAAACCGTTTACATTTTGGGTACAGTGAGTAAACATTTCATATACGCCTGAAACATTACATCTACGATGTTAACGTTCAGTAAATGTTCTGTAGCTCTGAAATGCTCCTTGGGTATACAGGGTGAGTCATGAGCAATGCGACAAAATGCTAGGGCGTGTAGGTTGCGTTGAGACAAGAAAAAAATCGTATGGGAGGGGGGGTCTATTCCCCTCCGTTTAGCCGGGAGGGGCAATTTTCGAAAAAACTGACTTAATATGGGAAAAAAAAATTTAAAATCAACGGCTTCATTCACAATGCTGTGCGATACGTTTTTGAAAAGCCAATAACTTTTTCTTTCATCCTGTGTTTAAATAAATCTATTCTAAGAAAAAGTTTTTGAAATATTAATTTTCAAAGTCAAAATTTTGAAAAAAAAATTTGAAAAAAAATTTCAAATTAATTTTTTTCAAAATTTTACGTAATTAAGTGCTAATTTTAATTTAAAATTTCAATGCTGTTATTAATTTTTAGTCAAAAACAGAAAACCGGATGCCAAAATGTATCTTAGTTTTTGAGAAAATAAGAAAAACTAGAAGTATTTTTTTCCAAGAAAAACACTTTTTTTTTTTTTGTTTTCCAAATTTGACCTGCTCAGGTCAATTATTAATAAGGGAATTATTCCTTTCTTATTTTTCATTACATACCATCCGATTTTAATCAAATAATAAAAAAAAACGAATTAACTTTTTACTTATTTTACTAGTTTTACTTTTAATTTTTTTTTATTTCTCAAAAACTAAGATACATTTTGACATCCGGTTTTCTGTTTTTGACTAAAAATTAATAACAGCATTGAATTTTGAAATTAAAATTAGCACTTAATTACGTAAAATTTTGAAAAAAATTAATTTGAAATTTTTTTTTCAATTTTTTTTTTCAAAATTTTGACTTTGAAAATTAATATTTCAAAAACTATTTCTTAGAATAGATTTATTTAAACACAGGATGAAAGAAAAAGTTATTGGCTTTTCAAAAACGTATCGCACAGCATTGTGAATGAAGCCGTTGATTTTAAATAATTTTTTTCCCATTTTAAGTCAGTTTTTTCGAAAATTGCCCCTCCCGGCTAAACGGAGGGGAATAGACCCCCCCTTCCATACGATTTTTTTCTTGTCTCAACGCAACCTATACGCCCTAGCATTTTGTCGCATTGCTCATGACTCACCCTGTATAATACCTACATTATGTAATAAATGCCATTTATAAATCACATTTCAAACGCTAGAAAAGCACCAAAACTCCATCTCAAAACTTAACATATGAAAATCTCCTGTATTTTTTACACTTTCCGAAACATTTGATTAGATTCCGCTACTAAATTAAGTTCTATTCATCATATGCACATAGTATAAAAATTCCCCCCAAAAGTAGTTTCATCACATCACAATGCTCCAATGTCATAAAACTTAAATTATAAGCTTCAGCACTTCAATGCAGTTCCAAAGGAATAAGCTTCAGCACTTCAACGCAGTTCCAAAGAAATCGTATAACATATACCGACACATCAAAAAGATCTGACATCTGACAAATGTTCATTCCGGCTAATTTAGAACAAACGCAGCGACGACACATCCTTCCTCCACATACAGGTGCATTCATTCCAAAAACCAGTCACATGCATTCTAAATTTCCTGTGCGCACTCAGTTACTGTTAAATGTGCTATGTGCATGAGGCAACCGCAAACACTCTCTTATCCAAAGAAACGTGTCCTTGTAAGGTGGCACACCATTAAATTTTAACATCCGTTTGCAGTTTTTTCTTTTATTTTCTTCTCACATTTAATTGTTTTCTCCGAGGAATGTGAGAAACTTGTCACAATGGGCAAAGCCATATATATGTATGTATTTTTTTACCACCCACTTAATGTTTCAAACCAAATCGGGTAACGGGGCTGCGGCAGCAATGACTATTCCACTAGCTCATGGACTTGGAATGGCTGGATGACTTCTTGGCCATGGACTGGGCAAATTAAAACAAGTGTCAACGTGTTAAATTAGGGACCCAGGAACAAAAATTTCATTAAAACGTAATTGCCTACATTTTACTTGTATCTATATACATACATACACTGATGTGGGGTTAGAGTTTCCTGTTTCCTCTGCCACTGACAGGACCTTCTCTCATTGCTTAGGCATGATGTTATGCGGAGGCATTTTCGAGTAGGTTTTTGTGGAGCTTATATACGCTAGTGAGTTCCATAAATCGTTGGGAGCTCTTCTGAATGTTATGGGGTCTTATATGAAAAACTGAGTTCAAGTGAATTTCGTCCAGCTGTCTTTTTTTTCCATTACAAAGCGAGTAAATATTTTTTTTTCTGGATTTTGTGTAAGACATTGTGTCTGTTTGTGTTCTTTGGGAAAATAAAAATGAGAAAAAAAAAAGAATTAACAAACGTAAGAATTATAGCTGTCGTCTTGCACATACAAACATTTATGTATAGACCTACTCGACGGACATGGGTTTTGCTTTGCTTTTGGCCTTTGGAGGAAGGTTTAGAAAATAATTTCTTATGTATTTGGGAGGTTAGTATAAAACCCAAGGATAAGGCTTCTCAGAAAACAAAAAGAGATGTATAGTCTGACCATGTTAATTGAATGGAATTAATATTAATGGGCATGAACTTGATTAGGAAATAATCTGTTGTACCTCGAAAAACTAGAGTGCGGTAATAAATATTTTTCGTTAAGGATATCTCCAGCTTGATCTCTGCGATAGTTATAGCTTGCGGTTAGGTTTTTACTTTATTGCGTTGACTACTGCTTCCAATTTAGCACACGCTTAATAGGCTTAAGCTTTCCCTTTTATTTTTCGTTAAGGTTTTTAGTCTAGGAACGGCATGTTAAATGTACATTTACAAATGTGCTGATTTAGCTATAAAAATGAAGCATTGATATGTGTTTATATCATGCAGAATGAAAGCACATATATAGGCTCTATTTTGCTAAAAGGCGATTTAAACGTTCGATTCCCGTTCGCTCATCGTCTATATTCTGTTAAACGATCGCAGGGGGACTACTTTATCAAACTTAATTTCGAATCATTCGAATATTAATTTTGATTGAAATGTCATTTATATTTTTCAACAAATTTTTTGAAAAATCAAACATAATTATAAAAATTGAATAATTTTTTTGAGATTTTAAATTAAATTCGGGAGTGTAACAATTGAAGTGAGACACGCAAAGGAACACAAGACGGGTTTTCTTTAAGTGTGGTGTAGTTTTTCTTAAGAAGTGTGTGTGTGTTTTTGCCGTGGTGTCCCAGTAGGAAATTTCAAAAAATTCCTCGAGGAATAACCAACTTTTTCCTCGAGGAACTGGAACTTCACCGAGGAATTTGGCGTTCACCAAGTGACTTTCTGGGTGAATATTCAAAAGTGAAATCACCAAGTAGGTGGAGTTTGCTTATTCATAAATGAATTATATTTGATGAAATACATCATGAAAGTTCGTCAGTGATATCATTAGGTAAATAGGACTTACTTATTCAGCAACAGACAGTCTTGGTGAAAAATGAAGTGAAAGTGCAGCAGTGAAATCATCAGCCCACTATCCCTCACTGAAAGATATCATGAATATTCAGTAATGAAATCACATGAAAAATGTAACTCGCTTAATCATTAGTGAATTACGTTTGATGAATTTGAAGAAAATAATAAAAAAAAGACAGTTCTCATTTTATATTGGTATTACATATGCTTTATTTTTAATTTGCATGTTGTTTTTTTTTTCATCGCTGCTTTCCTGTAGTGCAGGTTCTTGATTCTCTTGAACCCTTGCTGAACAGCTTTTCTATAGAGCTGGGGTGAAGGAATATTGGTCTTAACAGCATCTGCACTGACTAGTTCGTGAAATAAGTTGGGCCATCTGTGCTGTTCAGTGTTCTTCGCGAGAAAGAGGAAACAAAATAATCCATACAAATTGCCTTGTGTCTAACTGACCCAAGGAACACAAGGATTTCCAGGGTGACGAGTAATGCACAGATTCATGATCTGCACGCAGTTCAAAACAGAGAAGAAGTAAAAAACTATAAACATTTCCTTTTTTCTACCTGACCCAAAAACACAGGGATTCCCAGGGTGACAAGTAATGCATCGATTCATAAGCCGCACGCAGTTCAAAACAGAAAAGAAATAAAAAACTATAAACTTGGCCTTCTGTCTACCTGATCCAAGGAACTCAAGGATTTCCAGGGTGACAAGTAATGCAAAGATTCATTGGCTTTTTTTTTTTTTATTTATTTTTCGTTGTCGCCTGTCTCTGGCGCCTGCTTGATTTTTCGCGTTTTTTGTTGCTTTTTGATCGTTCTTTAATGACGCGTGCTCCTTTTTGGCGAAAGAGAAACTGTATTTTCTGGTTTTTCCTTGTTGTTACAAAATCTTTTTGTTCTCGAATGACGAATATCAATCATTTGCATTTCTTCATTCAATGTTTGCATCTGAAAGAACAAAGAAGTTAAACGCGAACGCGAGTGCCAGTAAAAAAAAACATTAATAATATTACTAATTAAATACCTACCTACAAAACATATTATTTTGTTGTAAATAATAAATAGTGATTGAAAAAAGTTGGTGAGTTGTAATTTATTTTATTTAAAAATTAGTGGTTTAAGTAAAAGAAATTTAAAACGCTTGGCAAAGCAAGAGAGGGATAATTTAGAAAAAAAACAAAATAATTTTGCAAAATATTATCAATCATAGTGATATAACATCTGAAAGGGATAATATTGTAGACAGTGAAAGTGAAATAAGCAACAATATACAAGATGAAGATGAAGAGAAGACTTCAACAAACTGGAAATTAAGGCAGGAGAATAAAAAGAAAAATACGTAAGTTTTCGCATTTTAATAACATTTCCACAAATTTCAGCAAATCATTTTTATGTTCACTTTGACTACTCAATTATTTATCCAAACTTATGGTTTTCCATATTAAATCTTGCTGACCATCTACACAGTTATCTACTTTCCTACCTACGGATTTTGCATATCTCTTTTTTATTTTTATTTCAGAATGATATCTTCAAAAAAATAGTTGCATCGTCTGGCGGCAGCATAGAAAAAGCTCTGCGAAATATAATTTCTGCAGAAGTCGCTGTGACATACAATTTCGACGGCTATAATGGCAAAAATCCTTTTAAAGCGTTAAAAAACATTAACACATGTTTGTTCAGTAAGTTATTATTTTTTCACAATTTATAAGTACTTCGTCATAAATAGTAATATTTTAATCAAGTCATCACTTTCTCATTCATGAATCAATATTTTTTTTTTTGCAGATGCTGTTAAGACCAATATTCCTTCACCCCAGCTCTATAGAAAAGCTGTTCAGCAAGGGTTCAAGAGAATCAAGAACCTGCACTACAGGAAAGCAGCGATGATAAAAAAAAACAACATGCAAATTAAAAATAAAGCATATGTTTATGTAATACCAATATAAAATGAGAACTGTCTTTTTTTATTATTTTCTTCAAATTCATCAAACGTAATTCACTAATGATTAAGCGAGTTACATTTTTCATGTGATTTCATTACTGAATATTCATGATATCTTTCAGTGAGGGATAGTGGGCTGATGATTTCACTGCTGCACTTTCACTTCATTTTTCACCAAGACTGTGTGTTGCTGAATAACCAAGTCCTATTTACCTAATGCTATCACTGACGAACTTTCATGATGTATTTCATCAAATATAATTCATTTATGAATAAGCAAACTCCACCTACTTGGTGATTTCACTATTGAATATTCACCCAGAAAGTCACTTGGTGAACGCCAATGACAGCCCCATGTTAAATTCACCTAAGGATTCCTCTGAAAATTCCTCGGTGAAGTTCCAGTTCCTCGAGGAAAAAGTTGGTTATTTCTCGAGGAATTTTTATAAATTTCCTACTGGGATACTACATATACTATTGTATGTACATTGATACCCATACATTGTTGCTTAATAAATAAAAAAAAACTAAAAATTACTGAAGCTTTGGGTGGAAAAAGGGGGTAAGTGCATTTTTCTATTTTTTTCTCATGGTGTTTATTTCTGATTTACCTATGGTTTTTATTTTTGGTATAAAGGGGTTAATTAAAACGAAAAATCAAAATATTTTAGTGGACGACACCCACAACCTTTCAATTAGGTACATTTTTATTTACATTTTGAATTAAGTTATACGTCTTTTCAACCAACTCGACAAACGCAACAAAATAGATTTGTTCGTGTTTATTTTGTGTAAAAAAATGATGATTGTCAAAATCTTTAAAGTTCGGAGCGACCTTTACACAGTCAGTCAGAGGACGTCAGTCATCTACACATACATATAATTAGTCATCAGGCAAAATCAAAAGGGTTTATTTTTACCTGAGTTAGGATACGTTGTGTTCTGTATCTTATACCTAGTTTATATGCATGGTTGAAGCGAGCTTGAACTTAGGTTCACCTATTTGTAAACGGGGATGAGTTGGAACGAAATGGAATTCGACTCGATCGCACTCGAGCAGTTGTGTTGAGTCGAAAATTAAATGAAATACCTGGGTTGAAATGGTGAATACACAATTATTTCTGCATGTAATCAATTTCATATTAACGAATGAATATTTGTTATTGAAAAGTATGCGCATAACTTGTAAAAGAAATACAAATATTTTTTTCTAGAAAATTCAATCTTTTGGTCTTAATGTCTACAAAGCAACGCAGGTATTCTTCTGTCATTTCAACTTTTTCGCATTTAACTCAACTCCTCAAGCATTCAACTAGTTGGCTGAAATACCTGGGTTGGAATTTCGTTTCAAATCACACTCGATCTTTCGACCCTGCATATAAACTAGGTATAATACTAAAAAACTTGAAATTTCAAATATTTTTCATTTTGCTCGCTCTTAAAAAAAAAAAAAATCTAGCTACAGGCCTAGGCTTCGAGGCGATGACGGAAATAGGCCCTGGTCACTGTAAGGAGCCGCAATTAAACTAAGAACTCTATACCCTCAGTATTTATAAAAAAAAGCACTTTGATTGGAATCCAATAGATTAATAGACATACTATGCTTCTTCTGAAGTGTCCCATTTCATTCCACCAGGATAGATGAACAATTTGATGCTTTAATCTCGAATAATATAAACACAAATAAAAAAACATTTTCTACTCTTGTCCCTTATTGGCCTTTGGATAATTTTTATTTTGAAATTAAAAAAAAAAAAACTCTACGAGTCCTTAACTACTTAGAACAAATGATGGAACCAACTTAGCATAACTTAGTATGGGTGTGGGAATACATAAGTAGCAAGGAAAAAACAAATTAAAAAGATTTCCTTCAAAATACAGCAAACATTTTTAATGGATGGTGAATGAAAAGTTTTCTTTGTTGTTTCGCAATTATTTGAGATTTCTTTGTTTTTTATTTTCGGTTTTAAAATTTATCTTCTTGTGTGCAGTGAAAAAACTTTCACTGGATGCCAACAAGAAAAAAAATCTATAAATAAAAAAAAACAATTCCTGAAAAAAAAATAAGGATGGTTGATGTCAAACTTTTCTACTGTTGGTATACAAGCGGATAATATTCCGACAAGTGGGACTTTGTAAATCCCTCTTATTGCTGTCCTCTTATGTCGCCAAATTTTTTTTTTCCAGGAATTGATAATTTTGTTTTAGTTGTTTAGGATTGTAGATTTTAGATCTTAGATTTAACTTTCAAGTAGGTTTTATTTGGGAAACAAAAAAGGTATGAGTTGTCAATTAAGACAATGACAATTTTATAGGTCTAATTTCTTTTTTCATCAAAACATTCAAATTGATATATTTTTGATGATGTTAAATCGTTGTGGATTTCTGAAGATTCAATGCTTAAGTTTTTTTCTTATTCCCAGGAAAATATAAATATCGAGGGATAGGAAGGTTTTTACTTCAATTTCATATCTCTTAGGAGATTAATAAGGAAATAGAACCTATATGTATGTCGTTATTTTTAGCTTGTGCGAAAAATCGCCCAAAAACATATCGGTCAAAACTGATAAATGAACAAATGACAAAAAACATACTTAATTTTTCATTTTATACTATTTGCCTGATTTTTCATAACAGTTTTTTTTTACGAAAAATCGGGAAAAAACCAAAAAAAAAATGTAAATGAAGAATAACCCAAAAGTTTTGGGCGAACTTAACAAAAAAACAAATATTTTAAAAAAACACCCGAAAAATAATAAATATGTATAGTCGCCCAAAAATTGAAACGAAAACCTCAGTTTATGTATTTTGATACATGCATACCTTTACAAAATTAATTAGGACATTTGTTTTTACTTTAAGGCAAGTTATGCATTCGTAAAAAAACGACCAAACATGACATTACGATGATAGAGAAGACGAAAAAAAGTACCTGGTTTGGTAAATTTTTTCCAAACTTTGTATACAAAACTGTTTTTAGAGAATAATCCCCTTTTTTATTTTGGACTTAGGTTAAAAATTACGTATATACCATATACCTACGCGGAACCGATAATTCCGTTTTTTCTCGAAAAAATACGATCAATTTTGATAAAATCTTATATGAGTGATGTCCGGCATACACTAAAAAAAGACGTCATCATATTTATGAATGGCGTTCATCAATAAGATAAACTTTTCATCAATATGATGCACAAATTCATGAAAACTTTTTGATATAATATTAACCTATCATCAATGAGATGAAAGTGTATTCATCAATTTTTTTAAAAGACTTTCGTCATTATTTGGTATGAATTATGTTTATCACTTCATTAACACTTCTCAGCAATATGATGAAAGCACTTAAATTAAATGAATTTAGTTTCTTTTTCATGCAATTCATAATTTTTTTTTATATTATTATGAATGATTTTGAATATGATGAACGGATTTATCATATTTAAGAGGACAATTTTATTTCATTATATTGATGAAGACAATCAGAGGTGATGTAAATGATAATCATATAGATGAATTGATTCTTTATATATGTAGATGAAAAATGGACTTTGTAGTTTTTAGCAGGAAGAACTAAAAATAAAATGCTTGTTCAAATTATTGATGAATTTCATAATCATCATGAGCAACGACTATGAAGGATAATTTCATATACCTGAACATGAGCAACTTTTCATCGTCAGCAGCAACAACAAAAACCTAACGGGTGTTGCGACCGAAAAATAGCAACTTCAACTACACCAGTGCAACAACAACAACAACAACAAGGTGCTGGGCATAACAAGCGCTTACTTCTAGGTCCGAAAAAAAACGAACAGCAAATGTTTTTATGGACCGAGAAGGTAGAGTGCGATGACGATCATTCGCAATTCGCAAAATACACAATACAACTTTAACATTATGGCCATCAAAATCGGTCACAAAATGAAAGTAGTGGATTTCCGGATTTAATAAAAACTACGTGTTCGTGCGTTTTTCATTTGTTTTTATTTTCTTCACATTGATGAATCGTTTACGTCAGTATGATGAATGTGGTAACTTGAGTGCAATATATCAAATCATAATATTATTATAAAATAACTAGCTGACCCGGTGAACTTCGTATCACCTAGTTCGTTACTTACAACTTTTAATTTGTGATTACTGGTTGCACTATGTACGTTCAAGATGTTTCGTTATTTACTCAAATTTATTCATAACTAAAAAAAAAATTGGAAAACAGTCGACTTGACGGGCCATCCCTGCAACTTCCCACTATTTTTGGACATTAAGTGCATACAATTTTGTGAATTTTAGTGCTTCTGACTTCGCAAAGCTTTTAATTAAAAAAAAAAATTATTTTTTGAAATTTTAAATTAAAATAAGCTGACTCGGCAAACATTGTTTCGTCATTTATATTATTCCTAGGAAACATTTTTTTAGTTCAATAAAAATAACTATCTACTACAAGTGTGTGAGGATGTACTTATAATCGAAAGCGTTATAAGCAATAAAAGTATGCTTTATTTAGGTTAATGAATTAATATTTATGAAAATAACGACTATATTTTGAATTATAATTTCTGATAGCTATCTAAACATCAAAAATAATTATTTACATTGTTACTATTAATTATGGCAGTTGAACAAAAAAATTATTCTCTCAGTGCAATAGAGTGTACAATATTCTTGGTTAGTCCGTCTTTAGCCAACACAAACAAACTGGATGGTTTCCCAACGCGAGAAGATGCCACATAGTGTTGTCCGTGGGAAAAGCATGGTGTTCCCAAATCTAAGCCATATACAGAGGACAAACTTTTTTCATAAACGCACAAAAAATTAAGAGCGAATACCTAATTTTAATTAAAACACTTGTTGTTCTTTTTACATTATTTTCATAGTAAGCTAACATAGTACCTACTGATTTAAGGCAAAATAAGGAGTCACCCTGGAAACTCGTATACAGCTTCATATTGGCGTACTAAAAGTTGTGTGCAAAGGATAATGGCACTGACGGCTCCGAAGAACGGCCTAGTGACATACACCCAATCCTTTTGTGTGCGTTGTTAGTTCTACAAAGATTGAAGGGGAAGTTCAATATTTCATCGAAACGAACGACTAAGATGAGATGCAGTTTTCATGACAATTATAGTTTTGGAAAATTTGTCACTTCCTCGCAAGAGACCGGAGCATGACACCTGAAAAAACATTAGATGTACTGAGGGCTCGGACCCAGAACTACGAAAAGTTAGTTATTCAATGTCAAAAGCAACAATAACCGCGTGTTTCGCGATTATCTCGGTTTCTCTCAAATAAGTGATGCTGACATCTATTATCAAAATTGTAGAGCATACAATTTGCGACAAATTTCGTAAAAATATTTTTTTTCATGTCCTCAACTGTTTTGAGAAAGAGGGCGGAAACCGTATCGCGCCACTCAGCTATACATACTGTAATGAAAGGTCGTGAGTTAGAAAAAAGTTGTTACTTCGAAATATTGTCCAGGCTGCTGAAGGAGTTAACATACTAAAAGTCCCGACGTCTAGAAGGGGGGCCGTGAAAAGGGAAGGGTCATAAGGGCCCTTTTTTATCTATCGCTTATAGCTTATATTAAATTACAGCTCATAAAATTTACTACAACATTTTGTTTTTTTGATTTGTTTGATTTTTTTTTTTGAAGTCTCAACCGTTTGCGAGCTATGCATCGCTTAAGAGAAAATTCTTACTCAGTGTTTATTAACATTAGATCAATTAATTAACTGATTTTTAAAACTATTTTTTGTCAGATTAATAAATTGTAGATAAATAATTATTGCACTGGAAATTAATGATAAATTTACGATAATAGTAAAATTAACATCAGAGTTGCACAGAAAAATTAAAATAATACGTATAACGGTCACTGCTACGATAGATACACAAATAAAACCGAAAGAAATGGCTGAAAAATGTATAGTGAGTGAGAGAGTAGACCGACTTCGTCCTCATCCCTACTCCGTGATGTTTGCTGAATGAGTGGTGACACCTGACGGGGATAACTGATCGATTGATAATTGATCAGTTGTCAACCGGTGAGGGCGGGAGATCAAATTAAATTGGGTTAATCAGAGTAATATGATTTTTTTCATTCTAAGTCATGACAAAATAAAAAAAAAATCCTTGCAAAATAAATTAAAGTTTTTAATTGACAAATAAAAAATAGGGGTTGATCGTAAAGGGGTGAAAATTAAGGGTTGTATGTATTTTTGTATGCTGTATCATAAAAAAATTAAAAAAAAAAATTTGTCAAAAAAATAAAAAAAAAATTTAGGGGTTGACCACCCTTAACATTTAGGGGGATGAAAAATAGATGTTGTCCGATTCTCCACCCTGGCCGATATGCATGCTTCGGATGAAGAAAATCGGTCGAGCCGTTTCGGAGGAGATAGATTACAAACACCGTGACAGGAGAATTTTATATATGTATAAGATTTTTTTAAGATCCGGAGCCTGATGCTGAAGCTTGAGTAAAAATCATGGACTTTAAGGATTTATCAACTGATGACTTAGAGATTCTCACCGTACAACACCAGAAGGAGATTTTTAAGACATGGCCGCATCTCAAAAATTTGAAGGGATACCGTTTAGTATAGCTTTAAACTAATAGTACAAGTAATTTTATTTTTTTAAGTATCTTTTTTGTTTTGATATATTTACAGATGCTTTAAAAACAAGAAAACAACAGAAACGCCTATCCAAGTTGAAGATTGTGATGCGAACATCACGTTATTGATCAATACAAAATAGATATTACCCAACATAGGTATGTATGTATTTTTCAGGTGTGTTAAGTTTCAGGTATTTACATAAAAAAAAATTTTGTTACCTCGCTATTGAAAACTGTTATTAAAATTTTTAAAAACAAATAAAACAACTTATAAGACTTTTTAAATTAAAATATTTTTTTTTTTATTTTTGTATAAAGGTTTTAAAGGAATGGGTCTGGAGAAGGTTCCAAAATTAGAAATGACTAACTCGGAGCACAATATCTTAGTGTAAATGCGGTAATTGTATGTATGAATGTGGAAAAGATTTGATTACGATACTTCTAATGATGACATTTCTAATTATAGGTATGTTTTCTATTTTCAGATATTCAGGTATTATTCATCATGTTGAAGTATACAATCATCAATCATTCCTGAATAGATACAAAATGTTCATAATATAGATGTTACGATTATCAGTACGATAACAATGTGAATCAAATAAATAGATGAAAAATATTCATCGTATTGATGTACATGATCATCAATATAGTAAATGTATACATGAATATGATGAATACATTTATCACATTGATGATAACTATCTCTAAATTTTGTTCATATTCCTGAATGCGATCATCAATACGATAAACTAATTCATCATATACATATATAATTTTTCATAATATTATTTGATGAAAGATGAAAGGGTTTCATCATTTAAATCATTCATCATATCGATGAATTCTGATTCATGATATGGATGAAAAGGTTCACTGGACTAAAATTGATAAATTCTACATCAAATAGATGACCTTTTCATTACTTTATGGTGTACCCTTTTGGTTCAATGTATGAAATTTTTTTCCAGAATCAACTTATTAACGGTGCCTGCCATAACCGTTTTGTATTACCTACTCAGACTATTAAAGTTTCTTTAGTACATTTATTTGTGTATAGGTATAAGTATTCGCTATGTTATGCGCATTGCTCCTCTAGTATAGACGCACTTAAAGTCAGCGCTATCAGTGCTCAAAGTAAATCATTTTCATCCCACCAAAGAGAAATTAATTAAAATCAATAAAAATGCCTTTGCGAAAATTTCAAAATGATTGAGGGAAAACACGAATCCTTCAGTAAGAAAAATCAAAATAAAAATAAACTATTATTGTAAATTCCACGCTCTTTGTTAAATTTAAATTGGTTTTTGTGTGTTCGAAATGATTTTGCAATTGGTAATGAATTATTGGAATGCTGAACCAGCAGTATGTTGTTTAACAATCTATCCAACAAAGAAATATTGCATACAATCAGACATATGAAAAATACGAACCTTAATTAAGACAGATTTTAAGAGAAACTATTTTCGTATTAACCTGCATGCTGAAGAATGCAGGAATATATGTAAGTAGAGGTAAGCAGACAAAATTTTTGAATGTTGGATACTGGCGGAGATACCCCAAGTTTTTCACCATTCACATAAAACTTTATTGATGTTACCAATATACGACCTTTCAGTGTCAGAATCCTTTGTCAAAAAAAACAGAAATGTAATAAATATTTCTATAATTGAATACAAAATAAAAAAAAAAGATTTACGACGAAAACTTTCGAACAAATCTCATTCACATGAAACGTATGATTTTTTCATTGATTTGTTGTTTGTAACAAACAATAATAATTCAACAAATACAATCGTTTGAATAAATTTATTTGATTTCGTGTTTTTTTTTTATAACGTGTGAGCTCTTAAATTTTTACCGTGAAATGCTCTCAATAGGACACGAAATTTCTAAAACAATACGTTAAAAAAAAAGGCAACAGAAAAATGTCACATATTCATATTTAGTCCTTCGTCAATATCCTTTTCATTGAATTTTCGACACAGCATAATTTATTCCATTTGCCAAGGGGTTTGTGGATTGTGTGATGGAGTATGGTGGGCAGCCACCGGCACAATGTGGTGGCTGATGGGGCGTTATGTGCATACTATCACGAACAGGATAAACTGATTTTCCACTTTCAAATCATTCGACAACGAATGGATATTTTATAAATAAATCTCAATACTTTATGCATAAATATACAATTCCGTGTTTTTATTAGAATTTGGCCAGTAGATTTTTTTTTTAAATTGTTTTATTTATACGGATTGAAATCATATCCTTTTTTTTTTCAATTTTATTGTTATTCCAGGCAATTCATTTGGTGAATTGAGTTATTGCATTTTTGACGATGTCGTCAGATTTATGTTATACCTACTCAAAGGAATGACATTAAAACAATCAAAATTGAATATTGCATTTAAAAGTATGTTAGAGAATAAGGGTAATGGTGGAACCAGGACATGTTGCTGATGTGGTGCTTTGAAAAAATTACCTACACATAAAAAGATCATATGAATCTATGAAAAGCTGATGAAAAGCTTATGATGACACATCATCATACAATTAAATGATACCATTTAAATCATTTATTGATAGATCGTGTTTTGTAGATGTTCGAAAGTATATTTTGAAAGTATTGAATATTATATAATATGAACGAGATTGGATTTTGTTTTTAATTCTTTTTTTTTTTACAAAAAATAGTTACACTCGACTGTACAAAATTATGCCCGTTTGCATCATAACCGGGTTAAAAGGAGTTCTTATATTAATACTAGGTGAAAACCCGTCGAAAACGACGTATAGAAAAAAAATTATTCTTGGTTAAGATCAATCGAGAGTGATAGTGTTTTTTCTTTGCATGCTACATGTATATTGGAAATTGCAATTGTGTTTATAACGGGTGGTTTTTTAAGAGGTTTAGAACTTTTTTTAAAATAAAAACACAAAAAATTCGAAAAAATGAATGAAATATTTATTTGAATCGATAGTTTGAACCTTGCAATTTAATGTTTAAAGATAATTTCATGCAAATGTTGACCGCGGCTGCGTCTCAGTTAGCCCATCCGCTGAGTCCAATTTTGGCATACTCTTTCACACATATCGGCCGGTATCTCACGAATGAATGCATGGATGTTGGCTTCCAGTGCGTAAATCGAAGCGGGCTTGTCTTTATAGACATTAGCCTTGACATACCCCCACAAAAAATAGTCTAATGGTGTCAAATCGCACGATCTAGGCGGCCAATTGACCGGCCCGAAACGTGAAATTAACTGTTCACCAAACTCGCCTCGCAATTGCGCCATTGTTTCGCGTGCTGTGTGGCATGTGGCACCGTCTTGTTGAAACCACATATCATGCAAGTCAAGAACTTCCATTTCGGGCAAAAAAAAGTTTGTTATCATCGCTCGGTAGCGTTCACCATTGACAGTAACGCTGCGATTCGCATCATCTTTGAAGAAATATGGCCCAATAATGCCGCCGGCCAATAAACCGCACCAAACAGTGGCTTTTTTGGGGTGCATTGGTAGCTGTTGCAATGCTTCTGGCTGATCTTCACTCCAAATGCGGCAATTTTGCTTATTTACGTACCCATTCAACCAAAAATGAGCCTCATCGCTGAACACAATTTTTCGATAAAAAAGCATTTCGAACATTTCGAACCGAGCACGAATTTTGATAGTAAAATTCAATAATTTGCAAGCGTTGTTCATTTGTAAGACGATCCATGGTTAAATTGCAAACCAAACTGAAGCTGTTTGACAGTGACACAAGGTACTAAACACACGTCAGCTGTCAAAACCAGTGTTGCCAAAACCAAACCAGCTAAAAAATCACCCGTTATATAAATCCATTCATCCATACATATGTATGTTTACGTCATTTCATTAAAAAAAAAAGGAGACAGCTCATCAGATGGCATCAGCTTGATTAAGCTCAGTTTTGTGTATCACCCTTCCCCTTGTATATTGGGAGATGGTAACTTTTCCTTCACTGATACTGATAAGATTGAAGATGTTCTTATTGTGACTGTGAGTCGCATCTAAGCCCAATGTATCCAATCTTTTTCCAGAACTCAGAGAGTTCTAGTCCAACAGATTTTTAATTTTTGGAGTTTTTCATCGCTGGCGCTGCACTGACTTCCTCGACTGTGATGTTGGGCACTTGTTCCCATTTTGGTGCCACTGTTGGAAAGTATCGTCTGGGAAAGTGTTAATTTTAAAGTCCATCACAATACTGTCGCCACTTGTGAAGAATTTTCGTAATCATCCAAAGGAATTGGTCCTTGAGCATTGTTTATGAACTTTGATGAACTAATCTCTTGAACATTTAATCTTCTATTTTATAATATAGTCACTATACAAAAATCTAATTAAAGTACTGTTTTTACATTTCATTTAAAATTAAAAGAGATATTGGTTAAATTTTTTTAACAATTTAAATAAAATATTTACATAATTTTATTCACTACATAGTTTCGAAATTCATAAATTGAATTCTGAATAAAATTAACTTTTATGCGGACGGACATATTTGAACACATGTTCTTTTATCAGGAACCCAACCCTATCAATAGAAAACAAAGAAAACAAATACAAATACATGCATCTTGTAGCATGCTGCATGCTACTATTATGCTAATTAGAAAAATATAGATATTCTCTCGAATGCAACTAACAATGGCTTACTAGCCACTTGCCATACAACACCGAACATAACCAAGCTTATTCCACTACACTCTGGTGTTATCCATTTTGTTGTTTTTTCCTGCCTGACGAAGCTTAAAAAAATAGAAAAAAAAAAAAACTAGCGTTTATTGTCAGATAGGTTCCAAATTTAAACCCATGAATTGCCAAAAACTTTCGCAACAACACTCCGGATGAGGATGACATGGGGCATCCCGTGGCTTAACGAAGGATAAGTGCTCACTGGAAAGTATATTCTCTCTCACTGTATTATCCCTTTTAAGTGAACAAAAAGACTGAGTGTAGTACGTTACGAGAAGGAGTACTGCATTGGCATGTTCGGTTGATTATACTCGAAAGTTTTTCCGTCCGTAGTTTTATTGGACATTGTTTTTTTTTTTTTTTCAAACTTGTTGTTGCTAACCATGTACTTGAAAAACAAAATAAAATTGAAGTCATAGTGAAAGCCTTTCATCGGCTTCTTTACTAAAAGGATATTGTATAAAATACCTACATAAAAAAAAATAAATGCACAATCCCAGTTTGTATAGTTTAAATATAAAATAATTGGTGGCTTGAAGGGAAAAACAAGACAATCTGTAATGAAGGAGTGTTTTAAAAATTAAAAAAAAAGGTAAATTGTGTGCCAGGAACTAGGTATATATGAAAGTACAGTTATTTTTTATTAAAGGGTCTAAACTTATAAAGGAATGACCATGTTATAAGGATTGTGAGTATGTGTTGACGACGAGACGGTTGATGGTCCTATAACACTATTACACATCATCGCTAGTGGGAGGAGCATCAATCATGGATATTTTTTTAAAGCATTTCGATAGCTTAATATTGGAAAAAGTGCCTATAATTTAAAAAAAAATATATATAATTTTGTATGATGCTAAACTGAAGACATAAGAATTGAAAAAGAGAACAGATTTTACCTATAGGCAAGAATCATTTTTATTGCTTTGATAATATTTAAACAGTAATATTTAATGGGAAGAAATTCTTGGGAAAAAACCCTGAGGTGATCCAAGTGACATAAAAACATTTTAAAGCTTCCCATTCCTAATAGCGTGTATATGCGTAAATACCTAAGTAATAATGAGTGATTGGATATAACCGGCCGGCATGAATAAAGATGATAAAATAAAACCAGCGCATTACAGTAACTGATAAGCTTTACGTGGGTACCTGAGCGTGTAAGCTTCTAACCCCACGGTGGCGAATCCACTGCGGGTTCAATTGAACGTAACAAGCGTCCTGAAGTATAATTACCGAAGTAGATTACACCGCAGTTATAAATTTAAGAACATGTAGGTATGTGCACACTCCTTGTTAAGTAGCGAGACCGATCTACATCTCTTGCACCGAAGTGCCAAATGTTTCCGCTTTGGATTACCACAGCCAGCACGAAGCCCCCAAGAGGGCCAGCCCAACTGTTAGGGTAGAGAATGATCATGATTAAATTCCATAAAGGACATTCCTCTCGAACAAACTCTAAGGCCCCTAACACCCGTGCTAAGTTTATTGTACGTCAAACCTAAAACGTCATTTAGTTGAAGAAATACTCCCAACTGTAAAACTTTGACATTCTGACTTTACCTACAAAGCCACAGGGGTTGCCTACCCTGAAGATGTGCCCAAGTATGTCTTGAACTGGAACCAAACTCAAGTTCCACATCTCAACTTCCGTCAATTCCACTTAACTTACTCAATCTTTGACGGTAGTAACGCTCGTTACCCATTGTATGTTCTGGGATAGAGTAGTTATCTACCGCCTTTTCGGGTGGCCTCCTTGAGTTACAAAGACCACAATGCTAATTTGCTACTATCTCAATGGCACTAGCCCAGTGAAAAACCAACAAAACACTCATGTTATGAAAGTTCATTTTCAAACGTTTAAATGAGTAATCGTCAAGGACACTTTCGTGATTCCCCTGCCCTAACTACTTTTGCCTGATGTAGGGCCGTTACCCAGTTAATCCTGGGATAGGTTACCTATTGAACACGGACATTACACTGAAGATGTTTATAAATAAACATTCAGGTATGCCCTGGTTCTTCATCAAACTTAAGGGCGAACGTCCTAGGGCGGGGCGTTCTCCCGGACTGCAGTTAGTTCACTGATCAAGACATCTTAGATGCCGTAGAATAATGAACAGTTTAAGCCCTACCACCACGACAAGGTCGTAATCCATCGGTAGAGAGCGCATTACATTGTCGAAAAGATGCAAAACACTAGGCAAAATTTCGAAAACTTTCAAACATTACGAAAGTATTTGCTAATAGTTACTAGAAACACTTCCCCGCCAATCAAAACTACTGTTATGCAAAACACTGGTCCTGCACCGACCAGAAATGACCGGCTATAGATGAACTACGGGCGAGTGGCGAGTGAAACGTTGGGACTATGAACGGATGAATCTACCAGCTGGAAGATCTGATGAATAGAAGGCGATTGGACTTCTTGTGTAGCGAAAGAACAAAATGGCAAAGAAATAGAAACAGGTTTCGTTTCCTGGATATAAAAACAAAAGCATAGCTATATTTACAAGATGTTCTACACTTCATAGAACAAGGTAGGCACAGAATCGGTATCATCCTTGTAGGTACTGAAACAGTTATAATCTACGAAAGGTCGTGGGGAATTGTCAGTCCCTTTGGAAGGGGAGAAGTGGAGAAGTATATTGTTTTCGAATATATAACCTTAAAATTGGCGACATTAAGGCCCGTTTGCTGAAACGATACTTAAGAATTTGTGTAACGATATCATGAAACGATACTTAAGAATTTATGTTCGACATAAATTCTTAATTTCTACTTTTTCCTCTGCATAAACTGTCACTTAAGGATTAATGTAAAACATAAATGCTTTAGTATCATTTCAGCAAACGGGTCTAAATCACAGAAATATCGTAGGATAAAGCTAACTGGTTCCATTCCATAAAGGAAGAAGCATTGGACTGTATAATAGTTTTACCAATATTGCTTTATGGGAGACTGTTTCCACTCCTTTGTATATAACTCTAATTAAATAGTCTGAATGAACTTTCAGATTCTGAATATAAATCGCAGCCAAACCAGAATCCACATGAATAATGTATGCCGAAATTGATTTGGGTTACCGAAATATACGCGAAGAAATACCTTTGCACAATTTCGCATTCTTCAAAGGGACAAACTCCTAATGGTTGCGTGCACCGTAAAATAGACATTTATGCCACATCATGTTGAGTGCTAACTTTGCTTCGCAGATTTGACTTTTTTTTTTTTTTGGTACTTAAGGCAAGTTATGAAATCGTCTATCTGTCTGTCAGTCTGTCTGTCTGTTCGTCTGTCAGTCTGTATGTATCAACAACTACAGTCCAAACGGTTTTGACGATTTTCTTCAAACTTGGTACTCCGTATTTTTAAAGTAATTTGCTCAGGCGTATTATTGATTTTAACATGGGTCTAAGAAGAAACGGTACCTACCAAATAAAAGTAACATATAATTCAATTTTTCTTAAAAAAAAATTGGATCGATTTAGATCAAATTTCGTATAATGTATTTGTAACCAAGGGTCATGTTTTTCATGAAGTTTACATATTAACGGTACCTGGCAAATAAGCTTTAAGGAAAATCCAATTTTTTTCGTAAAAAAATAAAATCGATTTTGATAAAATTTTGTGATTTGTTACCAACTACGGAGCTTAGAATTTTTTTTAACGGTGCCTATCATATAATCTATATGGCAGGTTGGTACTCTATTTTTACATGCGATTATTTATTATAGTTTATTTATTTAGTATCCTAAGCCAGAGGTTATATAGTAATCTGAAACAAGAGCAAGTTTGTCCGATCCAGTCGTGCCTTTTTCTTTGGCATGCTTGTTACAGCTTAAATTATTAGCCAAAAACACACCGATGTACTTATATTTGCATATATTATTACTCAATCCGCTCATTATTACGACGCCATCAAGCTTCTTCTGCAAGTCTTCTTCTTCGACGGCTTTTTTTATTGATATTATTGAATAGATTCCATGATTCGCAGTATAAGCTTGGAGTTTATTAATATGTAGTTGAAGTGAAAAATGATTCTCCGCAATCTGCGTAAAGCAGGACTTTGGTGAGTTGTCCTGCAAATGTTTCACCCTTAAGGAAGAATTTCAACTATATCATCGATGACCAATGTAGTCAGTTTCCCAGAGTACACTTTCCATCAGCCGCACCAAATTACGAAGACGTGCCCAAGATCGCAATCGAAAAACAGTTGCGGTGAGAACTTCTAAAAGGAAAAAACGATCGGACCAGACGATTGAACTCTCTTAGTTTTGGAAAAAGATGGGAAACACCGTTCTTAGATGACAAACGGTTTTCATACGTGCAAATGATCATGGATATGTATGAAGAAGTCAAAACAAAATTTAAGTTCACCGCAGAAGTCACCGAAAAGTTCAAACGAGTCATTTGCTCTTTATATATTATACAGGGTGAGTCATGAGCAGTGCGACAAAATGCTAGGACGTGTAGGTTGCGTTGAGACAAGAAAAAAATCGTACGGGAGGGGGGGTCTATTCCCCTCCGTTTAGCCGGGAGGGGCAATTTTCGAAAAAACTGACTTAAAATGGGAAAAAAATTATTTAAAATCAACGGCTTCATTCACAATGCTGTGCGATACGTTTTTGAAAAGCCAATAACTTTTTCTTTCATTCTGTGTTTAAATAAATCTATTCTAAGAAATAGTTTTTGAAATATTAATTTTCAAAGTCAAAATTTTGAAGAAAAAAAATTGAAAAAAAAATTTCAAATTCATTTTTTTCAAAATTTTACGTAATTAAGTGCTAATTTTAATTTCAAAATTCAATGCTGTTATTAATTTTAAGTCTAAATAAGAAAACCGGATGCAAAAATTTTATGTCGTTCTCAAGAAATTAAAAAAAAACCAAAACCACCTTTTTCTAAGAAAAACATTTATTTTTATTGTAACGAAGCAATTTATTTATTTATTTAGCATTAATCTTAGTTTTTTTACTTTTTTTTTAATTGGAGTTTTATGAGAACGTAACAAAATTAAATAGTATTGGAATAACCCTGGATTAACATTATTTTCATTGATAACTTCTGAAAACTGACCTGTCAATATTTTTGCCTTGGCCTGCCCGCAGCCCATGGGTTCTACCTGTTATGGGGACAATAGGGACAATAAAACCGCATTTTTTTTAATGAAAAAAAAAGAAAATTGCAACGCAAGATAAATAAAAGGCATTGCAGTTTTGCTTAGTAATTATTTCAAATTTGAATATTAACTCATTAACACGTAACGATGTCAAGCTCATACACCCGAGAAGAATTAACGGACATGCATTTCTGCTACGGTTTAGCTAATGGTCGAAGTCGTGAAGCCGAAAGACTGTACGCTGAAAGATATCCCGATACTCACCTCAAACGACAAGTTATTGAGAACCGAATTTTGTAGAACATTACTACTTAGGAATGGAACCGAACAAAACTATTTTAGAAGAATATTCTGGACGGATGAAGCACAGTTTACTAGGGATGGGGTTACTAACTTCCACAATTTACATTATTGGAGTAGCGCCAATCCACACAAAAAAAAACAAAACAAATCACAACACCGCTTTAGTTGTAATGTTTGGCTTGGTATTGTTGGACACACTGTGATCGGGCCCCGGTTTTTGAATTCCATTATTAATGGAGAATCATACCTGCAATTCCTACGAGACCTTTTACCAGATTTATTAGACAGCGTTCCATTGGTTATAGCAGATACTTTAATCTACCAACAAGATGGTGCTCCAGCACACTACAGCTTACAGGTGAGAAACTGGCTGGATGATCATTTTAGTGACCGTTGGATCGGAAGAAGGGGCCCCACGGAATGGCCGCCTAGGTCACCAGATTTAACTCCCCTAGATTTCTATGCATGGGGATTTATGAAGAATTATGTTTACGAAGTGGAAATAGTATCATTGGAACAACTGAAGGAACGAATTGAAGTCGCTGGAGTCAAATTGCAGGAAAATTTGTCAAGCATAAACTTATGTGAAGCCATTACAAGGAGATATAATCTATGCCTTCTAAACAATGGAGATCATATCGAGATTTTTTTATAAGTACTTCCAATAAAAAACATAGTAAAAATAAAAGGAATAAAAAAAACTAAAAAAACTAAGATTAATGCTTCTTAAATAGCTTCGTTACAATAAAAATAAATGTTTTTCTTAGAAAAAGGTGGTTTTGGTTTTTTTTTAATTTCTTGAGAACGACATAAAATTTTTGCATCCGGTTTTCTTATTTAGACTTAAAATTAATAACAGCATTGAATTTTGAAATTAAAATTAGCACTTAATTACGTAAAATTTTGAAAAAAATGAATTTGAAATTTTTTTTTCAATTTTTTTTCTTCAAAATTTTGACTTTGAAAATTAATATTTCAAAAACTATTTCTTAGAATAGATTTATTTAAACACAGAATGAAAAAAAAAGTTATTGGCTTTTCAAAAACGTATCGCACAGCATTGTGAATGAAGCCGTTGATTTTAAATAATTTTTTTTCCATTTTAAGTCAGTTTTTTCGAAAATTGCCCCTCCCGGCTAAACGGTGGGGAATAGACCCCCCCCCTCCCATACGATTTTTTTCTTGTCTCAACGCAACCTACACGCCCTAGCATTTTGTCGCATTGCTCATGACTCACCCTGTATAACTCTTGATTATCTATACTGAAATATAAGTAGAGGAAACCGAAAGTGACTCAGTTTTTCCTTGCTCACGATGGAGTCATCATAAATAACGATGATTCAATCTTGCTATTTGAACGGAACTGTGTTTTAGAACAAAATTCCATGAAATATAAAGTTCTATACGTGTACTCAGTTGCATTTTGGTAAATTTTTAACAATTTTTATAATATTACAGATAAAATGTATCGAGATGGTACATTTTTAATAAAAATAAAACAAAACAAAAAAAAAACCGGTAACCTTAAGATTTAATAAATTCAATCAAATTGTGAAATTATGCTTGGAGTAACCGGGAACTAGTCGAATTTGATTTTTAAGATCCATCAAATTTTAATGACCTACGATCCAATCAACGTTCTTCCTTAAATAACTATGAGATTCACTTTAGAGCTCGGAATTGTGAAAAACGTTTCCTTATAGACAAAAAGTGCAAAACGTCTTAAAATATTAAGGAATGAAATTGTTGAACTACTATAGGCTTTATGCCTTTCAATATAACCGTTTATAACATCCATATTTATAAAGAGCTCATGAACATTATTATCATCAGAGTATTACTGGTAGGTAAAGGGTGTTTTTTTTTCGAGGTATAGCATTTTAAATTGCAATAAAACAACGATGGAATATTCGATTGACATGATTTTTTATTTATTCAAAAAATAATCTTGTGGCATTAGCATTAGTAATTTGTAGCCGTATATCGGCAATAACACGGCGATTGTTGTCTTCCAAATATTCAAGCGTTTGTGGCTTATCCGCATAGAACAATGACTTTTCATAACCACACAGAAAATAGTCTAGCGGTGTTAAATCACAAGATCTTGGAGGCCAATTCACAGGTCCAAAACATGAAATTAGGCGGTCACCAAATGCGCTTCATCGCTAAACAAAATTCGCTTATGAAAATCGGGAACAACGGCCATCTCTTTTTGGACCCATTCGACACAATTTGCTAGCGTTTTTCAGGCATGAGTCTATTCATGATAAATTGCCAAACCAAACTGAGAATAAATCACTTGACAGCTGTTAAATCGGTCGCGGTCTTGAAAATAATGCCAACTTAAAGTTCTATACCTCGAAAAAAAACACCCTTTATATTCAATGTGCAGATTGCATAGCCTTAAAAATCTGCTCATCATAATGACAGTGGCAAAAACATTGAATTCTGACATAGCTATATTTAGACCTACTCTTGGAATTTGTCAAAATTAAACTTATTTTTCTGCACAAAAACTTTATTAAATCAAATTCCTTTGTCCTGCACTGATTAAAGATCTTCTTATTGATAATCCTCTCCCTCAAAACCCATATAATCCCATTGGCTATCATCATCGTGTCCACCGATGATTCCGTGAAATCAAAAAAAAAAAAAAAAAAACAGAAAACAAAAATGATCCAATCCATTATGTTTCAGTAAAGAAACCATCTTGATACCATCATCCGTAAGGACACCCATCCGGCAACCAAAAGCATCCGGTGTGGTATCATCATCAACATCATCATCCCTGGCTATCATCATTATTGTGTAAGAGTATAGAAACGCAAGTACTAATAATAACTTTCCGCCAAGAGCCAACCTCAAAATATGTCCGGGAATACTGGTCGCATTTTGCTTGGACTCTTGTTGTTATCCCTTCTTTGTGTTCGCATTGCAAGACTCGTACAGAGGAACCAACCAAAAAAAAAAGCTTTTTTTCGATGAAAAAAACCACAAAAGCGGGAAGAACTATTTCATTTCACGGAACCAAAGCGCTTAAAAAAAAGGTAATTTGAAAAAAAAAAAAAAACACGCCAGTGGACGGATTTTTTTAAATACCGGAAAAAACTGTGGTAGCGTGGTAGCATGAGATTTTTTGTTTGCATTAAAAGATTTTTATACGTTTCACGATTGTCCGCATCATCTAGTTGAGTTACTGTGTCAACAAGAGAAAGATTACTTAGCTACCGACCGACCAAAGGATGTGGTTCCAATTTGTATTTAAATATTTTTCTTTTTTATTTTTTTACTCAAATTCTTTTGGGAAATAAAACTTTTGAAGGAATACTTTTAAATTTTAATTAATGGTAGACGACATGTTACGAAAAAAGAGGACCTTTTAATTTTGTTTTAAAACATGACATTACGATTATAGAAATAGAAATTGAATAATGTGGATCAGAAAATTCTGTATGTTTTTTTTTTCGGGATGAATAAGCGCTTTTACATTTTATATGGCTGGAACGATATTCATCAAACTTCCAAAACGTTGGCACTTTATATATCACACTGAATTTGATTGATGTCACTGACAGGTTATGGTGACTATGAGGGCATTGGTCGTTTGGAAAGACTTCCGAATTGTGACTTGAAGAAACCCCAGAAGAAAAAATCTAACCGCGCGGAGTCAAATCTTCCCATCTTGGTGTTGGTCTCTGTTGTATCAATGTGAGGACATGTCCTCAAATCAAAATATACTTTGTGGCATGTAGCAGCTTCCTGTTGGAATCACAAGCCGCTCCTTTAAAAATACCTATTAAGCTAAAGCTAAGAGTAAACGATTGTAAGATTTGCAAACATTGCCAGATCTGTCAGTACACATTTGCAGAAACGTTCCTCCTTCCATTGGAAACTGGAAACTATAATTTTCATGCAGGCATGTTTTCGCATCATGTTATAGACAAAATTTATTTTCCAAGATAGAGAAACGGTGGAATATTGTGTTCCGCCTTGAATCGAATGAAAAATGTTTCGACCAAGTTACAGAACATGGGTGCTGGTTCTATGATTCCGTTCAAGTTCCTGGGAAGATAACTCAGAAAATTTATATTATGAATCCAAAAAGCTCGGCGGTAGTTTACCTTTTAGCTGCCCAAGAAGCATTAAATCTTATGGTATTCAAAATTAAATCATATTATATCCATTATGCAGAATTCTACTAAGCTTTGTCCAGGGCTGTGCGTCTTGATGCAATACATCCTTCATTTCTTCCATACATAACTTACATCTTCAACTCTATTCTAACTACAGGATTCTTCCCATCACAGTGGAAGTTGGCTAAAATTAAACCTGTTCCCAAAAATTCGAAAGGTAGCGTTTTCTGACCGATTTCGATCCTCTCTTTTTTATCAAAAATATTTGAGAAGATCTTACAAAAGCAAATTCATCACTTTATTTCTAGACATAACCTTCTGTCTTCTAGACAATCAGGCTTTCGACAGAAACACAGTTGTACCACTGCTGTCATTGGTGTTTCTGAAGAAATACGTCATGCTCTAGACGATCACCAGGTGTCTTTCTTGGTATTACTTGATTTTTCTAAGGCGTTTGATATGGTTTACCATGCCATCTAATGTCACAAGCTATATCTTTGTTCTACAATTTTTCGCCCGATGCAGTTAAAATTATTTCGTCTTATCTAACAGGTAGATCACAAGCAGTTGCGATAAATAAGAATTTATCGGACTTCATTTCAGTAACGAGTGGTGTTCCGCAGGGATCCATTTTAGGACCCCTTCTTTTTTCATTGTATATAAATGAGCTTCCAAATCTTATTAAGAACTGTTCGATAAACATGTACGCTGATGATGTTCAGCTTGTTCTGAGTTGTCCATTAGGTCTAATCGATCATTGTGTTTCATGCATTAATGAAGATCTTGCAGAAATATAGTTCGATGGTCAATTCGCAATAGTCTTATTTTGAATCCCAAGAAATCCAATTGCATTGTAATTTCAAAAAAGCTACTTGATCTCTCTTACTTCCCAAGTATTAAATGAAGTTTATAAGTATGTGGAAACTGCCAAGAATCTTGGAATGATCTTTAATAGGAATTTGACTTGGGACAGTCACATAAATTCATCTGTGGGTAAGACTTATGGTGTCCTTCGTAATTTGTGAGCAACACATTCTTTCACCCCCTTCAAAGCACGATGTTTACTCGCGAAATCACTCGCTGTGTCCATCCTTACCTATGGCTGTGAAATATTCTAAAATTGTAGTTATGTCTGCAAACGGAAACTCACAATTAAATTTAACAGCATAGTGCGATATGTTTTCGGACTCCGACGTTTTGATCGAGTTTTAACATATGCCAAATATTTGTATAATAAGTCCTTCGATGATTTTCTTAAGATTCGTACACTGAGTCTTAGGTCGAACATTCTATTGTCACATCAATCAACATACCGTTACGAAAATTTTAGCTTTACCTCTTCTATCAAATCTGCTCAGTTGATTCCTCCTACATTTACTTGCTTGACTTCAGATGGTCAGTTTGTATTTAGCTGCATTCGGTTATGGAATTCTTTGCCACGTGAAGTTAGAAGGACAGAAAGCACAACGAAATTTAGAAGCGAACTAAAAAGACATTTCTGTGGTAATGTCTAGTGATTAACTTCCTTTTTTACTTTTTAAAATTATTATTATCCTTCTTTATTTCACTTTTAGTTTAAAATATTAAACTCGTTCAAATGTACATTATATACAATTAAGTAATAATATTTGACTGTTTATAGCTTATGTAGCTCTCGTTTGTATTTACATATATTATGCTTAGCACTATTTTATAAGATTTGTATCTTACTGTGTTTAAGCTTTCATGAAATAAAATAAAATAAAAAAATAAATAAAAATTTGTCAACAACAAATTTCAGGATGCCTTAAATTAATATTCTAAAAACGGGCTCGCGCTGTTGGATTTTTGTTTGTACTGTTCCGTTGTTAAGCATAATAACCGAGTGGAATAATTGAATGCAATTAATAAGCAATTGTAGGGGCAAGTCGCTTGATCCCTTAATGCAAATTCTGTTGTACTCATACATACATTCTCACATACACCACTCACACAACACACATTTGAAATTAATTAAATAATTTGTTTATGAAAATAAATTTGTAACTTAAAGTCCTTGGAATATTCAATTAGGCCGTGAAAAACACTCCTAAGCTGCAACAGGAGTGCGTGGTGGTATGACTCGGTTCACCGGTTGTGATGGTTCCTTTTTGGTGGTGTGGCAATGGCGATGTGGTATGATGGGTATAATACAGCGTCGTATACAGTGAAAGAACATTTCAAAGTGAAAATTACATTCGAAATTTTGTTTACATTCGCTAAATCTCATTTTCATTATCAAAATTAGCTCGGTGCTTAGAAATGCCCTTTGGAGCTGGCTATGTTGACAAAAAGGAATTTAAGTAGGTACCGCGCATATACCTCCTGTATACCTTACCTACCATTTTAACCAAAGCTTTCCTCTGGCTAAGGATTTCGTTTCGCGAGAATCTGAGGGTCCTCTTTTCTAAAGGTATACGTCACGTATATTATATCTATTTACATTGGTTTTGTTTGGATATCGTTTTGTATGAAAATGAAATCCTTTCTTTTAGAAAGTGGGTAATGGTTGTCGGAGAACGAAAATGAACATAAGTATAGATATTTACGTATATATGCAGTAGGTATTTTGCCTTGGTGTATATAAATATAGAACATAGGTTATTTTTTTATTTTTATGTAAGTAATATTAACAAATACTGTGTAGAAAAGATTGAACTTGAAGAAAAGCAAAATCAGGTTTCATTTTATATATTTGATTTTCTTATATTAAATGGTTATTAAATTTATTTCGCAATATTATATTTCTCGTAAAAAATAAAATCAATTATGAACAAGTTTTATGTTACTGAATTTTTTCCGGCGTTAATGATGCATTCATATATAAAATAGGTATAGGTACTGAAAATCTTATTTACATAAAAAAAATATTCAAATGAATGTCCCAGTCGTAACTAACTTACCACGAGTTATCGTAAGTAACATACCACAAGAGAAAATTTGTACGACCCAGCCGCACAGTGGAACAACTAGTACAAAATTCCGGACATTGATGAATTTTCTTTTTTTTTGGATGAGCATTTATTTTTTATGTGCTGCCAAGAAAAATATCCCTTCTTTCGTAATCAAAAACATAAACTAAACATTATTCAAAATATTCCGACTTGAGTAAGCCCTTTTTTATTAATTATATATGTATATTGTCAATTTAGTCAAATTTCTTTCTGACTCAATTTTAATGCTATTTTTTCAAAATATATTTTGTTGGCTTGAAAATAATACGCTAAATCAAAATTTATCAGAAAAGTAGCAAAAATTAATGTTTTTCAATTAAAAAACAACCATTTTAAATTTTTTTTTTTTTGAACAACAATCTTTTCAGATTTAGGTAAGCTTTTAAAAAAATGCTTATTATTTCGTATTTAATCCAAACAAGATTTATAGAAAAACGGATTCGACAGCATCCGACCCCACTTACTTATGAGTTTTTAAAAATTGTCTACCAGTCCAGTCAAATTGTCGTCTGATTGTATGCAGTAGTGTGTGTTAAATCCGATGTTTCTGATTTTTTGCAGACTTGTTTATAATGTTGGCCTAATGAATTATCCATGTTTTTGACTTCGAGTGACGAACGCAACTTTATGAAAAAACTGCGAAAATTTCTGATTTTATTCAGATCTTGGTGATTATAAATTTAAAGGACTAGTTTTTGACAGTTCCTTTTCAGGATATTTTTAATGCAGTTAACTAAATTTTCTACAATATGAAAATTTAATTGTTTCTGTAGACTCAATCATTTTCAATACAGTTTTTCAAAATTTATAGTTTTTTCTATTTTTGACCTCGAGCGCCTAAGGCAACTAAAAAAACTACGAAAATTTCGCATTCTTGTCCAAACTTTAGCGATTTTTCCAACCTTTTAAGAAAGGTTCTAAGGCTAATTGACTACAATGAGAGACTTAAATATTTTCTGTAGACCCAATAGTTACCGAAATAAAGTTATTTAAAGTTTGCAAAAAATGATAATTTATTTGAAATTCGCAATTCTTTATCATAATTTTTTGCAAACTTTTTAAGAGTCTTATTTCGGTAACTATTGTGTTTATACATCAGACAATTATAGTCTCATATTGTGGTTTTAAAACCGTTCCAAAATGTCCTTTTGGAGAAAAATCGCTAAAGTTTGAACAAAAGTTTTCGCGGTTTTTTGATTTTTGACATAAATACCTTAGGTGCTCGAGGTCAAAAACTTGGATTATTCATTAAGCCAACATCATATAAACAAGTCTACAAAAAATCAGAAACATCGGATTTCATAGCACCACTACCCCATACAATCATACATATATTTGACTGGGTTATTAAATTGACAAAATATATAAACCTTTAGAATAGTTGATTGTTATTTTGTTTACTGGTTAGTTTTGTTTTTTATTCAACAAAAAAAGAACCATTTCAAATTGATTTCTCTAAACACAAGTTATCATATTAAACTCCGATTTGAACTTACGATTTTTTTTTTTCTTAACATTCTAAGAACAAAATAGTGAAATAATCATCCAAATTCATCAATCATTTCAAAAGTTACCAGTTATCGCTCCACTGTTAGCCATGCCCTTATTCCCTGCCTGGCCCACTATAGTGTTTGGGCTGGATGCGAGTTTGGATTGTTTCATGTTTGGGTATGCGTTTTTAACTTTTTTTTTCAGAACCAACTATTTCTGATTTCGCTATCATTGTGATGAAATTTTTGATTATAATCTCTGATTTACGAATGCATAGTTACCCCCATGAAATGATACACTAACCAAATCACACTGTTTGACAAGTAGTTCCTGAAGGAAACTCAAAATCTTACTAAAAAATTGCAAAATGTTATAAACTTGTTGACTAAGAACAAGTTTGAAATTGTCCGTTCAAATTTATCAACTTTTCTGTTTATTTTGTTTTGTTTAAACACTTATTGTTTCCAGATATCCATGGAATTTCGAAAACTGTCCTCTTGCTGAAATTCGACAAAATAATTGTTGAATTAATAATTTGAACTTTGTCCTCATTTATAACATCGATTTTTTGAAAATAATAACTCCCATATTAAAATGCAAATTCTTATCTTAACCATCTATTGTAATCCATAAGGTTATATGAATATAATTAAGAAAAATGCCAATAGCCATTGAAACACTCTGTATTTCTATTATGTTTTGACATAGTTTAAAAAAAAAAAATAGATGAACCAAAATGTAAGTCAACTTAAAAACTAAGTTAAAGTACTAAAGAATCTTTATACAATTTACATACTTCACCTGTTTCAAGAGGATGCAACATCATTTTGCTTCTAAGATAGCTATACCTATATGACTACGATGATGTGGACAAAATCTCTTTCGAAATGTGAACAATGACCTAAACTAGAAATTGTATACGCAATTGCACAACACTCAAGAGTCAACCGTGTTAAGCGGTCTCTTGTGCATAAAATCAGGATTCTAATATCACAAAATTACTGGCATTTGGTCAGAGGGACGAAACAACACACAAGACTTCATGGGATACATCAGGAACAGGAACACCAGGTTGAGTATAAAACTAAACACAGTGAACAACTATTTACGTTCTCTGCACATCCTGTGGGGGAGCAGAACCCACAACTGTATTATATGGTATAGGAGCATACATAAGTCTAAGGATACATATATGTGTAATTTTGCATGTGCTGTGCATATTCTTGTTTTACTATAGTTGTCATCATTCTTATCCTGGGAATCCCTGGATAAAGAAAAGTACACAGGAATAATGCATACATAGAATAAATTTTATAACACAGGGTACCCGCAGCCGCAGGAAAGGACAAGCCAACCAAAGCAAATAGGCAGCACTTTAGCTCGGGCATCATTGTTAAGAAACACAACAAGCAAAGACAACAACCCCACAAAGTTAAAAAAAAAAAAAAACAACATAACAATAAAAGACACAAAAAATTAAATAATATTGACGTTAGTAGGTTATTTAAATTAATCCACATCCTCAGGGATGCATTTCAGGTTCTCTGCATTTTATGGGTCACATAAAGACTAGCATAACTTATTTATCTGGAAATGTCTTCTTCTATTTTCTTTCAACGTCTCCAAATATTCGACAAATTTTATTTGGTTTATCTACAAACAGATGGGACCATAAATAGGACGTAGCAGTACTTGAATACCTCAAGAGACCTTTCATACGATTGAAAGAGATTCCATGCTTCTGCACCATGTGGTCTGATATATGTTGATTTTTTTGTAAAGCTGAGTAAGGTGTACTATGTTATTTGGTATTAATATTAAGTGGGACATTATTTTTCATTTTAATCGAAATATGCTAGAATCGGAACAATGTGTGTAAGAAGTAATCTTCATATTACCAGCAGGCGCCAAAATCTACTATACCCATGTTGAATTACTCGAATGCCAAACGTTGTATGAATGGTTTCAGATTCTGTTAAAAAATCATATCATTCACAATCAAATGATTGGTTTTAGTTTCTGTCAAACAAACAGTTGAAGTATACGGACATTGAAATGGTTGTGTTACTGTCGTTCATTTTGAAACTATTGAAGTTGTCTATGTTGCTTACATGGCTCATTCAACGCAGCTTAGAAGTAACATAAGTGGGCATGACATCACTGTAAGATTTTTTTTTACTAAAATAAAATGAATTTGTCCTTAAAACAAGGAAAATCGGTATTGATTTGGCGCCAAAAAAAAATTACTTAAAATAAAAACTCCATCGTACTTGGTTTAGGGACATCTGATTTACTTGTTGTAAGTAATTGATTTACTAATTTTCAAAAATTATTTACTTGAAACAAAGTCATGATTTTACCAAGGTTTCCTAAAAAAACAAGAAACACATGTTTCTAAAACAAAGCCATGATTTACTAAACATTCCTCAAAACAAGGAGATATGTCTTTAAAACAAAGCACTACCAGCTTTAAAAATACTTACCATGGCTGGGAGTCGAACTCGGGTCCTTTCGCACTAATAGTCTAGAATCTAGATCGCTAACCGCACGGCCAAACTCGATATGAAATCAGCAACTAATCGGAATCACTTTTGTCTTGAATTATAATATTATTTCCCATGAAGCAAAGCAAATTAAGGGATCAGTTTTTGGTCTGTGCCCGCAGTCCCAAAGGAAGAAATAAGCTCAAACCGTGTGCTAGGTGGTTCCATTGGGACTGAGAGCTGGCCAAATAACTTTACACTAGATCTATATGCGGCTAGGCCCGTTCAAAGGCAAGGCGTACCTTCCAGGTGCTCTGATGCTATCACCAAAAATAGAGTAAGTGTTAGTCCGAAAAGCCAGTCCTAAAGGGAAGTTCAAGAAACTTCAGAAGTGAAAGTTGAAATAGAGATGTTGCTTGGTTTGTTGGAGCCAATTGGTGCTGTAAAGAAAAGCGGTAAAATCATTTATCCTTTTGTTCGACAGCACGTTTAGGTTGTCGAAAACAGACTACCGAATTGCTTGGAGGCGAGACGTAGCCAGGGCCGGACAGTAGCAGAGGAAATACTCAATAGTTTCCTTCTCTAGCGGATTTTAGCTGCATGTTCGCCTATTGGCCAATGGCCAGTGACGATTGCAACGATCCTGGCCGTGTCGTTTTATGAAATCATTCGATCTGTTTTTGTCATAGGTTGGCCATATCTTTCTAGATATTTTAAAGTTTGCCAAACCTTGCCACCTCTTTGTTGATTCTGAAAGGAAATGGTCATATATTCTCCCCTCACGAAACCCAGTGGAAGATCCACTGATTCCCCCTGAGAAACGAAAAGGGCTGACCCTTGCCTAGCAAGATCATCTGCTCGCTCGTTGCCTTGGATATTGCTATGGCCTGGGACCCACATGAGAGAAATTTTTATACTATCACTGAAACTTGAGAGCTCTGCTCTGCATTGATGAACTATGTATCTTTGAAGACACCAGGCATTTGTTAATTACTTTAATTGCAACTTGGCTATCTAAACAAATGGCTACATTGTGAATTTTATGGTTAGGTATTGTTTTTGGTTTGAGTATCCTACAGGATTCCTTAATACCAAGCACTTCAGCTTGAAATATGCTTGCAGCGTAGGGCAGACGGAACCATTGACTAATTTTAAGTTTGTCAGAGTAAACACCCGCCCCAACTCCATCTACCATCTTTGAGTCGTCAGTGAAAATTGTGGTGTCATATATTCTTTTGTCACCGTATCATTTTTCCATTCGTCTTTGATATGAAAAAGCACATTGAAACTTTTATCAAAGTCAAGACAAGGGGATTGGTAGTCAATATGGACTGAGTGAAGATTTATTGGCTGCAGTTTTAAAATTTGTCCATGACCAAACAGATTGCTTCTTTAAGCCTGGTTGCACTGCAAGATACCCTGTATTTGATATGAAGGTCTAGAGCCAAAATATTAAGAATAACGCTTAAGGCATCGGTTGGACAAGATCTAATTGCACATGTAGAACCTATGCTGGCTGTTCTTTGAATCTTTTTCAGTTTGTCTATATTATATTTTTTGCTTAGGGCTGGCCACCATAAAATCGATCCGTATGTTAGAATAGGAAGAACTACAGCTGTGTAAGTCCATAATATCACTTTAGACTTCAAACCCCATTTTTTCCGAAAGTTTTACTACATGCATAGAAGGCTATACTTGCTTTCTTCACACGTTCTTCGATATTAATTTTCCAGCTAAGCTTAGGGTCCAGTATAACTCTTAGGTATTTAGCTTTTAATGATAGAGAAAGAGTGTGACCGTTCAACTTGGGTAGGGTGAAGGGAGGAATATTAGTCCTAGTGGTGAAGAGCATCAATTCGGTTTTATTTGGATTGACACCTAGTCCACAGCTAGTAGCCCAGATGTAAACTCTTTTCAAGGATATCACTTATCACTGTAGGAAACGCCCCTGATGTCATAACCACCAAGTCATCCGCATACGCCACCGCCTTCACACCACATTTGTCCAGTTCACAAAGGATTGTGTCCATGACAAGCAACCATAGTAAGGGGGATAGAACTCCTCCCTGAGGTGTACCCCTATCTACGAGTTTGATAATGTGGTCGTTACCCAAAGTTGCTTGAATGATTCTTGATCTTAACATGGATAAAATCAATTAGGATTCTTCGAATAAAATATTAAATCCGTGTTCTTTGAATCTTGGAAGGTCTCGAAAATCATCTTAAGGAAATTACAAGGTATTGTGAATTGTTCTGTAGTTTAACCTGTAAAGATCCGTTGGCTATTAGAAAATCCGGGAAAGAACTGAACAAAAGAGCTGTTTAACGTTACTAGAACACTGAACAAGCCAGTAGACAACATTGCAAGGAATATCCTTCGAGTGGAATCCTCAATTAAGCAGGTGGGTTAGAAAACAAAGAAAAACGTGAAAAAGTGGCCACAGCTGAACTAAAAGCATCCTTATGTGCAAGGGGAATTCATCCATCAAGACGAAATGGAACACAACTTTAGGATATTGAATGAAATTACTTAATATTACATTCTTTTTTGTTTGATAAAATGAAGTTAAAAAGTATTCAACTTGAAAAACAAAGCATATTTCCAAATTGTTGAAAATTCACAGAAATTATTTGCTTTTGCAAGAGCATATCCTACCTAGAAAATAGAACTTACCAGGTTAAATTTAGAAATTCCCTTTCTAATACTTTCGTTGCCCATTCAGGCGTACCCCAGGGAAGCCATTTGGGTCCATTCTTATTTATTCTTGCTATAAATGATGTTTCTTCTTTTATACGCTTTAGTGAGATTCTCATATTTGCAGATGATATGAAAATTTATAAATCAATCAAATCTCCCAATGATCATACTCTTTTGCAGGCTGATATTGATAGCTTCAGTATTTGGTGTAATAAAAATGGGTTAACTCTTAATCCTATTAAATGCCAAACTATTACTTTCTCAAAGAAAAAAGTTCCAAGTGACTTTGAATATTGTATAAAATAAATTTAGTTTTTAGTTTTAAGGACTTAGGAGTTAATTTTAGTGCTAATATGGAATTTTCTGAACATGTTAACTTTATTGTAAAAAAGGCGAACTCTATGTTTGGATTCATAAAACGGTGGGCAAAGGAATTTAACGATCCATACGTTACCCTCAAGGCCGTAACCAAGGGGGGGTTCACAGGGGTTCAAACCCCCCCCCCGAATTTTTTTAGAAATGCATCTGTAAATCAACCTTTTCCGCATAAGTATGAAATTTGTGCTCAAATAATTAGTGATTATGTTCAAAACTTTCTGATTTTAGTTTACAGCCTACGTAGTTAGGTACCAACATAATTTTCGATGAATTTAGCAAGGTAACTCTAACAGTTTTTAAATACAACCTCAAACAACACAGCCTCAGGATGCCAGGTTACTTTTGCTTCGATTGCACATGATGAATAACTAAATGCCTCAAGGAAATTTAGTATACCTAGATAGGTATGTGTATCTACATGAAACAATATGTATAGTATAAACGTATATTCTTATTTCCCTTCCAAATAAACTAATGGTGTTCTTGTGTGCATTAGTTTTCAACTTCGTTATTCCACTTATATAGTTGCAATTGTAACTTGATTCCTCTTTTTGATGACTTTTTAAGTCAGCTTAAAATAAGATTTGAAAATCATAAGTCCATACTTTCCTCTTTGTGCATTTTAATTCCATCGATTCTTGGCAAATATGAACAAAATTACAACGAAGAAAACTTCAAATTTTATAGATCTTTTTTGGATTGTGACACTTTAGAAGCAGAGTTTACGTTATGGAAGACAAAATGCCATAGACAAAGAGATACAGAGCGTTCAAAGAGAGCAATAACAGCTCTTGGGGAATGCAATAAGGATCTGTTTCCTAACATCCACAAGCTTCTCAAAATTTTGGCGACACTACCGGGTTCAACGTGTACACCGGAAAGAACATTTTCGACAATGAAACGTCTAGAAACTTACCTTAGAAATTTTACCGACGAGGAAAGACTAACAGGATTGGCATTAATGTCAATTCATCGACAAATTGAGATTGACACTGAGGAAGTTTTAGACATATTTGCAGCACAGAAGGCCAGAAGATTAAATTTAATTTTATAAAAATGATATACATACTTACATGTTATTAAATACTTTTTTTATAATAAAATCTTAAAGAGTGATGATAAATTTACCTACCTAATAAATAATAACTTAAAATTATTTAAAAAAAAATATTGGAAAAATCTTTTAGTTTTTCAAATTTGTTTGAGAGTTTTCTTGAAAAACTAAGTATGCAATTGTATTTTATTAGCATTACTCTACCTAGGAAAAAATATTGAAAATCGTTAAAGCAGTTTTTTTTTTAAACCGTTTTCTTTTTTAATTTTTAAAAAAATATTTTGCAATTTTTTGAGTATTTCAATATATCGAAATATGTAGTTCATCTGGAAAAAAATCTGAAAAAATTCGATATTCGTGTTTCCAACATATTCAAAAACTCTAAAAAGTTATGTATATGAATTTGATCATAAAAACCTTCCTACATTTTAAATTTAATTGAAATCGGTTTTGTTGTTAGCGAGAAATTCTGATTTTAAAAAATCGGTTCTATGGGAGGTACTGTTTTAAGATAAATCTCGACTGTTTTATCAAAATCGTTAAGGCCATTTTTAGAAAAATTAAGTTTTAACAAACTGTTATATGACATTTACCATTTTTTAGAACTAAAATTGCAATTTCATTAACGCCTAGTGCGAGACTACTAAATAAACACTTTGAACCAAGTTTGTAAATCAGCCTATCCATTTAGGCTGCAGATCTGCAAACATGCAGTAGAACAAACAGAATTTTCCAACACACTTTTGTCTACTTCCCTATCATCGCAATATCATGTTTATTTGTTATCTCAATTTTTTTTTTTTTTGACGAATCCATAACTTGCCTTATAAAGTGTTATTTTATATCGGTAGCTGTAACTTTTGAAGATGTCATTTTTTGACATTTGACAAGTAGAAACTACGCATCAACAACGCATTGAAATTATTAAAATTCACTGGTGAAAATTTGGCAGAGACGGTTCGTAAAACTAAAACATTTTTGGGTCGTCGTGAAGCACCTTGTCGGACCGCAATACAGAAATTGGTGGACAAATTCGAGTTGTTGGGACAAGTTAGTGATGTGAAGAATAAAACCCGAGCACGTCGCTCAAGAACAACTGAGAATATTGCTGTTGTAGCCCAAAGTGTTGAAGAAAACCCAGGTTTGTCCATTCCTCGGCGTTCTTTGGAATTAGGCATTCCACAACGTCATTACACCGTATTTTGCATAAAGAATTGGGTCTTAAGGCTTATAAAGTTCAGTAAACACAAGAACTCAAGCCGGCTGATCATCAACAACGGCGTGTCTTTGCTGATTGGGTCCTTGAATATCAAAATAACACCTCTTATTGAAAAACCCTTTACATAGAATATCATCATTATCGCTTATATTAAAACTCGTGTTTGGTGGATTTTGGGTTAATGGGCTGTACTTATTTTATTTATTACATCTACAGAAAGGTACAGATTGATTGGTGTATGGAATAAGTATAAACTATTTCCAATATTAAATATCTATACATACATAAGAAATATTGTTTGCATATACCATGCTGTTAAATTAAAATTAAATTTATATTTTTTGAAAAGTATAAACTTGTTTTTTATAAAACTTTATTTGACTTCCCTTCCAGGAAGTTCTTTTTCAACTTATCTGGTGGATTAAATTTCATGTAATTCATGTTTACGTATGAGTGCATATTTAAAACTTTAAAACATAAAGAACGTTTTTTTTTTTTAATCACAATATTCAACATCAGAATTCAGTTTTTTTTTTATTTATTATTATAATTTTGCTATTGTTTAATTTTAGTCATGTGTTCATTGGACAAAAAAAAAATGTTACCCTTTTTCCAGAGTTTTAAATCCTGCGTACCTATATCATATGATAAAGGATTTTCAAAAGCTGTCCTGATTTCACGTAGCCAGTATAAATTTACTTTCGCGTAATTCCTTTTTCACAAACAGAATAAAATAACATGGTCGAAATAGGGTAAATTCATACATACATACATGCATAGTTACTCGTATATAGAATAACATATTATATTAGACTTCAAAGATATATTATAGAGTAAGGTTATCCTATTTTACCCTTTTGGTTTACTGAAATGAATACTGACCGCGTATATAAGCTTTTCTACTAACATTTATCTTTTACCTTTACACATTATAGAATGTGAAGGATATCCGTATATGTGTTGGTATGTATTTATAAAAGGGTTTGTTATCTAAGTTTGCATTTTTATATGCAGCAAAAGAACAAAAGTATAGAAAAAAGAAATGCAGGATAACCATCCATTATGATATTAGTGGTGGACACACATGGGGTTGTCCAAGAAAAAAAATTTTATTCTGATTCATTAACATGCAGTGAGGTGAATAAAGTTTTTTATTTGAAGATACATATTAATAGTAAATTACATAATTAAAAACATTAAAAAGGTTTTATCAAAAGTAATTTAAAATATATGAAATATACAAAGGTGATTTGTTCTTGTTAAAAGGTTTGTTCTTGTTAAGTCAAGATAAGAAAACATTTTTTCTAAAGGGTGGTATGGAATTGATTCTGCAAAAAAAATTTAAGATTAATAATTGTAGGGAAACAATTTTCATGATAATTAAATATCTATTAATTTTATAAGAGAACCTGAAAAAATACTACGCTTAAGTCATTTTGTTGAACTTTATTATCTAAGAATCTTTTTAGGGGACACGAAAATGGAAAGAACTAATACCAATATTTTAGAAACATTCGACATGAACTAGTCGAAGTTCAGTGTTTGTTCATATATAATGACAAAAATGCACAAGGAGCTACGACATCAGTTCACCTCAAATGTTGATTTTCGTAGGAGCATTTTGGCTTGGCAGAAATCAACGGTATTTAACGAAAAGATATAGGATTGGCGTTAGACATGTTGACAAATGGCTGACATGAGAGGGTATTGAGCAGGTCCGGAGGCATTAACGTCTGTTGTCCTCCAACTTCGTGTCGTCAGTATCTTATACCAGTATGTGGACCAACTGAAATAAATTTCGTCAGTTTTTAACAAATCTTTCTATTAAATTCGGGCTATCCAAACCACAAGATAATGCAAATCAGCTAACTTTCAGATTCTTGGTCTAAACTTTTTTAAAAACGTTTTTTTACTCGCACTTCAAGAACTCTCCCTTATAAGGCGAGCTCGGCATTCGTGCACTTAGCAGACCAGTTGCGGCGTTAGAGTTGAGAGAACACGTTGACATCACATCATTTTTCTTGTGTACGAAGAGTGGGAAATTATGCGCCGGTTTAAAATTACCGCAGGGGAAAGAGATTGAATATTAAACCTAAAAGCGCGGTGGGATTTGAAATATAGTCTATATAAATAGATTGATACCCAATCCCATTATCTGAATTGCGCAAGGTTTCTTAGTCTCCTTTCTTCTTTTAAAAAAATATATAGTCGAAAGAAGTTATTCTTCGGTATTAGTCTTCTCTTTGTGTAGGTTTATGGAATATAAATATAAATATTTCAGCTTGACTCTGAGGGTTGGTTATCTTAATGGTATACTCATCATGGTCATATGTAAGGACAATGACAAACAACAGTTGATGTATTTGAATCTCTAAATTTGTTTCAGATGACATCAGTAAAAGAGTCAAAATAGGATATTTATTTGTTGAGAATTTACCTGTCATAACTTTTGTAAGGAATCTGTATGGTGATGACGAGCAGAGAGCGATGTGATAATGATGAATGGATAGTGTTGATCTTATAGTTACACTTTGAATCGGTACCTAGCATTATTTAGTTTTTGTTTCGATCTTTCTTCTTCGCGTATTACCCCTGTAAAATGGGCGAAGGTAACTTTCCGTTCACTGAGTTGGCATTCGGTTATTGCTGATGAGCTTGGAGATAGAACTGTGAGCCATCTAAGCCCGATGTTTCCCATCTTTTTCTAGAACTCAGACGGGACACCGTCTGTACCAATCGTTTTTGGCCTTGAAAAATTCGTCTCAATGATCGGTATCATACGCGACTTTAAAATCGATAAAGAAGTGGTGCAGTCTATATGTTTCCAAAATCCGACGGAGTGTGAACATTTTAATCGATGCGATGCTTGACTTGCCTGGTCTATAATAACACTGACAGGAACTAATCAGATCGTCTATAAGCGATCGTTTTAAGCCATCAGACTGGATATACCACAAGATATCATAAGCGACTTTTAAGAATTTAATTTTAACTGTAGTTTCGCGCATATCGGATCATCTTCTTTTATATGGATCGAGCACACTAGGCTAAGGTTTCATTCGTCGCGCAAACCACCCAAATAAAAATGAGTTCTTTCGTCCTCCCTACCAAAATATTTCCTGTTGCTTTCAACTATTCGGCTCGTAAACCTTCCGCTCAAACAGCCTAATAATATTTCTTCTTCTACTTATTTTTTGACGATGTTATGACGTCAAATGTGATTACAATTTTGGGTTTCGGGTTAACATCAGAAAATGTCGGCAAGCTTCCAACTTATTGATTGATTAAGCCTATTGGACGGAGATATCTCCATCTTTAGTAAATGACACTACTTCGACTGTTCCTCTGTACTTCCTGCTGGTGTTTGGATTGCTGACAGATATTAATAGAAACGGGATCAGCAACATTTATGACAGTCTCTTAAGATTTTAGCTTCGCAAAATCAAATATGTTTAAAGAATCTGCTCGAATTGCATCGCGTACACTCTCTAGATACTACCAAGTAGTGGTCTCACTCTATGTTTGTCCATGGGAAAAATCGGACATTCAAGATACTGGTAGCCACAATGTGATTAATTTGATTAAAGGTTTTTTTTTATGAGAACACCACCAAATGCCCTCGTGCATTTTTCAAGGTTGCGGAAATTTGGTGCTTGCTATATGATGACATTTTGTCCCGCCATAGCCGCGCTGCCGCTAATTCTACCCAGCCTGATTCTGTTTAAGAAGTTTACTCGAGCAAACTGTTTCTTCCGATTTGCGAAAAAAAAAAAAAAAATTGCGCCAACAGCTCCAAAAAGCCTTACACTCTTAAAAAATCTTTTTGTGTGCGTTGTTAGTTCTTTAGGATTGAAGGGGACCTACAGTTTTCGTCGAATGCGAAGGACTAAGGTGAAATGCACTCACGACAAAAATACTTTCGGAGGATTCGTCACTTCCCCGCAAGAAGCAGTGCCTCTGAAAAAACATAAGGTGTACTCAGGGCTCGAACTCAGACCTCTGCCGTGATAGTCCGACACAATAACCACTATACGCCACGGGGCACTACTACGAACGAAAAAAAAGTCTTCCTTTCCAAATCTGGCTTTAAAGTCACCCAGACTTTCTTGTACTTCGGATACTTACTCCGTGGCTCCACTGAACATCAACGATGAGACGAATTGCGGCTTGTCATCAGATAATCCAATTGAGACCAACAATCCTATGTTGGTTTCTTTGTCTCCGTTGGATTATCTGATGACAGGCTGATATTCGTGTCGTTTTCGAGGAGGAATGCAACTGAATATTTTTTCAGGACACTCTTTGTAAAAAAAAAAATAGAAAGATAAAAAACATTGCGATGATGTTCGAGCGATGCAAACATTTACGTAAACAAATTATTCGTAAACGTAGTATTCTTTTTCGTTATATGTATACAAATTTTCTTGATAAACCTCACGCTTCTTCTGTTTTACTTCTAACCTATTCCTCTTTAGATTTAAATCTTTTGATATCAAAATTTAGATGCAACATATAGAAACTTACTTATGTAAGATTTCAATCCAAATCAATACTTAATCAACATTTCTCATAAAAGGTTCATTACACAATGTCCTTGAATCGAAACCAACATTACACGAAAATCATCAAATATCAGCCGCCGCCTATCATGTGATTTTCCCCGCCCAATTAATTTACCATACCTAATTCTGATGGCTGTCACTTAAATCGGCTTAAAGCAAATGGTGTTTGATCGATTGAAAACAGTCCTTAATCAGTCTCGTGGGTTTTAAGTACCACAACCACCTGTCATTTTATTGGCAACATCATTATCACTTAACTAATTCCATTGTCAATCAAACTCCCTCCTTTATCAAACCCTTATACACACACAAACGTGATGCTCTTCAAAAATAAACTTAAATAGAAAACATTGCAAAGCAGTGAATTCTATATAATCTATTACATTCAAGAACATTACAAAAGCTATATGTTGCATAATATTGCAACCACCATACCACCTTCAACTTCTCATTCCCATATCCCGAAAACCTTGTTCCTTGTTTCTCTACACACATATTACTTGCGTTCATCAAAAGGGAAATTCATTCGTTTACATTAAGATAATTTCTTTTTGCAGGTAATAAATTCACATCAATGTTTCCGTTCATATCCCAGGGGGTTGGGGGACCGATTGTGATGCTTTATGGCGATGAAACAAGGACTGCGCCAGCGAATATCCTTGCTTCTTATATATGCGGAGTGAGAAATTGATGATTTAACAATACAACAGAGAGGATAAGTCATAAACTGAAACTGGAGTGAAGTCGATACCGCGAGTTAATGTTATGTTACATAAACTGATGATGATGATGATGGTAATGGTATTGGAGGGGGGGGAAGCTATAACCTAGTCGTGTGTCCTTGCTACTGTCGATGGGGTTCGGGCATAGGGAGATCGACCAATTCAAAGGTATAAACAAATAAAAAAAAGAAATATTACATCAGATGATACGCAAGGGATGAATTTGTAAGTAGCTTGCATCAGTGAAAGCAATCAATTCTATAAGTGGCAACAGCAAATCAGAGATACATTATTATTATTCTACTACGTTATTTGCGATGATGATAGGAAGAAGCTCTGAAGAGTTTTATACGCACCATTAGCAATTCTAATTGAAGTTTGATTCTGCAATTCATGTTTCTTAACGAAATGAGATTCATTGTTAAAATTGATTCATAAGAACCAATCATCGATGAGGACGCACAATCGCACACAGAGAGCAAAAGGAAGGAAGATCATAATCGGTTCTTTTAGGTGCTGCTGGCATAATAAAGATAAGGAAATTGTAAATCGGTAATGACATGATGCTTTGCATATAATTTTCAATTTTAACTTTTCTTTTTAATGATTGTTGTCTTTCCTTTTGATTAAACAATAAAAAGGTGGTTTCTTAAGGAGAAGCGATTTGTTCGAATAAAGATTTGTATATGTACATAGTATTAGATTAATTTTTTTCTCAAAAATTATGATAACAAAATAATAAACAAAAATATTAGTTTAAAAGAAAAGTCTAAGCTGCGGGCACAGGAATAATTTATTCCTTCGAATAATACAATAATTTCCCTTTATCATTAAATCCCAAAAGTTAAAGTTCCATTTATTTACAACAACTATTTATTTAAAAAATCTTTGTATATGAGCATGGAAAGATCGAATTAAAAAACGAAAAATAAATATGTAATACAAAAAAGAATTTTGTAATTTTATCTATTAAAAGTATAAATAAATACTCACCGCTTATAGTTAAATCATCACTATTTCTGGGAATAAAAAGAAAGAAATTATTAAATAAAAATATTTTAAATACGTTTAATGAAGTATATTCATTAAAATTTCATGTGTCGTTTAATTACAATAAATATTCCGTTTAAGGTATTAAAACACTATACCGAAATTAATGATTAAATTCATAATAAACATACGGGATAATTTGAAACAAATGAGTTAAAAAAGATGAATCGGTTAAAGAAATTAAATTTCTATAGAATCTCGATTCCATAGAAAAAAATGCGCATTCCATTCGAGTTCCATTCCACATGTAAACGGAGTGAAATAAATTTAAAAAAAGCTTTAATTTTTAAATCCACAATCGAAAACACCCGAATTGTATTAATGCTAAAGACGAATTCCGGGAGCTTATACAAAGTAATGTAATAGATTAGTAGAAATCTTATAGTTGTGAGTTGAGACGTTGTAATTGTAAGTATGACCGGATAAACCTCCCAACTAACAATTTTGCTTCCGATTCCCAACTAACAATTTTACTCCTATACTGCCGTTAACTTCGGAAAGGCCCTACTGCAAAATTTTAGTTTTTTGAGTTTATATTTAATGTCACTGTTTTGTAATTATGATGTGTTAATAACTTATACTATATACAAAAAATAAAAATAAAAAAACATATATTTTGGTACTTTTGACATTCTTTATTGCGGTAGGCGAAATAGTTTTTTCTTTTTTCACCATCGAAAAGTGAAAATGTAGTTAGGGCCTTTACGAAGTTAGCGGCAATATAGTCATCCAAAGAAGCTTTGTATAATCATTTTTCGTACTGATGTTAAAAGCATTGCATAATACTCCATAGAATTAAATAGGTTAATTTTTTAAGCTCCTATTGTACCTTTATGGAGTTAATTTTGTCACTCCTAAGAAAATTATTTAAGGTACCCGTAGCAGTACTAAAGGATAATAATGCATTCCTATAAAGCTAACTGCTAGAATTATAGAAAGTTTATAGGAGCAGGTAAAAAATAAAAAAAAATGTTTTCTTGCATATTTCAATTTTTATTTTGATATTTGCTGGGTTTTTTTACATGGAATGGTGACATATATTTTTTTTTCTATGATTATAATTATGTTTATCGCTAGACGCCCGTTTAAGAATAGCTGCCATACAACTTGATCTCACGTTTAGGCCATTTTTCGATATTTTTCGAACTTTCTGCAGAATTTAATAAATTAAAATTTGTGTAGTCCCATAGATCGTTTATTGTAGCTGAATAATATACATTTTTTTTTTTCAATTAAACCTATATTGCACAATTTACAGAGACTTGGTATAAAGCTACCTTACTACTGAAAAAAATTATAACATTTTTATTAAATATCACAGATCTTAAATAAATAACTAATAGAAGGAAAAGCTACAGGAAAAACCTTCTTTTAATAAGAGAAGAGGAGGGGTCAATTGAAATATGACCTCATATAATATAAAAAAAAAAAAAAAATGGCTTTGATCAAATTTTCATTTAAGTTAATAACATTTTTATATATTTTAATATAATTAGCGAAAAAATAAAAATAACGCACGAAAACAACATATAAATAACAAATAGATAAATAAATATATAAGTAAGAAATTAATAAACAATTAAATTGACAATTATTATCACTGAATAAATAAATAAATAAAAGGTATATGAAAGATTTATAAATAAATATGCATATTATATAGAAATAATTAACTGATCAGATTAATAAATAAATATCTTCAAGAACATAAAAATATAAACAAATAGTACAACAAACAATTAACAAACTTGACATTGTGAACTTGTTATAAAGCCAGATTTGAAATGAGGTAGTTTTCAGATGCGCTGCAAGATATGTTATAACGATCCTTTAAATATAATATTCTGTTTGGAATTCTTTCAATATTTGCCATTCTATGAAGATGTTCAGTCGAATAATGCCAAGGTAGGTTAAGCATTGTCTTTAAGATTTTGTTTTGTATCCTTTGTAACCTTAGTATGTGGCTTTTTGCACACTGACCCCAAACAGGTGATCCATAAAGCATTATGCTTTGAAATATCACTTTAAATATTATGAGCTTATTTTCGTCACTTAGCTTGGATTTTCTATTTATAAACGGATAAAGAATCTTAATAGCCAAATTAACTTTATTTAATGTTTCTTGGATGTGTAGTCCAAAAGTTAATGTTTTGTCAAGATGCACTCCTAAATATTTGGCTTTGGTTCTCCATTCTGTCTCTGTTCCATTAATTGCCAATCTACTGCTGGGTAAAAAGCAAGCTTTTCTTTTCCTGGTGAAAAAAACGGCTTGATTTTTTCCAGTATTCAATTTAATCTTCCATTTTGTGAAATAGTTATGAACGTTATCCAAAGCAGATTGCAAATTGGTTTCTATAACTAAACTATTTGAATCCGCTGAATAAATGCAGGTGTCGTCAGCAAAGATAGCGATTTCACAATTTCTGAGCTTAGGAAAGTCAGATGTGAATATGTTGTACAAAAAAGGACCCAAAACAGATCCTTGGGGAACACCGGCAAAAATTTCAGTTACATCTGAATATGTGGCATTGACTGAGACCTTGAACGTTCTTCCAGTCAGAAAGGAAAATATTATTTTAATGATGTACTGTGAAAAATTGAGGATATTAAGTTTGTGAATCAAACCTTTGTGCCATACAGTATCAAAGGCTTTCTCGACATCAAGTAAAACTAAACCTGTGCTTTTCCCTGACAAAAAGTTATTTTTAATATCTTTCGTTATTCGATGTATCTGATGGGTTGTGCTGTGATGTGATCTAAATCCGAATTGCTCAACGGGCAGGATATTATGTTCATTTAAATGAATAAGAAGTTTGTTTTTGATAACTTTTTCAAGACATTTGCTGACTGAGCTTAGTAAACTGATTGGCCTATAGTTGCAAGGCATGCTTGAGTTCTTACCCGGTTTGAGAATTGGAATAATTTTTGCATTTTCCACACAATTGGAAAATATCCTAATTTAAGACAACTATTAAGCATTTTTAGTCCCATAGTTTGCTACAAGAGCAAGTTAGTGCGACCGAGTCGTGCATTTTAGTTTTTATTTGTATCTACTCGTATAATGTTCTCTTCATATGCACTATAGGCCAGGGGCAAACGTTCCAATACTCCCTATATATTTTATTATATCAGTCTTACACAAAGCGATAAAAGCTTATATTACATTTGTATAACTATTTTATAACATGACTATTGGAGCGAATACTTCCTAAATACTTTTGATATATAAGTCGTATAGGTGCGAAGCGAGTTTCTCATATAGCGTTTGTATAACTATTTTATGTAATGATTATTGGAGCGAATATTCCCTGCTTCTTTAATATACGAGCAAATACTCCATTCTTATTTTTATAGTATTATTATAGCGAGACTATAGAAAGGTAATAATATGCTACATATAATATCTAAGGAATTAATTATATCAGCGTTGGCTCCAATAACAATTTTACTTCCACTCAAAATGGCTATATAAGCACTAAAGCTAAAAACAACTCTTTAATTTAGAACTACGAGCTATGGCTGAAAGAGATGATGAAGAGAAGGCGATGTTCAAAAGACATCGAATCACTGAAAACATCAGGAACCTTATACAAGACCCTTATAAAGAAGTTCATTTGAAGCCTTTGCTGTTTTAACTTCTATAGTGATAGCTAGGTAGGAATGGCGGCTATTCAACTAGAATAAAACCCAATTAGCGCTTGGTGTGCCGTTTTGATACCATAAACTCATGAGACCTATCATTATGTGGAGGTTGGGATATTGTATTGAGGTTTGGAATTGTGTTGGGAGGTGATCCCTTTATTACCATTTACCATAGAGAAAAAAGAGATCCTCGAGTACCTCAGCCAAGGGAACTGGCCCATACCCCCCACCAGGCTTTATGCCAGGCTGTTAGCTCCGATATGTCTGTCTTCGCCAAAAACCTAAACAGGCAGAGTGCTAGATCGATTCGGTTTAGGGAAGAAAATGATGTCCGCCGTAGACACAACCCGCCTACACGGCTAAAGAAGTGGTTCCTGTGGGAATCATGTAGCTCTCTTGATCCTTTTTTTGGCCCATGGAAAAGGTGAGATATTTGTACGTTGATTTATGTTATAAGGGTTGAAAATTGTTTTGGTTGGGAGTAGATCCCCTATAGTGATACTTTCGTTTATCTGAAATGTGATGCAAATAAGGGTGTTAAATATTTTCAGTGCCTACGATGCACTTTTGAAGAACATCTCACAGAGAGAAAATTTGTTTGTAGGCAGACATTTGAATGGACGCACCAAGAATTTTTAACGACAACTATATGTGGAATTCAGACTAACTACCATTTGGTAGCCAATTTATGAAGCTACAAAATATAAAAAAGGGCCAAATTATTTGTAAAATTGCCACTCAAAGAAGGAAGGAAAAATACTCATGAAATCTATTCACCAAAAATCATATCATAATCAATTATCAAGACCAGCTTCTTGTGGATGAGGACAAACATATTAGCAGGTTGCGACAGTATTGCCAAGGGCTATTAATTAACAGTTTCCCAGGCTATAATTTCCAACAGCAGTCTCACCAAACTTCGACAAATAACCCGACTCACAGTCACAGTCAAAGACGATGTCGAAGTCGTTGGAGTTCTGGAAAAATATGGAAGACATCCAGCTTAGATTGCTCATGGTTCTCATTTCCAAACTTATTAGCGGTGGAGGAAAAGTTAACTTCTCTCTATTTATAAGAGGAGGGTAATGAAATGAGGGCAAAGCTTGCATTAAGAATGAAAAAAACACAGTGATTGCTCAAACGATTTACAAATCCTGTGTGTTTGTTGATTTTATAAACCAAGAGATAATAAAAGATTACGAGCTACAAAAAGTTCCGGAGATCTACAAGCAAGTCAAAACAAAAGTTGTTGTACCAAGGAAGCGTCTTGAGACCCTTGGTTTTTTGTACAGTTTTAGATTATCTACTTGAAGTTAAGCTGATGGATTTGAAAGTGAATCAGTTCTATTTTGCTTTGATGGGAGCCATCATAAGTGAAGGTTTTTTATCCTTTTCACGAGCATTTGATGTACAGGTGGACGTTTTGGAAGAAAATGGGTATCGAATAAGCCGAAACATCTTGTGATGACGACATCAGGTGATGATGTCGTCATCACAAGATCACATAAGCATAGAGTGTGAATGAAGTGGCGTGAGAACTCGGCCATCTTTCTTGACCGAAACATGCTCCCTGAGCTCAAAGTAACTGCAGTTGTTTGTCTAGCGCTTAAATATGGTGCAGAATTTCGGACAATGTTCAAGAAGTTTGAAATTGAGGGCTACTGAGATATAGATGCATAAAGAGATTTGCATAAAAGAATCGTCAAGTTGTAAGAAGATTCGTATAGAAAAAGTCGGAAAGGGGGAGATTTGTTTGTGATCCCATATGAGATCATAACACCGAGGGAAAAGAAGAAGAAGAAGAAGTAGAATGAGAAATGTCATTGTATAAAGTCACGAATTTCCCAACAAATGTGTTGTTCTATGTTCATAAATTTCCCTTCCATGAGTTTCTATATTTTTATGATGTATAGATTTCTTGTTCTAAATTGTAAGGAAGTGATGGATGTACAAATATATTTATTAAAAAATCCACCTTTATTGTCTTTCAAGTTTAATTCAATGTCGTGGTTACAACGCAATATGAGTCCTGTGATATAAAAAGACGTTCTATTTTATATTGTCAAATAAATTATTCAGCATAATAACCTTCTAACAATGCACTACATTCCAGAATATGAATTTCTATATACAACAGATCCATTGGGATGTATGTCAACGTTCATTTAGATGTCGTGCGTGTATATAAGCTTATTCAATTCCCTCAGCTTTAAGCTGTCATTTTAGTGAGAAAAATCACACAAAATCAACGAACAAACAAGACAATAAACGCAATTGGACTCCCACGGGCATTTTCACTTTGTTCACTTCGTGACACTTTTTAGAACAAAAAAAATAAAGCACCCCTGCTTCGCCAGCCAGAGAATAAATAAAACTGTGTGTGGTAAACTCCTGATGGACAATGTAAAAAGAACATCCACGTAATATTATTTCCTTTCATTTATTCAGATGAAAATATGAAAACTATCACCCGCAGTGAAGTATTTTTTTATTGCCATGATTTTCCCTTTCAGGTGGATATACGAGTCAGTTCTATAGGCGTCATCGTTACCACATATACCTATACGTGCCCTAATATAATACCGTCCTACAAAGGCTAAAAAAAATAGATCCTTTTTTGCCTACGATTACGGTTCGACGTCATCGTCTGTCACTTGATATAAATGTTCCGTTTATTCGTCAGAATTTATTGAAGTTATTACCGAACCATTGGTATTCCTTAGAGCTCAAGCTAACTAAAAGCCTTCTGACACCGCATAGGGTATGGTATTTTTGTGTCGTCACACACGCATAGGTAAATGTACGCCAATTTGTATCGTGTCGTCGACGGAATTATACCTGTGGGAATAGAACTTTTGAATTAAAGTTGACAAGTTTTCTTCTTTTTTATTCAATGGTTTGTTGGAGTGGGTGGATGGATTCTATGAATTGCCTATATTTATCTTGTTTTGGCATGTGCGCCCGAGTCATGGCTTAAAACTTTTATACTACAACTATATCTTTATATATATATACCTACATAAATTGAGTCATCATATCATAAAAAAATATGTCGGTATTTTGTTTTATTGGTTTTGTTGTTGTTGTTGTTTGTTTTGATTATTGAACTGGAACTAAGGAAATTGCCAAAACTCCCTTAATAGACCCTTATTAGTCATATTATTGTTGTTAGTATTGTGTGTATCTATACAAGAAGAAGGACGAACTGGATTAAACCCAAGGGTGCGAATTTGATTTGTGTTCGATTTATGCTTAGATTTAGGAGGAAGACGCGCACGTATATAAATATGATTATTACCTTTACTTTTATCGGATTTTATTGGAATATAAAAGTTTTGTTTAGGAACATATTTTTATCGAAATGAACTTAAGGACTTTTGAGGAATAATATAAAGGTAGGGTTTTTTTTAGGGGAGGTATATTAAGTAACATATGAACAACAAGTTACTTAAAATGTATCTTATCGGTAGGTACCGATATTTATGTGGTCAAAAATCATTTAATAATGGTAAAGCTGTTCCTATAGGTATTGCTTTTGTTATTTCTGCAGAAACTTAATATACGGTTTTATTTTCTATGTTTCTCAACTTCTTAGTGATTCTTGATGACTTAAAATTTGTTTTCTAAAGAAATACCTCCCAATTACCGTTGTCTATTATCAATCAATACCTACTTAATTGATAAAAAAATAAATTCTATATTTTATAACTCAACATTCTCAACTGGAACTTAATGTCTATAAAAAAAAGCATAGGGTAAACGGCCCTATCGTTTTGACACCCCCCCCCCCCCCCCAATGATTGGCATTTTGAGTTTAAATAACGTAGCTTGTATTTTGTAATCTTTCTAATAACGTTGGCCAGTTTCAGGCATCATTTTTTTTGTCATAATCCTTCAAGTGAAAAATAAATTCACATAAGAGGTAAGAATCAATCAAGAGTGCGTGAGCAGAAACCTGAGAAATATTACTTCAGAAGCTTGGTCAGTATGATTCAGGAGTTAACATACTAAAAGTCCTGACATCTGGGAGGTGAAAGATTCATTGAACATAAGCCTAAATGAAACACAAAATCAACATACGCCCAGCATCTGATTGCAAACAATCACAATTACATTGATTTAAACACCAACATGCCAGCGATCCATATATCGTTGCTTGAAAAGCAAACTGAAATATCTCAAAATTTGGCTATTTTGAGTTAAGTATATATACAGAATACAGCATACTGCAGCGATGTACTTTAATGAATTGCTAAATGGTCAACTCATTGGAGAAGTGGAGGCTCCACTGCTTCAAGACGAATAAACTATGTTGCCTTCACCAAGCATAGAAGAGGTTGAGAAGGCTATAGGCCGGCTAAAGAAAAACAAAGCCACGGCAGCTGATGGTATACCAGCCGAATTATTTCAACACGGTGGGCCAGCTCTACGTCAGGCAATTCATGATATTATATTGCACGTGTGGGAGCATGAAGAAATGCCAGAAGACTGGCGAAAAGGTATAATATGCCCCATACATAAGAAAGGAGATGTCACAACTATAGAGGTATCACGTTGTTGAGTACCGCCTATAAGATACTCTCCTCTATCCTACAAGACCGGATAACCCCATACGCTAAAAATATCATAGGACAATATCAGTGTGGTTTCATTCCAGGCAAATCAACAACTGATCAGATCTTTACCCTTAGGCAGGCGATGGAAAAATGTCTAGAATTTAACATCCCAACATACCACCTGTTTATAGACTTTAAGGCCGCCTATGATAGCATAGCCAGGGTAGAACTTTACAAAGCCATGAGAGAATTCGGCATCCCAAATAAATTGACACGACTATGTAGGTTGACCATGACCAACGTAACAAGCCAAGTAAAAATAGCCGGATTGCTATCCAGACCAATTGACATCTTTAATGGTCTTTGACAAGGGGATGGTTTGGCCTGCCTCCTCTTCAACCTGGCGTCGGAGAAAGCAATCCGTGACTCTGGCACGGCAACAAGAGGGACCACCATAGTCAACAGGTCGAGCCAGATACTGGCTTACGCAGACGACATCGACATCATCGGAAGAACCGAGCAAGCTGTACACGATTCCTTCATCCAGATCGAGCAGGCGGCACAAAATCTGGGGCTGCACATTAGTGAAGGTAAAACAAAGTACATGGTGGCGTCGAATGCGAGAGGAACAGTTGGTCAAACAATCAAGGTAGCGGAGCATGAATTTGAAGTGGTGCCATAACTTCAAAACTGCTGCTGTACATAGGATCATGATACTGCCAGTACTCACATATGGACCCGAGACTTCCAGAGAAAAGTCTTAAAGAGAATTGTTGGCCCCATATGTGAGGAAGGACGATTCCGGAGACGGTACAATCAGAAATTGTACGCAATCTACCTTGAAGCAGATATCGTGACAAAAATTAGGCTCGGTAGACTCTGGTGGGCAGGGCACCTAGCTCGCATGAGCGAAGAGGAACCTGCTCGAAAAGTTCTTTGTGGTACATTCTATGGCAGACGACAGCGTGGTAGACCATGCTTGCGGAGCCTTGGGGTGCGCAACTGGATGGAGTCGGCTCGAGACCGGGATAGGTGGAGAGACTAGTTGAAGAAGGCCAGGACCGGATACCGGTTGTCGAGCCGATGATGGTGATGATGATATATACAGAATGAATAGCAAAATAGACTAAAAAATTTCTATCAAACCATCATAACTAAAACTCTTAAACTGATAGGGCGTAAGTGTCGTTTCGCATTTAAGGAAACATCCCTGTTCTTTTTTCCAGAAAAAAAATCACAAAAGAAAAATGCCAGACTGCACCGATTTTTCTTCTTTTTTTTTTAATAAGTAGCTATTTTGATGCAAAATGACATAAGTCAAACTTTTTTTTTAAACGTTTTTTGTTGAAACTTTGCTATGCCACTTGAAAGAAGAAAAGTCCTAAAAAAAACTTCAAATAGGTAGCGTTTCAGAAAATTTATGAATTTTGACATAATGTCAGTTTGCTTTTCAGGCGACGATATATGTATAAGAAAGGGATAATTCTAGATGCGATAGAAAAGTACGAGATTTATGTAAACATAATGCTAACAAACTAGAACAGGACAAATTATTGCACGACAAATTAATTTTTGAGACAAACCAACCATACGACACAGCAATAAAAATAAAAATAGAAGAAAGAAGACAGATCTAGCACCACACATTTGATCTACTCAACAATAATAAAATTCTACAACAAAACTGGCTTAAACAATTAACACCAATGTCAAATTGAGTAATTCGCCCGATGATGGAGTATATAGGTACTTACAATCCAAAACGCGTCGCATTAGTGATTTTAAAAGTTAAAACTAAATTAATAAATTCAAAAATTTTTAAAACTTTTTTATTTATTTAATTTATTTTTATTTATTTAATTAATTATAAAACTTATACATTCACATTTGGAGAAATAAAACACAAAATTTATCCATGGTTATTTTAAAGACCATAAAATTCTATAACCTTAGTTGTTCATACATTCATTTCTTTTCCGAACCTTTTCAGGGGCTACATGCATCGCAAAGAAAAAAATTAAAAAAAAAAATTCTTAAAAGTTTTAATCTGAACAAGAAATCTATTAGAGACGATGTTTTTATTTTATCAATATTAGCTTATTAACTGCTAACTAATTTTTTCACACACACCTTTATGATTTAATCGGTTGTATTTACATTACCAACACTCTTGCATTAGATATGCATTAATAGGCACACAATGTATAAATGCATTTAATTGAAATGCAAAGCTCCATTTTTATTTTCGTTTAACTGATTACTTAACGAATTAATATAACTATTAAATTAAAATAAGCATGTTATATACATTATACATACAATAAGGGTATCATGTGGCTGGAAAACATAATTATATAAAATCCTTTTTAAACGAACATTATCAAACGTCTGAGCTGCACCTTCATTATAATGTTTATTTATATTGTTGGTAGGAAGTCACAGAACGAATTAATTTTATACCTACCTTCTGTTTTTTTAAAATTAAAATAATAATAATTTTTGGTTGCTACTTTCAGCTGAAAAAAAAGCATATTCGATTGAGATTGTTCGTTGTTTCCGGTGTTGACAGCCTCCTATGACAGCTTGTTTGATATTCGCGTTAGCAAAAGAGAAACTACCATTTCATAATTATAAATATGCAATGCGAACTTATTTTTTTTTTTTTAATATTCGTTTTAAGCGATAGATTTTTGATTTTCCATTTAAAACTTTTCGTTATAGCGGATAATCCATTAAGCGATGTGGTTATAAGCGATTTTAATTGAACGCGTCTGGGATTAATTTAATAACGTATAGAATCGTAACTGTATGTTAAAGAGGATATTTTATATTCTATCTCAGTACGGCCGTATAAGTTGGGTTCTAGAGCAGGATTTTCTGATTTATTCGGACATTCGGTTAACAGCCCTATTATTGGTACCCCCTCCCTCCCCTGATTGGCATTTAAAGTTTAAATAACGTATATATAGCTTATAATTTGAAATTTTTCTATTACGTTTGTCACGTTTAATTAATTTAATTATTTCTGCATTATTTGACATTATTTCTTTTAGCTTTTAAATGTTGGCAGCTATGACAAATAGCTTGTCAAAATTTAATCACAAGTTCGCGCCTTTTTCTAAGTGAACCTTGTGAAATCCATAAGGGAGGTGGTGATACAAATATGTTTGTAGTTCTTAAAATATCAGGCGGACGGCAGTATTGCCATGTTCTTATTCTTAAGAAAACACATTATAAAACCATTTTTCGAAAAAATAAAGAAGTTATCTAATCTAATCTAATCTAATCTATAAGGGACAATTGTATTGGAAATGTGATTTAAATAAACAAGCAAACAATAAAGAAAAATTAAAAATGAATTAATTTTAAAATTGTTGCTAAATTATATTGATTATTAAGCACTCTTGGCACTTATTAGGTTATTTGGCACTATGCCAATCATTGGTTAGAGTGCTAATCTTTGGGATGATTGGTACTATGTCAATCATTACATTTTCATACATCTTGAATAAATAAATGGAAAAACATGTAGTGTCAATCATTTGTATCCCAATGTGGTGCAAATAACTGGAAAAATGTGCCAATCACTGGTAAAAAAAATGGTACTTAATTAATGAATTACGTTTTTTTTTATGTTTTATAATAAAAAATATAAAAAAATTTTAAAAAATTATTAACCTATAGTTCCTTTATTTAACTCAATTGTTATCAGTGATAATTGTGAGCTGTTTCTTTAAAGTGCCAATGATTGGGTGGTTTACCCTATGTGAAATGAAAGCGAAGAATCAGCAGATCACATTTTATGTAACGACATCTGTCTTATCATCAGAATATTCACAATACACATAAGCATTACTTTGGTAAATTTAACTTCCAAGCAGCTGGATATTGCTGCCAGCTCTGCCGCATAAAATATGAAGAGATGATTTGACAACCATTTATAAAATATTTTAACTGTCTACTATAGCAAACTTAGGTACATAGGTATATATTTTCAACTGCGATCCAGCCGTAACTTTTATTCCATTATTTTCGATTATTTTGTTCAGGTTTATTCAAGTTTATTTTAATTATTTGAAGTTTATCAAATTTATTAATATCAAGAATGATTCAAGAGTTTGGTTCTCGAAATCGAAATGATATATAGATATACTATACTCATCTTCATTTCAGTTAGATAAATATCATTTATCTAACTAAATACAACATGGAAGCATTCACAAATCATATAATGTAATTCGGCATAGTCATTAATGATTAATTCAAACATCCTTGTATAAACATTTCTCATAGCACCTTAGCACTTGAGTGCGAAATCAAGTTAAACAATTGACCAACGGTAATTTCAGTTAGCATAAATCAACTCCATTATCGCAGTACTAACATAAGAGGTTCTTCGCGTTACCATAAGCATCACTTCAGGGTATCCAATAATTATCACATGCTACATCCTTAAGATACATTTCTATCTTAATACAAATTAATTGCCATACAATGTTGGATTGTTTGGTGTGAATACCTACTCATGCGGTCGAACTGAAACATTGCCGATAGAAATTTTAGCAGACTTGCATTATACGTAATTTAGGATACATATAGAATGTAAAGCTCACTTGAATGAAGTAAACAAAGAAAGAATGTTTCTTTATATGAAAAAATTATCTAGGACGATCTTATAAAAATGAGAAATACTAGAAGCGGAAGGAGAAGTTTGTAGAAGAAAGAAATTACTGACAAGAAGAGGAAACCGCAGAAGATGAAGAAGAAACCGAAAAAGAAGAAGAAGAAACCGAAAAAGAAGAAGAAGAAAGCGAAAAAGAAGAAGAAGAAACCGAAGAAGGAGAAGAAGAAACCGAAAAAGAAGAAGAGAAACCGAAAAAGGGGAAGAAACCGAAGAAGAAGAAGAAAAAGAAGAAGAAGGAGAAGAAGAAGAAGAAGAAGAAGAAGAAGAAGAAGAAGAAGAAGAAGAAGAAGAAGAAGAAGAAGAAGAAGAAGAAGAAGAAGAAGAAGAAGAAGAAGAAGATGAAGAAGAAGAAGAAGAAGAAGAAGAAGAAGAAGAAGAAGAAGAAGAAGAAGAAGAAGAAGAGAAGAGAAGAAGAGAAGAAGAAGTAGAAGAAGAAGAAGAGGAAGGAGACTTTTGCATCGAATAAACGTTAGTTTTCGAAATTGCAAAAATGAGCTCTTCCTGCTCTCAGTTTATTTAATTAACTATCCGGAAAACTCAGAAATGGCCAAATAAAGTGATTGCTACCAGAAACTTAAACAATTCAAAATCAGGTAAGGCGAAGCTATCTTCAAAATTTTAAAAGTTACCGCTGTTTAAGACCAACATCCTGTGCAAGACTAAAAAGTTTCTCAGGCTCAATCTTCAACAGACTAATCTTTCAGAGTAGAAAGTCACTGTCGAAGAAGTTTCGGCATTGAAATACTTCTAAGAGTTCTAGGAAAAGATGGAAAACTACGGGCTTAGATTTTACACAATTCCCAACGGCAATATTTACCCTTCAATCATTCGATAACAACCACGACATCTGACATGGGTGACCTTAAGGCAACCAGCCATTCCAGAAATCCAAGTAAGTCAGTCAAAACCAAGGTAAAATGCCCTGCAGGAGTCACTAACGAATTTCCAATTAACAGAAGTTGGTGTACCTCAAGGAAGCGTATTGAGTCCTTTGTTTTTTATTACAATTGTTGATTATCCATACTTGAAGAGAAGGTATCCAGAAATAGATCAGTTATTCCTATCCTAACTGACAATGGATGCATTATAACAGAACAGTGCTAAATGAAGTATTATTCATCTGCTACATGGTTAAGGAAAATCATTACAGTAATATAACTGGATTTGATAGCTGGGTTGAATGAATAGATTAAAATAATATTTGTACTATCCAAAGTAAACAAAAACTAAATAGCTATATAGATCGACTTTAATGTATTCTGCCTTAATGGATAGGTATATAGTTCTAAAATCATTATCACTTGATATATCAAATATTCATTTTGCTGAAAGTAATAACAATAACTATCCTAAATATGGGCTCATCGTTATATAACATCCATTTGAACAGACCAACTAGGTTAAGACAAATCATGTGTAAACACATCCTCTCCGACACATCCCAGTTCAAGTGCATTTAATCTATATACCCACTGGGTGGGTTCTCTGCAAATGGCATCGTATAATAATAAGGGTCATAATTGAGCAATCCCGCTTTCCTCATCAAAACTATCTCAAATTAGTTAATATGCTAATGAACATAATAATCTTATATACATATGCATTATATGGTGTGAGGGTAAATGTGTTGTTCTATGTTAAACTAAATAGCTTCAATTGACAGAATAACTAAATCCAACTGCATTCCCTTCGACGACCGTGATGTGTAAAAGAAGGGTTAAGTCAAGTCATACAAAAGGAACACAATTCCTGTGTATGCACAAAGTAGAAATTCAGATTCGATTTCCTCATCTTCCGTTTGCCACATCCGATGGGGATATGTATGATTCGGTATAAAATAGTTTAATATGTAAACTCAGGATGAAGAGATGCAATGTCATGTCCTAGAAATCTGAAAGACACCCGCAGGAAAATGAGGAGTCCATTCCATATAGATATAACCACATATATATGTAAGTTTAGCCAACTTTATATGTATATGGGATGTACTTTCTGCAACAAAGGCTTCATCATCGGTCCCAGAAGCAATTATATTTAAGCAAACACATACAAAATTGTATGTTAGTGTATAATAAATTTAAGTTGAATTTCACCAGAATAATTGTTAAATTTTTTTTTTTTAGTCTCGTGTGGATTGAATTCAGCTTTTGGTAAGAGAACAGATCAAATAAAATATTCTGTGGTGCTAAGAAAACAACACTGCTCAAAAACTCAATATTAAAGAAAATGGAGATACTATACCCCGAGGGTAACCTTAATTCTTCAAACTTTAAAATATCTTGGATTTATATTGGTTGCAAGTTCTATTAGATTGTCAGAAACAAAGAAAATTAACAACAATGGATTTAATTTTTTTAAGACTTCCATAATCAATCTTGTAAAGGTGTTTTCGAAGAAAGCTAAAACCAAAGTTATATATTTAAGAAACGTCCCCATGACATGATTACGTCTAGATCAAAATCTTGAAATCTCGATTCGAGTTTTTTTCATCTACTTTCACATAGACAACAATTTGTGAGACTGTCAACTTGTCAAGTTAGTGCGCACTCACTCCCTCTCGCCAATATATAAATGCACAAACATAAAATGAAACATACAACTATAAAACAAAAAAATCTTTTTGCGTTTCATTCAGCAGCAAAAATCTGAAATCTCAGAGCAATATCTGAACTTTCCAATAAAAAACCACATTAGAAAGTGTCAATGAGTCCATTCCAAAAAAATTGAAAGCGTCTAGGACAACTTATATCTCCCATTTCTTATTTCACAAAGAAATATAATAGTAGGAAAGATAAAGGATATGGTTAATGACTTTAATGATATGAATAGATACTCTAAATATATAAATTATGAAATTTCAAAATACAGAAATAAAACATGGAATGAGAAACTTAGTTCTCTTGATCCAAATTCCAAACCATTTTGGAAAATTTCCAAGGTATTAAAAAACAAACCTCACTTAGAACAAAATGAATAACATTCATTTATACTTAAGAGGAATCACCCAAGGTCCAAGGATCAGGATCAGTGTTAGATCCACTTTTATATGTTTTATACGTCGCCGATTTTCCAGATATTGATAATTGTGAAATTGCTATGTTTGCAGATGATACAGCTGTTTATAGCTCAAATGAATTAGGGCATGAAATAGAAACCAATTTGCAACACGCTCTTGTTATCAACAACAATTATTTTAAAGCCTGGAAATTAAGACTAAACGCTGGCAAAACACAGCCAGCAATCTTTTTCACCAGAAAAAGAAAAGATTGTGTTCTTCCACTAGGTCACCTTCAAGCTGTCAAAATAAATTAATTTTAATGTTTCTAATAGGAACAAATATTGTTCTCGGTGTGTGTTTCTTATTAATCTCAACAGGAATGTCTAATAAGACAAAACAATTAAAAAAAAGATTGATATGGAAAGAGCTAGTAGTTGAACTTATCTACTTATTTAGTTTGCAAGACTGACATACAAATGTAGATTTCAAACTAAAACACGAAATAGTTCGATGGGAACGCCATTCATGATTAATAAATCATTTATCAGGCTTGTGGGAACATGGTATCTTAACTGAAATTTCACCCACAACAAAATGAAAGACCATTAAATTTTCTACAAAAGTCAGTTACATACATATATTGCTTATTTCTTAGGCGTACCGTTAATCATAACAGGGAAAATGACAAGAAAATCTAAAACAGTTATAATATTTTTTTTTGTTAATAAATAGATAATAATTTAAAAAAATATTTTTAATATATTCGAATAGTTATTTTATGAATTTGTTTTTTTTTTTCATCGATTGATAGTTAATAAATAATAAAATTTTATCTTTTTTAAATCTTTGTAGGTATTAAATGTGTAATCAAAGAAATGTTTAATGAATTATAAAGTTGAAAATTTTATAAATTAATTGAGTTTAAAGGTACGAAATTTTTATCAAGTTTCAACTGTCAAATACCAGTTTATTGATAATCGCAATAATACTATTTAATAATACGAAAAAAGAAGGTCTATGTTTTATGTCTGTCTGTCTGTCTTATGTCTGGATTGGATGTATCGAAATCAGCAGCCTTAACGGTTGGGCTGTTTTTTTTTCAAACTTGGCAAAAAACTATTTTTAGAAAAATATCCCCGGACATTTGTTACTTTTTACCTTATTAAATGTTCTCGGCGAAAAAAATACAATCAATTTCGATTCGATAAGCATTTATATGTGTGATGTTTAAAATGGTGATGTCTCTCTTTGGAATTTTTTTTCAAATCAGCGTATTAACGGTACCTACTTGTCATAGAACTCTTTTTATGACAAACATTTATTTTCAAAAAAAATATTTTAAAATATAAAATGCTGAAAATCTTTCTTTTTTTATAAAAAACTGGTCAAACGTATTTTCCAGTCGTCAACACGAAAGAAACTTTCCACAAGTTTGTGCGACCCAGTGCGTGCTTTTTATTTTTTGTCACTATCTTATCTAACACGCTCCATTTTTTTGTCACATCAATTTTTTTTTTATTTTGCGCGCACTAAAGAGATTATGAATAACACAGTACGAGCGTTTAGAAAATTTAGAAAGAGTTTGAAAGGAGATACCGATGCACAATGCAAATTGGTTTTGAATACTTAAAGATTAAAATGGAGGGAAAAAACAGAGCCGGGTAAGGCATTCGTGTAGTGCAGCTAATAAAAGAATCTCTGTGCTTACAGTACGTCCGAAGTTGGGTTCAAGTGTGAACTGATGGGCATTCCTTGCAGTACGAGTATTGCGCTTGAATTATTTCAGGGGAGGAACGCCGCTGTCTATTTCAGCGGAGCACTCTTACTAAAAAAAAAAGCGATAAAATAAAGAGAGGCAAGAAACATTTCGGCAGTGTTCAAGTGACAGAAATTTTTCCGTTATAATCCTGTCCCCTATCAATTTTAATTATCTTTTCTGAATTTTGTCTAGGAGATTCAAATAAGTTATAGGAGCTCCTGCCAACAGTATGAGAATTGTACTCTAGTTTCGGACGAATATACGCCTTATAGATAACAGCCAGATCATTGGAAGAAAAAAATTTCTTGAAAATAGTAAGAAACATAAGCATTTCGCAGCGTCAAATATGTGATCATTCCACAGAAGGTAATTAGTAACACTCATACCGAGAATGGAAAGACTTCCAGTTTCTTCTAAACAATTGCCCTACTGATATAGATAGTGGCTTAAGGGGTATTATATGTTCTAACGACAAAAGACAACATTGAGTTTTAGAAGCATTAAATTCCACGCGGTTGGTTAATTCCACATTGGACAATGCTGTCAAGATTGGAATTTAATCATATGCTGCCATTCCAGTTCCACAACCGAAGAGCTAGGTTGTGAATCTAGAAACAAATATGAAAAGCTCAGGGTGCTGTCGTCAGCGAAACAATTAAGTGGATTAGAAGATTCAGACAGAAGATCATTGATAAAATCAAGAAAGACAAAACGGAGCCCTAAGGCACACCAGCATTTATATTGAAGATTTCAGACTTGAAACCATCCAATACTACTTTTATTGAAGAGAGATTCATCAATACCGAAAGCATGCATTTTTGAAAAAAGAGATTGATGCCAAACTCTATCAATGCTTTTAAAATCTAATGCAAATCACCATTTATAATCTTTTTCCATTAGTTTTATTGATCTAATAGTCTGGCGATATTCACCTTAAAAACTATGAAGAAGCACCTATGCAGATTATACCTTATAAATTCTACGCTGATGGTCTTACAGTTTTGTAATATATATCCGTCCGTGTCGTCGTGTCAGTGTCAGTGTACTTAAATAATATGAGATCTTGAACTAAATTGCTCTGGAGATGCAAAACCTTTTGTTTGAAATTGAATGAAATAGAACGGGTAATAACAAATGGGCTGTTCGCGGTACCTAACCTGAACTAGATGAAGCTGATCATCTTAAAAGGATTCCATCTTGCATATTTAATGCCCGAACTATTTGTAAATTGTTATGCGACGTGGTAAATTCTTGTAACGGTTGATATCGTCTACATGGAATATAAGCAAACAGTATCCATACTTATTCTTGAGCTCGTTTGCATGCTCCAACCTGTTTTTAGTGGTCATGCATTTTGGAAGTTATACACTTTGGTATAATTATTATGTCGGTGTTGGTATAGATATCGAATAACTTTCTACATGAAACAATGCTTCTGAGGTTTAAAGCATTTTACCTCCAAAAGTTTTTGTAGAAAATTTCAACTCAAGAGAATAGGTATACGATATTGTGTAATTACATCATTTAAGTGTAGATTTTTGGATAGAATATGAGTGAAGAATTTTTAATATAAATCTAAGCAGTGTTCACAAGTTTATAAGTTGCAAGTTCATCTAAATTATTATATGGCTGAAAAGGCATCTAAGGAAAGCCCTCATAAGTGTTTGAGTTATGCAAGCAATTAAGTTGAATCTAAGCCAACTTTTTTGAATTGATGTAAGAATTTTGGTATTAAAATACTTTTATTTAATAGTTAAGGGGACTTCCACCTGAACAGATTCGAGTGCCTTTTGATTTTTCGCACTTCGATGGTTTTTGGTGGATTAACATGTCTCTGCACCTGCAGAACAGTTTTTAGTTTTGCAGAAAACTAAAAAGAGACAGATGTATCTTAAACCATAAAGACGAAAAGAGTACACAGATAACAACTCATTTGACTTCCTATAACAAGTTGCTGTCAAAATCATTAACGCTTGTACGCACCACAATGTTATAAGAAAAATTCTTTCGGATTCTTTTTTCAGAAAGTGATTTTATTTATTATATTTTCAATCAAATTTTAATTGATAATGTCAATTAAAATTTGATTGAAAATATATTATTGTAGTTCATAAATAGATTTATTTCCTTTTACGAATTTATTTCACGAATATATTTAAGTTGCAAACTTAATATTCCAAAAATTATTTAAAATGTCTTGGTGCTACATTAAATAGGCATTAGTAAATTATGTAAGATGAACATATTCTTTATCTTTACCTATAATCTTTACACATAATTTATGGATGAAGATCTCTGCACTTTCGTCTTCCCTCTCTTTCTCCCTTTAGTTTTCTGCAGTTCTGCAGGTGCAGAAACATGTAAATCCACCATTCAAGGGTTTTTACTTGCGATTACTTTAAGGCAAGTTATGAATTTTACAAAAAAAAGTTTTGAGATAACAATCAAACGTGACATTACGATGATAGCGAAGTCGAAAAAAGTGGGTCTGGTAATTCGGTCTGTCTGTCTGTTAAGCGAACTTTACACGGTCAGTCAGAGGACGTCAGTCATCTACACATATAATCAGACATCAGGCAAAATCAAAAGGGTTTTGATTTTTCGTCAAACAAATGCACGCATACAGACTTATTTTTACAAACACGTTATTATAGATTGATGTTAAATGACTGAACGTGTAAATGTAAATGTTGTAAAAAGTTTTTTTCTTTCTTTTTGTTAATAAATGTAATAATAAAAAACATTTTTCATATGTTTTTATTTATTTTATTTTTTTAACTAATACTTCAAATTATAATAACAACATGGAGACAACACAAATTCAAATTTTTGAACGTGTAAAGGTCGCTTTAGTCTGTCTGTCATTGGCACCTGCAGCCTTAACGGTTGAGTCAATATCCTTTAAACTTGGTATGTAGGTAGGCTTTTTATGGTGACCGCGTCAAGGCGGTAATGATAAAGCTTGTTTTTCTCGAAACGGCTCTAACGATATTGATAAAATTTGACATGAGTGATACTGTGATACAGCATGGAAGGCCTTTTAGACGGGTGAAACCGTTATTCTTCAGTTTTAACGGTAACTGTCGGATGTACTACGTACTGAATTATTATTCTCTAACATTGAACACAAAATGTACATTGTTCCAAGAAAGTAATTATCGAAGGTTTGGTGAAAACTAAAGTTGAAATCGATGTTTTTGTGAAAATAAAGTGGACATGTTTTTGTTTTAGTGAATAAAGTGTTTGTTAATAAAAAACAAAAAGGATCAAAAAAGGAATTGTGACTGTGTTAAAATAATTCTTTGTTCGAATTGGATTAACTCAGGTTAGTAAACCATTCATTTGGACTTTTCGAAAAGTTTATTTTATTTTAAAGTAAACTATGGTAAGCAAAAAGCTACAAAGTGTATTTTTATATTTTAAAGTTTGTAACGGAAAAGATTAGAAAAGAACGGAACCATCATCACCAAACAACGCGTCAACTGAGAGCTGAAACTCAAAGAAAAAAATCAAATCAAATCTATTAATTTCTTGTTTACGAAGATTTCCGCACTAGCGAAATTTCGCAGCCCTCAGTTAAGCCTCATTCGTAAAGGACCCACTTTCAAAGAAAACCTTGTTAAAAATATCAAAATTGTCTTCGGTATGTTATCTCTACCGTGGCGACAATACACATTGACTTTACTACCGAAGCGGCTATACCTATTATACTATGGATCACTCAGCGTCTCACTACCTAAAAGATGACTAACTTCGCTTCAACCATCAACGTATAGTCCCAACATTAAAGACAAGAAGATGATAACATCCGAATCGAGATTCATGATATGTGGTTTACGAATCGAGACTAGTCCTAGAACTTTTCAAGAATGAAGGGCAACGAGGAAGGTCCGAATTAAGGTATGAGTGAAACTGCTACAGCACTTAGTGAGTCTCTTCCAGGAGAAATTCTTGTTCACATACTCTAGACTCTCTAGGAGATGAGACTGGCCTTGGATAATTGGAGGGGATTCGACTCTCTTTCAGGGAATAGGAAAGTGTCTCAGAGAAACGTAAGCGTCACTTCCCAATCAATTTCGATGTAGGTCGACTTTTATCGGAACTAATGAAAAGATCCCCTATCCGCATCTCGTGAGAACCCTCTCACTCTACTCCTGTTTGGCTCTTATCCAACCACCACCCAAGTCCAACTCTATTCCCTATTTCTCTAGTTAACTTCTAACCTGAATAATGTGATTTACTCCGCTGCTTCTCGTTCATACTCTTACCTCGGGACATTCCTTCGAAGCCATACATTCTTTACTCTTCCAGACTATCTCCTTTACTGATCCATAATACAAAAAATTTAAATATCTCTAAATGACAAGTAGCAAGGACACCCATGCGATCCAGAACCAACACTTGCCTTAACTCGCAAAACGTGGAACTAACTCGCTGAGTCTCCTGTCAGGTCATCATTCAAAGAAAGGGGTGTGTACCTAGGTGACATATACACTGTTGTTATACCATTTGGAAAAATTCCTTGACCTTACTTCTGATGAAGGATGAATCATGTCATAGACATAATCCTCAAATGATCTTTAAGTTTCAACGGGGTTTTCTTCTCGTAACTTTAGCTTACTGGAAAAGTGACTAACTCCTCTACCTTACTCACATCAAGGTATATATGTAGAAGAAAACTCTTATAAAACTAAAAGAGAACTAAAACGGACAAGGATTCTTAACCCTATCCTTTCGCGACTTTTAATACTCCTTTCGACAAAGGAGCACATCCAAGCCGGAACGAATAGGGGTGGCTAACTCTCAACTGCTGCGTCAGGTCCTTCTCATCCACCTCAACTAGCTCATCGTGCCAAGGGTCGCGAGTCTTTGCTACAGGAGAAGAAAGCCGGCATTACATTGTTGACCTGGAATCAAGTTGTTAACTGACTCGAAATTGTTTAATATTGCTTCTATTGGGACTTACACGTCCAAAGATGTAGTGAAAAAAAAAAATGATAACAAAAGAAAATGTTGAAAAAAGCGTTGAAAAGATTGAAAAGAAAAATCATACTAGCAGACAGACTCACAAACTAAGGATATAGGTGGATTTATCCTATTGAGCTACTTCGCCCTACCCGCCTTGTTCTTACACGCTCGAAATTTCAAAGAACCCTTTAATGTGGGAGAATCAGATGGTGTAAAGATTCTCCAGTGTCTAACTTCCCTACCTAAGAATTCTATCAATTAACATCGACAGAAATTCTCCCTTTCGACGTTTCCTCCGACACGAACTTTATTGAGGAAACATCCCGCTAACTCACGAGAATTAGTCAGGAATGTTCCTACATCTTATGAGATCACTGTTGTTGAGGTTGTTATTGTTGTTGTTGTTTTTGTTGTTGCGGACATGGAAGAAATATCCCCCACGACTCCGATCCTTATGTTACTAAACTGCCATGACGAAAGCTGAAAAAGTTCTCAAAATGAAATTAACTTCCCTGAGATTCTGACTTAATCTCATTTCTAAACTGCTTCAAAACAAACTAAGAAATTTCATTATTTAGAATTCCTTATACAAATTTATTTTTAATAAAAGTAACTCTAACATCAAAATCTTCTATAAAAATATCTTATCTCAAAAAAAAAAATAAACTTTAGTGTGACCATATAAAAATTCTTATAATCAAACTAATTTAAATTTCTTAAAACTCAAAAATTGTTCTCAAATATTCTCAAAACTATACTTCTTAAATTTCGAATGAGAGAGATCTTCGTAACAGACTGACCTTCTTTATGACTTGACGTTATTATTGCTACAAAACTTTAATCTTTCTCAAACAAAAAAATTCGAATACGTTATTCAATTCAAAAGCAAGAGGACAGAAAAGAAAATCGTATCTTTCTCTTTCCCCTCTACACGACTGTATCAAGCTATCCCGGTAGATAATCTAAATTAAAACACGACAAACTATATAATTACGAACAAATGAATATCGTCCGTATCAGTCCTCTCTTGGAGACTTATCTCAATTAAGGATAAGATCGAAGGTAACGGCTCCTAGGAGTGATACGAAACCATTCACAACAAACGCGAGCAATACGACATTGCTACATAAATCAACAAATGGAAATTCGAAAGAGTCAACACTCATATGGTGAACTTCACCTCCCACAAATCCCATCAGTATATAAAACCAGAGAAATCAGGAATAAATAAAAAAATATTTCAATCAACAGAGCTAAGGAATTAAAAGTTATTTAGTTTATTTAGTTATATAATATCAATATAATATCAATCAATATAAATAAAAGTATATATAAAGATCTTCAGGTGGCTTGGTCGAAAATGCATTTTCCCCCTTTTCCCTGGAAGGTAAGTTTCAGACACATAGGTAACTTAAAATTTCTTAATGGTTTTATCTTGACTGGGTATGTCTTCAATGTTTTTCGGACAAAGACATGTAGGTATATGAATCTTTTATTTTGGACTCGCTACTTTATCTCTTCGTTACTTTACTTCAAAAATCACTAAATGTATTCGCGACATCAACTAACGCGAATCTAAATGACACAAAAACAATATTTGCATAACACGACGGAATACTACAATAACACGATCGGTGCACTCAAAGGTAAGTATAAATTTGGAATAAACAACAGTGTTGAACCAAAGTTAACTTCCATTAACCCGGATAATGTTAAGTTTAATTTCACACTGAACTTCAAAAAAAAAAAATTCTTATTAACTTTAAATGTTGTTCTGCTTTCGACAACTGCCTTCCAAATATTTTACGAAAGTGGATACACTTCGTCCATAGGCAAAATTAAACAAGTCCGGAGACCTCTATGTAGAACTGTGTACACTTTATAAATTACTTTAATTTTCACAGTCGCAACTGTTCTCAAAAGACTCACAAATAACACTTTACACTTTGATTGCACTTTCTCTAAACACGAATGTACGATACGTTTTCACAATTAGACATGAATTCTAATTTTTCTTTTAATTATTCAAGTACGATTCAAAATTTTGATCTGATTCTAGATTCAGTCTAAAAATTTTGCCCACTTGGACGACTCTCAAACGAATTACAATTCACTATGTAGGTAAATAGTTTTCAATTATCGTAACTACTTAATAATTTTATTTCATAACTTCCTTAAATTGTATACGTAGGTATATCAAATGTATCTTAAAGATTTTTATAATTAACTTTTCTGAAAATTTTGCTCAGCATCAAGTAACAAAAAAAAAGTTTCACACTCAACTCAATCTTAATTTGATTTTACTTTAAAATTCGTTTGTACGATTTAATTTCTTTAATTGGGTAATTTTTCAATCATTTAATTATCTAACAATAATTTTTTTTGGGATCCCCAAGGATCGACGACCAATTCGTAAAATTTATTTAGGACTTTCCGTCCTGACAGGTGAATTTGTATTCACTAAACAATTTTGATGCTTTGCTTTATAATATCTCAACTTTATAGATTTAAATAGTTTTTATTTGTACGTTATTTACTTCACGGTATCTATATTTGTACTACGCAATTATTCTTTCTTTTAGTTTCTTTTCAGTCATTGGATTTTGATAATTCCAAAAAAATAGGTAAATTTTACTTAAATAGGTATATTTGGTCACACTTTATATTTACTATGAACATTTTATTTTCTTTACAGGTACCTTTTTATTTTTCTTTTCGTTCTAGGTTTTCGTAAATTGTTCCCTAGGGGTAATTTTAAATGGACACAAAAATAATGTAAATTTACAGTACCTTTTGTTCCCGACACTTAAATAAATTTTCCTTATATTGCCTGATGTAAACTTGCAGTTTTTATAGTTGTAATGTTGATTGTAACTGTGTATAGATGGCAGTGACGTACAGTACTATCACTGTGCTGTTCAAACGGTATTATCACCTTAGTGATCTTTCTTATATATTGACGATGCTTAGTGAAATCGAACTTTATCATCTAAAGATCTCGCAAATGATACTGTCGAGGACTCACGAATCTCCTTGACACGTCTATTTCTTTAGATATTTCGGGACGTGTAATTTATCCCAGGTAGAACAGTCTAAGTTGGTGCTCTTCGTGAGACTTAGCTTTCTACGTATGATTTTGGCTAAAGTTTCTCGTAGATAAATTGCACACAGAATTGCACTGGCTATGACTGGCTACCTAATGTCGTATATAAAAGAATATTATTAGTTTATAGTCTATTCTATGACACCGGAGTGTACTTTTGCTAAAGTCAAAAAAAACTTATGAATCTTATTAGGATTTTCATACAGATTTTACTTGTACTATTTTTATGTTTTTATTTTATAACCATGTGATAATCATTCTTTACCTGGTATGTGGGGTTCTGCTAAATTAGATTTATGCTTTTTTTCTTCACTCCTTTTTCTTTTGGCTGCCTTCGACAAAATGTCGGCTTTGGTAATAATGGTGTCGCTTAGTAAATTTTTCTCGGGGTTTTTGAGTCTTTATATTTTTCTGATGTATTTTGGCTTTATGTTACAGATTTTTCTTCTTTAATATTTGGACTTCTTATTCCCGTAGGTATGGCTAGATATTCCGAGACACGTTGTTCGTATTACGGATTCGCCATTGGCGACGGCGCAAAAAGAAATTTTCTCCTATTGGATGGGGGTAATTATTTTAATAAAAGAATTACGCTTTCTGCACTTTACTTACATGATTTTTCTTCCTGAATTATATGTATTCTGGTTAACTAGCTTTTTATATGTATTAATCTTAATTATTTACAGACTTTTTGATGTGTTTAACTTTACTATTTCGGGGTTGAGTGAAAAAGAATTTCTCGTGTCGCGTTCTGAAACTTTTTGCCTCGGCCGTTGTTCTACTGTCAGCCGTTCCAAATTCAAAATGTGACAAAAGGGGGGGAGAGAGCTTTTTATTGAACGATATGGGTTTCATAATTAAGTCTTTCTCCTTTTTGGTGACGTATGGTGTGGTAGATTTTTACCACTGACACAAAGTATGTGGACTTGAATTTTTGGTCTCCACTTAAATTTGCCCGTGCGTTTGACAGATGGGTGATTGATGATTTCTATTTTCAGCTTGTTCGTAAGTATGTTTTGTTTGTATTCGTTTTTCTGTCCTACTGTTATGGTCTGGTAAGTATATGACTTTGTAATAAGTCTGTTATAGTATTTTTTTGCTATAAATTATTTTACTCGATTTCCGTGTAGGACTGTTGACGAATTTTTGGTAAGTCTTAGATTGATTTTACTTATAGGTAAGTATAATTTCATGTTTTTCAGTTCGTATTGGGTAAGTATTCGTAAATGTATTTGTACGTGTAAATGTCAAGTTAGAGTCAGTTTACTGTCGGTCAGCTGATTTGACATTTCCATGTCTCTTTTCGTTCAGAAAATCATAGTGTGTACATAAATGTCAATTATCAACGCTCAATTCTCCTCTTCTTTTAATTTGGACGGTTTTAGTTCAGAAAAATATCGTCCGACGATTTTTTCTTCTAGAAAGTATATATTTTTGACAGGTAGATGGAGTTTCTGATTTTTAGTATAATTTTTCATTACTATACTCTTTTACTACCTACTTCGTTGCTGTCTATAAACTTTGTACTTCATTTCTAATTCAATGGCATTGATTTTATTCTATTTTCTTCTCACCGGTTACTTTTTCTTCTTGTGGTGAAATCTAATATTACTTCAATGACTAATCTACAAAAAGCCCTATGTACAATTTATCCCTTTCTATACTGCCTACCTCGCGACTACTCTTAAGTGTTCGTTTCCCATTTGGGTTAGCCATCTTGTCACTTATGTTGACGTCATAATTACGCCTATTTGGTGGTGGTTTTTTTTTGTGTGCCAATTACCGAAGTGTTCGTTGGGCTTTTTCCGTTCCGTTCGCCTACTTAGCTTTGAGTGAGGGGCAAATAATTGTTATTTTATTTGTTCATAGGTGTCGTTGTTTTTCTTTATTCAAGTTGGACTTTCAGATACTAGCTTTTTTGTTGTTTTCTGTATCTGTCCACGATATATGTGCTTAATGTGTGTGTATTTTTGCAAGAAAGAATTATTTTGGCTGATGTTAATCTTGAATGCTGTACACTGAGAAAATTTGTTTCGTGTATTTTTCGTTTGAAATTTTCAGGTTGGTTAGATGTTATTATTGTACCTACGGTATGTAATATATTGATAATGTTATGATGTATGATTGTATTAATAGGTGTTATGTATGTTGTGTAATGATTGTATAGAAGTTATATATATTCATTAGGTGTTGTAAATGGTTTCCCTACAAAACATGTTCAATTTTTCGAATCTCATTCGTACAATTGAGCATGGAAAAGAAATCATTTAGTATTTTGAGTATTGGTTAAAATTCAAATGTATGATTATAAAAATTTTAAACCTATTGAACCCACGATCCTTGAGTCTCATGCACAGACTAGCTAGCATCGGGCTTAATAAAATTGCGTTGTTTTTTTTTTTTTTTTTTTTTTTTTTTTTTTTTTTTTTTTTTTACATTGATGTTTATAGATGTAACAGTATTTTCTCTACTTCCGCAAATCTTTTGTGTGGACTACAGTCTCGAATCCTTTTTCGTCGCGTACTTTGTAAAGGTTGTTACCTATTATTTTGATGATGTGTCCTTTAATAAACTGGGGACAAAGCTTTGCATTTCTATGCTTTGTTGCGTCGCTCAAGATGAAATTTCGTCGGAATACTTTGTCTCCCACGTTATAATTTACTACTTTGCTTCTTAGGTTGTATGTATGTTCATACGATTCATGAGCTCGTCCTAGAGCTGTCTTCAAATAAGCTTGTAGAATGTTCATTTTCGCCGCTTTCGGTAACCAATCGATTTCTGATTGATTCAGACCTCCCAGCTTCTTCAACAATTTGTAATCTGCACCGTGTTCCACCATACGTTGTCCAAACAAGGCTTCATAAGGTGACATACCGGTCACACTGTGAACTGATGTGCGTAAAGCACTACTAATTGCTGATAAATGTTCGTCCCAGTTGCTTTGCTTCGGATCAATGTATGCGCGAATGGCGCTTAAAATAGAACGGTTCACTCTTTCGCTCGCGTTTGCCTGCGGTGCGTAAGCAGCTGTTCTCACATGTTTAATTCCAAAATTCTCTAAATATTTTCCGAATTCTTTACTAATGAACTGAGATCCGTTGTCGGAAAGCAACGTCTCAGGTACTCCAAAAATTAAAAATACTTCCTCTGTCAGGAATTTAATTAGCTCATTGGTATTAGCTTTTTTAAGAGGCTTAATAAGTAAAAATTTGGTTAATTGGTCAAGTAAGATGATTATGAAGGTATTACCTTTCCTCGATCTTGGATACGGACCTAAAAAATCTACGTAAACGTGTTGGAATGGTCGTTCTGCCGTGAAGGCTTTACCCATCTCTGTACGTAACGTTGTATTTGGCGCTTTAGTGGTCTTACATGTATCACAATTATTGATGTAAAGTTTCACTTGACTTGCCATGGCTGGCCAATAAAATCTCTGTCGTAGGCGATACAAGGTTTTAGTGATTCCCCCATGTGACGATCTTGGTGGTTCATGAGCTTGAAAGATCAACCTTTCAGTCAGCTCCGATGGAATCCATAGTTTCCAAGTTAAATCTTCTTCTATAGGGTTCCCCGTCGCATGTTTTACTCTCTTGTAAACGAAGTTCTCAGATACCCTAAGATCAGGTAATCGTTCTTTATTTTCCTTTATATGTGCAACGAGTTGAAGATACTCTTCGGACTCAAAAGACGAGTCTTTCAGATCTATATGTAATACTTCGGATTGATTTTTAGTTATAGGCATCGTATCGGTTTTTTCCACTTCCAGTGTATCAACTTCATATACGCGTGACAACGCATCAGGTACTTGGTGTTGAGTTCCTCTACGATGTTCTATTCGGAAGTCGAATCCTTGTAACTTAAGACTCCACCGGGCTAATCTCCCAGTTGGATCTTTCAAATTCATCAGCCACTTCAGACTGGCATGGTCGGTGATCACTAAAAACTTGTAACCCTCGACGTATGGTCTAAACTTATATATGCCTTGGACTGCTGCCAAGCATTCTCTTTCTGTTACTGTGTAATTTCTCTGAGCAGCGTTAAGCTTTTGAGAATAGAAATAGATTGGCAATTCATCTCCGTCTTCGTTCTTCTGACATAACACACAGCCTATGCCTGTTGCAGATGCATCACAGCAGATAATGAATTCTTTATTAAAGTCAGGGTTTGTAAGAACTGGTGCTGACGTCAATGCTTGCTTCACTTGCTCTAAAGCCTTAATAGCTTCTTCTCCAAAATTAAACTTTTGCGTTTTCTTTAACGTGTCTGATATAGGAGCGGTCAGAGTTGAGAAATTCTCAATGAATCTTCTATACCATCCCGCCATTCCCAAAAATCGGCGAACTTGACGTAAAGTCGTTGGTATAGGAAAGTCTAAGATTGCTGAAATTTTGGCTGGATCAGCTTTTAAACAACCCTGTCCCACTATATATCCTAAATATTGTAGTTCTCTAAAACAAAATTTTGACTTCTCTACATTAATTGTTAATCCAGCGTCGGTCAAATGTTTAGCTACTTTCTTTAAAATTTCGATATGGTCATCGAAGTTTTTCGAGATGACTAGAAGGTCATCTAAGTAAATGAATACTTGCTCTCTTAACTCTCGAGGAATCACTTTGTCCATCAAACAGGTCAAACTTTGCGCAGCATTCGAGAGTCCGAACGGCATCACACGGAATTGATATAAGGGACGTCCAGAGACTGTGAACGCTGTCTTCTCCCGTGACTCTTTCTCCAGGGGTACTTGCCAGTAAGCATCTTTCAAATCCACGCTAGAAATATAACGTGTTTCTGAAAGACGTGCTAACAATCCTTCGATGTGCGCAATTGGATTCGCATTTTTCTTCGTTACGCTGTTAACTTTTCGGAAGTCTAGGCATAATCGGTTTTTTCCCGGTTTTCTCACTAGTACTACTGGTGAGGACCATGCGCTCTGACTCTCCTCGATAACACCTAACGAGATCATGCGATCCAATTCCGCGTCAACTAGGCATTGCACTGCTGGAGATATGGGATAGTGACGTTGCTTTATTGGAAGCGCGTCTCCCGTATCTATTTTATGTTCCATCAGATGTGTTCGTCCGAGACCTCGAACGGCGAATGACGGAAATTGTTCGATAACTTTCTTCAGAATGGTGGATTCCTCCACGGATAGGATGCATTCCGATTTATTGGCCGGGTCGGATGTTGTCTCGGTAGCGGAACTTATTGAAGATATTATTTGTGGTGCGATTTTGAACATCGACCAAAAATCTACGCCTAGGTACAATTTTTGTGATAGTGATGGAACTACGTAAAGATCCATCGAATGCGTTATGCCTTTACATTTAACTTGTGTAGTAATTACACCTATCACGTCTTGTTTTCTGCCATCAGCAGTAGAAACACTACTCGTGAACTTCCTTATCGGGATGTTCAATTCTTCAATAATTCTAACAGCACCGTTACCAAGGCAACTGATGCTCGCTCCGGAGTCAAGTAATCCAAGCCATTTATTTTGTAATAATTCTACTTCGATGTATGGGCGCGGATCACCCGAAATACTATCGATTGTGGTAGCCGATAAGGCTCTAAACATTTTGCGTCGTCGCAAAAAACGGTTTCTTAACTTTAAAATTTTCTTCTGGTGGTTTGGAAAAGTATAAATCCTTTTCCTAACTTCAGCATATTCAAGCTGTCTTTGATGTAAGGGCTTGAGCTTTCTCAAAATAGGTATTTTAGATTTAAAAATTGGTTTAAGTATTTTAATTGGTTTCTGTTCATTAATATTTGGTTTTAAAATTTCAATAGGTTTTGGTACGGAAAAGTTTGGAATGACATTTTTATGTGATAGTGAATCGTCTACATTGGTCGTTCCGAGGTTCCCGTCTTCACCAGATCTCTCTCGAGGGGATGCTGGCTCTTGAATGGGTTTCCCGAGCATTTTCTGCAACTAGGTGTTACTACTCCTGGGGTTCCACATTTATAGCAAAATAAGCGTCGTTGCAAGTCGTTACAGTCACGGAAAACATGACCTACTTCTTGACAATTCCAACAACTGACGTTGTCACTTATTTGTTTTGTTTCTCGAGATCGATTCGGGTTAAACGCCTCTACTGCTGTTGACATTTCAGCAACTGGTAGTTCATTCATTTGTACTCCTATTTCACTCACTTGTTTGCGTTGGTGATTGACAAACGCAGGTGGAGCACGGTTACGAAGAAGATCTTGATTGTTCCAGTATCGTTCCATCATCCTGCAAGTATGTACTAAATCATTTAGGCTGCTAGACTTTACTGTTAACAAAAGTTCTCCCATCTTGCGCTTCACGTTTTGCTTTAAAACTTCTACTAGATCTGAATTTGGTTTCGGAGACTTCATCCTTGAGTTGATTCGCAAAATATCTTCGTAAAAACTCTCAAAAGATTCTCCAGGTTGTTGTTTTCGGTCGGACATCTGTCTGAATAATTCGGAATCAGTTTCTAACGTTTGATATTGTTCAGTCAGTGCCAATCTTAAATTCAACCATGATGATCTGGGGTTACTTTTCAAAAATCCCCAAAACCATGTTTCTACTGAGCCTGTAACAAAGTGGTGGAAGTTTGCTACAATTTCTGGCCATGATGTATTGTGGCTATCTTTGACCCTTTCCAGACGGAATAAAAATTCATCGACAGTCATATTTTTGCCGTTGTACTTTATCCCCCACTTATGATAGTGTGGAAATCTTACAAACGTTCCGGCTGGTGATGTCAATGGTACTTCAGCATTAGGCCTTGCTGGTGAGTCCTCAAATCTCATCTGATTAATTCGTCTGAAAAATTCCAAGTCATTAGCGCTTGTAACATTCGGTTGGTTAGTAGGTTGTTGTACTGTAGGAAATTCTCTCGTATAAGTCGGTACATTATTTTCTCTAGCTCGTATAGGTATATTGTCAGGATTCTGTGTAGTTTCATATCGAGGAGTGGGTTGATCGCTTAGGTCTACCAAAGGTTGTGTTGGTGGAATTATTCCTCTTACATTATTTTGGCTTAGTGTCTCAGTTAAGGTTTGTCGTATGATATCGCCGACTTGGTCGAGTATCTGCTTTTGACTGTTGGCTAAAGTTTCTTTCAATGCCTTACGATCGTCTTCTTTACTGATTCCTACTGATGTAGCCACTATGCCTCGTATGTAGTCCTCTAATCGGTTCTCCTCCTGAGAATTGAAACTGGTGTTCAGACTGCGCCTACCTACAGGTGATGGAATCCTCTGTGCTGGTGCTGGGTCTGATCTGTCATCATTATTGGTTACTTCTTGTGTATCTGTTGGCGGTTCGGCTGCGGGTGGATTTGCAGTTATACTGTTATGTGATCCGGACGGTCTATCCATAGCTAGGTTCTCTTGTTCATCCATGTCTCTCCTTGAGCGGGTGTTGTGTGATCTAGGGATCGACGGTAAACGTGGGTTGGTCTGTTTTGATTTGATTGGGGTATGCTTCACTTTACCCATGAAAATTGATGTAGATTACCGTAATTAACGGAAAAAAAAATTTGTTCTAAGAACGAGAATGCCTACTTACTAAAAAAAAACTTACTAACTATTTTTACTACTTTATTTGGGTTTTCGTCCCTCAAAAAACTTATTAAATGTTCTGAATTACTTCTTTCAGAAATTTAATACTAACTCTCCATACAAAATTTTCTTAAAAAAAAACTAAATGTGCCACCAGGCAAAAACTATATCTAAATGCGCCACCAGGCAATCTTAAAACTACAGGTGCCACACGGCAAAATCTAAATAGGCCACACGGCAATCTTAATCTATATAGGCCACACGGCAAAAATTTCAAAATACGCCACACGGCAAAAATTTCAAAAATATCTCAAAAACAAACGGTGCCACCAGGCAATCTTAAAACTAAAAACGCCACCAGGTAAAACTATAAACTAAATGCGCCACACGGCAAAACTATATCTACAAAGGCCACACGGCAAAACTAAATCTATATAAAAAAAAATTTTTATCAAAAATCTCACAAGTTTTTCTCAAAAATATCTTTCAAAAGTTTCAAAATTTCTTCAATTGATTTTTAAACTTTACTAAACGATTTTATTTTATTTGGTTTTCTCTATCTCATTGCAGGTTAGGAGTCGTGGATGGAATTCCCACTGTCCAAAAGCAACTTCAACAACAACATGCAGATTTTCCTTCTAAAATCTGTCTAGACTAAAATATGTAAATACATTCCTCTGTGAATCTCCATAAGGTTCTGCTGTACTATAGCAAGTTGTTATAATTTCCTTCTTCTATAGCTTCCCCCTGTCGCTACTGACTTAAGGAAGTTCTTCACATCCCTTAACGGACAACAGACCACAAACTAACAAAAGAATTGATCATAAACAAACAAAACTATCTACTTTTACCTCTAGTGTCTCTGATGTAACTAAAAAAAATCAAAATTTATGTTGATATGTCTCCTACTCTGTTTTCGTCGGTTGGCTTTCGCTGCTGACGTAAACAGGAAAAAAGTTCGACTATTCACCGGTCGAAAGAACAACTAACTAAACTTCAAAGACTAAATAAAAAGACGAATTACTTCCATTAAACGCTACTGCCACCGGACTAATTAACACATCCAATACGGCCGTCTAACTTCTAAATAACTCTAAAAGTGAAAAAGAATTATGGTATTTTTACGAGAGTGGAAAAGTATTTAAGCAGGTTATCGCTGCTGACGTAATCGGGAAAATGTTCACCAATTACCGGTCGATACTTAAGTTAACTACCTTCCGTTGGAAAATCTCAAATAAAAACTATCAACCACAAACGATTTCTCAAAATTTGTTTTACTTCTAACAAAAAATTTATTAAAGAAAAATGATGCTAACACTTCAAAAACTAGTTTACTTCCTATTTTCAAAATCTTCAACATTTTATAATTCACTACAACTTCGGGCAGCCCCACGTTGGGCGCCATTTGTAACGGAAAAGATTAGAAAAGAACGGAACCATCATCACCAAACAACGCGTCAACTGAGAGCTGAAACTCAAAGAAAAAAATCAAATCAAATCTATTAATTTCTTGTTTACGAAGATTTCCGCACTAGCGAAATTTCGCAGCCCTCAGTTAAGCCTCATTCGTAAAGGACCCACTTTCAAAGAAAACCTTGTTAAAAATATCAAAATTGTCTTCGGTATGTTATCTCTACCGTGGCGACAATACACATTGACTTTACTACCGAAGCGGCTATACCTATTATACTATGGATCACTCAGCGTCTCACTACCTAAAAGATGACTAACTTCGCTTCAACCATCAACGTATAGTCCCAACATTAAAGACAAGAAGATGATAACATCCGAATCGAGATTCATGATATGTGGTTTACGAATCGAGACTAGTCCTAGAACTTTTCAAGAATGAAGGGCAACGAGGAAGGTCCGAATTAAGGTATGAGTGAAACTGCTACAGCACTTAGTGAGTCTCTTCCAGGAGAAATTCTTGTTCACATACTCTAGACTCTCTAGGAGATGAGACTGGCCTTGGATAATTGGAGGGGATTCGACTCTCTTTCAGGGAATAGGAAAGTGTCTCAGAGAAACGTAAGCGTCACTTCCCAATCAATTTCGATGTAGGTCGACTTTTATCGGAACTAATGAAAAGATCCCCTATCCGCATCTCGTGAGAACCCTCTCACTCTACTCCTGTTTGGCTCTTATCCAACCACCACCCAAGTCCAACTCTATTCCCTATTTCTCTAGTTAACTTCTAACCTGAATAATGTGATTTACTCCGCTGCTTCTCGTTCATACTCTTACCTCGGGACATTCCTTCGAAGCCATACATTCTTTACTCTTCCAGACTATCTCCTTTACTGATCCATAATACAAAAAATTTAAATATCTCTAAATGACAAGTAGCAAGGACACCCATGCGATCCAGAACCAACACTTGCCTTAACTCGCAAAACGTGGAACTAACTCGCTGAGTCTCCTGTCAGGTCATCATTCAAAGAAAGGGGTGTGTACCTAGGTGACATATACACTGTTGTTATACCATTTGGAAAAATTCCTTGACCTTACTTCTGATGAAGGATGAATCATGTCATAGACATAATCCTCAAATGATCTTTAAGTTTCAACGGGGTTTTCTTCTCGTAACTTTAGCTTACTGGAAAAGTGACTAACTCCTCTACCTTACTCACATCAAGGTATATATGTAGAAGAAAACTCTTATAAAACTAAAAGAGAACTAAAACGGACAAGGATTCTTAACCCTATCCTTTCGCGACTTTTAATACTCCTTTCGACAAAGGAGCACATCCAAGCCGGAACGAATAGGGGTGGCTAACTCTCAACTGCTGCGTCAGGTCCTTCTCATCCACCTCAACTAGCTCATCGTGCCAAGGGTCGCGAGTCTTTGCTACAGGAGAAGAAAGCCGGCATTACATTGTTGACCTGGAATCAAGTTGTTAACTGACTCGAAATTGTTTAATATTGCTTCTATTGGGACTTACACGTCCAAAGATGTAGTGAAAAAAAAAAATGATAACAAAAGAAAATGTTGAAAAAAGCGTTGAAAAGATTGAAAAGAAAAATCATACTAGCAGACAGACTCACAAACTAAGGATATAGGTGGATTTATCCTATTGAGCTACTTCGCCCTACCCGCCTTGTTCTTACACGCTCGAAATTTCAAAGAACCCTTTAATGTGGGAGAATCAGATGGTGTAAAGATTCTCCAGTGTCTAACTTCCCTACCTAAGAATTCTATCAATTAACATCGACAGAAATTCTCCCTTTCGACGTTTCCTCCGACACGAACTTTATTGAGGAAACATCCCGCTAACTCACGAGAATTAGTCAGGAATGTTCCTACATCTTATGAGATCACTGTTGTTGAGGTTGTTATTGTTGTTGTTGTTTTTGTTGTTGCGGACATGGAAGAAATATCCCCCACGACTCCGATCCTTATGTTACTAAACTGCCATGACGAAAGCTGAAAAAGTTCTCAAAATGAAATTAACTTCCCTGAGATTCTGACTTAATCTCATTTCTAAACTGCTTCAAAACAAACTAAGAAATTTCATTATTTAGAATTCCTTATACAAATTTATTTTTAATAAAAGTAACTCTAACATCAAAATCTTCTATAAAAATATCTTATCTCAAAAAAAAAAATAAACTTTAGTGTGACCATATAAAAATTCTTATAATCAAACTAATTTAAATTTCTTAAAACTCAAAAATTGTTCTCAAATATTCTCAAAACTATACTTCTTAAATTTCGAATGAGAGAGATCTTCGTAACAGACTGACCTTCTTTATGACTTGACGTTATTATTGCTACAAAACTTTAATCTTTCTCAAACAAAAAAATTCGAATACGTTATTCAATTCAAAAGCAAGAGGACAGAAAAGAAAATCGTATCTTTCTCTTTCCCCTCTACACGACTGTATCAAGCTATCCCGGTAGATAATCTAAATTAAAACACGACAAACTATATAATTACGAACAAATGAATATCGTCCGTATCAGTCCTCTCTTGGAGACTTATCTCAATTAAGGATAAGATCGAAGGTAACGGCTCCTAGGAGTGATACGAAACCATTCACAACAAACGCGAGCAATACGACATTGCTACATAAATCAACAAATGGAAATTCGAAAGAGTCAACACTCATATGGTGAACTTCACCTCCCACAAATCCCATCAGTATATAAAACCAGAGAAATCAGGAATAAATAAAAAAATATTTCAATCAACAGAGCTAAGGAATTAAAAGTTATTTAGTTTATTTAGTTATATAATATCAATATAATATCAATCAATATAAATAAAAGTATATATAAAGATCTTCAGGTGGCTTGGTCGAAAATGCATTTTCCCCCTTTTCCCTGGAAGGTAAGTTTCAGACACATAGGTAACTTAAAATTTCTTAATGGTTTTATCTTGACTGGGTATGTCTTCAATGTTTTTCGGACAAAGACATGTAGGTATATGAATCTTTTATTTTGGACTCGCTACTTTATCTCTTCGTTACTTTACTTCAAAAATCACTAAATGTATTCGCGACATCAACTAACGCGAATCTAAATGACACAAAAACAATATTTGCATAACACGACGGAATACTACAATAACACGATCGGTGCACTCAAAGGTAAGTATAAATTTGGTATAAACAACAGTGTTGAACCAAAGTTAACTTCCATTAACCCGGATAATGTTAAGTTTAATTTCACACTGAACTTCAAAAAAAAAAAATTCTTATTAACTTTAAATGTTGTTCTGCTTTCGACAACTGCCTTCCAAATATTTTACGAAAGTGGATACACTTCGTCCATAGGCAAAATTAAACAAGTCCGGAGACCTCTATGTAGAACTGTGTACACTTTATAAATTACTTTAATTTTCACAGTCGCAACTGTTCTCAAAAGACTCACAAATAACACTTTACACTTTGATTGCACTTTCTCTAAACACGAATGTACGATACGTTTTCACAATTAGACATGAATTCTAATTTTTCTTTTAATTATTCAAGTACGATTCAAAATTTTGATCTGATTCTAGATTCAGTCTAAAAATTTTGCCCACTTGGACGACTCTCAAACGAATTACAATTCACTATGTAGGTAAATAGTTTTCAATTATCGTAACTACTTAATAATTTTATTTCATAACTTCCTTAAATTGTATACGTAGGTATATCAAATGTATCTTAAAGATTTTTATAATTAACTTTTCTGAAAATTTTGCTCAGCATCAAGTAACAAAAAAAAAGTTTCACACTCAACTCAATCTTAATTTGATTTTACTTTAAAATTCGTTTGTACGATTTAATTTCTTTAATTGGGTAATTTTTCAATCATTTAATTATCTAACAATAATTTTTTTTGGGATCCCCAAGGATCGACGACCAATTCGTAAAATTTATTTAGGACTTTCCGTCCTGACAGGTGAATTTGTATTCACTAAACAATTTTGATGCTTTGCTTTATAATATCTCAACTTTATAGATTTAAATAGTTTTTATTTGTACGTTATTTACTTCACGGTATCTATATTTGTACTACGCAATTATTCTTTCTTTTAGTTTCTTTTCAGTCATTGGATTTTGATAATTCCAAAAAAATAGGTAAATTTTACTTAAATAGGTATATTTGGTCACACTTTATATTTACTATGAACATTTTATTTTCTTTACAGGTACCTTTTTATTTTTCTTTTCGTTCTAGGTTTTCGTAAATTGTTCCCTAGGGGTAATTTTAAATGGACACAAAAATAATGTAAATTTACAGTACCTTTTGTTCCCGACACTTAAATAAATTTTCCTTATATTGCCTGATGTAAACTTGCAGTTTTTATAGTTGTAATGTTGATTGTAACTGTGTATAGATGGCAGTGACGTACAGTACTATCACTGTGCTGTTCAAACGGTATTATCACCTTAGTGATCTTTCTTATATATTGACGATGCTTAGTGAAATCGAACTTTATCATCTAAAGATCTCGCAAATGATACTGTCGAGGACTCACGAATCTCCTTGACACGTCTATTTCTTTAGATATTTCGGGACGTGTAATTTATCCCAGGTAGAACAGTCTAAGTTGGTGCTCTTCGTGAGACTTAGCTTTCTACGTATGATTTTGGCTAAAGTTTCTCGTAGATAAATTGCACACAGAATTGCACTGGCTATGACTGGCTACCTAATGTCGTATATAAAAGAATATTATTAGTTTATAGTCTATTCTATGACACCGGAGTGTACTTTTGCTAAAGTCAAAAAAAACTTATGAATCTTATTAGGATTTTCATACAGATTTTACTTGTACTATTTTTATGTTTTTATTTTATAACCATGTGATAATCATTCTTTACCTGGTATGTGGGGTTCTGCTAAATTAGATTTATGCTTTTTTTCTTCACTCCTTTTTCTTTTGGCTGCCTTCGACAAAATGTCGGCTTTGGTAATAATGGTGTCGCTTAGTAAATTTTTCTCGGGGTTTTTGAGTCTTTATATTTTTCTGATGTATTTTGGCTTTATGTTACAGATTTTTCTTCTTTAATATTTGGACTTCTTATTCCCGTAGGTATGGCTAGATATTCCGAGACACGTTGTTCGTATTACGGATTCGCCATTGGCGACGGCGCAAAAAGAAATTTTCTCCTATTGGATGGGGGTAATTATTTTAATAAAAGAATTACGCTTTCTGCACTTTACTTACATGATTTTTCTTCCTGAATTATATGTATTCTGGTTAACTAGCTTTTTATATGTATTAATCTTAATTATTTACAGACTTTTTGATGTGTTTAACTTTACTATTTCGGGGTTGAGTGAAAAAGAATTTCTCGTGTCGCGTTCTGAAACTTTTTGCCTCGGCCGTTGTTCTACTGTCAGCCGTTCCAAATTCAAAATGTGACAAAAGGGGGGGAGAGAGCTTTTTATTGAACGATATGGGTTTCATAATTAAGTCTTTCTCCTTTTTGGTGACGTATGGTGTGGTAGATTTTTACCACTGACACAAAGTATGTGGACTTGAATTTTTGGTCTCCACTTAAATTTGCCCGTGCGTTTGACAGATGGGTGATTGATGATTTCTATTTTCAGCTTGTTCGTAAGTATGTTTTGTTTGTATTCGTTTTTCTGTCCTACTGTTATGGTCTGGTAAGTATATGACTTTGTAATAAGTCTGTTATAGTATTTTTTTGCTATAAATTATTTTACTCGATTTCCGTGTAGGACTGTTGACGAATTTTTGGTAAGTCTTAGATTGATTTTACTTATAGGTAAGTATAATTTCATGTTTTTCAGTTCGTATTGGGTAAGTATTCGTAAATGTATTTGTACGTGTAAATGTCAAGTTAGAGTCAGTTTACTGTCGGTCAGCTGATTTGACATTTCCATGTCTCTTTTCGTTCAGAAAATCATAGTGTGTACATAAATGTCAATTATCAACGCTCAATTCTCCTCTTCTTTTAATTTGGACGGTTTTAGTTCAGAAAAATATCGTCCGACGATTTTTTCTTCTAGAAAGTATATATTTTTGACAGGTAGATGGAGTTTCTGATTTTTAGTATAATTTTTCATTACTATACTCTTTTACTACCTACTTCGTTGCTGTCTATAAACTTTGTACTTCATTTCTAATTCAATGGCATTGATTTTATTCTATTTTCTTCTCACCGGTTACTTTTTCTTCTTGTGGTGAAATCTAATATTACTTCAATGACTAATCTACAAAAAGCCCTATGTACAATTTATCCCTTTCTATACTGCCTACCTCGCGACTACTCTTAAGTGTTCGTTTCCCATTTGGGTTAGCCATCTTGTCACTTATGTTGACGTCATAATTACGCCTATTTGGTGGTGGTTTTTTTTTGTGTGCCAATTACCGAAGTGTTCGTTGGGCTTTTTCCGTTCCGTTCGCCTACTTAGCTTTGAGTGAGGGGCAAATAATTGTTATTTTATTTGTTCATAGGTGTCGTTGTTTTTCTTTATTCAAGTTGGACTTTCAGATACTAGCTTTTTTGTTGTTTTCTGTATCTGTCCACGATATATGTGCTTAATGTGTGTGTATTTTTGCAAGAAAGAATTATTTTGGCTGATGTTAATCTTGAATGCTGTACACTGAGAAAATTTGTTTCGTGTATTTTTCGTTTGAAATTTTCAGGTTGGTTAGATGTTATTATTGTACCTATGGTATGTAATATATTGATAATGTTATGATGTATGATTGTATTAATAGGTGTTATGTATGTTGTGTAATGATTGTATAGAAGTTATATATATTCATTAGGTGTTGTAAATGGTTTCCCTACAAGTTAATTATATATACACATCCGGTCACGATTCCTCTCTTTTAACAGGAATAACAAATTAACTAAAGGTACAACCCCTTAGAAACTTTACCAAGAATAATTTATTTCCACCGTCGTTTTCGACATGTTATTAGCTAGTCTAACTCACAATAGTTACTATTATTTTTTTTTTAGTACCTGATGGTCGCATTTACACAATTTGCATGCACGCGTTTCTTTTGTTTTTCGACCCCCGAAATCCCTGGGGCTATCTTCAGCTCAATACGTCGAAGCGAAGCTTAGTAATATCAGAAAAGAATTGAACGGGATAAAAACGGTTAAAGCGATAACATTTCATATGAGTTAGCGAATGTACCTCAAGGGTTCCACAAGTAAGCCATCTTGGCTCACTACTATAATAATAATGGTAATAAAAATGTGGTGCGTAACGTAATATGTGTTAGATGTTAGAATTTAAGTTCCTATTATAAAACCATGCTTGGAATAAAATCAATTTATCAATTTTTTACATACAGGCATATTCATTACATACGTACAAAAAAAAGTTTTGAGCTAACAATCAAACATAACATTAAAATGATAGAGAAGACGAAAAAAGTCGGTCTGCCAGTTCTCTCTTTCTGTCTGTCGATCTCGTCACCTACAGCCTAAACGGAAGAACCGATCTACCTCATATTTGGTAGGCAGGGTTCTTAGTCTAATACGCCCGCAGTTTTTTTTTTTTTTTGTAGATCACTGTAGGTCTAAAAATATCGGTACCTGCCATATAACGGTTATCGAAAAAATTATTTTTTTCAGAAACGGCTTTAACAATTTCAATGAAATTTCACATGTATTTTACATGTCTACCAGAATTTTCAAGAAAATTTGTTTATAACTTTTATTTGTATACAAACGGCTAAAGTGTTAGAACATCCTGTTATGTGCCAAATTTCATATAGATCCGTTCAGGCGTTCTGGCGTGATTGAGTAACAAACTTTGTTTCTGTATAAGATACAATTGTCATCAAATATGAACCGCGCATCTTTTATTCATGAAAATAAGCCTATTTCATTATCTGACCTTAAAAGTCAAACTTTGCATAAAATCATGCTGAGCTTTTGCTCTGTGTAAAACAGAAAAAGTCTTTCCCACAGAAACAGTACATTTTTCGGTATAAAAATCATTAAAATACGTTCTGCCGTTCTGGCGTTAGACGTTTAATAATTGAGGATATTTTATTTCTAGATATTTAGTTCAACCACAGAAGGGATATGTGATGTGAAAAGTACCCATACAAATGAGAGACTGGAACAACAGATTTTTATCACTAAAAACGAAAGGATCCGGTGTGAGAGCTTAAATGTGAAAAATTATATATATGCATACCTAACTCGGGTGTTTGTTTCGCTTCCAAGCCTTGACCATTGAACGGATTTGCATAAATAAAATCCAGCAAGTAGTTGGATAATGGATGAGACATTGGATTAAAAGATATGTTACTTTTTATAACTATTCCCGTGAGACAAAACATCCGGAAGTTAAAATCCCTTGAACCCGCAAAACGGGACATACAGGTACTGTTTCATAAATAAACTGTTAAAAAGGCGCCTGTCAGATCACTTGACATACATACATATTTTGTATAAGCGAAATCAAATGTCCTTATACAGACTCTTTGTTTATCCCGGAGAGGCTTTAATATAAAATGTTTAATGACTGACAGGAAAAGTTACGGTTCCTGTGGGAGAGTCTTTAATGTGAAAATAAAACCACTTACTTTAGTTTATTCCGACGCGCCTGTACCTGCAAATGTACCTGCTTGTATTAAAGATATATTAAAAAGGATATAATGAAAAGTTAAACAATTGAATTTCCTACAAATTCGAATACAACTCAAATTTTATCGGACCAACAGTTTTTAAAATGGTTTGACTAGGACTCGTTCAAAATCTATTTTTCATTGTCAGTTCTAAGCGGTTTTGTCGTAAACTTCTGAATAGTTCTATGCAGTAGATATTGTTCGTTCTTACAAAGTTTGGCATTAAAATATTCTTGAAGAAAAAAAAATTGTGATTGATTTTCTTCCGTAACTCGCTAAGCGTAGACCCTTTTCCCAGAATTCTAATTGGATAATTCGATTTTAAACATACGCAAAGGTGCAATCGTACAATTTGTGAATTGGGTATAATTCGTGTATAGCAAAATTTGTATCGTCCAGTCAATGAAGGATGTCAACGACAACAAGCCATAATTAACTTAACTAATTATCCAATCTGTTTACTATTTTTGTGCCATCAGAAGCATTTTGATGAGTCATGTATAGTAAAATTAAATATTGCAAAGTAATTCAAACACATTACATTCAGCCAATTACTCCTGTCATCACTACTGTCAATAACAGAACGTACACGTTCACTTAAATATATATATGTATGTGGTAGATAACACACGTTACTCCTGCTCTTTGGTTCAAAATTTAATTTGCACAAATGTTAACATGTCAAACACATAAAAAATATATATAGAAATAAATAGAAACAACGTAATTATTTAGCCAAACACGTTCGGACATATATTATACGAATAATCGACATAATGTCCATATTCAAAATAACAGTATTCTTAATAATTTATTCTATCATTTAAATTATAATTAAAGGGAGTTTATGGGTCTATTGTTGGCTTAGAGTTATGATGTCCGTTAAGTTAGAACTATCACTTTGAAATTCCAAAAATTTGATGCACGTGACCTTAGGACAAAAATGTTTTATTTGCACTAACATCACTTTCGAGAAAATGAAGGCTCAATATTTAATCATGTACAATTGTATAACTTTAGTACCCTAATTTCATTTCAAATGTGCTTTTGATAAAACATATTTAATTCTTCCAAGGATTATTCAGTAATTTATGTTTAAAAAAATCGATAGAACTTTGTTGCTCAACGATAAGGTACATAGACACCAGGACAAAAAGTTTCTAAGTGCCTTATAGAACTTTGTTTCACTGTTACATATTAATTTTACAGATAGAACTTTCATTATCTATCTTTAAGAGTAATATTATTAAAAAAAAAAAAAATATAGAGATAAAGAAATAAGAGTGCCAACATTGGTTTAATATAGAATGTTTTTGAACAACAACAACAACTTAATATATTTCACATGATATTTGTATGTTTTTTTTTTTAATTTTAAATTTTATTAAAAGTGTAAATGAACCGATAAAAACGACCCAATACGAATCCAATAGACCACCTAATAAAAACCCCATAACACCAAATGCTCCCGCCATCCACACCATGAAGTTTCATTGGGTATCTATTGGACAAATAAATGAGAGCGTTCACACTTGCAAGGATCTTAATTGGTTGATAAAATTTTTTTATCAGAACATATCTGTATAGAAAGCTTTTTTTGACAGGGTTTTGATAGTTTCCTTTTACAAGTTGTATATTTTAGTAATATAGAGACACAGATTAAGGTAAAGTTCAGAAGTTTTTTTTACGGATTTCAACCCTCATGTTTCCAGACAGTTCTACAAAATATTTTGAACGAGTTTTTTCGTAGCTAGGTTCCCGATTCATTGCTTTTAGAAAAATTTTAGACTCCCGTAGTTATGTATTGTCAAAATAAATTTGATTTCCGTAGTAATAGAGTGGAAAGTTGAATAGTTTTTTACCCTCGGTTTTGTGTGTATTTTCTTTGCAGTTGAGTTTACCGTTAGCAGTAGAATTACAGTTTTTTATTCAAAGTATAGTTAAAATCGCCTTCATGTTACAAAAAATATACAAATGGATGTTGTTTTAGAATTCCATTTATTTTGGGTCGCTGAATCTGAATCTGAAGAAATACAATACAATTTCCTGGTGCATTTTGTGTTCGGTTTTGTGTTTCGGTTTTTTTTGAATACATCTTGGAAACTATGTCTCATAACTGAAATTTTACCATAACAAAATTGAAGACCATTAAACTTCCTACAAAATTCATATGTATTGTTTATTTCTCAGACGTACCGTTAGCCCGTTAGAGTGCGTTCAAATTTCAACATAATTTCCCATTTCTGTAAAAAAAAACAAACCGTAAAAAATTCATATGTAAAAACAAATTATTTTTTTTACAGAAATGAGAAATTATGTTGAAATTTCAATGCGCCTAATCGGGATAACGATACACACACCAAACATGAATAAACCGACCGACCGCTATGAGAATCTACGCGAATAACTTCTTTAGAGAAACAGTTTACGTTTTCGTAACTGCATTTTCCATACTTTCAAAGAAATGTAAAAGATCAAAACAAATTCTCCATGGTAACACCCATCATTGAGAACTTTTTTATAAGATCTAAAATAAAAAGTTCCTCAGCGGAAACCCAAGGAAAAAAACAACAACGAGTTACTAAATTGACAAAGGTTACTCTGTGTTATGCTGGTACTTAATGAGAGAATTGTGTAAGCAATCGGCCTATCAGTGCATTACTGCACGCTCAACTGTGCGCTATGCAGGTCGTGTGATCAATATGTCAGATGCGATCGGAGATTCATAGGCGGGTAGTCACTTTTTATACAGGGTTCCTTTCAGTGTATTATGGTGAAAAATAATGAAACGCTATTTGTTTTTCCCATAAGGCCTGTACTGCGCATTTAAATAGGACAAACTAAACAAATTTTCCGATTGTTAACAGGTACGTAACTTGCCACAAGATCAAGTTTTTGGAACCCAGTTGTGCCCTTTACTTCTTGCTGAATACTTGTCTTTCACCGTGGCTCCAAAAGAAATATTTATTGCCAACTTGATTTCATACAATATTATTTAGTAATTTTAATTTATTTATTTCTTGACATAGATTTCGCAATCGGATATTATCACACAGGAGGAAAAGAGAAAGAAAATTCATAAATATATTATTCTGTACTAGAAGTCAAAATATTGCTGAGTTGATTGCAACAGAGATAGCAAGCAATATTACCAGACATTGATTTCATAAAATATTTTATTGCCTAAATTGTGTGGTCTCCACAGAAAATTTTGATTACTTGCGCGAATTTCATGTAATAAATATTGACAGTGGAGACCCGGGGTTATAATAATAAATAGAGGTATACCTGCCTGTTTTAATCACGAATAAAAGGTCCTCATTTTAATCACACATGTATATGTTTTCAGGGTTATTTGTTGATATGTATGTATCTACCTACAATTTTTATATTATTTTTCGATCCGCTTTGAGTAGGTAAGTATAAATAGTTCGCATATGGCGTTTAAAAGCTGTCAAATATTGTTATAAAACCATCATTATTAATTCAAATAAAATAATGTCCTAATCCCAAAAAACAACCATAATAAAGGAATATAATTGGTTTACTAAACAAGACCTCTATATGCACGAGTGATATGGCGGGAGAAGCATTATCCCCTTACCTATAGTATTCATGTTGTCGTATTTGGATCAACCATCAGTGGCATCAGTAAAAATGCAAACATTAATTAATTTTTATAAATTGTGCTAGACCACGAACTAACACGGCGGCTGTCGGTCGTGGTTTATGCCGCCAATGATGACAAGCAGCTAACCATTGAATGAACCAGGACATTTAATAACCTAGTCTGAATGAGGGCAAGGACAACAACGTTAGTTGCTTCCATACTTATATACATACATTCATAATATAGCAAACGAACGTAAGAGTATATAGGAAAGGTCCTGCATGGGTTAGCACCACATACAAATTGCCACACTCAAAAAATTGGATTCTGTGGAGAGCGAGGGAAACAAAAACGTTCAACATCGTTTCAGTAGCAGAATATCTTTTTTTGTACTGATATGCCATGTTAAATGCTTGCAGGATGTGTAAAGTCCTGTGTTGCAGCATCGAAATTCAGCAGGCAATCGTCAATAACCAAATTCAATTTAAACAGCTATTGAGGATAACATAAATCGTTGTTATAAGTTGTGTTTTGGGGCAGGCAAACGAATTTGATCTGCCTGTGGTTGTAATATGGTAGAATGGTCCTTATTCTAGTATGGGGATGGTTGTGGTGGACCTCGGCAAAAGACCTGGGCGTAAATTTGCGTATACCCTTTGCATATCCCGATTGCAGAGGTTTGTTAATTTAACAACTGCGTCATTCAATCAATAATTGTGTCATTTGCACTGCTTGTCAATATTTCTCGGGTTTGGTCTCCCTATACACATACCCACATATCTACCTTTGTATGCACGTAATGTCATTTTTTTTTTTAACTTTATATAGCATAATATAAATTGTAGCTTTAGGTATATACTGTATATATAAAGTGATGTGAGGTGGAGAAGTATCGGTAGACGAGGACCATTTGTTTGATTTGAATTGCATTGTTGTTCGCCACAAACGAAATGGAATAAATAAATTGTTGTGCGGTAGTTTTATGTAGCAATAATATTTTTTTTAAAGCTTTTGTTTTATTTTAAATATATAAAAAAAAATTGTATAGTAACATAGTTTAATACCCGATTGTGGTTTTAAATAATAATAAAAAAAACACAACGGCCTTTGTTTCAAAAATAAATGTTTGTGTTTTTGTTTTTAAATATAAAATGATTCGTTTTGTAGATATTTGGTATTAATAGATAGATATATTTAAAGGACAGTTTAAATTTTTGGGTTGAAATGTTTAACTTAAACAATTTTAATTGAGGTTCATTAACTTACAATTGAAATTGTTAAAAAAAATACCCTTTTAAAGAAAAATGTTTATTTTAAGGAATTTCGAAATGTGCTCGTTTTTATGATTAACACTTGAAAGGCTTAAAAATGAGGTGAAAAACTTTTTCTTGTTGATTCGGTTAATTTGGTGTGAAAAATAAAAAAAATATTTTTCACACCCCAAGTCGATTTTTGACTGGCTTATATTATTAAGGGCACGACTGGGTCGCTCAAACTTGCTCTTGGGGAAAGCTATTTTCGTATTCACGATTGGTATTTTTTTTTTTTACAAAAAAAAGGACTTTCAGCATTTTAAATTTAAAATACTTATAGGTAGAATTTTTTTTTTCAAAAAATCTTTTAAAAACTATTGTATGGAATAAAATCCAAATTACATGAAATTTCATCAAAATCGATAGTATTTGAGAAAAAAAAAACAATATATAGGTACCAATGTAAAAATATAAAATTCTGATATTTTTTTTAATAAAAAAAATGCTCAAATGAGTTTTCCAGTGTTGAACACAAAATTAACTTTCATTAAGTTTGTGCGACCCATTCGTGTCCTTTATTTTTCATGTTTAATTGAATTGGTTGTTTTTGTTTGTTGTTTTTCATTCTCTAATGAAAAGTTGTTCGCCGAATACAAACCTAATAAAAACTTATGTGTGTGAACGAGGCTGCAAAAACCAAAAGGGAACCCAATATAAACCCAATAGTGACCTCACTGAATTAAACCCCATAGGTGTGAAACAAGCCTTTATTTGTAAAATACCTAATGATCTATTCATCCCTTAAGAGATCAGCAATAATGACAAAATATCAATTGGTTAGACTTTCATATTAACTGTTTTTTTGTTTAAGTTTTTCTACAGACAAAAATGTTACGCATACGCTACAGTGACTTATTTTAACATAATAAGATGCGTGAAAAATCTTCTTCGATAATTAAAAAGACTGAGGTGTCAAATAAAAACAGTTGCACAACCAACATGTCCAAACAGAATTGATTAATATGTATCTACTATTCAAAAATTAATGTTGTTTCTACAAGAAGTTTCTAGAACTTTTCCCCAACAAACAAATATCGCCGAACCTTCTAAATAATTCTTTCAAGAAAATCCAAATCTTTGTGAATTTTAGAGACGATTTTATTTTATCTAAAAAGATATTAAAATTAAATAACACATTCATAAATTCGTTTACTAACTACTTACATTGGTAATTTTAAGAATTTTCAGAAACTTCTGGAAACTAATGTATTGAATGTGAAAATATTATAAAAACAGAATAATCGATTTCAACAAAAGATTATTTTCAAATGAAATCATTAATCTATAAATTTGAAAGAAAGCGAAAAAAAAACAGGCTACTTTGGTTCTGAAAACTGAGTTACTTTCAAACAAATACATTTAAATTCAAATTTGACTCGACAACAAACCTAAGGCTACTATGATGAAGTTATTTTCAAACTTAAAATTTGGCTCGATGACAAAAAATGTGTAATTTTGTTATAAGATTTTATTATTTTTATCATTATTTTTATATTTATTAACTTATAGCTATGATTACGTTGATTGGGTTTTTGTAAATAAAAAACAATGCCAATACACATTGTAAAGAGCTAAAAAAAAAACAAAAATATTAATACAAACATTTTTATTGCTGAAGAAGTAATCGTTATTAACAAAACTTAATTTCTTAAATTTCTAAATTTCTAATTTCTTAAATTTCCGCGGCTTTTTAACATTTTCAAACCCTATTTTTTTCCTTATTATTTGCAGAATTTTGAAAAGCAGTATTTTGCAACGAAGAATTTTGAAAGCAGAATTTTGACAAAAGAATTTCAACCCCGGCAGAATTATGACCCCAACCTTTATTCTCTTTTTTTATACAATTTTTTTGTGTTTCCAATTGTGGTGTATATAAATAACGCTAAAATTCAACTACTCTGAAATAGTGATGTTCAATCAATGCAATCAATTAATTAAAAAAAAGAATATAAATAAATAAAAGATGAAATTTGATAAACACTGTTCGCACCTAACAATGAAAAGTAGGAAAGAGATTGGAAATTGGAAATGAAAAACGGAAATGAAAAACTGTAACGGAAAAAAATATCACATTAAAAATAAACATAAGCATCATTAACACTAACACTAATACTACGATTGTTAATCACCAAAATTAAATTAACTGGAATTCGATATTTTATTTTTCATACTTTAAAATGTTCGGGATAAATAATAATAATGAGATGGACTTTTCATGACAATAATACTCTTTGAGGATTTGTCACTTCCTCGCAAGAGGCAGTGTCTCTTAAAAAAAACATAAGGTGTTCTCGAAACTGGGCACTAACGACAACGTCACGCGGCACATATAACAGTTTTTTTATGACTTTAAAAAAAAAATATGTTTGAAAATTTTATATTTTGAAAACCAATTGATGATTTTTTGTTAGCATGAAAATTATTGAATTGGCATAGGAACTCAAAATTTTTCATTAAAATATTTTTTAAAAGTTGTTTTAAGAAAAATCGATTTTTTTTAAACTGGTCCTAGATTTATGTAAAAAAAAAATCCTAAATATATTGAAATATTTAAAAATAACTGACATAAAACGATTTTCTCGGAAAACTCTGGATTGTTATAAATATATTTTTAAAAATTGTATTTATTTAATTTGTTTTTAATTATTTTTAAATTAATTAAAATAATTAAAAATATCGTTGCATTCCAAATTGTTTTTTTCTAAAACAGAACTTACTTATCACAAAACTCCAATTTGAACTTAAAAAAAAAAAAAATTTCTTAAATTGAAATATTTAAGTATTGCATTATATTTTGTTTTTAATATTTCTTATGAATTTTAATTCTTAACATTCTAAGAACCATAAAGTGAAAAACCCATCCCAATAATTCATTAATTCAAAAGTTACACATTTTAAAAATTTCGTTCGCCTGTGCGCCGCGCGCCGCCACCGGGCCCACGGAGCACGAGAAGTCCAGGGGCCTTATAACACAACGTGACAAGTTGATAAGTCTAAATTTACTAGTCTAAATTTCCTTGTCCGACTGGGACCATTACATTCTGTAACACAACGGAAATTGTTAAACTTATCAGAATAATAAATTTCCCTCGACTTGACAACACTGTTTGACAAATGTTTAGCGTAGAGAGAATGAGACAAATTGCGAAGGACAAGAAGATTGCTTTGTTAACAAAATAAGAGAATACAAACTTGTTTGTTCGGAGGTTTTGTTCATTATTTTGATTTTTTTTTTCGTCGAAGTCAGAATGAAAAAAATATTTTTAGTTAAATATTTTTTTTTTTTAAAACTTGTAAGCGTATGACAATATTCAATTCACTTGTTTAAAATCAGCTGTATTTGGACAAGTATTGCTTTGATACTTGTCACGTTCTGTTACAGAAATAAGGAAATTAAACAATTTTTCACTTGTCAGATTTCACAGGTCGTACAAGTACTTGTCACGTTGTGTTATAGGCCCCAAGTGTTGTTCTTATTGCTCAGCTACACGCCGCGTAGTGTTTTTACACTTTTTTCAGTTAGCGTGCTGATTTAAAGTTTGTTGCAATTTTCTCCATTTCACATGATATTCGGGAATTCGCTTCACTTGAATCTAATTTCCCTAAACGCTTTTATTATGTTAAAACACATTTTGAAAGTAAAGACTAACCTACAAATTTCACGAAAACTATACATAAAAAGAAAAAGAAAACTATACATATTTCTGTGATAGTAAAATTTATTTCTATATTCAAGTTTCATTCGACTTTTATAATATTTATTTCTTGAAAGTCAACTATACTGTCTAAGTGTCTAAAATGTCACCGCACACCGAAGAAGGTTGCACCATCAAGACAATGTCAAAGCAGCAACGGGAGCAAGCAACAGAAATTCAAGCACTCAAGTGGAAGCAAATCAAGATAGAATTTATTACACTGAAAAAAATAATTTCCCCAATATAAAAAAAAACAGGAAATATTAGGGACCTCTTCAATGGGTTTTTGAGGACTTAGTTCATACCTTTCATTGGTGGTTTATTTCATAACAAAATATGTCCCAATAAAAACATTGCATATTACCCAAACTCCCACCCTCCCTAAATCGTATTATGAACCCGGTAGCGGGATTGCTGGCGGCAGCATGCTATCATACACACCTCGGACACCTTGGGAACTTGTTTCATTCCTTAATTTCTCAAAAACTAAGATACATTTTGGCTTCCGGTTTTCCGTTTTTGACTAAAAATTAATAAGAGCATTGAACTTTGAAAATAAAAATAATAGTTAATTATATAAAATTTTGAAAAAAATTAGTTTAAAATTTTTGTTTTGTTTTTTTTTCAAAATTTTGAGTTTGAAAATAAATTTTTTTAAAACTGTTCACTTAAACAACTTAATTTAAAAATTTTATAAAAGAGTAGTTTTCTGGCTTTAAAAAAAAAATATAACAACGCTGTTTATCATTCACCGTTGTTTTTAAATAATTTTTTTTCTGATTTAAGTCAAGTTTTTAGAAAATTGCCCCTCCTGCTTTAACGGGGGGAAAAAGACCCCCCTCCCATACGATTTTTTTCTTGTCTTTTTGGTGCACCTTATACCAATCACCCTGTATAACATTTTTTGTAGTTTCATAGTATGCTACAAGAGCAAGTTCGTGCGACCGAGTCGTGCATTTAATTTTTTATTCAAAACGAAAATGAAGCGAAAGTTTATTTCCTTTCATTTTATTTGCGTACCTTTTTGGTTCAGTGTATGTGTGTTGATTTTTCTTTAGAAGTTTTCTTACTCACAGAAAAGATTATACACATTTTTTTTGTAGACGAATATTTTGTGGATCCACGCTTCATGTCACCGGACAGCGTTGGCGTTCTATAGAAAACTAATAACATTTATCTTTTTTTTTTTTTAGAATCTCCAAAGCAGCAAGGGCATCGGCGACCAAAATGACAACGAACCAACCTGCGATGCCGCTCAGCTCATGAATGTTTATATCCTTCACTCGGTCAGCCAAGCTAGCAGCATAGTGCAGTCACCCAGAATTTGAACTACTGGGATATCGTCACTTGTGAAGCACGAGGTCGATGTCAGGACATGCTTATACTTCCTTCTTCAAACGGCAAGACCTATTGCTCCTTTTGCATATAAGTCTTTTCTATGGCAGTATATAGCATCGGCAGCAGTTGCGGTGAGTTGCTAAAGAATCCATTGTGCTTTTAGCAAAAATTATGGGCAGCACGTTTAGATAAATTTATGCTCTTTTCTTATCTGCCAGCGCAAAAAGGATACGTCTTTTAAGGGAAATGAAGTACAACAGAGTTTATATCAAAATATATGTATATACATATATGTCACAAGAAGTATATAGAAGCAGCAAACCAGAAAAGGAGTAGTCATTTGCTATATTTTTGCGATGGCATGGGTTATAGACGAGAGAAGCTCTTCTTGTTATCCTTGTATCTTGAAAGGAAAATGCCTCCTGCTAAAGCGGATGAATTAATTGTTATTATTTTAAGAAGGACATGATATATGTGACGACATGTTTAGAGAAAATTAAATTTTTACTCAAACTCTTACAATAAAATATACATATATATATAAAAAGGAGCAACATGCAGTTCCAGTTGCTGTATAGGTTTTGTTAGTATAATGTTATTGTTTAGTTGCGCAGTAATCTGTCTTTAGACCTAGAATGTTCAAGAGACTGCTTGATATTCTAAGGCCATTCAATTAAAAATTTTAATGAAATGAGGAAAAGAGGAAAGGCTTTTGAAAGTTTAATTTAAATTTCCATAACCAGTTTTGTTTTAAACAGTTTTAAAGCTGTATATAGAGTAAGTTATCGGTCATAGCTTGAAATGCCTTTATGATGAAACCGAAGAATAGATTCCGTAATCTTGATTTATAATTTTTGGAAAGATATTAGATACAAGTTCTTTTATTCATCAATTTTATCACATTTGTGGTTTTGTTTGCAAATAGAAAGGCTAAATGAAACAAAGTGCGAGTACCTCCAAGCAAAAAATTAAAATTACTTAATCATTTTTTGTTTTTTTTTTTACAACAAATTCCATAATCTGAAGAAGAAGTAGCAACTCCAATACCAACTGGCATCGACATATATTATTCCATTTTGAAGGTGCATTTATCTTCAGCAATTTTTTAAACCAGCCTTATTGTCAAGTTCGACTGAATTACATTTCACCCGGAAAATTTGAAATTTCCCTTTCCGCCTATTGTGAATTTCACCCGAAAAATGTTTAATTTTCGAAAAAATCCCCCTATTGTGGTCACTTTTTTCGGGCGAAATGCAAATGTCATTGCAGCTTAAATGTTCACTTATAGTTTTTAAAGGCGAACGATTGAGAAAATTGTGAATTGCAAGACATTTGTATATTTTTTGTCAGCTTAATTATACATAAATGTATTGATATATTTTCACAAACACATGAAATGTTTCAAAACATTTAACACCAAATCATCCCTCGAAATTGTCTCCGAACTGTTACCTTTTGGAAATCTGTGAAATCAGAAACTAGGTGTGTTTATTTATTTTTTCAAGTAAATTCTCGAACTTGAAGGAGTAGAAAACATTCTTTCAGAGAATTCATTTATAACATCACGTGGAATCGAGTGTAACATACAGGGGTGCAGGGGTCTTTTCTGATAAAAAAAAATATTTGGACGGACCTGATGGAAACAGCTGTTATTTCCATGACTTAAGAAAAGAAGAAATACATCTTCAAAGCCGGTACAACAAAAGAGGTGGTGTAATTTTGTTTTCATCAGAAAAAAAGACGGTATATGCAACTATGGATTCCACCCGATGTGTCTTGTTGCAAAATTAAGCCGCTAGCTTTTACAGATAGACTGCCTTAATTTTACTTTGCGAAAGCCTTGGATTTGAAGCAGAATCGCCCGTCTTTACTGACATCTTGTTGCTTTGCTGAATCTTTCCTTGTGGGTTTTTTGATCCTTCTTCCCGGTAAGCTCAAATTTAACCCATTTTCTCTTTTGTTGAATTCTTTCCTTTACCCACAGTTGTGGATTGTATGAAGTTATTACTTTAACTAAGCTCCATTATACTTTAAATAGTAAATACCCCTTTGTTTGATTTAAAAATGGTAAAACATAGGTAGATTTACCTATACTGTTCTTAATCAAAACGGATATATTTCATGACCTTTTTGGTAGAAGCGTCATGAAAGTTACATTTATCAGCAAATAAGAATAAGAGCATAAGTCATTTTTTTAAAATTTTTAACGACAGCCATTCATTTTGTTTTTTTTTTTTTCATGTGCATGTTTTATGAAAAATTATATTATCTTTGCAACAGTTATTTTAATAAAGTGCCCGACTGGGTGGCACGAACTTGCTCTTATGATGCACGACTGGCTCGCATGAACTCTTTCTTGTAGCAAGTAACGACATTAATTAAAATTAATTTAATAATTTTTTTTTAAATTAGAATTATCAGTTTTTCAAAAAAAAAAAAAAAACTTTAAAAAATAAATTTTTTTTTGCAGTATTTTTATGGCTTAACAGTTGTTTAATAATATCAAATCTCTTCAAAATCGGTGCAGCCGCTCAAAAGTTAGTTAGTGTAATAAAGAACGGTTCTATGGCAGGTACAGTTAATAAGCTGATTGCAAAGAAAAATTCCTATGAAAGACATCACTTTGAGCAACAAATCACTCGTATAAAATTTTATCAAAATTTATCGTAATTTTTTCGAAAAAATTATAATAAGGTATCGGTTTTTTGAAAAAAAAAACTTTTTCAAAAATTCCTTTTTTTAATTTTTTTTTGCGCAGTATTATTTTGGCTTAGCAATGTTTGATAAAATCAAATTTCCTTAAAATCGGTGCAATCGTTCAAAAGATAGTCGGAGTAATAAAAAACGGTTCTATGGCAGGTACCGTTAATAACCTGATTCTGAAAAAAAAATTTAGATGATGAACATCACGATTAGGAACAATTCACTCATATAAAATATTATCGAAATTGATCGTATTTATTTCGAGGAAAATAGAATTATCGGTCACTCTTATATCGTAGGTACCGTTATTTTTATGCCTAGGTCAAAAATAAAAAAAAAAATCCGGGCATATTTCACTAAGAATAGCTTATGCCAAGTTCGAAGAAAATCGGCCCAACCATTTAGGCTGCTGGATACATCCAGACAGACAGACAGAATTGTTGAACCTACTTTTTTCGTCTTCTCTATCATCGTAATGTCATGTTTGATTGTTGTCTCAAAACTTTTTTTTTACGAATGCATAACTTGCCTTATAGTACCTATAGAGCAAGTAAAAAAGGTTTTTGCTGTTAGTGACACTAACTCAATTTTGAAATAAGTCGAGTTATGCTGTTATTCCTTTTTGCCACACATCTTAATCCTACAATTTTTTTTTTTTTAATATAAACATAATACATTTGTTAATCATTGTGCGTGCAATCAGTATTTCCTCAACTTGCGAAGGGTTTGAAGAATATCGTAAAATTAAAATACAAAACTGCCTGTTCATAGTCAAGGAGTGGGACATAAAGAATTTCTTTGAAAAAAAGAACGATCGGACATATGGACCCATAATATGGACTTATGCCCCACTTAAGGTGATCGATCGATTCGAATCGAATTATGGATTTATGTCTTACTTAAGATGTATACATAAGTCCATTATGGACTTATGTCTAGTGGAGTAATGTTTCCACGTCAAAGAATTTATTTTAAAAAGATTATCGATGACAAGTATATTTCCATAATTTTTCTTGCGGTTATAGGTAGATACTATTAAGCATTCGTAAAAAAAATTTAAAAAAAATTCAATTCTGTCTGTATGACTGTATCGACATCTGCAGCCTTAACGGTTGGGCTAATTATCTTCAAACTTGGCACAAACAATATTTTGAGAAAGATCAAAACCAGGACATTTTTTTTTATTTTTGACCTAGGTAAAAAAAATAACGGTATACCTCAACCATATAAGCGTACCTAAGCGATAATTTCATTTATTTTCGAAAAAAATATCAATTTCGATAAAATTTTGCATGAGTGATTTGTTGCCATTGGTGATGTCCTTTATCTGAATTTTTTGTTTGTTTTTTTCTTTCAAAAACAGCTTATTAACGGTAATCGTTTTTGATTACAAAGACTATCTTTTAAACGGCTGCTCCGATTTTAAATAAATTTAATATTCCTAAAGTACTGCCAGATATAAATAATACTGCAAAAAAAAAAATCGAGAAAAAGTACCTACCTACCTAATTTTTGGAAAAGTATTTTTTGTTCAAAAACCCATAATTCTATTTTTTTTCGAAAAAAAGAAAATCAATTTAGATAAAACTTTATTTAATTGATTTATTTCCGACGGTGCTGTCTTTCATTTGAATCTTTTTTTATTCCATACATTTGTTTAAAAAAAGATTTAAAAAATATATATATATATACACTGCCGGTCATAAGGTTAGAAGCAGGCATTTTTGAGAAGTAAAATCGACATTTCTCCCGTTACATGATGAATTAGAAAAAAACAACTATGGTAAATGAGAGACTATTTTGTTAACAACAAAATATAAAATTTGGGTATAGGGGAGATTAAGCTAACGGAACTTTTATGACAAATTGTAAATTGAGTCAAGAATTTTCCGAAAATAAATCGGGTCATTAGATTAGAAGCAGTGAACAAATCAACGTTGTTTTGTGAAGTGAATATTTTTTTTTTCGGTTTAAAGAGTACATTTTATAAATTAATTGTTTTTAATTGAGTGTTAATAAAAATGGGCAAGAAAAAATGTTTGACAGTGGAGGAAAGGGCCAGAATAGATGTTTATTGCTCTGAAGGTCTTTCATGCCGTGCTATAGCCCGAAAAATAAATCGAAGTGATCATTGTGTCAGCAATTATTTAAAAAATCCATCGTCTTACTCGACAAACTATAAAGGAAACACTTCCTCTGCCTTAACACTTCGCGAAACGCGATCCGCCATGCTAAACACTTAAAGCGTCTGAAGCTTAAGAAAAAACCACCACTTAATGACGCAAGGAAGAAGCAACGCTTGTGTTTCGCGAAAGATCACATGAGCTGGGATGTGCAAAATGGAATGACCACAAATGATTGGCGGAAGGTTATTTTTTCCGACGAAAAAAAATTTAACCTAGATGGGCCGGATGGTTATAATTATTATTTCCATGACCTGAGGAAAGAGGAGCGGTTTTTAAACCGTCACCATAGCAGAGAAGGAGTGGTCTGGGGCTCCATTTCATTTTATGGCGCTATAGACTTGGTAGTCCAAGATACCAAAATGACTGGGAAAACTTACAAAGCCTTGCTGGAATCAGTATTCCCCAAAATTAGCGAGGTTTTTGGACCAATTCCATGGATTTTTCAGCAGGACAACGCTCCCATACACACAGCCCGAGAGGTAAAATCCTTCATTGCGAACCAAAACGTCCACTTGCTGCCTTGGCCACCATATTCCCCGGACCTTAACATAATTGAAAATGTGTGGGGCTGGCTTACACGTAAGGTATATGAGGGAGGGAAGCAATACGATGACAAGGAAGCGCTAATTCATGGTATCAAATTGGCCTGGAGTGAGATTTCACTGGACTACTTGGAATCTCTATATAAATCCTTAAAAGATAGAATTTTTGAAGTTATTTTGAAGGCTGGTAACAGCACACATTATTAAAAATTTAATAAAAGCTAAAATAAATAACAAAATATAAATAACTGCATTTTATTTTCATTTATTTGATGTGCTTCTAATCTAATGACCCGATTTATTTTCGCATATTCTTGACTCAATTTACAATTTATCATAAAAGTTCCGTTAGCATAATCTCTCCTATACCCAAATTTTATATTTTGTTGTTAACAAAATAGTCTCTCATTTACCATAGTTGTTTTTTTTTAATTCATCATGTAACGGAAGAAATATCGATTTTACTTCTCAAAAATGCCTGCTTCTTACCTTATGACCGGCAGTGTATGTTGGAATTTTTTGAAAAGCTTTTTTACCAAAAAAAAAAAAAAACTGGTCAAATGAATTTTCCTGTCGTCAACATCTTTTGCGGAGAGAGCAAGTTTGTGCGACCCAGTCGTGTCATTTATTTTGTATGGCTTTATGACCCACTTGAGGTCAACAATTCTTAATAGAATTATTTATTGATGTATTACTTAAGTGGGACCATTATGGACTTATGTACTGTTTGTAAAATTTCCCTGCTCTTCTGGCCCTGATCCAGTCTGAGCTGCGATCAACATAAATTAACATTTCCGTAATAATTAATTTCCCGAAAAAACCTTTTAAATTCAACAAAAATAAACTTCTTAAGATATTGTTGTTTTCTTTTTTTTTTCAAAGAATGATTTCTTGTGTCACATAATATAAAATACACAAAAAATGTCACCAGCATGTGACAACATGTTTTGCTGCCATTAAAATGTTTAAAATTTTGTTTCAATCTTACCCACACTTGGGGTTTTTTTTTCCAGTTATTTTGAAGAGGAAAATTATTTTACCCTTAGACGAGACTCTCCCTATTCAAATCACGTCTACACCATTAGCTTTTCTGCTTTTAAAAGTCATTTTTCTCATTTGTATACATCCTTCCTAGGTCAATACCGCCATCATAATTTCGTTCCGCTTGCATCTCAATTCAAAGTGAAAACACCATTCAAGCCACGTGACATGATAGAAAAAACTCCACTCCACCACCGCCATGATGGAAAGATACATCCCAGCAAACTCGCATAATATACGGTTTTGTATAGTGGCAGCCGGAAAAATACTACCGCACTTTCACCCGACCCTGGAAACCACTCGAGCTTGTCCAATGACGGTTGTAAATGAATATATTTCCATGGCGGTAATTGCTGGCTAGACTTACAAAAGAAATGAAATAATTATTATATTACATCTGGTGCAAGCTTCTGCTAGGGTATTTCTAGGTGCTCTACAGCTGGTTCCCTCCATTAATTTATTCCTTTCTTTTCTTGCTTTTGCCTTCATTTTGTATAACGAAACAAAAATGTAATAAAAATGTCCTCGTTGAAGAGTGACGAGAAATCGTTTATAAAAATGGCGAGTTAAGTGCCCCCAAACCGTTGTTGGTAACATGGCTCTGTTGAATATAAAACGCAATTTCAAAGACCCTTCAATATTATACAGAGACAGTTTATGAGTCACGTTGTGTTTTTTGCTTTAATTCCCTTCTTTCCAGCTACCTTGAGCCTTTGACGAAGGAGAATATTTTAGACATCAAAGAACTATGGAAGGTAATATGATTGGAGGATTATCGCCCGGGCGCCATTTTATTATAACTTTTTTTTTTTTTTTATATTCGATCTCATCCATTCGATGCATGGTTTATTAGACGCGACGCAACCCATAACAAGAGGTAAAGATTCTATACAAATTTAATCGGCTCAGCTTTGTGCATCAGCACCTTCAATCCTCAATTCTCCCTCATCGTTATCATGCACATACAATATGATGCATTCCTAGACCTGCCTTTGCATGGTGCCTGACATAATTTGAATACATAATCTGGGCCGAGGATGTTTCACATAAATCCAAAGCGATGATAGAAAACCATAAAGCATGGCTGGAATATTTTCCGAATGGATGAGGATATTATCATCAACACAATCGTTAGCATCATATGTTGCGTCAATTAGTCTGGCGCTGCTGGCTGACAACTATAGTATAGTGTTCCAAACTTGGGCGGCAATCAATGGGCCATATAAACAAGGCGTGCACGAGGCGGGATGGTCTCTCTGTGTTCCGAAATATTTCAAGCATAGCTAAATTATTATTCTATGCTTTTGAGGTAGTGAAATATTTTAATTAAGTGAACATTCAAGAGTTTGTTTAGTTTGGTATTATGCGGAATGGAGCGTTGCGTCGGCTTTTGCTTGAATAAGATGTCTGTTTAGGATTTAATGAATATAATATATAAGTTAAGAGAAGAAAAGCTGAACTATACTGCATAATGAGATGAGAGTTAACTTTGATTAGGTATTAATGCAGTCAAATAATTCAAATATATATGCCTAAATATATATATGCGCAGTCAAGACGGTAGAAAGAGATGCATTAAGTTAAGTTATCTGACTGGGAAACTAGTTTGGAAGCCATCTATCTGTCTCTGACCTGGTTTCGATAGGGCATGTATTTGGCAGATTACAGAAGGTATCTAGATATATAGGTAAATTTTTATTCAATAAGGTAGGTGAACCAAATAAGGCCCGGCGCCTTATAAGACCCAGTGGACAGAAAACAACAAAATTAACATATAACGGGACTTTTTTATAATTGTATATGTAACCCTTCGCATTTTATCTCACACAAAACAAGAAAATACCGGTTACTTCGATCGTGTTGAATTTTATAGCCTGTTGAAGTTTTTGAAGCTGTAACCACGTGGCTTTTATAAAAAAGGGAATGGACAAAATTATTTTTTTGTGGACAATATTTACAGGTATAAGTACCTTTCATATTTTTTTTTTAGCTAAATACATATTGTGTTGATTTATTTTAGTTTAGTACAACTCTTGTTTACCGGCTAGATTTTTGTTAAAAATTTTATAAACAAAAATCTATTATGGCCCATGGAAAATTTGAGTGGGCCTTATTAAGTATATGAAAAATTTAATTCCTTTTTCTTCCAAACACAGCTTCCCCACCGAAACCGTCATCGTCTAAAACTGAACCCAAGCGAAATCATTGAAGAGGATCGGGGTACTGTCACTCCTGCAAGAAAGATAGAATGAGGCCATGCCAGACTTTCGGCTCTTGGTATATATCATAAGCTTGGCGTTGGGTTGACTGCGGAAAACGAGGTATTTGACTATCCAAGCGGATTTGATTAGAACGCCAATTTCTAATTTTTTTATAGTTTTTTATTCTTATAATTACATAATCGTAATTATTTAAAAACAATCTGTATTATTATTTTGATCACCCAGAATGCTGATTTTTGTATTGTTTTTTAAACGTATTTATTAATTTTTTTTATTTTCTGTTTTAAGATTTACTTTGATACTTTTTTCTGTAAATCCGACGTTTTCATGTTAATAATTTTATTTTAAGAACTTAAAAATAAAATTTTTATAAACTATTTTGCTTTTTCTTTATTTCTTCCTTTTTTTGAAGAAGAAATTCAATGTTGTTTGAGAAAAAACTGTGTGGGCCTTATAAGGAGCACAGGTTCCTAACAAGACCCAACAGAAGGTTTTTTTTTTTTAATTATCGATTAAAATATTTTGCGTTATTTTTTTAGAACCTTAGTGCTTGTTTCTGTATGCATATTTGAACTTATTTTCATAATCCATTTAGTTTGCCTACATATTCAATAAATAAATAAGGTGGGCCGTATTTGGTTCACCTACCTTAATTAAAAAAAACATTGATTCATATAAAGGTACATCTTTTGGTTTTTGGAATAATTTTAAGGCATGGTAAATGATGTCGTCTGCCTGGGTGGAAATGTTATTTTTATTTTATATTCTATTTTAAATATCATAATTATAAAAACAATTTTTTGTTAGTGCATTATAATTTTCTTTTTGTTTATTTGAACAAATCAAACTAGAAATTATAGATGTGACTTCTTTTAGCTTAGGTACCTATAGTCGACACAGAACCGACCTTTTATAATTTGGCAAAAATGAAGAAATTAAATGACTAGGTTTATAAAAAATAAAAGGCACGACTGGGTCGCACAAACTTGCACTTGGGGCAAGCAACATTCCTGTGAACGACTGAGAAATTCGTCAAATTTTCAATGTCACCAACACAGCACTCACATAAAATTTTATTAAAGATCAAATTTTATTCGAAAAAAAATTAAAAAAATGATTGTTTTAAAAAATACTTTTTTCCAAAATGTTTGAATGCACAGTATTAAGCAATATTAAGCGGCCTGTAAGAATATAAAATTTTGTCAAAATCGTTGCAGCAGTTCAAAATATAGTCGGAGTAATAAAAAAAAAACGTTTCTATAGGTACCGTTAATAAGCTGATTCTGAAAAAAAATTCAATCGAAAGACATCACCATTGGTAACAAATCATTCACATAAAATTTTATTAAAATTTATCGTATTTTTTTCGAGAAAATTGGAATTATCGGTTTTTTGCAAAAAAAAAAACTATTTCAAAAATTTTTTTGCAATTTTATTTCAGTTTAGCAGTATTTTTTGAATATTAAATTTCGTTAAAATCGATTTAGCCGTTCAGAAGATAGTCGCAATAATAAAAAAAAACGTTTGCGTACAATCATGAATTGTACGCAATCTACCTTGAAGCAGATATCGTGACAAAAATTAGGCTCGGTAGACTTCGGCAGGGCACCTAGCTCGCATGAGCGAAGAGGAACCTGCTCGGAAAGTTCTTTGTGGTACATTCTATGGCAGACGACAGCGTGGTAGACCATGCTTGCGCTGGAGAGATGGCGTAGACCAGGACGCCCGGAGCCTTGGGGTGCGCAACTGGATGGCGTCGGCTCGAGACCGGGATAGGTGGAGAGACTTGTTGAAGGAGGCCAGGACCGGACCCCGGTTGTCGAGCCGATGATGATGATGATGATGGAAGGTACCGTTAATAAGCTGATTCTGAAAAAAAATTTCGATCGAAAGACATCAACATTGGTAACAAATCACTCACATAAAATTTTATCAAAATTGATCGATGGGAAACTTGTCTGACTGTTTTTACTGTTTTATTTTGTTTTCTTTTTTTTTTTTTATTCTTCTATCAATTATGGCCAAATTTGTGAAAAACCGTTAGCACCAAATTTCCGTTATGTGCATTTTTAGCCAAAAACCTGAAATGCACTTATATTAGAACTACTAAAAATATAACCTACACCAAGTTTAATCAAAATCGTTAGAGCCATTTTCGAGAAAATTTAGAAAAACTAAAACCGTTATATAGGGGGTACCCGTTATAGCCGGGCTAAAACAAAAATTCGAAATTCTCCTCTAGGGAATCACCAAAAAGTACTACAGACGAAGTTTGAAGAAAATCCGACTAACCATTCAGGCTGTAGATTGGGGCATTTTTTTGTTTTTTTTTTTTTTGCATTTAAATTCATTTTTTATTTTTCCATTTTCTTATATCTATCTTAATGCTAGACAAAAAATCTTAAACAACTAGCTTACATATTAACTTAACTAACTTACTGGCCCCATACGGGCGCTCTAAATTATACTATAACTATATATTAAAAATGCCTTTCGGCGTAAAAACTAACTTAAATTAAAATTCAATATTACTTAAACTAAACGAGAAAATTTTGAAAAACTCGTTTTCCTATAACATTTATTTTATAAAAAAACTTAAAACTACCCTTTACCTAAATAAAACTAAATTAACCCAAATAAAACTAAAATATACGTAAATATACGTAAATAACTTAAAACTACTTAAAATACTTAAAATAACTTAAAACTAGAACAGCCACCAGCAGCTTTTTTTTTTTTTTTTTTTGCTATCAGCCTATGCACATGCACACACGCGCATACATATGCATATATTTAGACAAATGCATATGTATGCGCTCACGCACATATCCACAAACAAACATACAACTTTTTGGATTTTGTATCTTTTTTTGGTGCCACCGTCACTGTCCTACTTAATCTACCTTAGAAATATGTAGGTCGGCCAAGGCATGGACAACCGCACATTCGCACATCCGCACATCCGCACATACGCTCAGACAGACCAACGGACGGAATGACGAAACCAACTTTTTAGAACTTCTCTATCATTGTAATGTCAGGTTTGATTAAATCCTCGATTTTTTTTTACGAGAAACCAATACTTGCCCTATTAAGAAAGTAAAAATTTAACATGAAGTATCGATGGCAACAAATCACTCATATACTAACTGGTTAGAATCCAATAATGTTTTAATTGAATTTCAATCTGGATTTCACCGAGGTTACCCAACTTTAGACAATATTTTTATTTTAAGTAGTCTGGCAAGAACAAAATTAAGCAACTGCCAAAAACTTTTAGCATTTTTCGTCGATTTTAGGGCCGCATTTGACACAATTGATAGTAATGCTTTGTTTTACAAGTTATATAACTTGAGAGTGTCAAGTAAATTTGTAAAGACCTTGGAAAAACTTTACCAACAATCATTTGCGCGAGTATTTAAAGAGGACTAAGGCAGGGTTGCAATTTAAGTCCATTGCTTTTTGCGCTTTATTTAGACGACTTGGTGGAATGGTTACCGTGTGGGGTCACAATTGGCAATACAACAATTAAAGTAATAATGTATGCAGATGATATTGTTATGTTAGCAGAGACAGCAACAACACTTCAACTAATGATAAACAAGTTGACAGAGTTTTGCAAACTATGGAGCTTGGAAGTAAACATAGGTTAGTCGAAGATTATGATATTTCAGAATGGAAGTGGAAGAGTATCAAAAGATGAAAAATGGAAATTTAATGGAAACGTTCTCGAAGTAGTAAAAGAGTACATATAAAGGGTGTTTTTTTTTTCAAGGTATAGAACTTTAAGTTGGCATTACTTTTCAAGACGGCGACCGATTTAACAGTTGTCAAGTGATTTATTCTCAGTTAGGCAATTCATCATGAATAGACTCACGCCTAAACAACGCTTGCAAATTGTGTCGAATGGGCCTCTACCGATGGACTGCGACCTTGTCGTGGTGGTAGGGCTTAAACTGTTCATCATTCTAAGGCATCTAAGATGTCTTGATCAGTGAACTAACTGCAGTCCGGGTGAACGGCACACCCTAGGACGTTCACCCTCAAGTTTGGTGAAGAACCAGAGCATACCTGAATGTTTATTTATAAACATCTTCAGAGTAATGTCCGTGTTCAATAGGTAACCTATCCCAGGATTAACTGGGTAACGGCCCTACATCAGGAAAAAGTAGTTAGGGCAGGGGAATCACGAAAGTGTCCTTGACGATTACTCATTTAAACGTTTGAAAGGGAACTTTCATAACATGAGTGTTGTGTTGGTTTTTCACTGGGCTAGTGCCATTGTGATAGTAGCAAATAAGCAGGGTGGTCTTTGTAACTCAAGGAGGCCACCCGAAAAGGCGGTAGATAACTACTCTATCTCAGAACATAAACTGGGTAACGAGCGTTACTACCGTCAAAAATTGAGTAAGTTGAATGGAATTGACGGAAGTTGAGATGTGGAACTTGAGTTTGGTTCCAGTTCAAGACATACTTGGCACATCTTCAGGGTAGGCAATCCCTGTGGCTTTGTAGGTAAAGTCAGAATGTCAAAGTTTTGAGTTGAGAGTATTTCCTCAACTAAACGACGTTTTAGGTTTGACGTACAATAAACTTAGCACGGGTGTTAGGGGCCCTAGAGTTTTTTCGAGAGGAATGTCCTTTATGGAATTTAATCATGATCATTCTCTACCTTAACAGTTGGGCTGGCCCTTTTGGGGAGCTTCGTGCTGGCTGTGGTTATCCATAGCGGAAACATTTGGCACCTCGGTGCAAGAGATGTAGATCGGTCTCGCTTCTTAACAAGGAGTGTGCACATACCTACATGTTCTCAATTTGTTACTGCTTTATAACTACTTCGGTAATTATACTTCAGGACGCTGGTTTTCGTTTGATTAAACTCGCAGTGGAGCGCCACCGTGGAGTTAAGTCTTAATTGATAGTGTATCCACGTAAAATTTCAGTTTCATCCTGTGTCGAATGGGCCCAAAACGAGATGATCGTTGTTCCCGATTTTCATAAGCGAATTTTGTTTAGCGATGAAGCGCACTTCTGGTTGAATGGCTACGTCAACAAACAAAACTGCCGCATTTGGAGTGAAGCTAATCCTCAAGTGTATGTCGAAACACCGTTACATCCAGAAAAACTGACTGTTTGGTGCGCTTTATGGGCTGGTGGAATCATTGGTCCGTACTTCTTCAAAAACGATGTCAATGGTGATCGGTATAGAGCCATGATTACTAACTTTTTCATTCCTGAATTGAACAATCATGATGTCCAGGAGCTGTGGTTCCAACAAGACGGCGCAACATGTCACACAGCTCGTGACACAATCGATTTATTGAATGACACGTTTCGAATAAATAAAAAATCATGTCAATCGAATATTCCGTCGTTGTTTTATTGCAATTTAAACAAAACACCCTTTATAATCTTACGTGTGAGCCATGTAAATCAGTTCACTTTATTGCCGATATACAAACGGATTAAGATTATCACTGCATGAATATAACGGTGAAGAAATATTTAAAAAATCTTCACTAAGAATCAATGGAACAACATCTCTCTTCATAATTTAACGATGTAAAACGAATTTTCGTGGTATTACCTCCAAGCTTCCAGCATCATGCATCACTCAATGCAGAATATTAATTGGCTTCCCACTTTGCAAAATGCTTTAAGCTATCCAAAATTATGAGCTAGCAATAATGTCAATACAAAAAAATGCAAAACAAAGTTATAGTTAAGTTAAGTCAAGTCTTTGAAACAACCTCCTGTATCCTGTTTGATACCCGTTATATATATGTATGTACACTTTTCAGTGAATATTTCGTTTGCGTTGATACCAATTTACAAACTTATACCTATTTACGGAAAAGGAAACACTTGCAGTCATTTCACCAAACTTTTTCATAAATCATTGCTAAGGGCCTCTTGGAAAATGGTCTTCCTAAAGTTAAATGAGTAGGTACACTATCGCACATCGTTCCGGCTCGAATTTGATTTATGCTTTTAAACAGTTAAGGTCCTATGGCGTTAAGGACGCGCTTTTCAGCCAATATTTGCCCAGTTAAGCCCTTCGGTATGGCCGAGGTAAAAGTCGAAAGGGATATGTTACGTTAAAAGTTCGACTTTTGATGTTAACTGTATTTACGAGTTCCTGTATTTGTATCCCACACGCTGTAACCAGTATATACCGTGGTCTAAAGTCAAGGAAAATATAGTTATGCTTTTTAACCAGCGAACATTATCGAATTGATCTTTTATGTGTGTGTAAATGAAACAGACTTTTAGAGAGCCAATTGCAAGGAGCGGTTTTGTGTTGCAACAAGAGGAAAGGTGGCATAGACCGCGTAGTCGTAGAGTATATGCAACCACACTCTACCTCTCTCCGCCAGTAGCGATTTCTTCTCCTAAAAGGTTTGCACTTAGGTACATGATGGTTGAGAGAAGGAATAAAATGTTTGCAACTTCTGGGAAACTGAAATAGCTACAGCTACTGCTTTTTGAAAATTTCTCAATATAGATGTCGCATAAATAACGACAGGTAAAGAAATAGCAAAACAAATAAGTGGGTCTACTAAAGCTATCAATTTTGCACAAGAATATTGCAATACGTTATAAAATAAACTTATTTGTTATTTACGGTTGTTTTGGGCAGATGAAAAGCGTAAGCATATACAAAGCCGCTATCTATTACATGCCACAGTGTGCGATGGAATTGTAGCGAAATTGTGGGTATACAATAAAAACTTACGAATTTGAAAACGTTGATGTTGAAATATTTCTTCTCGTCTTTTTTACTTGCGATTAAAGGTACCTACTGTAAGGCAAGTCTTGGATTCGTGCAAAAAAATTTTTGAGATAACAATCAAAAATGACATTACGATGATAGAGAAGACGAAAAAAAGTGGATCCGGCAATTCTGTCTGTCTGTCGGTCTGTCTGTCTGTCTCGGCACCTACAGCTTAAACGGGTAGGCCGATTTACATAAAATTTTGTAGGTATGGTTTTTAGGGTAATACGCCCAGGTTACTATAAGTCAAAAAAATAACGGCTCAACCAAATTTCACATTTGTAATAATGTGTAGAAGGTCTATTAAAAAAGTGGAAACTTACCCTTCAAGAAAATTCGTTTAACGGTACCTGCCATATAACGGTATTTTTAAATTTCGGTTATCTCGATAACGGCTGAATCAATTTGAATAAATTAAATACTGAAAATAAAAAAAAAATAAAGGGCACGACTGGGTCGCACAAATTTGCTCTTGTGGCAAGTTACCTGAGGGTTTAAAATACCAACGGAATATACGAAAAAATCGTATGATTTTTTTTTTTAAGTTTGAAAACCATATGTTACAAAGATTTAAACAAAAATCAAAGTATGCAAAAAATTTTCCTTACTAAATGTGAGTTTAAGAAAAAAAAAATTCAAAATCGTTGGACTAGTTTTCGTAAAAATCGATTTTTTTATATATGTATATATATTTTTTCGAAAACTTATTTTAAGAAAAAGTGAGTATGCAGGTTTTTTAAACTTAATTTATTACACCTTAAAACAATATTTCATAAAAATCAGTCAACTGGTTTTTGAAATATTGAATTCACGAAAACAGTTTTTCAAAAATTATTTAAAACTTAACAAAAAACATTTTTGAAAAATAATTTTATGCCATATTATTTTAAATAAATAGAATAATTTCAGAATTGAGTTTCGTTCAAATCGCTTAAGCCGTTATCAAGGTAGTCGAAATTTAAAAATACCGTTATATGGTAGGTACCTTCAAACGAATTTTCTTGAAAGTTTGGTTTTCACTATTTTATAGACCTTCTTCACCTTACTACACGGCTGTAATCGTTAGAGCCATTTTCAAGAAAAATACAATTTTCGATAACCGTTATATGACAAGTACCGTTATTTTTAGGCTTACAGTGACGTATTACCCTAAAAACCATACCTACGATGATTTAAAGTAAATCGGCTCAACCGTTAAGGCTGTTTATGCCGATAGACAGACAAAAAGACATACAGAATACTTTTTTCGTCTTCTCTAGCATCGTTATGTCATTTTTGATTGTTTTCTCAAAACTTTTTTTTCGCCCGAATCCAAGACATGCCTTATAGAACCTACAGAGCAAGTAAAAATAACTTGGAGACCTTACTTAGTTGACCTGTTGGAAAAACTTGATTGTATAGCTCAGAGAAAATTGTATAGATCAGGCACACAGCTCACTACACAGAGAAATTCATTCATCACTCCAGTACAACTTCCGCCCGGAAAATTATTTCAGAGAAAATGTGGTTAATTTTTTCGCAATATGCCCAACTTTGGTAAAAGTACGACGACAATATTTTGGCGGCAAAATTATATGGACCAAGCTTTCGACCGTGGTTCGACTGAGGTTGAGGACAATTGTTAATATTCGTTAAAGTAAAAAAAAATTTAATAGAAGATTTTTTAAAACAAAAAATGTATAATATATACAAATATATTTAGAATAGCATCTGGCTGACGGCCATTCTGGCCATTGGCCATGCCTTGCCTTAAAAGATTTAAATAAATCATTAGCAAATTGTACATGGCGCCGATTAGAAACTATTTCATACGAAGAACACCAGTGTCCAGAAACGTTTTTCATCCAAATCTTTCATAGTGAAAGTCACTATATAAATTACTTTTTCATGAGCTGTCATTGCAATAATTATATTTTATTAAAAAAACAAAGTTATCTTTTTAATGCAAATTAAAATAACCATTCTTTACTAAGTTTGCATATTTGTTCGTCCTCATGTTTTATATAGTGTGACATCTGGAAATCACACTTCGTTAAATCGTTACCCTGGTGAATTTTGTGTACCTGTACCTGTAGGTTTCTAGTAGAAACCGAAATATTTATATGTATATATCTGTGTAGTTGCTTAACACGTTCCATATATGTATAAGGAAATTAAGGCAATTACTAAAAAAAAAAATAGGACGAACAAGTACAACGGTACGAATTTAATGAAATTTTTGATCCTTAGCCATTATTTCACTCATGTTGACACTTATTTTAATTTCAGAGCAGCATGCAGTCGACGAAATTCCTATCTTACACTCAAAATAATTTTCTATGTAAATTTAAAAAAAATTTAATGTGTATCGACTTTTTGTTTGCACACGCAAATATCCCACTTTATTGGTTTCAGGATCTTTTGTAGGTAGTTTAGAAATGGTATGGTACCATCAGAGACTAATTGAATTCTGATGTCGGAATAATGATATGGATGTCATTTGACTTTGTGAATCATAAAGTGGGCAACATAAGTTCTTTCTTTTGGGATTATGGCCTGCCCGCTACTTCCGAATCGAAGACCTCCTATACCAAATGCAAATATTTCAAGGATGTGGAATAATAACTTTATGATCCAATTGTTATTAATGCATAACTCATATGTAAACTTTTGGTCCGTTATTTAGAAGTGATAATAGGAACGTATTAAACAAGCAAATGACTCACGACGCTTTGATTTTTTAATTCCTAGCTGCCTTAAGGCCATCCTTATCTGAGCTCGTGGTTCTCGATCGCGAATCCAACTCGCTGCAAAGAAAATCTTCCGCTTTACTGGATTGACAGCAAGAAAACAGTGGAAACTTGAATCAAAACGAGATAACGTTTAACACTAGATTCACAGCGAGAAAGCTTGCTTTAAGACCTGAAGTTGAACTTCAACTTTGAAATTCAAGACTATCAAATGATTGCGAGATTTTAATACACTTATTTAAGCTTTTAAAGCATAGTGGAGTTAAGGTAGTAGCTTATGGAAATTCCTTGAATGAATTAGCAACAGCGAAATTCCGAACAAATATATTATGTGGGTTGGCATGAAACCGGCAAATGATTGATCTAGTTCTCTTCACTTTCAAAATCAAAATACCAAAATTCAGATTAACATCAATTGAAGGAACTCTACAGAAGATATCTCTTCATGGTGATCTTGAGCAGAAAACACAATTTGGAACTTCAACATAAAAGAAAGAGCTAAGAACGTAATTTTACAGCATTTTATGCTTGCAACAGAACATTCGCTAAAATCTGGGGTCCTAGCCTTATAGAATTATCATGTGGATGTACAGTACACTTATATAGCGATATATTTAGACCGATACTGACATATGGAAATTCGGTTTGGAAAAATGCGCTGTAGAGAAAACTACCAACTATAAAACAATGACTAAGATACGAAGAACGTAATGTATTGGTACTACCGGGGCAATGAAATCCAACCCCACAGTGGGTATGGAATATATACTCAACCTTAAACCCTTTGATCTGTTTGTTCGAATCAGTCAAGTTGAGTTTTGGAAACACAACTCAAAAGGTCATGCAGAAACCCTGCAGAAGTAAACGGGCAACAATGTATATGCCACAGACTACATAACACCTCGGTTAGACTTTCATATACAATTTAAAATCTATTTCCCCAGCAGAGAAGACTGAATAAAAAACAACCTCCATACAATCAAACAAATAATCGCCATTCTTACTGATGGTTTCAAAAATGGCAGCACAACATTATACTATGTTGGGTTCCTGTCCCTGGCTACAGTATCGATAAAAAATCTGATGAATTAGAAAAAAAATGGCTGAACTGCGGTTCAAATTTCTAAAAATATTTTCTTAAAATGATCTTACACGATGCAAAAATATCACAGACAAAAATCAATAACAGCTGATTCTGACATTCCTACATTAGGCTTTTTTCTTTTTTAGGTCTGAGCAGAGCACGGAGTAGAGCCTGAGCTTATTTAATGAGCAGAGTATGCTCCGAGCGCTCTGATTTATTTATGAAACACACTTGAGTACTTTACTGCGTCATATCAATAGAAATAATCATACAATCTGTCAAATGACATGAAAACTACATAAAATTGGCCGAGCTCTGCTTTGTGCTCGGTCTACTCCATCATTTTGTACTGAGCTCATAGAGCGCTCGGAGCGCAAACAGAAACACATCTATTTTTGACAGCTCAGTGCACTGATCCGAGCTTAAAAAAAACGCCTATTATACCTACATTAGTATACCTACAATCTGTATGCATTCCTCAAAAGCAAATGAAAATCCTACCCTAACCTACTCTGATCTCCCATAAAAAAAAAGCTGAATGAACAGCAAATCAAGCAAATCATCTTGAGCAGGAAATGTCTCACTGAACATTTCTACTCAGTTCTTTTCTACTCAGTGTAGGTTAGAGCAGTTCGCTGAGCAGGACTTGTGTTTAATGTCGTGCATTAAAACGAACCTAATTTATTTCATGTTCAAATTATAAGTCAAATGGACTAAAATTACAAAAAAATGCTTTTGCAATGGATCCTGATAAAGGAAAATGGTAAGTTTTGGTTCAGATATGATTTTATGTTTTTTACATAGCTAATGTACATATTTTTTGTATATTTTGTTAAAAAATGGACTGTTGAGGAGGCATTTGCTTTCCTTACTTTTTCATTTTGTTCAATTACCAAATGTCATTTTTTGGCAAACACCGATTATTCAAAGTTGTTTTATTATCAAAAGATGATCCATATAGATCATCTCTGATAATAAAAAAACCGCTATTAGCAAGTTCGTTTCTATACAAACAGACTGATTGAATATTAAGACTCACATTTCCTGATGTCTAAATATGTCATGCTTCATAGTAATTTCGCTTCTTATTTTTCCGAAATAATACATTGCCTTACTGTTCCGACTGTCGCAAGTAGAAATTTTTCTCAGTAAATTTGTTCGTTGTATTACGCTATGATTTTGTTCAGTGTAGTTTGGAGATACTGAATGCAAACTAAGGTATAAAAAAATACCAAAAAAACAAAAAAAAAAAACCAAGAAGAATATCCTTGTGTGATCACACGTTGGTCATGAAGGAGAATCTCTCGTTCAACATTACTCACGTAGTTAAAATCGTTGCCGTATGGCAGCTTTGGGGGTATACGATGAGTACGACAACGACGACAGAAGCGGACGGATAAAACCCTCTGTGCATTTTTGACCTGTTGTAGTTTTTCTTTTCAACAGTGCGGGAAACCCCTTTCAACATAATGTTTCCGTTTCTCCATATTTTTTTTCCTGTTTGGCTTCCTTTATTTTCCTCTCACCTTAATTAAATGGAAAGAAATTTGTCACTACGTGTCTTCTTTGGCGAAGGGAATTTCTGATGGAACACACGCTGGCAAAAGATAGTGTACGCGAAAGTATGTTTTATGACCTGTTCTAGTTATTGTCCTTGATGCTGCACTAAAGCATTCAGCTGCGTGCTTGAATTGTCAAAACGTGTTATTTTTGTTGAGCCACACTGTGTTGACGGTGAGAAAAATTAGATAAACGACCTAAAATCGTATGCTTATATAATATACGTACATTTGTTCTTCTCTTGATACTATTATTTTATCTTGTGTCCTGTTGGTCTTTGTGAGTTTTAAAAGAAGTGTTAACACAGTTTCTGAAATTAATTTGTGAATTTCCATATACACATAAAATAGAAACCTCCAAGAAGGGCGGAAAAATACCTATTTCTGGTTTTCGAGGATAATGATATGCGTATTTATAGACAATATGAATAGAAAATTGCATACTTTTTGTAGTTTGAGCTTAGGTGGTGTTTTGAAATGTGTTGGATAAGTTTAGAGGAAATACAGTTTGACATAGACAGCTGTTATTATTAGAGTCTGTCTAATAAAGGTAAAGGCACACAACTTCATGCATGCGAAATAGTTCTTGTACAGAATAATGTTGCTTATAATATGTCCGGTTTTCTGTCAAGCGCATGTTACAACAGTTTCCCTTAAACAGTACCTGGATGGCCTTGAAGAAATTTTAACTCCCTTTCTGTGGTCAAGTCTCACTCACGCAACATCATTATGTGCAGTCGTGTGGCAGGCGGCTTTATCTTCGTTGCTTGTGCTTCGCTTAGTGTATGTCCAGGAGCGGTATAGAGTCCTATTTCACATGCGTTAAATTATGTATACCTTATAATAATGTACAAAGATAATCTCCTTTAAATTTCTTTAAATTTTTGCTGTGGTGTAGTTGCATTTTTATTGCATTTTTACAAGTTTAATTAAAATCAAAATTTGTGAAATATTTGGTTTGATTGAAATATTTCAAGCTTTGTATAAATATTTTATGTGCAAATGTAAAAAAATCATGTATGAAATTAATACCTAATTTAAAATATTAAAATTCTCATTAATTATTTCCCTACGTAAAATAAAAATTCCATTGTTCCCTTTCAATATTAGATTCATTCAGAACTAATATAAATATTCTAAGAATTCTATAATAAACTCCAACAGAAAAAAAAACACACATATCTACAAAATTGCACCACACGCGTTTAAAAGAAAGTGCTGAAGCAGAATATAAGCATAGTAAGCTTTTCAACACGGAAGAACTCTTTTGATGTTAACGTCACTTCTCATGCTGAATAATAAATGTTTTGTGCTGAATTTCAAAGAAATATGGAAAAAATAAGAAATACAAAAAAAAAAAAGGAAGAAATATGAATGAATTTCCATGTCCTTTTAGAAAATGTAAAACTGCAACTCTTGCAGCATGCGTCACATGTCGTGTGGATATGAAGATATAAAATTTCAAAAGAGTGTTTTATGTTTCTTCTTTTTTCCTCAATTGAATGCAAATGTATTATGTATTTTCTTTTATGCGTAGATCTAAACTTACATATACTGATATGGATATATCGATAGATAATATTTATATTTACCAAATATAGTTAATTCGAATCATGTTTCTATCATGCATCCAACAGTTGCTTTTATCTTGAAGTATCTTTTTGCATGAATGAGGAGGATGCTCTATTGAATGTTCAAATTTATATACATGGCAAATATTTTAGTTCCAATACGACATGTTAAATGAAATATCAATGAATCTATGATGTAAGAATTTAATTTGATAAAAATGTGCATGTATTCTGGCGATGACAATTAGAGGAAATACGTTTAACTCTTATATTGCTTATAACTACTTATTTCTTTGACAGTTTTTTATTAATTTACTTTTATAACGACTGATTATAGAGAAGAAAGTAATGAAGTGTTTTTGAATTAAATATATATTTAAATAAAAGAAAACACATTGTCATTGTAATTGTCATTATCATTGTCATTGTCATTGTCATTGTCATTGTCATTGTCATTGTCATTGTCATTGTCATTGTCATTGTCATTGTCATTGTCATTATCATTGTCATTGTCATTGTCATTGTCATTGTCATTGTCATTGTCATTGTCATTGTCATTGTCATTGTCATTGTCATTGTCATTGTCATCGTCATTGTCATTGTCATTGTCATTGTCATTGTCATTGTCAATGTCAATGTCATTGTCATTGTCATTGTCATTGTCATTGTCATTGTCATTTTCATTGTCATTGTCATTGTCATTGTCATTGTCATTGTCATTGTCATTGTCATTGTCATTGTCATTGTCATTGTCATTGTCATTGTCATTGTCATTGTCATTGTCATTGTCATTGTCATTGTCATTGTCATTGTCATTGTCATTGTCATTGTCATTGTCATTGTCATTGTCATTGTCATTGTCATTGTCATTGTCATTGTCATTGTCATTGTCATTGTCATTGTCATTGTCATTGTCATTGTCATTGTCATTGTCATTGTCATTGTCATTGTCATTGTCATTATCATTGTCATTGTCATTGTCATTGTCATTGTCATTGTCATTGTCATTGTCATTGTCATTGTCATTGTCATTGTCATTGTCATTGTCATTGTCATTGTCATTGTCATTGTCATTGTCTTTGTCTTTGTCATTGTCATTGTCATTGTCATTGTCATTGTCATTGTCACTGTCATTGTCATTGTCATTGTCATTGTCATTGTCATTGTCATTGTAATTGTCATTGTCATTGTCATTGTCATTGTCATTGTCATTGTCATTGTCATTGTCATTGTCATTGTCATTGTCATTGTCATTGTCACTGTCATTGTCATTGTCATTGTCATTGTCACTGTCATTGTCATTGTCATTGTCATTGTCATTGTCATTGTCATTGTCATTGTCATTGTCATTGTCATTGTCATTGTCATTGTCATTGTCATTGTCATTGTCATTGTCATTGTCATTGTCATTTTCACTGTCATTGTCATTGTCATTGTCATTGTCATTGTCATTGTCATTGTCATTGTCATTGTCATTGTCATTGTCATTGTCATTGTCATTGTCATTGTCATTGTCATTGTCATTGTCATTGTCATTGTCATTGTCATTGTCATTGTCATTGTCATTGTCATTGTCATTGTCATTGTCATTGTCATTGTCATTGTCACTGTCACTGTCATTGTCATTGTCATTGTCATTGTCATTGTCATTGTCATTGTCATTGTCATTGTCATTGTCATTGTCATTGTCATTGTCATTGTCATTGTCATTGTCATTGTCATTGTCATTGTCATTGTCATTGTCATTGTCATTGTCATTGTCATTGTCATTGTCATTGTCATTGTCATTGTCATTGTCATTGTCATTGTCATTGTCATTGTCATTGTCATTGTCATTGTCATTGTCATTGTCATTGTCATTGTCACTGTCATTGTCATTGTCATTGTCATTGTCATTGTCATTGTCATTGTCATTGTCATTGTCATTGTCACTGTCATTGTCATTGTCATTGTCATTGTCATTGTCATTGTCATTGTCATTGTCATTGTCATTGTCATTGTCATTGTCATTGTCATTGTCATTGTCATTGTCATTGTCATTGTCATTGTCATTGTCATTGTCATTGTCATTGTCATTGTCATTGTCATTGTCATTGTCATTGTCATTGTCATTGTCATTGTCATTGTCATTGTCATTGTCATTGTCATTGTCATTGTCATTGTCATTGTCATTGTCATTGTCATTGTCATTGTCATTGTCATTGTCATTGTCATTGTCATTGTCATTGTCATTGTCATTGTCATTGTCATTGTCACTGTCATTGTCATTGTCATTGTCATTGTCATTGTCATTGTCATTGTCATTGTCATTGTCATTGTCATTGTCATTGTCATTGTCATTGTCATTGTCATTGTCATTGTCATTGTCATTGTCATTGTCATTGTCATTGTCATTGTCATTGTCATTGTCATTGTCATTGTCATTGTCATTGTCATTGTCATTGTCATTGTCATTGTCATTGTCATTGTCATTGTCATTGTCATTGTCATTGTCATTGTCATTGTCATTGTCATTGTCATTGTCATTGTCATTGTCATTGTCATTGTCATTGTCATTGTCATTGTCATTGTCATTGTCATTGTCATTGTCATTGTCATTGTCATTGTCATTGTCATTGTCATTGTCATTGTCATTGTCATTGTCATTGTCATTGTCATTGTCATTGTCATTGTCATTGTCATTGTCATTGTCATTGTCATTGTCATTGTCATTGTCATTGTCATTGTCATTTTCATTGTCATTGTCATTGTCATTGTCATTGTCATTGTCATTGTCATTTTCATTTTCATTTTCATTGTCATAGTCAGTTTCATTTCCATTGTCTTTGTCACTGTCATTGTCATTGTCATCGCCATCATTATCGTAACGTTCTTTCCATCTTCTTCGGCCTACGTCATCGTCATCGTAATTAAAATCCTTAGTTTAGTATACATATAACAATATTCATTTCATCTATCTCGGTGTGATGTGTGCTTGTTACCGACTTTTACTTTTTCTGTAAACAAAATCAAAGTTTTATTCCGCCATTTGAATGCATCAACATCGTTATATTAATTCAATAGAAAGTCGATTAGACCATTCAAAACACTGATGTATGGACGCACGTTCTCCTTTTATTCATCGATAGAACTGGCGAATTTTAATTATCCGCTTCACATGTTCGTCCATTGCATTGATTGGCAAATACAAGTGGAACAATGCAAACTAATCATTTGCATAACTTTGCCTTGCAAAAAAAAAAAAAAAAAAAAAAGATTTTCATTGTATTTTCGAGAATCGATGGTTGAGTGAGAAGTAAAAGAGGTTGGAAACTCTTACCCATACTACGGACTTGCTTCAAAACACTTCAATGAATGGTTTCATTAAGTCCTTCCTTTATTCTATTTTCCTAATTTTTAACAATATATACCTAACGTAGATATGTAAACCTACATACATATTGACTTCCTTTTGGAAAGTATGGTAAAGAAAAAGACAATATGATGTTAAATATATATTTATATTAAAAGTGAAAGAGAAAAGAACGAGAATAAAAGAAAGAAAAGAAATAACAGGATATCGACATGATAATTAAAAAGTTTTCAATTGAATTTTAAAAGAGAACAAAAGTGCAAAAAAGAAAACTTATCAAACAAAGTAAAGCAAACAAGAAAAAAAAAGAATCGGGGGCGTTTAAAGGAGCGAATAAAAGTTTGTTTTCCATTTGACTGTATATGTAAATTACACGGAATCTATTTAGTGAACGAAACATTGTGCGGCGGGTGCGGGCAGGCAATGCTTGGTTCGTTTTCTACTTTCAGATGACACTTAAGGGGTAAAACGGAAAGCATCCACTTGGTTTGGTACTTCAATGTTTTACTGATAATTTGCATTTTCTTAACTACAGGATAAACTCTGTTGTAGATATATATATATATATTTTAAGTAGGTGTAGGTGAAGGGATGATGCTAAAATAAATTCACATTGTCTCTTTATTTCTTTGGACGTTCAGGTTGAGATGATTAGTGCTGGGGATGCTTTATTTGTTAAGTTTTATTGTTTTATCTGTTTTTCTTTGTGGCTCACAGACTTTTTCCTTTAAAATTAAATATAGGTACATACCCCCACATTCACATCAGTCGGTTAGTGATTGAGTTTATATACATTGGGTAATCAAGATGGTTTCAAACTCACGGAAGTATAGATGTCGCTAAATGAGCATATCGAGTTATTATTATTACTCTAATTACCTGTAACGAAAAACACTCAAACCGAACCGAAAAAAGTTCTTCTGCATACATTTTAAAACGTTTTTATTTATTTCTCTTGCCAAGAATAATTGCTACAAGAGTAAAAGAAAAACAAGTCGATAGTAACGACATCACACGAGCAGTGTTTGAAACATGATTTCTCTATGTGTATAAACTCAATGGTTATACTAATAAAAAAAGAAGAACAACATATAATAAGACCTGTTTTACTTTGGGGAGTTAAGAACCTCAAATTAAAAATTGCTTAAATAAATAGTATTTTATTTTAAATTATTTTTCACTTTTTCTACAGAATTTAATATAAAAAAGAAAGAACATAAAAATAGAAAAAAATATTTACAGTCCAATCCAATTTTTGGAAAAACTAAAACTGTTATATGGAAGGTACCCGTTATAGCCGGGCTAAAACAAAAATTCAAATTTGTCCTCTAGGGAATCAACAAAAAGTACTACACAGCGTCAAATCGTCAAAGTGTCAGAGTTTCCGAAGCATTAGCGTGTTAAAGCTTCAGAGCGTTTAAGCCTAACAAAAGATGCATAAAAAAAATAAATAAATTGATTAACCCGTTTTCGAAATATTGAAATGACAAAAACGAGATTCGAAAAAAATCAATTAAAATTAAAATTAAGAATTTTTGCAAATGGTATTTTGATAAGGTCATTTAGGTCTCTCTTAAAATATTGTTGGTTTAAAAACGTTAAAAAGAAAGTCAGACAAACACTATCCCTAATTTTGCAGATCGTCAAAGCGTCAAAACGTCAAAGCGTCAGAGCGTCACGCCATGCATCAAGGTGTCAGAGAGTTAGAGCCACGAATTGTTATAGCACATGACGCTTTGACGATTTGATACTTTGACGCTCTGATGCTTTGATGGTTTGACGCTTTGACGCCAGCTTTGACGTTCTGACGCCTTGGGGGTCATTCCGTAATTCGATTATCGACAGACCAATATTTCTCTCTCTATCATACTTTTACGATATGACAGAGACAGTATCTATGAATTATCTTGCGATCGTTTTAACTTTACAGAATTAGGCCCCTGGACGCCTATGACAAGCTCGTCGACTATAAAAAAAAAGCAAAGCACTTCGTCGCATCCATTTCAAATGGCAATCGTACGTTAATTAATAACGTGATGCATTACAAATACATAAAAGTTTAAGAGTTCATAGACGAACTCAGTTTTTCACTCTTTACCAGAATTAATTTAACGTTGAAATGACATACGTAAACATTAGGCTGAATTCAAATTATTTTCCATCTGATGATGTTCACCAGTGCTCCGTTGTGTCTACAACTTTTCTAATATTTTATTTTAACCAAATACTTTATGAAATTTCCCAATTTGTTTACTGTTGAAATAAAAGCGTTTCAGCCTTTTTTCTTAAGTAGCAGATCATGATATTCCAAAGTTTGTCATTCGAGATTACCTAATACTTGAAAAAAAAATATATGGACTTATGTCCATATTTCAAACTTTCGAAAAAATCAACAAAACTGTCTGGCAGAGCTTTGACCAATCAAATCGTGTTGGAGCTACTTATTAATACTCAAAAGAGGTATTCTCTATATTTTGGGGAAAAAACAACTTCGGTTATACCAATTATTCCAAAATCGATTCTTTGTCAATTTCGAAAACGTCTGTCAGGGCGATGGCCGCATCGTCTTGGACCTTCATATTCGTTATGAGGGGAGGGTTTATTGTCAAAAAAAAAAAAACATGATTTTTTGACACTTTTTAAAACGTCTGGTAGAATCATTGCCACACTCGAAACCTCGTGTTCTCAGCAATGAGCTGAGTATTAGTTACCTTTTCGACCAAAATATTTGGTATGGGCTCTTGGTCTAAAATGTATGGAATAAAAGAACGTTTGTATGGTATATGTAGTTTTTGGTAAAAATGTAATTACTTGAAATTTTATCAAAGTTTATAATATTTTTTTCGAGAAAATTAGATTTATAGGATTTGGCAAAAAAAAACTTTTTCAAAAATTACATTTTTTCAATTTTTGTTTTGCAGTTTTATTTCAATTTAGCAGCAAAAAAAATTAAATGGTGAACATCACCATGTGCAACAAATCACTCATATAAAATTTTATCAAAATTTATTGTATTTTTTTGAGAAAAATAGAATTATCGGTAGGTACCGTTATTTTTATACCTAGGTCAAAAACAAAAAAAAAACTTCCGGGGATATTTCACTAAAAATAGTGTATGCCAAGTTTGAAGAAAATCGGCCCAACCGTTAAGGCTGCAGTTGCCGATACATCCAGACAGACACACAGGCAGACAGACAGAATTGTCGGACCTACTTTTTTTGTGTTCTCTATCATCGTTATGTCATGTTTGATTGTTATCTCGAAACTTTTTCTTTTTACGAATGCATAACTTGCCTTTTAGTACCTTTAATCGCAAGTAAAATACACGAATTTTGCAAATGTTGCACATATCTCCAATTATTTTTTGCATTTACAAATCTGCAATTTTAATAAATGCAAGTTCAGATATATGCGCAATCAAAAACCAGAACTTTTTTTGCCTTATATACAGGATAGCTTTTCTATGTGTTGTAAGCATAATTCAAATAAGCTGTTCCTCAACACAAACAACTAAAAAAAAAAAAAAACTATCATGCAATCAGATAAATGAAAGTTTTCTCATTAAATTCTCCCCTTAATAATGAATCTACTCCACCCACAACTATTTAGGTCCTTTTGATCAAAATAGTTTCCCCATCGTCTCCATCGTTGTGCAACTCTTTCAGCAGCTTCGACTACTTTTTTTTTTCTTAATTCTAGACGATCATCATCATCATCAGTTTGAGGGTATATCAAAAGTCAGATGATGATGGAGAAAGTTTTCCTAACATCTTATGAAGCACACAAGGACAACTAAACTAACTATGCGACGAGGACTACTACGACGAAGAAAAATGTAATTTTTATCCGTTTTGCTCTATTTGATCTTTTATAAGGACGGAGTTATTTGATGTATATATATTTTTTTTTCTTTAATACAAAGATATTTTCGTAAATAAGGTATATAGAATAACTTTCATCGGTGTTTTTATTTTGTTTCTTAGTCATGGCTCAGATGACTTGAAATTTATTCATCTTTTATCAAAGTGTCCTTAAAAAATATTGCATCAATAAGTGCATTTTGAAAATGCAGCTGCTGCCATGACCAAGCAAAAGAAAATGATTGACACAGAAAACCAAATCGTTTATTATAAAAAAGTTTAAGTACAGTAAATCTTTACTTAGAGTTTATGGAAGGACTATGAAAATCCGTACATTTTGTGGCTCATTAAGATAAGAAAACATTCGTTGTTTTGGCAGATTTTGTATTATTAATAAAGTCAATACTTTCTGTAGAATTCAAACAAGCGTTTCATGTGGTTTTCACTTAAATATATTCCACAGCGAAGTACGTTTTTATCCATTACAAAATGTTTAATGAATCAGATAGTAAATTAATAATTATTTATTTTTATATGTACAAACAACTACATATAGCAGACTCCCTCTGAGTCGACTTCTTCTATTAGTCGAATTACCCTCTTACTCGACCTGTTTGACTAAATTTGGCATTCCCAAACGAATAATGGAATAATACGTGACTAATGGCCAGTTTCTCCAAATACTTTTAAATATTTATTGGTTTGTTAAATCTTAAAATGGCATTTTTCAATTTCACCAACCACTTTAATTTTTAAAAGGGCCAATAAACTAAAGTCCCATTTTGTTCCAAATACATTTTAAAGGCGCCTTAAAAATGCAAGACAGAGAGTACGTTGAAATTTTTCGATAGATATGCTCTTCTCACGCTTGGTCTAATGAAGAGACCCATGTGTGGTGAATAAAAATCCAGGGTTTGCATCAAGTCAATAAATTTTATTACTCAGTTAACTAAAATGTTTTTAGGTGTATTTTGATGAAACTTTGTATTACACTTTTTTAATCACTTTACAGATTTTGAGCAATTTCGTCTGTTTTGTTTTGCTTTGATTTAACTTGCGTATGTGGTAAAACTGGTCCAAACAGACGTTGTTAGACTCATCAAAACCGCCCTGCCGGTGGTGAGGCATAAAACCAAGTTGTAGAGTCGAGCTTACCGTTTAGAACTCAGGAATCTTCAGAATCTTGATGAGCATATATTTCTCTTCCAGAATACGAATTTTCATGAACTTTGCAATTTTTTTTGGTTCATTTAACGAATTTTGAGTTAATTTGCCTGGACTAGAAGTCCTTCGAGGTAATAGTAAACTACGCTAGGTGCTTTATAAATATTACCGATTCGTAACAAAATGTTCACAGAAGTGGTTAGAAAAAACGCGCTCAGCGACAGCTTTAGGCCGTGTGCGAACTGCGTTAAAATTTTATCCATTGGCTTAATTATGACACTAGTGTGGTGAATATAAACTTCAAAAAGTTAGCCTGCTCTGGAGCAGGCTAAAATTTTAGCCAGTGGATAAAGGAGTAAGGAAGACAGTCGGAGTAGTGTGTTTGTTTTTATTTGCATTTATTTTTGTTTGTTTTGTATTAATCATTAATGTCAAATTTTCCGTTTGTGTTTTTGTAAATTCCGCTTAATTTAACTTCTTTACGTACGAAGAATTACTAAAAGTAACCGATATTCTTTTTTGTACATTGATATTCATTGTGTAACAATTTTATTTTTAAGTTCAGCTGCCAAGCCAGTGTTCTATACCGCGTTAAAACTTCCCATAATTTTAATTATCTTACAAAGTAGTTCTATTTTATTTTCTTTAACAAAATAAAATAAATCTATACACAAAAAAAAAATGTGTGTCTGTTTGTAATGTCAAAATAACAGTATTTTACTACAGGCATATGAAAGCATACACAGCCCTTATAACAAAACACCCATTTTTAAAATATTTGTCTGTCTGTTTGTCCTGGCTAATCTCGGAACTGCTGAACCGATTTTGGCGAGACTTTTACTGACCGATATATAATGTCGATAATATAGGAAGTAACTTATGATGCAAATTATCCCCTAGGTGGCGCTATGGTAAAATTTTGTTTTTAAACTGACGAACGCGACGACGGGAAACGGATGTACCGATTTTGAAGGGGCTTTAACTGGTGGATATCTGATGTTGTACAAAATGACTAAGGCTATTTCAAATAACCGAATAGATGGGGCTGGGGTCGTTTTTGCGAAAACTCTTATATTAAAAGTTTGAAAGCTTTTGGCAAAATGTTGCACCAATAAGTTTATAATAAAATGCTGCGTTTTTAGTTTTTTGTTTTATATCAGAACACAACAGCAGCGATATCGGTTGAAAATACTAAATGGGACCATATTTTCTAAACCACTGAACTGATCTGGATAATTGATACCATTCCAGACACATATTTGGACCGAGCTACTTTCTGCATATTCAGTTTTTTATTTGGTTCAAAATCAAAAACAATTCATAGGATTTAGAAAATGTAGGTATACGTTGAAAATGCTAAATGGGACCAAACCTTCTAAACATCCGATTCTGAATAGAATCGGATGTTTTCTACCATTCCAGAATCAGCTAAGAACTTTCCTTTATGCTGCGTTCTTTTTTTTCGTTTTTTCCATAACAATTTTTTACATTTCTCTGTACCAAGAAATAGAAGGGGAAATTTTTCAATTCTTGTAGGGAAATTTTAAAAAAATATATTAGTGTTAGAAATACCATTTAATCCAGTTCGCACACCAGAAAGCTAAACATTTATTCACCTCAACTCAAACGTCAAAAATTAGCCAGAGGATACAATTTTAACGTACACGGCCTTAGTGCTTAGTACTTATAATCATATACGAACAACGAAATGTAGGCCTTCTCAAACGTACGAAACTATGTTCGGAGAAAGATTCGTCTAAAAGCGATCGTAATAATATGAAAACTTTAAATTTCCTACAATGCGATTTTATATTACGAAGCAATCTAATTTCAAGTTTATGTGGTCCCGAGTTCGAACCACATTTCACTTCTACCGAATCTTTTTTTAATATTCACAAATGAATTACGAACATTTAAGTGGAGTAAGAATTTTAAAATCTTTTGTACCTAATCGTTAAAAAAATTAGAACGTTTTAGTGTATAGGTTTGTCTTATAAGACATGGAACAAAACAATCCTAAATCAAATACACAGGTATTGAACCACCACTTTCTTAGGGAAACCTTAAACGGTGGTACCTACCAACAGTATAAACAAACATTGAAAATTTATTCTAAATGATTTTTTGAATAATGATTTCCATTTTACATATACACCTCACCTCTTATGCAATTCTACACAACTTTCAAAAAGAAATTTGTAACAATCATTTCCACTTAAAAAGCTATTTTCTAAAAATGTTCTCTTTCCTCTTTTAAAATGCGAATGAGCTTCATGTAAGTAGATTTCTAGACCCAAAAAATACCATTAACACTTATTTTCACCTATCGCAGAAATAAGATAAAAAGTAATTTACTGCTTTCCATCTATATGACCCTTTCAAGCTAAAAAAAATATAGATATCCCCATGTAGTGTAGGTGTGTGTTCACCCAGAGGGAAATAAAAATTTCCAAATACATAATATCATTTGCCTACCGTTTAGGCCAAAATGTGTGAATACTCCCATGAGCCTTTATCAAAGATGTAGAAAAGGTGTAGTATTATTAGTATTAGTTGAATATCTCAATTCAATACCCTTAACGTGTGCCCCCTTTATAGCAGTTTCACACAGGTTTTCCCCAATATATATATGATGAAGGGTACAATACTTTGTTTGAAAAATTCAAGTCAAGAATCCTTTTTTTTTTTTTTTTGTTTAGAGAAAAGGTGGAGTGATCAATTGAATTTACCTGATGGGATCCAAAAAGTGATTGATTGACTTTATAAGAGGGTAATTTTTATTTTTTTTTTTTTTTTGCTTATCATGGGTATCTTTTGTGTGCGGTGTTGAAGGTGATTTGTATAAGCAGGACTGCTTTGTTTAACCTTTGATTCAAGAGGGTCGAAGTTAACTGAGTGATAGGCATAAAGAGTAAGGTGAAAGTGTTTTGAAGAAGTGTTTTTTCAGCATCTTCTATACCTACCTAAATAAAATAAAAAAGCTTTTGATTAAATTGAATTATCGAAGTTTTATTTTTTTTTTTTGTTTTTTTCTTACCCTAAACTATTGTTATACTCATTCCGTGTTAACTAAACCTTCATTCTAAATAAGAAAATTCATAACATGGGTAGAGTTTAAAGCCAGTCAGAAAATTCTCTGGGAAATCGTAACCTAGTCGGAAGGATAATATACATAGGTACATTTTCCTACAACATTTTATGGGAAGAATTTTTTTCCTCACTTGTATAACTGAAATATCAAACATTTTGACATAAGAACACATATCTGCAAGTCAAAAATTCAGATAGTATCATCAGGGGCAGTTTCAAGGATTGCCGCATCAGAAATCTACTTCAAATCTAAGCTTTGTGAACTTGGCACCCGACTTTGGAAAATCGAGTTTTTTTTCTGTTGATTCTTATGTAGTGGATTGTTGATTCGATTGTACTGGATTGTAGTGAATTTTTTTTCGTTTGTAGTAACTCAAAAAAAAAAAATTACGGTACTTTGGAAAAAAACCCAGCACCCCGTTTTCTCGGCACTCAAATTTAGTGATTGATTTTTGAAGACAATCGTTTGTAGTTGATTGTAGTGAACAAATTTTCGTTTGTACTTGAAAGACAAAAAAATTTTTTTTTTTAAATCTTAAAATAGTAAGTACCTACTACAACTGCCTCTATTTTATAAGAAACGAACAAATGTAACGCAATTACAGATGATACAAAAGAAAATAAGTTACTACAAACGAAAAAATCGCTACTACAAACGAAATTAAGTTACTACAAACTAAAAAAACGCTACTAACTACAAACGAAACAATTTACACTTTCGGAAATCCCTGACATCTTGAGTTATTGTAACTAACGATTCAAAATGGTTTCAGCCATTATTTTCGACGGTGGACATTACTACGCCTTTATATAAAGAGCTTCAGGTACATGTGGGAGGAGCATAATGATCTTTGTTCCTTTCAAAGAGTAATGCCGGTCACAAATAGAGACATACTGATATTGAGGCGAATGCATATGCTTTTCTACGTCCGAATTTAGACGAGAATAAACTTCATTTATTATTTAAGGTGTTTTAAATAGAACAAAACAAAAAGTGCATATTATGCTACAAAAATGCTTAAAACTGAAAATATGAAGCAAATAAAAATCAAATTAAAAAAAATAAATAACTGAAACCAGTTTATGGTAATGCCAAGATCGGATTTAACGAAACAGATGCTTAGAAACGAATCAATGTTAGTTATACGTTTGTAGTAGCGATTTTATCGTTTGTAGTAACTTGATTTCTTTTGAAGTAGCGTTTTTTTTCGTTTGTAGTAATTTTATTTTGTTTGTAGTAGTGATTTTATCGTTTTTAGTAACTTAGATTTCGTTTGTAGTAATTTAAAAAAAAAATAAAAAAAAAACTGTTTGGTCTTACAACTACAAACGAAATTTTTTTCACTACAATCAACTACAAACGATTGTCTTTAAAAATCAATCACTAAATTTGAATGCTGATAAAACGGGGTGCTGGGTTTTTTTTCAAAGTCCCGTACTTTTTTTTTTTTAAGTTACTACAAACAAACAAAATTTTACTACAATCCACTAAAAACGAATATCTATAAGAATCAACAAAAAAAAACACGATTTTCCAAAGTCGGGTGCCTGTTCACAGAGCCTCAAATCTAGCACAACGGAGCAAAACTATTCGGATATCCTTTTATTTCCTCAAACATAATTATATACAGTCATTGAAGTTTGGCTATTATATTAGGTACCTACTTAAAATGTTCCTAAATATAAAATGTGGTAACGAGAAAGCCAAATTTAAAATCAACCATTACAATTTCTAACCCTTCAACAACTACCTAATCATCATACACTTTTATATACGATTATATACCTACATAGGTATAGGTAGTATGGTCGTACTATACTAAAAAACCTCGAAAATTTCATGTCCATCAACTAAGGAAAACAAATTTGGAAAATAAATCGGTAACATAACGGGAATTTGTAGCTTTTTTGCCGTTAATTAGTTTTGGAATTTAACCTTTTTGTCGCTATTTTCGTTTTTTTTTTTCAAACCATGTGTTTCATTACAAAACAACTTCACTATAAATAACACTATCAAAACATGATAAGCTGCTGAATTTGCCGCTTTTTTGCCGCTAACTAGTTGTGAAAGACAATAATTTGCCTCTCTTTTTTTTATACAAAAAATTAATTTAAAAAAAAAAATTTGACGCCAATTTACAACTTCACTAAAAACAACACTATCAAAAAATTATTAAGGTGTGAAAGAAAATAATTTGCAGCTCTTTTTTTTATAAAAAAAAGGATCTTGACTAGACGATGGCCCTTATTGCGAGTGTCGTTTAACTTTCGATGCGATAAAAGTCGAAAGCATCGATAAATTTTCGTTTTGGTATTGTGTAACTTGATCGACAGAGATATCTATTACTGTGAATAACAAAAACGCTTATTGTGAATAAACCTTATATTTTTGCATTTGGGTTAGTGCCAGTGATAGTACATGTAGGAAAAAAATACTTTTTAGTCTTAAATTGAGTCAAGAAGTATTTCCAATTAATAGATCAATTAAAACAGAAAATTTTAGAAATCTTTGAAATGTGACGGAAATCATCTAAAAACTGTGTAACACTGGCAGAATTTTTTTATGATGCAATTATAACGCAGTCCTATCACATGCAATTCTTAAAAATAAGTGCTGAGTATCTATACTACACTAACTATCAGCTAGAAGGCACCTTCTTTGCTGTGTGTCTGTGAAATGACACGAAGATTTTCCTTTGTTCTCTTGTAATATTTTATCGTTGGGAATTTTGTCGGGACATTTCTTACAAAAGTATGGGCTTTTTTGTTTTGCAGTTTTATCACTGTCATATGTTTCAGTCATTCCTATATTTTGGAATTTGACAGATAGCAAACAAATTTTCATCAGTAAATCGAAGGAATAGTTTTTTCTTACAATAAATGTTTTAATACTTGTTTTCTTAAAAAAAAATTATTTCATGTTATTTGTTATTAATTTACATCTTTTCTTTGTTTGAAATAGTTATAAGAGTAATACTATAATGTTAGGTAAATAAAGATTATCTTGATGTGTTTCAGTGATTGTTGTGTTTTATTTTCCTTTATTTATTGTTATATTGCTCTGTGATTAAAACAATTGTTATTTTAGAAACAATAAAACCATATTAAAAAGGAAATGAACATACATTTGGTGAGAAAATTAAACTCGTTGTAAGCAGTCGATCAGAAAAATGTGAACGACAAAGATCGATAGCTTATACGAAATTTTTCGTTCACAATTGAGATTCGCAATACCAAATTAAATTTTCGATGTTCGACTATCGACAAAAGTCGTTTATCGATAGAAAAATGACACTGGCAATAAGGCCCTATGTTTCTTTACTGAAGCATTATCTTATACGTGCAAGTTAATATAGCATGCACCTACGTACATTCAATTCGCCATATCTCTGTTCCCCGGCAATTCTGGTTCTTACCGCCATATAATTAAAAGAAGTGCTAGCAATAAGCTTTAATTTAACATGCATTTCAATTCTGTTGGATGAACGACTAATTTGCCCATCATCCTTTAAGAAGACTACCAGCTTATGATTTGACAAGAAAAATGTGAAACCACACATTTAAGCATTGGAAAATTTACATTGAATGATGACGTGATGCAGCTTTAAAACAGCATTAACAGAAGATTTTGATTATCAATCAACACAACGGTTCAATATGAACGGTTCCATGTAAGATGTAGGTTCAACAATTAACTTGTATTGATTTAACGCGATGATCAGGTACCTTTGTTAAATATTTAAACGGAAAACAGCGTTTATAATAATAACAACACTGTAATTGGTTAATTTTTTTGATGATTTTACATGATTTTTTCCGCATTTTGATAAAATTTCAGAATTAAATTGTTGTTAATTAATTGATCGGTATGTACTCAATTTTTTTCATAAACAATTCATAAGAAAAAAAGAACAAAAAACTGTCAACCATTGAAAAAATTGTGCATAATAAAAATAAATGTAAGAACAAAAAAATAGCTTAATCCTTGGGATAGATATATCCCCAACATAATCCTGTATCATCGATGCCTTTACATGGATATCGGGTTTAAAAATATGTTTCTATATTTCATTCTTCTCAAACAAAAAAGTCTCCAAGTCCAAGTGAAATGTATACGTATATAAAAGAGAAAGAGAACATCGATTGATTGCCATGCAAACTTTATACAATCGTTACATTGGTATAGTGAAAGACAAAAACAAGGACTTTGTTTTCGAAAAAAGAAAAAAAATACTTTACAGCCAAGACAACGAAAACACATACACATAAATTTACCTTTAACGCAATCGTAGGTTAAGCAATAAAAACGAACACCTTTTACCTTGTGCATAAAACGGAAGGTGTCTGTCGAGTTGACTGATTTATTGCCAACAAACTTCACCCAGATTGTCTTTTACTTTAGAAAAATGATTTGGTCAAATGGCAATTTCAGAAGGGACATAAAAAGGAAAGGGTTTTAAGAAGAAAAAAATAAACGTAAAAATGTTATCTCAACTATTTTTTTTATGATGAAATTTTTGTATTTCTTCGAAAGGGAATGATTGAAAATAAACCTTTGTCTGTGGATCAAATTTTGTAATTTGATTTACCCGATGTGTAAACACTTTAAAGACAACTTAGGATATCTATATTCATTTGAAAAAAAAACCATTTTATATGTTTGGAGTTATCAATGTGTAAATAGACTAGAATATCATCATACAAAATTTGAATTTGTTTACATTTGAATTATAACAATTGTTATATTTTTGTTCGTTTCGGTTCTTGAGATGTGGATATACAGGGTGATTCACCTAAGGTGTGCCAAAAAGGGAGGGGCAATTTTCTAAAACATTGACTTAAATCAGAAAAAAAATTATTTAAAAATAACGGTGAATGATACAAAGCCATGTTATACCTTTTTGGAAAGCCAGAAAACTAATCTTTTATTTTATGTTTAAAAAAAGTTGTTTTAGTAAACAGTTTTAAAAAAAATAGTTTTCAAACTCGAAATTTAAAAAAAAATAAAAAAACAAAAATTTAACTAATTTTTTTTTTTAAATTTTGTGTAATTAACTATTATTTTAATTTTCAAACTTCAACGGCCTTATTAATTTTTAGTCAAAAACGGAAAACCGGATGCAAAAAAGTATCTTAATTTTTGAGAAATTAAAAAAAATTAAAGTAAAACTAGTAAGTAAAGTAAAAAGTTAATTCGTTTTTTTTATTATTTGCTTAAAATCGGATGGTATGTAATAAAATCCAAAAAGGGATAATTCCCCAATTCATAACTGTCCTGACCGGGTCTAACTTCTAAAAAAAGATGTTTTTATTTGGAAAAAAGTACTTTTAGTTTTTTTTAATTTCTCATTTGGCATTTGGTTTTTGTTTTTGACTAAAAACTAATAGGAGCATTGAATTTTGGAATCAAAAATAATAGTTAATTACATAAAATTTAAAAAAAAATTAGTTTGAAATTTTTTTTAAAATTTTTTTTTTTCAAAATTTTGAATTTCAAAATTTATTTTTCAAAAACTATTAATCAAAACAACTTTATTAAAAAAGAAAATAAAAGAAGAGTTTTTCGGCTTTTAAAAAAAGTATAACATGGCTTTGTATGTTTTACTGTTATTTTTAAATATTTTTTTTTCTGATTTAAGTCAATTTTTTAGAAAATTGCCCCTCTCGCCTAAACGGGGGGAGATAGACCACCCCTTCTATACGATTTTTTTTTTCTTGTCTCAATTCAACCTACTCGCTCTATTATTTTGCACACTTTAGGTGAATCACCCTGTATATATATGTAGGTATATGTACAAACAGAACGATTGCTTCGTTATTTTATTCTTACATACACAGTGTGTATTACACATACTTCGTAAGCAAAGATTTAATTGTTTTAAATTAATTTCATCCTACAACGAAGCTTAAAAAAACATTAATTTTAATTCAATTCATGTGTAATACATAAAAGCACCGTGTCTCGCACCGTGGAGTATTTTTATGCAAGTAACTGTTTTCATAAGGTAATATAAGTTTTTTTAAATTTGTCATCAACAACTAAGTGAAGAGATACTTTTTTATGCGAGCTCAAAAAACTCATCAAGCGGTACATATAAACATGGTAGTATCTTTATACAAGCAACAGCTTTTATAAAAAAGTTTTGTGCGTTGTAGTATTTTTGTGTAATTTTATTAGTAATTTAAATCTCTCGCTACAGTTTGTAAAATGTGTTCCTGTTCAAAATCTTCGTTTAACAAGTCTTATAGAAATGTTTCCATTGACTTCGAATATTAAGCTTTATAGAAGCTTCTTTTTTTTGCGTTTACCTAACTACCTAATTTAGTTAGTTAAAAAATTTAGCCAAAGTTAGATACGTTAAGTGCTAAAAAAATAAAAGACTTCTATAAAGGTTAATATTCAAAGCCAATGCGAAGGTTTTTTAAGACGACTTAATAATTTGTAGAAAATCAAGAGATTTTGGCTTATCAGTTCAGGGATCTATCAGCAAAATCCTTATAGGTCATGTTAGTCTTGGCTCTTGATGTGGTCTTACCATAAACCTGTAAAGGCAAGTCCTCATATAGAAAAAGTTTCTTTGAATTATTAAATTAACTTGATTAATTAACGCGAAAAGTATATAGCAAGTGCTTATAAGTGAGATTTTTATTAAACTGCATGCAAGTTGAAAGAAAAAATCCAAATCATCAGTTGCCTTTCCATTTTACGTCGGTAACATATGCTGTCCTTTTTGGTTATAACCTTCACCAGCTTCAACTTCTCACAAATATAAAGCAGTCTTATGTAAAAAAACAAATTGAGAATTCTACTCCTTCAAAGGATATCGAGCTTTATATCCATTCGATCACAAGCAGGTGCTTTGATTTGTTCATCGAAATATTTCTTTCTTAAATCACTTTGTATAAGGACATTCACATCCTATTTGTTTGTGGAATATAGAGACATTCCAATCACATTCTCAGAGTAAAGTTATGCCAACCATCAGTGAAATGTATGTCAAGTCAACATCGCACACCGAATCATGTGTCTCTCATTTAATTTGAATGTTTGCCTTTGTCTCAACCTCTTCAAATAAAATTCACTGTTCACTGTTCAACCAGCACGACAGATGTGGGCGACAGTATATGATGGTTCTGTCTGCCTCTGCCATTTGTGCGGATTCAATTGCATCCAATCAGGCGTTCTGTCGTGTGTTTTTCGGCTTCCATACTTCGACCAAGTGTAGAATATTTATCTTCAACACAACAATTTCGCCAACGAACTTGATACAAAAAAAAAGTTCCCGACATCATAGAGTCGACAGAGGATGTCGGAGGATGTCGGTGGTCACTTAAGACTGGGTCGTATTGCTAAAAAGGGGGATGCACTAAGTAGACAAACTTCATTCACATACTTCCCGCCCCCGGATAAACGAACGACTGACGTACGATGCGGAGCGAAGGGTATAAAAACCTGGATACCAGCAAACGAAATGAATCAAGAGGAGCATATACCATCATATCGTTTTACGAAGCACTGCTTCGTTTGATCATAATAGTTCGTTCTGTGATGATGGGTTTGTTTGTTTTAAGCCATTTTGTTTCAGGATGCGCTTGATTTCTGTTCGTCCTGTTTTTCATTTTTGTATCTTATTTGCACTAGGGTGTAAGAATCGTACCGGTATTCCAGTATATTTTTGTTTATTTTTATATAAGATGTTGCGGTCTGGTATTAGTGGTCTCAGTTTTGAATATCCCATATTTTTAAAACAGATTGTCCAACAGTCACCTCTATTGTATTTAATGGATTGAATATAATAAACTCGTTTAAATTAAAAAGAAAAGTTTTATTTAAAATGAACTTATATGTTGAAAAGATTCTATAAGAATAAATATTTTCTGAAAAACAGTTTTTGATTTTCTAATAAAAACTTACTCGATTTAAATATAAATAACAATATTGAAAATATGTACATAAAGTAAAATTAACATACATAATGAAATAATCTTATTACTTCAATACTTTCCCTTGTTAATTGATACCTATATATATTTTCAAATTACTCCCATTTCACTGCACAAAAGTTTTAATCTTGGACAAGGAAGTGGTTTCTTCATAATATGCGACTTGATTTTCTGTTGATACTTGTTGAATTTAAATTTTACCTTCAGTGACTTTCTCCCGAATGAAAAAATGTTTTGTTGAAATGTGTTTTGTTCTTCTATGAAATTCAGGATTTCGTGCAAGTCTGACTGAGGCAGAATTGTCCACTTAAAGAACTGGAGTTGCTTTTAATTCCGTCAATCCTCTGAATAATCTGGATAGCCAAATTATTTCCTTCGCTGCCTCATTTGCTGCTACAATCTCGGCTTCAGTAGTAGAGGTTGCAACCATTGCATGCCTTTGACTAGGCCACGAAATAGCACCTCCTGCATGCGTTATAACAACACCAGAAGTTGAACGTCCGGTATTTTTGCATCCACCGAAATCTGCATCACTAAAACATTCTAAAATACCGCTTCCTATGCTTGGTCGATATTGAGTTCCATACTTTAGAGTTCCAGCTATGTATCGGAATACTCTTTTAATTCTTGTCGCATCTTCCGTGGTAGGATTCTCAAGAGATCTTGATAAAAATCCTACACTGTAAGCCAAATCTGATCTCGTTCCTAGCATAAGATACATGATCGCACCAACAGGCTGTCTGTATGGGAAGTTATGTTCTTGAATGTCTACTTTCCCTGATTTTGTAATTTCTGAAGACTTCACCATAGGTGTTGATACTGGCCTGCACTCCATAAATGCATAACGCTCAAGTATTTTTCTTGCATGCGATTATTGGCTAACTTCTTATTACTTCAATAACCTCGAGCTACGAAAAGCAAACCCATTTTTTTTTTATTATTTTAAGTCAATGGAGAAGAATTTTAGGAAGTCAGTTAAAATGAATGTGATTCAGAATTATGTATATAAAAGCTGTTTCAACTCGGACACCAAACGAATTGGGGGAACTACGACTTCAGTTTTTTTTTTTTATATTAATATCATTATTCTTAGTTAACAAAATTTCAAATATTTCCAAATGCGAATCAAAGATGGTTTTTCTGGAACCTGATATATTAAGACGCATTAAATTTGGAGTCACATTAGAAACCAAAGCAGAAACAGCATCTACATTTAAATTTGTCCACGAACAATTTAAACTGTTTAAATTTTTTAATTCCGTCATCATTTTGCGCACACTCCATGCTTCCAGGCCGACTACCATTGCAAAGTTCAATGCCTCTAAATCAATGTTCTTAGCTATTTCATCACATATTTCATCATTCACTGGAACATGTTCAAGGCTTAATTTCTTGAGTAACCGACATCGTGAAAGCAGCGACTTAAGAGAGGGCTTCGTTATAACTGCCATACTAAGGTCTAAATACTGAAGTATTAATCTGGATACATTTGAAGAAGTTCGGGATCGTATGCTGGATGGCTCATCTCAGATTGAGCTAGTCTAAGGATAACAACACCGCGGGGTCATATATCACCAAGAGCTCCTGCACGCAGTGATCTGCCTCCCAAATCTAAGCGCGTCCACAGCGACTCATCTCTTGCACAGCAGTTGAATCTCTGGCACACGTAGCTACATCGTATGAGGGTCTTTTTAGGGAGTGATTTAAAAATATGAAGAATAATCTCATCGGATAATTTTAAAAAATGGTCTTTTCCATCCGACCCACGGATAGTTATCTATTATTTGTTCTAAGAATAGTTAGTGACAATTGTATTTAAAATTCAAAACAGTATTATTGTCACTTCAATAACTAATACTTAATTTAAAAATATATATTAATCCAAAGCATTGTATATACATTTCTAAAGTATTTTCATGCTGAATAATCACCGCCTGGCCATCTTAAGAAACTTGTGAATAACACATTTTTAGGTTCGTGCACTTACTAGGTGTCTATTATGTTACCCTAACAACAGTCGTAAACATACATGATTTTTGTTTTGTTTACGACTCTTGTCAAGGAAATATTGATTTTAGAACCAATAAAATACATTATTCTTTTTGGTTGACGACCATTGTTAGGGTAACATAATAGACACTTAGTAAATGTAAGAACCTCCAAATGTGCAGTTCACAACTTTCTTTAGATGGCGCTGCTCCATGGTTGTACTATAGAAATTTATATACAATGATACAATTGAAGATATGGCTTGATGAACAAGAGTATAAGCTCTAACTGCTCCATTCAAACTCTACCGATGGATTGCGACCTTGTCGTGGTGGTAGGGCTTAAACTGTTCATTATTCTACGGCATCTAAGATGTCTTGATCAGTGAACTAACTGCAATCCGGGAGAACGCCTCGTCCTAGGACGTTCACCCTTAAGTTTGATGAAGAACCAGAGCATACCTAATTGTTTATTTATAAACATCTTCAGTGTAATGTCCGTGTTCAATAGGTAACCTATCCCAGGATTAACTGGGTAACGGCCCTACATCAGGCAAAAGTAGTTAGGGCAGGGGAATCACGAAAGTGTCCTTGACGATTACTCATTTAAAAAAGGGAACTTTCATAACATGAGTGTTTTGTTGGTTTTTCACTGGGCTAGTGCCATTGTGATAGTAGCAAATAAGCAGGGTGGTCTTTGTAACTCAAGGAGGCCACCCGAAAAGGCGGTAGATAACTACTCTATCCCAGAACATAAACTGGGTAACGAGCGTTACTACCGTCAAAAATTGAGTAAGTTGAGTGGAATTGACGGAAGTTGATATGTGGAACTTGAGTTTGGTTCCAGTTCCTCAACTAAACGACGTTTTAGGTTTGACGTACAATAAACTTAGCACGGGTGTTAGGGGCCCTAGAGTTTGTTCGAGAGGAATGTCCTTTATGGAATTTAATCATGATCATTCTCTACCCTAACAGTTGGGCTGGCCCTTTCGGGGAGCTTCGTGCTGGCTGTGGTTATCCATAGCGGAAACATTTGGCACTTCGGTGCAAGAGATGTAAGCGGTCTCGCTTCTTAACAAGGAGTGTGCACATACCTACATGTTCTCAAATTTGTTGCTGCGGTGTAATCTACTTCGGTAATTACACTTCAGGACGCTAGTTTACGTTCAATTGAACTCGCAGTGGGTTTGCCCAACGTGGTGTTTAGAAGCTTAAACGCTCAGGTACCCACGTAAAGCTTTTCCAATCACTGCTCCATTCAAATTTTTTTCCACTGAATTTGGTGCATAAGTACAGCTCAAAGATTCTTTTAAACCACTTCCTTCCATTATATACATAATCGATCCAAAGAATGACCTCATCAAATTAAACCACCCAGTTTCACAATTATCTTGGTTTTCAAACTTTAAAAAAAAAATCATATCATTTTTTCGTATACCTATTCCGTTTGAACTTTAAACCCTCAGGTAACTTGCCACAAAATCAAGTTTGTGCGACCCAGTCGTGCTCTTTTGTTTTTACTTAAAATGAGCTCTTTATACAGCGGTGAATATGGGACACCCTTTATATTTAACTGGTTCATTTAAATGTATTCAACTAAACAAAGACAAAAACATAAAGATACCTATTTTTAATTGAAATGGTTTTGTTTAAGATGGTTTTGATTTAAATTTTCAACCTAAATTTAATGCTAGGTAAATACTTTCTCTTTTAAATAAACGTTTGGAAATTTTACCTTTTATCTGATGATGTGAACTAAAAATTTCCGTTCCTCAGACCTCAATGATGATGTGGTTCATTTATTATGTAAAAAGATGACACTCTTTTTTTATTCTCATATAAAACACTAAAGATATACAAAATGAAAATTAATATAAATAGTAAATACTGTTCCGTATGAACGTGTTCTTATTATAACTTTGGATTATGAAACAGTAATTATTACTTATTACGTCTATATCTTAGTAGAGGAATTTAACGAAATTAATCATTTAATTTTTTTTTTTGAAAGACGATGTTGACGAAATTTTTCAATTATTTAAAAAAAACAATGATAATTTCTATCCTTTCAAATTTAAACTTATAAAGAGTTAATAGCTGATTTCTAAAGTCTAATTAAATAATTTTTATTTAAGGTAATTTCCTTTAATAAATAATTAAAGTCTGAGGACTAAATTTAAATAAATTAACAAATAATTCAGACTTTTAAAATTGAACTTACTATTTTAATTATGCGATGACAAATGTCATATTTAAAGATAAATTACTGCTGACTTACTGGCTGAAAAGTATGAAGTAGCCTGCAGCGCTGTCAAAGCCACTATTAAAATGTAGCTTATTAAAGTAGAAAGCTCGTTCAGAATGGTGTAGCAGATCATAAATTAACATATCAGGCATTTAGCTTTGTTTTGGTTTTTATTGTTCGTCAAATGCCAAAAAGTAGCCAGGGGCGCACGCTAAAGTTGAAGTTGAGGGAACTTCAGATACAAATTCATAGCGAATTATAGGATTAGCGTTGTTTCTACTTTAACAGTGATACAAGATACAGCTATACTGCCCTCTTAAGCAAAATTAGAATTTTTAGCGAAGCGCATGCTGAGAAATGACGAATTTTCTTAGGCTTTCGACAGATTTTTTTTCGGTAAAACTTATTTATTTACTATTTATGTAAATAAATAAGTTTTACCGAAAAAAAAATATACCATTTTTTTTAAATAATATACTTTTTTTTTATTAAAAGTTATCATCAGGTTTCAGAGTTTGAGACTAAACAAAACAAGAAAAAAATTGAGTTACGACCTTTTCGCCTAGGAGGGCGGTATAGCTGTAAATAAAACTGGTATTTCCGTGTACACTCCGTGTCACTTGATTAAGGACACTCAGTTTTCTATTTTCATTTTGCGATATTTTTCAAACCCCTCGGTATTTTGGGAAAAACCAAATGCACAATGAATAAAAGATATATTAGCTTTATATTGTAAAAAAAATTAGGATTATGTTGATAATTGCAACATTTATGACGCTTTTTCCAAAAAGGTCATAAAATGTCCCGGCTTTTTTTGTTTCACTTGATTAAGGACACTAGACAAATTTACCTGTTTCAAGCTTAAAAAACAATTCAGCAGTAAAATGTTTGTTTAAATAAATAAATGTAAGTTTTATTGCGAGAATTGCAACAGTTTTTAGTAATGGATACTACCTCCTGATCGCTGAAACACTTCAAGTAGCCTCATAGAGTAGATTCATAGTTTTGTCAAATAAACAAGCGAAATTTCGGACCAGGCTTGTTTTATGGCTTCAATTATCTCTTCCATTTCATCATACTGGCTTCTTTCTTCGTATACTTTTTTTTGAAAGCCAACTCACACGTTTTCCATGATGTTCAGGTTGGCTTTTACGTGCGGCATTCAATGGTAGTCTCTTCTTTAATTTTTTATGGCGATATGGTCGGCCTTCTCTATCACCCGAAAAACAGTCGACCTACTAGCTTTTACTCCAGTTTCTGCCTTGATTTTACTTACGGAGATCCTTGAATTTGAAGCTGTTCTCAGTATCGGCCGTACTTTCCTTACATGTTAGTGATCTTCTAATTCTTCCTTTGCGGTTCTTTCCATACCTTTCCGGGTCCTTAAGATAATTGTTGACAACACACTTGCTTCTTTCAATCTTCTTGGCTATAAAACGGATGGATTACCCTTCTTCCCGGTAAACTCGAATTTGGCCAATTTAATCCTTGGCTAATATCTTTCCTCTGCCCATAGTAGTGGATTGTTTGCAGTTTTTACTTGAACTAAGTTCCCTCATACTTCAAGTACCCCTTTATTTGATTAAAAAAACGGTAACAGGTAGACTTTGACACTGTCCTTATAATCATGTGAAACAAAAAAAGCCGGTACATTTTATGACCTTTTTGGGAAAAGCGTCATAAATGTTGCAATTTGTTTTTTCCCAAAATACCAAGGGGTTTGAAAAATCGCAAAATGAAAATAGAAAACTACCTGTCCTTAATCAAGTGACACGGAGTGTATATTCTATATATAGGTGACATCAGTTATTTAGAACATTTGAACATTGTCATCACTATATGAACCTGCATATAAAACATCTTTACAAATCATGAGTAATAAAATTTCAAAAATTTTATAATTATTTGTTTGAAGGTGAATTTTCTTTTATTATCGGTAAATCAATAAAATATTAAATGCAATTTAATTATCACTAAACATAACTGGATTGACTTCACCATACAGTGCATGAAAGGTGATAAAAGAGAAAAATTGTTAGCTTTTTGACAACAAAGCAATCTATAAAATCACTCACTCAATGTCAATTTTCCACGCAGCACAGTACAAGTGGTAAAACATCCATATATACATGGTTTCCTGCTGTGGAACCATACTCCTATATTTATTGATTTTTTTTTTCAGTGATGTACCGTCGTATACTTTGAAAATTTTGATTTTGTTCAAAACTTCGTTTGTTGTCGACGTCTTATCCAATGCAATTCTTCATCTTTTCTCAAAGGACTAGCGCTTGTGTTAGGTATGCAATTGCAAGACTTTATCAGACAGATTCAGGCGACATCTATATAACGGTTTCAACAAGTCAACAACAGTGTTTTATTCCATGTATACCATCATATTTGTTGGTACCTCTACAATGTATACATTATACAAAAGGACAATTTGTATGTACTCTGTTTACATCTTTCTTGTTATTTTTTCATAAATTTTCCTTGGAGAGCGCTCTTTTATGTGTGTGCACTTGAAGACTGCTTTGAGTTTTCTTTTATGTTTACCATTACGATTGCGTTATAATTGGTCAAATAACAATCGCACTTGTTGCTGTGGTTGGGTTGGGTTTGGGTATATCCTTCCAGGTCCTTCTTGGATAGGAGCATAGTACGTAATAATTAAGAATAGGATGCATACACTGATGTTGTATAGATAACCTTAAAGTTAGAGTCAGAAGAAATAGGTCTAGATTTGCAATTATTTGAGGTTGATATAAATTACCTAATGGAATTTTTTTGAATACTAGCTATGTAGCAATTTTTCCTACTAGATTTGTTTGTACAGATAAACAGGTAGCTTCTCAAAGCAAAGCATTGCCGCAAAGAGCAATTAAAGAGCTGCTAATTAAATGGACAAGCAGAAGAGAAGAGCCACTTGGTTCTAATAAAAAAAAAGAAACGCATAAACCCATGAAAAATGGAAAATGCCGGAATTGAATACTTTAAGATTCAATCATATGAACCCGTACCGATATCTACAGAGAAAAAAAAATAAAAGGCACGACTGGGTCGGACAAACTTGCTCTTGTGTAAGATTACTAACCATTGGCTTAGGATACTAAGCAAGAAACTATAATAAAAAATCGGAAGTTAAAAATAGTTTCTATATCGTTTTTATGGCAAAACAAAATTCTAACGAAAAACTTCTTTATTGGCAAAAAATCAGTCACACAAAATCCTATCAAAATCGATCGTATTTTTTTCGAGAAAAGTCAGATTTTCTATAGAATTTACATGGCAGGTACCGTTAATAAGGTGATACTAATAAAAAAAATTCTAACGAAAAACTTTATTATTGGTAAAAAATCAGTCACACTAAATTTTATCAAAATCGATCGTATATTTTACGAGAAAAATTGGATTGTCTTTAAGGCTTATTTGCCAGGTACCGTTAATATGTACTTATTTTGAAAAAATGAAAAACACAACCTTTGGCTGATTTGTAGCCAATTTTAATTGTACGAAATTTTAAAAAATCGATCGTATTTTTTACGAGAAAAAAGGAATTGTCTAAAACGCTTGTATGGTACCGTTAGAAATCTAGTTGTAAATTTTTTTTATCGAAAAACATCAGCGTTTTCAAAAAATAAGCCATGTTAAATTTTATCAAAATCGTTTGAATTATCTGTTACGTTTATATGGCAGGTACCGTTATTTTCAGACCTAGGATTAAAATCAAAAATACGCCTAGGGCACATTACTCTCAAAATACAAAGTACCAAGTTTGAAGAAAATCGGCCCAACCGTATGGGCTCTGTAGGTGTCGTTATATCTAGACTGACAGACAGAACTGTCAGAACTGCTTTTTTCGTGTTTTTATCATCGTATAATGTCATGCTTGATTGATATCTCAAATCTTTCTTTTTTTAAGAATAAAAAACTTGCCTTATAGTACCTACATATAATCGCAAGTAAAAATGGACCCGAAATAGAAGAATCACTCAAGATGATGACGCTGATGAGTTTATGGAAAGTCCATTCCTTTAGGCTTTTTGATTTCAAACCTAATGAAACTTTCGTAATGGACAATCCGAGACATAAATCTATGTTTACCTGAACTTAAGGAACTAAGGGCCGTTATTTAAAAAAACTCAAACATAATAGTGCTGGCAGGAGGTGTTATGGTAGCAGTATACATTACCCGTTGAAAGAAACCTCAGCATCGTGTGACGAATACTCAAAAAAGAAAGCCTCAACGAAATCTTTGATATCTATAGAAGATATATATAAAGGGTGTTTTTTTAGAGGTATAGAACTTTAAATTGCAATAAAACAACGATGGAATATTCGATTAACATAATTTGTTATTTATTCGAAAGATAATCTTGTGGCTTTACATTTTGAATATGATTTCTGGAATATGACTACCACGGCTGGCTCGGATGTAGTCCAATCTGGACGTCTAATTTTCGATGACTTTTTCCAACATTTGTGGCCGTATATTGGCAATAACACGGCGAATGTTGTCTTCCAAATGGTCAAGCGTTTGTGGCTTATCCGCATAGACCAATGACTTTACATAACCATACAGAAAATAGTCTAGCGGTTTTAAATCACAAGATCTTGGAGGCTAATTCACAGGTCCAAAACGTGAAATTAGGCGGTCACTAAACGTGTCTTTCAATAAATCGATTGTGGCACAAGCTGTGTGACATGTTGCGCCGTCTTGTTGGAACCACAGCTCCTGGACATCATGGTTAATCAATTCAGGAATGAAAAAGTTAGTAATCATGGCTCTATACCGATCACCATTGACTGTAACGTTGTGGCCATCATCGTTTTTGAAGAAGGACGGACCAATGATTCCACCAGCCCATAAAGCGCACCAAACAGTCAGTTTTTCTGGATGTAACGGTATTTCGACATACACTTGAGGATTAGCTTCACTCCAAATGCGGCAGTTTTGTTTTTTGACGTAGCCATTCAACCAAGAGTTTCGACAAGAAGCTTATCTGCTCAAATGGATATAAGCAGACAATCATTGCAGTCAATTATACACAATGATTTGGACGTATTCAAAGTTAAAATTCAAATGGCCAACAAACTGCTTGCAGCAGACTTGCCGATTGGCTTGTAATTTTGCCAGAAGATTTTGATACAAACGGCAACATAAACAAACAAAATATTTGAAGTGCTTCCAACATACAGGTAATACTCCATGAGACGGAATTGCATCCACTTAGTGTGGTGTGCAGATTCATCACGGTCACACCGCTATACGGTTACTCGAGACCGTTACTTGAGCATGTTGAGAGAGTTTTTCTATCCATAGAACTACGCCAAATGAGAATTTCTTTCAACTCTGTGTGATTTCAGCAAGATCGTGCAACTCCTCACATAGCCCGGCCTGTTATGAAAAAATTGCGACGAAAATTTCCCAATAAGCTGATATCCAGAAAATCCACACTCCATTGGCCACCCAGGTCACCTGACCGTACTGCACCTGACTTTTTCTTGTGGGGTTATTGCAAACAGGAAGTCTACAAATTTAAATGAACTAAAGCAATCCATTAGGATTAGAGAAGCAATTGCGGCTATTCGTATTCCTGTCTCAACTCTCCAAGCAACTTTTTGGCATTTAAATTTCATTATTTGAAAAACTAGTTAATGAATGAGTTAAAGAATGAGCATTAACATGAATAAAAGAAAATTGAATTCCATAAACTGAAAAAAAAGGAAGTTATTTGAGTTTCTTAATGTAGCAATATTCATCAGCAAAGAAGTTCCTCTTGATTTGGGAAACAAGATATTTTTTCCGAACTTTTTCTTAGCCAAAATAAAATTTGGTGGAGTGAAATAATGGCCGCAAAATTAAGGGCCGCGGGTCTTAATTTCCACTTTGAAAGGAAAAAAAATCCCACAGGCATTAATTCCTTTCAAAAATTACAATTAAATCCGCGAGTGTTATTTCCTAACCGTTGAGATTGGTAAGTGAGATTGATGGAGTGAAATAAAGTCCGCGGAATTAAGACCCACGGGGGTTAATTCACACTTTGAAAGGAAACAACGCTCACAGGCATTGATTCCTTCCCAAAATGGCAGTTAAATCCGCGGGTGTTATTTCCCAACAGTTGAGATTGGTAAGGGGGACATGCTGCCCCCCTGCAACCCCCCAGCCAGGGCCACTATAGAATTTAATGTGGGTGAGAGTTTGGGTGGGTGCAAGAACCGCGGGTCTTTTTGACACTTTGAAAAGGAATTAATGCCCGCGGGTGTCATTTCCTTTTATAGTGGTCTTATTTCACTGGACTTGAAAATTTACCAAATAAATATTGTGAGACAATTCAAATTTATTTTGATTATTGCGGAATGAGATATGCGAAAGGAGTTCTGTCCAAATGACCCGCAACCACTGTATTGATTTTTTTTAAAACAAATTGAAGAATTTAATTTTTTTGTAGGAAACTTATGATTGTAATTAGTTACATATGTGTCTAATTATGCACTTATTAATACAGCTGTATTTTGTTGACTTTGTTCTACCCCATTTTACGTGTGAATTTGTATGATTTTAAAATTCTAGAACTATCTCTTTAAATAAATAAACCAAAAATATTATTTATATGATGATAGCTTTTACCTTATCAACTAGGTATATTTTGGAGCCAATCATTTAAAAAGATTAAATTAAAAAATTAGTTAATCTTGTATTTGATTTAGCAAATTATTGAATAAATTTTAACATTTATCTAAAGTATATTTATACCTTTTTTTTTGTCAACAGACAGTATGCTGAACAAATAAATATCTAAATCCTTTCCAATTTGGTGGTGATATGTATCTAATATTTCAGTACGAACTGTACATATGAATTCTTATTTATGAATAGATATATGTGCTTAAGGGCTGTGAAATAACCATCGAATTTGTGGGTAATGCACCTCATCGGAAGGATTAAAATCGAATAATTGTTTGCGGTTGCACATATGCGCACCAAACCAAAAACACGTCCCTACAAATTATTTATTGTTATTGCTTTAACTTTTTGTATAACTGGAGCTGAGTTACTGGTAATAACTGCGGTGCGTAGGACTCTGAACGAACATTATAGCAGGGTAATCCATGGAATATATAAATATTTATAGTTTATGGTTATTGCATAAGGTTGTTGGATGTATATTAAGTCGTTTCGCATGTGAATAAATTGTTATTTATTAAATAAGCAAAAGTTACGACAATAATTCAGCGCCAAGGAGTATAATAATTGAAAGTTATTATCAATTTAGCACACGAAATGAGATACAACAAAGCATCATCCTGATTTTCAAGGAGCACCACAGATGTGGGTGTCGGAAAAGTTTAGTTCAATTGTTCATCCTTTAATGAAACTGTGTTGTTTTTCTTTGCTGCATGAGCATTTTAATGAATAATAGCAGAAAATATGTTCACACAAAATAATTTGTTTGGTTTTTAAAAGCAATGTAAAAAAAAGGACATTTAAAAGAATCCTTGGGGCTGTTTACAAAAATTACCTAGCAATTGAATGATATTTCTTTCCTTTTTTTTTTATGTTTTATTATCACAACTTTTAATTAGAAATCAAAGAAAAACAAAACAAAAAATGGCATCAGCATATCAGAGGTAAATAATGGATGGAAAAGAGATAACGAATAAATAAAAAAAGAATCTATTTATAAAGAACAAAATGAAAGAAGAAACATTTCCGTAATTTCATCTGAAATTAACAGAAAATAATTTCCTTTCCTATTTTGAATTTATATTGCTATTCGTTAAAAAAAAAAAAACAGCCAGAGAATAAGAAAAGGAGACACTAACATCAAGGCAAACTTTCTAATTTATTTTAATGCTATTCCAATGGATATCTACAAATACCAACTCATTAGCACAAAACAGAGAAACACATACTTTGAGAACACGATTTTAAAATAAGTTGATAATGAAGATATTTATGAGGATTTGCATTAAAATAGAAAATTAGTATCTATGTATAAATTAATTTATTTGTAGCTAAAATAAAAATAAGGACAATCATTTTATACACATTTTATACAATTTTTAACGTGTGATTTCTTAAAAACAACTGTTATACTTTTGGTTGCATGTATTTCTCACAAGAATTCACTACCACATGACCAAAACTTTTAAAATGCATTTACGTCCTTACCTATGTTGCAAAAAATATTAGCTCTATACAACATGCAACATAAAGAGCACGACTGGATCGCACGAACTTGCTTTTGTGGCAAGTTACATTCTTGCGAACGATTTGGAAATTTTAATAAAAAATAGTTTTTTTCGAATAAAAAAACTTTTTTTACACGAATTTAAAACTTGACGACAACTTATGAACACCAAAACTATTTTGGCGCCAAAGAAAGAAAGTTCAAAGAAATTTTTCATTAATGCAATGAATTTTATTCCTTAAGTTGATTATTTATTTAACTGACTACATGATGAAAATTATAAATGAATTATTTTCATTGGCTCAACAAAATTTTTACATTAAGTTTTAAATGAATACATTAATGAAATTAATGTAAAAATACATTTGGCTAATAAACGGATTACATTGACCCAACGTGTTTCCAATCTTACGTCTTTGTACCAGGGGCGGGTCTGATAAAACACAATTATGTCACTTATTCCATTAAATATGATTTTTTATTTTAATGGCAGAAACAACTGATCGATATCAGCATGATTTATAGTGATAACATAGCATTATCTTGTACCTGATTGACTCTGAAAGTGCTTCTAAAATAGGTTTTTATAGCTTCAATATCGGTGTTAAGAAGTTATTCATCGATTTAAGATTTCATAGCAAAACCCGTAAAAATTCTTCCGAAAATATATCAGACCACGGGATAAACTCTTATGTCTCTTTTTTTATTAAATTGCCAAGGGACTGAGATTTTCAAACTTTACCAGCCAAAAAAACATAGCTACTTGCGGTTTTACTAAGCCTTTATTATAATGTTAAAAAAAAATGTCTAGGGCATATAACAGAACGTGACAAGTACTTGTAGTGCAAGTAAAATCCGACAACTTGTAAAAAATTCTGTACCTAACACAAAATGAAAAATCTGTGCAGTGTGCACACATTGACAAGTGTAACGATGTGATATGAAAAGTGGGAAATTGTTTAATTTCCTCATTTCTGTAACAGAACGTGACAAGTAGGTATCAAGATATACTTGTCCAACTACAGCAAATTTTGAACAAGTGATTTTAATATTGTCATACGCTTACAAGTGGACTTTTTCTTACAAAAAGGACAGAATAAATATAGAATTCAAATAATATTAAACTAAAAATATATTTTTTATTCCGACTTCCTCCGAAAAAACATTTTTGTACTCTCTTGTTTTGTTAATAAGGCAATCTTCTTGTCCTTCGCAATTTGTGTCATTCTCTCTTCGCCGAACACTTGTCAAACAGTGTGGCCAAGTTGTAGTCTACGAGCTAGCGACAAAAATATTAACGTCATTTGATAACGAAAATAATTAGTCGTATTATCATCTCCCAGCACGGGTGATAAATAATCTGGAAGTCTGCCAAGCCTCCAGTGGTGGGTGTGGTCATTGAGGGAATTTTTTTTATTCTGACTAGTTTAACAATTTGCGTTGTGTTACAGAATACAATGGTCCTCGTCGGACAAGGAAAGTTGGACGAGTGAATTAAGACTAATCAACCTGTCACGTTGTGTTACAGGCCCCTGTAATTTTTTTTTTTTATGCAAACACTTACCAGGGGACTATTAAACTGAACGGTCAATCAACAACCTCCCTAACAAATGTCTTCTTCTCAAGTGACATAGCAAACTGATGCAATATACAAATACGATTTTGTTTTAAGACGACTCGCTACTTAACAGGCCTTGAGATGGAAGTTCGATCGATTTAGAAATTGCCGATATTTTTGACGTTTTCAATCTTGCAGAGGACTTATAAGCATTGCGTAGGAACTGAAATAGAAGAGTAGCAATGACTTGTTGATGTTAAAACGGAATTCCGACATGCCAGGGGACTCAGAATAAGATCCTTTGAAGAATTTTTTGAGCAAGAAAAAAAAAACTGCAATCAGCACAATTTCGATCTCGTTTACAGGGTGATTGGTTTAATGTGCACCAAAAAGCTTGAGCGTGTAGGTCTGGTCAAGAAAAAAATCGTATGGGAGGGGGGTCTATTTCCCCCCGTTTAGGCGGGAGGGGCAATTTTCTAAAAAATCAGAAAATAAATTATTTAAAAACAACGGTGAACGATACAAAGCCTTGTTATATTTTTTTTGGAAAGCCAGAAAACTACTCTTTTATTTTATTTTTAAATGAAGTTTTTTAAAAAAATTAATTTTCAAACTCAAAATTTTGAAAAAAAAAGTAAAAAAAAATTTTAAACTAATTTTTTTCGAAATTTTATGTAATTAACTATTATTTTTATTTTCAAAATTCAATGCTCTTATTAATTTTTAGTCAAAAACAGAAAACCGGATGCCAAAATGTATCTTAGTTTTTGAGAAATTAAAAAAAAAAATTAAAAGTAAAACTAGTAAGTACCTAAAGTAAAAAGTTAATTCGTTTTTTTGTATTGTTGGATTAAAATCGGATGGTATGTAATAAAAAATAAAAAAGGGATAATCCCTTAATTAATATGGTCAAATTTGGGAAACGAAAAAAAAATCTTAAAAATAGTTTTTCTTAATTTCTCAAAAACTAAGATACATTTTGGCATCCGGTTTTCTGTTTTTGACTAAAAATTAATAAGAGCATTGAATTTTGAAAATAAAAATAATAGTTAAATAAATGAGCGCTGTTCATTGTCAAAATGAACGATTTTTTTCATGTAGGTATGTAGAATGTAGATACCTAGGTAGTTATGCGATTTCATGGCTGCCGTGCCAATCGTCAGAATACTTTTTTATTAGTTTCGTTCTTCTATTTTACAACTTCATGTTTATTTGAAAAAATACGCTATTGAATTATTGAGTTCCCTGGCCTGGGCCATCAGGAATTCAGGTTCAATACCTCCCACACATGGTCATCGCACTACGCAATATTCTACTACTGTACTCAACTCGATTGTCAATTGTGTTCACTTATTAGAAGAATATTTTACTAATGATTTTTTTTTAACAAAATATGAATTTTTAGAAGCATAATAGATAGAAAGGACTTACCGAAAGGTTGAAATGGTGATATAAAGCTTCTTGAAAAACCAATCCTATAGGTATAGGTATACCTAGCAATTTATCATTAGTCACAATCACAACACACTTTAAAATTAAAGATTTTAAAACAAAATAAAAGACAAATCTTTTATGATTTCAAAACACAAAAAAAAATAATTTGAGAAAATGGAAATAATAATCACCAACACAATAATAGCATTACAAATTTGCAAGTTTTTTTTACTACGAAAAATTGATCAATTCCTTCTTATCCTTATCCTGTGCAAAAACCCTTTGGAATTCAGAAAAACTTGCGTTTTGGATTGCCTGCACTACTACTACTACCACCACGGCACCACCACAACACAAAACACCGTCACCGTCGGGAGTCGACGACGAAAACGAAAACAACCAAAACAAAACCAAGACGACATGTTAAAGAAATGAAAAATAAAATACTTTCTTTATGAACATTTACAAACCACTTCGGATCGTTATATGCTTAATAACACGTTTTCAATATTGTAAGCCGAATATTAAAAACGCAACCGGAAAATAAATTGTTTTTTACTCAAACGATTGGAAAACAACTAAAATTAACGAGCACTTTACACAACCACATCAGTCAGACTGACTTAGCCAAACCAAAAGATTAAAAAATATAAGGATGGTAAACCTTCTTACGTTTTACCCTCCAACAACCATATATTTACAATGTTGTTTTTGTAATTTCCATTCGTATTCGTGTAAAATTGAGAGGGGAACCAAGGTGAATAAGGCTTTTTAGGTTACCACGATATATCTCTTTCTCGTTCGCAGAGCAGTTTCAAAATCAGCAGTTCGCGGATGACAACTGAACATTTTATTTTTAATTGTTGAAAATTGATTGAAAACAAGAGCGGAAATATCAATGTTGTGCGCGAAAATTGTGAATAGTGTTTTATTAAACTTTTTAGTCACGGAAATTTCAAATTTCACAGAAAAAAAAGATATTATTTACAAAATTCTCTGACAAGATCTTGAGTTTGACAGTTTGAAAAGAGCGCGATACATAATTTCAATCTGTCATATCCGCGTAGTGTGAGCTGTCATTTATTTGTTTAAACAGTTCTACTTTTTTTTAGAGCCAGTCTTTTCAGCTCTGGTTATTTCTAACCTTTGGTTAATTCAGTTGTTAACCATAGATTTTGTATGTGTTTCTATGGTTACCAGCAAAATGTTAAATTTAACCAGACAAAAATAAAGAAAAAAAAAACTGAATTGTCAATAGACTGATGAGATGTGGTGGATTTCGTTTTCTTACCACAAACATTGATGTACGTTCATGGATGTTATAAAATTGAAAAGCTGCTCTAACATTGAATGCGACTTATCTAAAGCGCGTACTATACTACATTTATCTCTTATTATTTGTTTTGTAATTTAGTAATTGTTTTGAATTTTATAAAAGAAGATAAACATTAAATATTATTCAGCCTTATTAGGGAATCCAACGAATGAGTTGCGGAGGGAGTCTTACTCACTTTCGGTAGATTTGCTATTAGCGAATCCGCAAGCCATTCGCGGGAATAAATGTCGGTAACGTTGTTCGTAAAATTGGTATTACTGAAAACGAAAGGCATCCGCACCAACCACATCCGCACTCCATACAAATGTTGGAAAAGCAAATCCGCAGTAGAATTGGTGCGGATGAAAGTGATTTTTATGAAAAAAAGAAGACAGTTAACAAATCTGAATTTTTTGAAACAGAAATAAAAATTTTTGGATCGCCGAAATGCATAAAGTTTTTTTTGCAGTATAGCTATCTAGTAATTTATTGACAATGGCCGTTTTCGAAAACGTCATATGCGTTTTTTTAGGAAGTGCAACTTTGGTGTCGTTTTTTAGCCAAACCGTGGACATCTTCCTAGAAATAGGTCCCTACAACCCAGTGATTGCTGAAACACTGACGGATTAAGATTGGTAGTTAAAATCATTAAAAAAGGTTTAATTTGCGATATTAGATATTTTACGATACTAAAGTATCTTAGATTGCTTTTCTCGTGTGTACTTGAACGCTCCTAATGTCAACTTTTGACATCCACGATAATGCAGTTTCAAAAATGGAAAAGTAGTTCGCGGATCGATAATGCAGCTCATTCATCGGATTCAATAATAGAATTTTATGAGAATGTGGATTCACTGCGGATGCAACCGACTCCCGGGGAGTGAAATTTTGCGAATTCAGTAATAGGCATGATTGTTTTTGCTTCCGTTTGTTTCCTCTGCCGAAAATTCAACTTTTTTTTTTACTCTTATTTACACATTATTATAAAAAAAAACTGCAATGTTAAGGCTCTGTAAAACCGTGTGGACAGACGACGTGACGCGCGACGGTGCGGTCAATACAAATACTGGAAAAGTAAGAACGCAGCGGTCAGATTTTGTTTGTAAATTTTTACAAAGAACGTCGGACCGCGCCTTTAATCGTCGAAAATCAAGCAGTATGTACAAAATGAAACTAATTAGATTCGGAAATAGAACAGTAGGTACTCATGATTCCGATTTTTATAATTTGCAGCCGCCTCACGAGAGTCTACACTCCTTACATATTGCGCGTACCCATTTTTCTGAGAGCGGATTGAAAAATTGATTATAAATAAGAATTTTTAAAAAGTTGTTCAAATGCATAGAATAATAAATAAATAGAACATCAACTCAGGAGGCTCTACCCACTTTTACCTACAAACTTTCAAAACTGCAAAGTTTTAACTCTGTATGCGTGTTCGTGTATTTCAAATAGGACTGTCAAATTTGGCTAAACTTTGCCTTTTGCTGTTCACACGTATAAGTAATGTTTGAAATAAAAATACGATGAATTCTAAAAAAAAGTATTCGTGTAACGCTAAAAAGCACCTTGCATTTTTCCGGTTGTTGGTTACTAATTGTTTGTTAATACTTAAGGCTTTAGCATTGAATCTTCCTTCTGGTCACTAAATAAATGAACTTTAATTGAAAGCAAAGCTTGCTAAGTTTTGGAGCAAAAAACGTTTAAAAATGAGGGATGTCCTATTTAAGTGGTGAGGAGTGTATATATAGTCATGCTATAAGGCTCTGTGGCAAAACTTATTCACACGTATTAACTGATAGGAAATTACAGAATTTGCAGGTGAGCCAGGCAAGGTGGGGTCAATTCAATAATGGTTGATTCAAGTGTGGTTACACCATGATTCCGGAGTCATGAATCTTTTTCAAAATACGTTAGAACAAAAGAGAGAAAAACTCGAAAAAACCATCTTTTGCGCTAACGTGATTTGAAAAAGAGTACATGACTCCAGAATTATGGTGTAATAGCACACCAATTGTTTGAACAAGTTTCCTTCATATTTATTACTCTTGAAGAGAAATCGTATTTTTGTAACCAGTTTGGATTTTGAAATAATAATTCTTGTGACAGAAAATAAAGTTTTACTTATATTTTTTTAAGTTCATAATAAAAACAGAACAATTTGTTTATTTTTTAATTCATTTGTCGAACGTAAAAGAGAAAACAAAAGGTCCTTAAAAATATTCATAACAAGCACTCTTATTGAATAGCAAAAACAATATTTGGTTTACAAGCGAATTTAAAAATGAAAAAACAAAATCACCCATTTCTATACAAGTTCATCGTAATATGTTATGTACATTGTACATAATATGTATATGTTTTTTTTTTTTTTTTTTGTTTAAAAACAGGAGAGTAGGACTCAACAATATTTTTAACATATGTATGTAAGTAATATAATTGAAAATTGAACCCTCTGTACAAAAAAAAGGTATATAAAAATTGCATCAATTGAATTTTCAATGCAACGAGGTTCCCCAAATTTTTACTTTTATGTTTTTTCGGGAAAAAAATCAACTCAGTTGTAAATCTATTTAATAGAAGATGAGGGATGACAAATATTTTAAAAATATTCTTTTTATGAGGTATATGCTTTTTATGGGGTATGCTTTTATTAAGCACTGCAGCACTAGCTTTCCACTGCAAGTCTGCAATGTATGGCTTGTTGCATCAGACCTGTTTGTTATACAAAATGTTGCTTTTATTTGCGAATCATATGCGATAGGATGGCGTTAAGTTCAGTTATACATTGCATTACAACAAAATGCGTTTAGGAATTCAGCCTTGTTTTTTGATTTTTTGCAAATTTTTGCCTTTCCTCAAATCCAACTTTGATAATGCCTTATTGCGATTCCGTCTTTTAATTGATTTTCTGTTTGACAAAAAAACAATAACAAAAAGCTGAAAAAAAGTGTCGTAATCTTGTACTCCTTCATTCATCTAGGATGCATTTTACATTTTCTTTTGTGATATTATTATCTTGATAAATTTTGTAGGCATCGGCCGTTTCATTATTTTTTTTTTGTTTCGCCAATCCTATGGGCCTTACGTCAAAATACATCTTTTGACGGCGTTCACATCATCAATCAGTGCGAACTGTCATAAGCAAGTAAAAAATGTGACATTTTGTAGTTTGACAGATTTGTACAAATTCAGTGCGAACTGTCATCGGAAAGAAATAAGTTCGCCACTTTTTAATTTGACAGATTTGTACAAATCTTATTTGAACATTTGCGTAGTAATTATATATACATACTGATACTGTCATCAGATGCAATAAAATTAAAATTTTCGTTTGAATTAAAATTTCTCATTTGCGGATTATTTTAGTTCCTAATAAGATTTCATCAAAAACTTAATCATAAAAAGATGACATGCTTATTTTTTTAGTTCCTAATAAGATTTCATTAAAAACTTAATCATAAAAATAATTTTAACAAACAAACTAAATTATTTGCATTTCACTACTACGCAGCGCTCTCGTCGTCTGTCAAACTGCCATTGCTTGAGAGGATTGGAGGCCATACGTGTGACGTTGTAGTAGCAAAGTACTTAAGAGTAAGGATAACTTAGTGCTAATTTTGACTACCAGTTGTACGTTTCAACTTTGCCATATACGTGTGACGCCGCAATAGTCAAGTTTTGTATTAAGGAGGAAAGATATCTTAGTGTTAATTTTGACTACCCGTTGCGCATTTCAACTTAACCAGTTCACAATCTAGCACAAATAATACTGCAGCGCAATACTCTTAGCTTTAAATAGGGGATTGGAGGCTATACGTGTGGCGCTGCAGTAGTCATGTTTATACTAATACGTGTGGAGCTGCTTGTAGTCAAGTTTGTACTAAAGGACAAAAATAACTTGGGGCCAGTTGTACAATCGTGGTTCAACGTGGTTAAAATTTTTAAACCATTGATTTCCATAGCTAATCTTTCAAAACTGGTCATAAGTGTTAACTTTGACTACCCGTAACGCAATATAACTTCACCAATCCTCAAGCGTTTTTCTTTTGTCGCTCAGAGCAGATTTTGAGTTGACAAAAATAAAATTGTGTTTATTTTTTCACTCAGAGCGTACAAATTCAGATCATGATATTTGTGTTTCTTTTATCGTTCAGAGATGGTTCAGATCAAGATCAGAGCACTTTCTACTAGCTCAGGATAAATATCAAAGCAATGGAAATGGCGGATGAAACTTCTCATTCTGGTGCTTTAAAATAAGTAAAATACGTTATTCTATGCTTCAAATCAATTGCGGCTTGTTTCACAATAAATTGCGGCTTGTTTCACAATAAAATAAGTTTCAATTAACCTATTCAAACCTTTTTTTGACAGAAAATGAGCTACGCATGAGGTGTGCGATCTGAATCGCTCTTACATATGTAAATTTGACAGCTGAGAGCATTCCACATTTTACAATTAGTGGCATTTTACCATTAGATTATCCAATTTATAAATAAATCAGCAAAATTTTTAATAAATTATGCATTTTTAACAGAAATAAAAGAAACTGAAAACAAGACCATTATGGTCTTTCTTCATGACGAAACAATTCGTTTAATTTTGACAGTACGTCATGCTAGCTCATGCGCTTTATAGTTCTACGTTTAGACCTCATTACAAGTTCAGTTTAGAGATCACTCAGATCATGTTCTGAGCGATCGCGCACTCTCTTCAGAGCTCTGTTCTGAACGAAAAAAGAAAAACGCCTTAAGGTAGAACTATAATGTGAATGATCTTGCATGACCTACTCTCAAAATTAAACGAACTGTTGCTTCATGTTTATACAAACATGATGAATGCATATAATGAACATATGAAACATGTGGATATCACTTGTTTTAAGTTTCTTTTAATTGCGTTAAGAATGCATAGTTTACTTATAAACTTATTGATTTTTTGATAAAATGGATAATTTAATGCAATTTCGTAGTCTTTTTTAGGTAAAATGCCATTATCTATTTTTTTTTATTGTCAAATGCCCACAGCTGTCAAATTTACATATGTAAGAACAGTTCAGATCGCACACCTCATGCGTAGCTCATGTTTAACGAAACTCAAGGAAATGCGCGCAAATGTCCATTACAGCCAGCGCCCTATGACCGTGTGTATTTGCTCATTTAAGCGACCTTTACACGGTCAGTCATTTGACATCAATCTGTAATATAATGTTTGTAAAAATATCTCTGAAAGCGTGCATTTGTCTGAAGAATAATCAAAACCCATTTGATTTTCCCTAATGACTGATTATATGTGTAGATGACTGAGAATGACGTCCTCTAAGTCTCTGGCTGACCGTGTATAGGTCACATACAAATTTGACAGTAGCTCATGCTTCCTCATGCGCATTATATATTGGAGGCTATACGTCTGTCGATGCAGTAGTCAAGCCTGTACTAAGGAGCAAAGATAACGTAGTGCTGATTTTGACTATCCGTTTCGCATTTCAACTTTACCATATACCTACGGGTGGCGTTGCAGAAGTGAAGTCTGTACTAAAGAGCAATTAGATCTTAGTGCTAATTTTGAATACCTGTTGTGCAATTTATATTTACCATTACTCAATTCCGCATGCCAACTTTATCAGAATCGGATATTTGACCATATTGTCAAAAAATAAATGACAGCTCACACTACGCGGATGACAGATTGAAATTATGTATCGCGCTTTTTATAAACTGTCAAACTCAAAATCTTGTAAAAGAATTTTGTAAATAATCTCTTTTTTTTCCTGTGAAATTTGAGATTTACGTGACTTAAAGGTTTAACAATACACTATTAACAATTTTCGCGCACATAATTAATATTTCCGCTCTTGTTTTCAATCAATTTTTCAACAATGATAAGAAAAATGTTCAGCTGTCATCCGCGTACTGCTGATTTTGAAACTGCTCTGCGAACGAGAAAGAGATATATCGTTCTTAACTAAAAAGCCTTACAGGGAATTTTACCATCTTGTCAATAGAAAAAATGACAGCTTACACTACGCGGATGACAGATTGAAATATATATCGGGCTTTTTTCAAACTGTCAAGTTCATAATCTTGTAAAAGAATTTTATAAATAATCTCTTAAAAGTTAAATAATATACTATTCACAATTTTCGCGCATAACATTAAAATGTCCGCTTAGAAATTTTTTAAGTGGTTTAAAAAATCTCACCTGAGCACTGAGATTTTTTCCGTATATTACTGAGACAAAAACTTGTTGTCTCACTTTTCTAGCACACAATTTGTTTACGTTTTTAATGTATGTATGTACATCAAATGTAATTTGCAGTAAAAATACAAAACTAAGAATTACTCAGAATACAAAAATAACAATAAGAATAAATAATGAAGAAATACACACCGAGGTAAAAATGTCAACACGATGTGCTTGAGGATGTTATGTTTGCACAGAGAAAAGTGACCCACGAAAGGATTCTGCTCTTCCGAATTGACGTTGACATCTCATTGAGAAATAATTTGTTGGGACTTGCCCCAGCAAAACAAGATTACGACAGTTGTTTTCTTTTTTTAGATTTTAAATGTTATTTTATGGTTACTTGTGACGTAAGGACAATCAGAAAAACAATTAAATGGCGGAATCTTGTAATGACTTTACCTCAACCTATGACTGGAAGAGTGCAAGGTGCTTAAGTCACAAGTGAAATAACAACAAAGTGAAAATGCTAGTGTCGTAATCTTGTATAATTTCTTTCATGGGACTTGCCTATTATTTGACGATTAATAATGTTAAAATAATTTTTTTCTTGCCACTAAGTGTCGCAATTGTCAATCCTAATTAGAAATCTGCCGGCAAATAAAATATCGGTAGTTCGTTAGGTATAGGGCTTTTTAACAGGCGGCTAAATTCTTTTAATTTCGTAGAGTTGCCTCTTTCACACCACAGTAGTTCTTACGGTTGAAATTCTGTTTGCCTCCAATTGCCTCGATTCGTTTAGGGTGATTTTCTTCGTTTGACAGATTCGTTAAAAGTTATTTTCTCTGTGCATTGATCGCGCTTTTTTTGCAAGCTCTTTACTACATGATCATTTTTAAACAAGCTCAAGCGTGCAATTGGTTTTATTGAAGTGTGTCGTCGTGGTGTGTTAACAAAACGATTTTTTTTCTCTTAACTCGGCGTTTGTATAAAAAAAAGTTATTGATGATTTTCAGAATCAGAATTTTTGCTTTCTTTCAGTTTTCTGTTTTAAATTATAAATTTATTTGTTTTGAATGTTCTAAAATGTCTTATTTAAATAAAATGTCGGAAGTATGGTTGTGCGCTGGGCAAGGTATTATTTATTGTCGGTTCGCAATAAATTTCGGTTTCTTTTAATGAATCTCCTGCTTTCTTGAGTTTTTTTTTAATTAAAGATAAAATAAATATAAAAAATGTTCATCCTCGTGTGAAAAATTATAAAGTGTTATACGTAGTTTATTAAGCTTTGAAAAAGTTTTGTTCTTTTCCAATCGATTTAATATTCCTTTTTTATAAGAAGTAAAATTATATCAATCAAAAAAACTATTGTTACCATTTTCTTGTTTATTTGTTTTGCTTAAAAATTGTGTTATTGTATTGTTCTCTAAATAGAAAATAATGTGGTGAAGTGTTTTATTTGTTAATTTGTGCGTGTGATAATCCTAGAAGTGTGATGTGTAATAAAGACTAGACCAACCTAGCGTATCAGCAAGAAAACTTCAAATTTTAATTTAAAAGGTGAGTGTAATTATTATATACATATTCCATCATTAAAAATGTTGTAAATTAGTATTATGTATGGGGCATGATGAACGATACATTTAGGGGAGAGGTTGGAACGATGACAGCAATATAAGTTCTTTTTCATTATGTAACTTTTGTTTCTAAACCGAATAACATCCCGTTGCGAGGTTGCTTTCAGTAAGTTTAGACAGAGAAAAAGGACAAAAGCATATTTTTTGTTGTATTGCGAAAATTTGTATAGCAACTTGAAATTTGCAGGTAGATGAAGCAATTTATTTCTATATGCGTTTTATTATATGTTCTTTTGTTCTACAATTATTATTTAAATTCATAAAATAAAAATATGTTAATAGATGTGAAATTCATATAATCTGTCTGTCTAAATGTATCGGCACCTGCAGCCTAAACGGTTGGGCCGACTTTCTTTAAACTTGGCATAATCTTTTATTAGTGAAACATCCCCGGACGTTTTTTTTTTTATTTTTGACCTAGGTATACAAATAGTAGGTACCGTTATTTGAGCGTAACCGATAATTCTATTTTTCTCTAAAAAAATACGATCAATTTTGATAAAATCTTATATGAGTGATATTTTGCCAATAGTGATGTCCACCATCTATTTTTTTTTTCAGAATCAGCTTATTAACGGTACCTGCCATTGAACCGTTTTTTATTACTCCGACTATCTTTTGAACGGCTTCACAGATTTTAACGAAATTTAATATTCAAAAACTACAGCTAAACTAAAATGATACTGCAAAAAAAAAAAAAAAAAAAAAATTGAAAAAAAGTAATATTTGAAAAAGTTTTTTTTTTGCACAAACCGATAAATTCAATTTTTTTCGAAAAAATACGATCGATTTCCATAAAATTTTATGTGAGTGATTTGTTACCAATGGTGATGTCTTTCGTCTGAATTTTTTTCCGAATCAGCTTATTAACGGTACCTGCCATAGAACCGTTTTTATTAATCCGACTATCTTTTGAACGGCTGCACCGATTTCAAAGAAACATGATACTATCAAACAATTGCAAAGCCAAAATCATACCGCAAAAAAAAAAATAAAAAAAAGTAAGTTTTGAAAAAGTTTTTTTTTATTCAAAAAACCGATAATTATAATTTTTTCGAAAAAATGGGATTTTTTTTTTATTACTAGGTCATGCGACCCAGTCGTGCACCACAAGAGCAAGTTCGTGCGACCCAGTCATGCACTTTATTATACTATCGTCCACCCTGTAGGTGAACTGTGCTATTTTTTGTTATAATATTCTAAGTTAAAAAATGAATTTAAAAAAAATTAATTCAATGTGATCTATTTTGAAAACCCTTTATCTGGTGTAGACATTAAGATGTATCCAACCCAAATATTTTAATTAAAACAATTTAGATGTCTACGTTTTTTCCAACCACAAAATACTAAATTCCCCGCCAACAAAGAACAAACCTAATATTCCATAGAAAATTATAAACCATCCCTCCTTCCGCATAAAAGTTCTATCTTCAGGAGATCAATTCCAGCTAAATTCCTCATATCCATTTATTTTAAAATTAATGATTTTGTGTGTGTGGTGTGTCCCAGTCCTATATGAACGTTTTAAGGACGTAATTTTTCACTTGACGTAACAACGAAATTATGAATAAAGAGTCTAGTCTATAAGCTACCTTATTACTGTGTTATGAAAGATTCTTGTTTTCTGTCAAATTTATTCTATATATTATTTTTTTTCACTCCAACCACCACAAGTGTATAACCTATACAATTACTTTAGGATTACATACTTAAATCCCAAGGAAACTCAAATGGGAAATGGGCCAATTCACAGTACCTACCTACTCGAAAATTCTTAAATATCCCTTAGAAAATTACATTAATATGTGGGCCGGAGTGTGGCATGTTTGGCCTTAAATGTTAATACCTAATTAAGTTCAAGTTTGTAAAATTGACTAATCTCCTTTCAAAATCAACTACTTTTACCCCTTCTTTGACTTATCAATCCACTAAATCTTTTAGACTAGCACTAGACCCTAACATGGTTAATCTATTGATTGTATGTTATAAAGCGATAAGTACCACCTTAAATCACTAATCGAAAATCTAATAGGTTCCTGGATCCTCTTGACATATTATGTAGAATGTGTGAGATCCTTCATCACTGATGTAAGTTCAGCATAGGGTGATGTGTTTTATGTGTGTGTGTGTGTGTGTATTTGCATGTGTATATGTACTTAAATGAGTTTTGAGTTTATAGAAAATTTTCACCAAATAACGGGTTTAAAATTGACTTTCGAGTAGTTGCACTAACTCACACAAGATACAAAAAACAAACATACAGTGCTGTGCAAAGGAATGTCACATATTGTCAAAAAGTTTAAAGAGGCTCTGGGATTTGTATGTTGGAAGCGATGTTGGTAGGGTTATGCTCTACAGTCAACTTGCGTAACTCTGATTGTTTAGATTGGAACTCGTAAACGAACAAGTCTTTTTCTTTCAAAATACATAACATCAATCCTCTTTGATAGACATATTGACTTAATCACTATTTTTTTTTAATAAACGGTTTCATTATGTATAACTGTACTGATGTCAAGACAATATACCTCTCAAAGTCAATGGATGCGGTAAAAACTTGACGATTTTCACACAACATATATCAGACTACGCATTCAAGTGTTCGTAATGATCAGAAACTGTAGCAAGAAAATATGGAAAAGTAAAATTGGAATTGGGAAACAATCAAAGAGGCCGACTGGCGCCATCGATTGTGATGCTCTCAACAAAGAATTTACATCATATATCCCTATAAATGAAACTTTATTTTTAAGAAGCTCGCTTACTGATGGACTACGTTTTAATTAGACTACGAGAGGAAGATATTGTCGAGGCACTATAAATTAATAAATTAAGTGTTATCGACAGCTCCGAAGAACCATGGCTAACGATTAAATCGAATGACACTAGGTTCGTTCTTATAGATCCTAGGTTTATTAAGTTCTTAATTCTGTATTTACTGCGCTTCAAACATATATTTATCAGTATATTGACCAACTCCGAATTCGATTCAGAATGGAAAAAGACTAAAACTATTCCTGTACCTAAAAATCAAACAGGTATTGCAACAGAGTTCCGTCCAATTGCCTTACTCCCATTTCTTTTAAAAACTTTTAAAAGTCAATTCTGAAACAGATAATAAAATATTTATCACTCAATAAAATTTTAAGTACCTCTCAGTCTGGATTTCGATATCAGCGTATCTGCAAATCCGTCTTACTTTGTGTAACTGATGAAAAAAGGATCTTATCAAATCACACTGCTAACACTCTTAAGCTTTTCAGAGGCATTTGACACTGTCAAATAAGTTATGCACCAAACTGCGGAATTACTATGGGTTCTCTACGGAGACTTGTAAGTTAAAACTTTTCTGTTTTTCTGTACCTTTGACGAATTCTCTTTCGTCATTATATCAATGACAATGAGCTTCCACAAGTTGTTAAACATTGCCTAATTCAAATAAATAATTGAGCTGCGTGAAATCCGATAACAATTAAACATTTTCGGTCACCTGAAATTGATTTCACAATTTAGAATGCATTTCTAAGCGCGTTTACCACCAGCACAACACTATAACACTACTAAAGCTGTGTTTTGCATCTCCAAAAAATGCTTAGCTTCCCGTTAAAATTTTAAATAATAAAAATAACAAATAAAATTTCTTTTATCCTGTTTGGGTAAACGAAAAATGTGCTAAAGCTAATTTTGGATGTTGTCTCTGCTTAGTCAGTTTTTCTAAAAAATCTCAATAAATAGCTTTAATTGTCTTGTTTCGAAAATGCAACTTTGGGTCGTTTGCCAGGCAAACCGTTGACATCTTAACGGAAATATATTTACATGCTAATCCCAACAAAAACCAAAAATGTGTATAAATATGTAAGTCAGCAATCAGAAGTGGACATAAAGTGGATATGAATGATTTAACTGTTGAAGTGTAGATCGCCATCGCCTGCAAGTGGAATGGAGAAAAATATTCGTCACTTAAATTTTGGTAGCATTGCTATGGGCAGTGTTGGAAGATGAATTCAAGTTCCTTGCAGTGTGTCTGTCACCCAATATTTAAAATAAATATTTGTATGACCATTTTTTTTGTGTTTCGGAAGTTAAACTTTGATGCGGTTGTTTTAGTCAAACCGTAAAAAACTATTTTTAGAAATATTGTGTTGACGACCTAGTTTGACATTTCCTTTATTCAACAGCATGTGAAGCGTATAAAATCGGTTCAATGATTGCTAAAATTAAGACGGATTAAGATTGGCCTTTTAAAAGGCTTAACTTTCGGTAAAATTTTAGATTTTTAATTAAACCTTTCCGGTATATTTGATTTGTTTTGGTGCTTGTCTCTGATAGCATATTTTTCTCCACACAATAACGCCATCTGTACGTCATCATTTCCAAAACTAAAAATGAGTTGAAAGTTTTATTTGAGCTTATGACTTCTACATGTTCAGAATCCAAGAACATAGAACCAAAAAGCATTTCCCAAAAACATAGAACCAAAAAGCTTTTTCCAACAGGCTCTTATTACAAAGAGGATATATTAAAAATTATAAATCAATGCCAACTGAAATTTCAATTTTTACTTCTTATTTTACACAATATTATTCGATTTTATATCTTGTTAGTTTATTTCTATTTTTTATTCTTATTTGACTTAATTCAACTAAAATGAAACTTTGACTCAATTCCTAAATTAATTTAAGGACTTTCAACATTTTATAAAACTATAAGGCTATGGTTCCGGTGCCAGCAAATTTAACTCCCGTGAACTAAGCGAATGTAAAGTAACGAACATTTTAATCCCTAAAATTCGCTAAGTTTGTTTTGTTTGTTGCAAATTTTGTTGACAACATATAGGAAATATTAATTTTAGCGCTTTCATTATCCTTCACCGCAACGGCAGCTTTGTGCCCTACTTTGATAGCGAGTTTGAAATAAATATAAATACAAATACAAACATATAGTCACAGTTGTCTTAATTCTATGCTGATCTTTATATTGATAGAACTAAAGGAAAATCGTATAAATTCTATCTGGCAAATAATGTTTTATGAACAAATCTCTTCACGTTTATGTTTCATTGAATGCCTTTTCATCAAAACTCTATTAAAAAAAACCAGAAAAAAAATTAAATAAAAACAAATAAATTTTCACAGCACTGTAAGCTGAATTCACAAATTTGTGTTGAATCTCTTACAATTTTTGCCGGATGTTCATTTAGTTTGGGCAGCAGAAAAAGGATGAAAAGTTGCTCTGTATAGCTACAGCTAGCCATGATAATATATAGTTGATTCCTTCCAAAGTAGCAAAATCAAGTTAAGGGATCCTAATTGCAATTCATTTTGCGAAAGCACTGCACAAGGGTGAACGAAGTTCTATTTAAAAGCAAAGGGTGGTAAAAGCTACCTCTTTTTATTGGCTCCATACCGTACCGCCACCACTTACACTGCCGCCTTTGCTAGTCCGTTGTCGTCGTCAGCAAATCGAACTTTGATGCCAATTAAGAAGGAAATAAGTTTCCCTTTAAAAATGATGGGATGACAGGCAAGAGTGATGTTAACCGTATATTTTTTGTAAGTGAAGAAGATACATCAACAACACATTTCCGAATCTAAACATTTGTGGTTTTTCGTACATAATACACCAAAGTATAGGTATATATATGGATACATAACTACCTCATAAATCCAATTTCAAATCAATTCGGTGTTAGATACGGGTACCTTCATACCTTTATCTCTTTTTAGTATTTTCGTTTTTAAATTGATTTTTTATTAGAATGCGAAAAAAATATTTGATGCAAATAAATTTGTAGTCTTCTGTTGCGCATGAAATTATTGATACACATAAATATGTTTTTTTTTAGAAAAATCGAAGGTTTTTGTAAAATGTATACTAACCTTACTTATTTTTGATGTTTTTAAATACTTATGGCATTTTAAATCCAACATAATATTTTAAATTATTCTTAAGTATTCTTAGATTAGTATATGTATAAGCGGGATTTTGAAAACTAAACCGATATTTTTTTTTAATAAATAAAACACATTTGAAGCATATTTTATATAGGTATTATATAAAATAAAACTCAACTGAAAAATCACACATTTTCCTAATTCATCCCACAGGACGGCATTTGAACATTTGAAATTTAAATTTCGATATTAATTTTTGATATGACGATGCCTCGCCGCGCAGCACTTCACTAAAATAATAGAACAGATTCTAAAGCTGAGCTTCGGCGTCGCTCTGCCGCTCAACGACTGTGTGGCCACAACCATACAGCTTCATATGTTTTAACTTGTTTTGACGCTCAGCATTACGTCGCGACGTTCGATTTCGAGGGTCTAAATATATCGGAGTTCTATCTCAAACAAAGTTTTAAATCTAAGTTCTAAGGCGTTGACACCTCGTGGAGAAATTAGTTAAAGCTCGACTGATTTCTAAATTGTTGTTAAACTAAGTTTTAAGAACAAAAACTTTGTTTAAAAATTGTCTGTAAAATAAAAACATAAATATTGCATTGAAATAATGAATTTTATAAATCGCATAAAGAAAAGACAACGAGACCAAATTAAAAAAAAAATTCCAAAAATCGAAATACGATAGCACTATTATAAAGGGTGTTTTTCTTAGAGGTATATAACTTTAAATTGCAATAAAACAACGATGGAATATTTGATTGACATGATTTTTTATTTATTCAAAAGATAATCTTGTGACATTACATTTTAAATATGATTTCTGGCATATGACTGCCACGGCTGGCTCGGATGTAGTCCAATCTGGACGTCCAATTTTCGATGACTTTTTCCATTATTGGTGGCCGTATATCGGCAATAACATGGCGAATTTTGTCTTCCAAATGGTCAAGCGTTTGTGGCTTATCCGCATAAACCAATGACTTTACATAACCCCACAGAAAATAGTCTAGCGGTGTTAAATCACAAGATCTTGGAGGCCAATTCATAGGTCCAAAACTTGAAATTAGGCGGTCACCAAACGTGTCTTTCAATAAATCGATTGTGGCAAGAGCTGTGTGACATTTTGCGCCGTCTTGTTGGAACCACAGCTCCTGGACATCATGACTGTTCAATTCAGGAATGAAAAAGTTAGTAATCATGGCTCTATACCGATCACCATTGACTGTAACGTTATGGCCATCATCGTTTTTGAAAAAGTACGAACCAATGATTCCACCAGCCCATAAAGCGCACCAAACAGTCAGTTTTTCTGGATGTAAAGGTGTTTCGACATACACTTGAGGATTAGCTTCACTCCAAATGTGGCTGTTTTGTTTGTTGACGAAGCCATTCAACCAGAAGTGCGCTTCATCGCTAAACAAAATTCGCTTATTAAAATCGGGAACAACGGCCATCTCGTTTTGGGCCCATTCGACACAATTTGCAAGCGTTGTTCAGGCGTGAACCTTTTCATGATGAACTGCGAACCAAACTGAGAATACATCATTTGACAGCTGTTAAATCGGTCGCCGTCTTGAAAAGTTATGCTAACTTAAAGTTCTTTACCTCGAAAAAAAACACCAGTTAGTTGTCATTTTTAAAAATCGTTCTGTCCATAGTAGGGGCATCTGTGAGACAGATCGCATTAAAAAAAATGCACATAAAATGCCCTGGTATTAGAAATTTGAACTACTCGAAGGGAACAACACAGTACTTAAGTCTAAGTAGTGTTTATCAATATCATTTTGTCTCTCGAAAATAAATGCTTTGTTAATGCAGTCTTTCTTACAAATACTTCCATTGTTCATTCCAAGATTGCATCTTAAAAATGGCAAATTAGTATAGTGCTATCGAATAATAGGTATGCCAACTTTACTGGCTTATCAATCACACCCAAAAATTGCTGTAGGCTCGTAGACTATAAACAATGTTAAACACTTAAACTGATTGTTGATTTTCACCATAAACTGGAGGTGTAATTGCTATATACTTACATAGTATAGAAACTTTAGAGTAGGTATGGTTTGTTCCTACATCCAAGACATACAAATCAGGTACTGGAACTCAACATCAGTTAACTCGTTCCTATCAATTTCAATTTTTTTTTAAATTGTTAGTTTGGTTTAAGAGCACCACACATACATTTGGTCTTATTCCTCTTTTCGGAAGTGTGTTTCCTTGTAAATGTTGAGATACTTAAGAATTTAATTTTATTCAAGGAAGAAGTAAAATAAAAAAAAAATATATGTATCATCTTCCAGATGTGTTATCATATTTATTCAATGAAAATTAAATTAGGTTGCATTAAGCATACCTCTACATGCTCCTGCAATAGAAAATAGAAGGATGTACGATTTGTGAATAAACCAGAATATCTTAAGTAGTGACATAGTATTACAGGAATTTCTTATGTGCGAAGTGCATTATAATGAGTATTCTAAAAAAAATGGGAAAAGTCTTCTTCTAATAAAATTTCATCACTCCATGTGTAAAGGATAAGGAATACGAATACTAAATATTAATACTTGCTATAGGTATATGAGATTCCATAAGGATTAATGTCACTTCAGATTATGATTAAATGATGATGGCTGCTTGATCCTTTTCCGGTATGTTGTGTCGTTATGGATATAAAATATGAATAGAAAAAAGGATGAAATACAAAAAAAAAAACACAATTCCGACACATTCACTCTGTTCATCAATTAAGTTTCACACTCTTACCCTGACAGCTTGATCTAATGCATGAGTTTCACAACTCGTAATATCATACTTAACCTGAATTTTTCGTTTTTTTGTCAAAAACAAAAATGGTTGCATAATATGATATAATGTGCTTGTGTGTGAATTTATGTTTCTTATAATGTATTTGTATGAATTATAAATTATTCGCCCCTAACTTGTTCTGCAGGACTAGATAAAGTTATAATAATATTATAAGTGTTTTAGTGCAAGAAAGAGCTTTGAAAGGATTATAAGAGAATGACAAAGAGAAACGTTTGTTGTCATTTAATATATGAAACAATGATATTTACACATGTGTGTAAAGGCCTCTTAACGGTCATTTATTATTCAGTGTCCTTAATTTTTGCTAGGATGCCTACAATGACAATGAAGATGAATAAAATTTATGTAAACATCCTTTTTTTTTTAATTTTGTGTCTTCTGTGAGATGACACGTTTGCTATTTTGTTTGAGTTACTTTCTAAAGTGACGACACAATAATATGAAATATTCTTTTTTAAAGTCTCTTTAATATTACTTACCGACTCTTTCTTGTAAAAAAAAATTTAAAACATAAGTGTTTCATATTAGGATGAAATAAAAAACGAGAAAACAATTTTAAGACGGATTGCATCGCGTTTCTAATACGAGTATAATGCCAAGGCCCAAGGGTCATGTATTGGCCTTGTAAAAAATACTATACTTTGTTTGCAATAATTTTCTTCATTTGCTTTCAATCGTAATTTCGGTCATTTGTCCTTTCGTTCTTTTGGATTTTCGGTCTTTTGGGTTTTCGATCTTTTTGGTTTTGGGTCTTTTGGGTTTTTAGTATTATGGGTTTTCGTTCTTTTGGATTTCGGTATTATGTTCGTCTCCCGTATAAACTCAATGGTACCTACTGTTTACTTTTTTACTCGAGGAAATATGAAAAATGCAACAAGAGCACATTTTTGGATGAAAATGGCAGATGTAATGTCCTCCTATGTATACATTTTTCAAAAACCTTTTCTTAAAAAAAAAATGTTCCTTAAAAAAATTATATTATTTGTTTCGAGATTTGGGTATGATTGTGGGCAATCGAACATAAAACAAGATCACACTTTAAAAGCTACTACAACTTTACGAACATACCCCTATCGAGATACATAAATTTATCATTCTTACCAAAAGTAACAAAAATTGTGATCGATATACACGAACGAAAGTCGAAGTCTCTGCAGTGAGATTTGACTTCTACTTTTATCGGTAGTGATCCGCAGTGAGGTTTTTGTACTTCACTACGGATAGCTTTTCCAAAAAAACACGGGTAATAATGTATTTTATGTTGTGTATTTTACATAATCCTTACTTTAAAAATTAAACAGCTTATGCATACGACCGACGAACGCACTCTTATTTGCTTTGAATTGCAGTTTGTGTCGTGCATTCTTTTTCTCTTTTTTTTTAATTCTTGCTGTTGACAGTTGACTCTTGATGTCCGCATAGGAGACAATTAATTTCCATTAAAACGGAATGGAACGGAAGAGGAAAATTCATAAGAAATTTTTTTAGCCTGAAAACTTTTTTCCAAAAGAGGAAATAGATGAAGCACGGCTGAGTGTGCCTTGGAGACTTTTTATTCTGTAATTTGTTTCATTGTTTTGTATATGGCAGGTCATGAACCCGTTTTTTAAAAGGCTTTAGGTTAAGGCTTTGCAGTAAAATTATATTGTCAAGGAGGAGTAATGAACTTATAATATTTTTTTAAATAATTAAAGGAGGAGTAATGAACGTATAATATTTTTTTTAAATAATTTTTATACACGATTATATGTATATTTTGAAAAGTTATACAGAAAGAGTTTTAGAAACAAATCCTTGAATTTATAGCAGGCATGTTATATGAATGCATCCATCATCAGGAACAATATTTTATGTCTCGTCATAATATCAATATATATACAGATTTTTTTATGATTCACGCACAAATGGTATAGTGACATTCTTATCTCATTCAAATGCAATACAGTTTGCTGATATGTTGATTTAAATGCATTATGTGCAATATGATTTTGAAATTGGAATGCAAAGCAATCCTTGAATGAATTGTATCTTATTTGAAAATCACCTACCATACTGCATATCTTTGCTGATGTAAAGATTATATAGAATGTTGCTAACTAAATTAATGAAATGTGTCCGAAAAATCGAAATGGGGGTTATTTTACTTGGGTCTTAGGCTTGTAGCATACTTTACTTAGGTTCACAAAAAGAAAATGTTAATAACTTGTATACTATAAAATTATTTCTTAAGAAAACCTTGTTTTAAGAAATTATTTCTTCTAAAAATTTTGTTTTTTTGATTTAATCAAAAAATTAAAAAAAAAAACAAATCTCTGAAAGTTTTCAAATTACGAACATTTTATGTAAAACTGCAAGGAAAACAAGTGTTTAAATCTCATAATTGTTTCTTAAAAATTAATTGTTTTCAAAAAAATTAAAAACTTTTATTTAAAATTTTATTTGTGTAATAAAATTTGCAAAATTTAATCTTGTCACACGAATTTTAAATATTTTTTTATAAAAATAAAATAAATTTAAAAATTACATTTTTTACTTGCGATTAATAGGTACTGTGAGGCAAGTCTTGGATTCGTGCAAAAAAAAAGTTTTCAGGTAACAATCAAAAACGACATTATGAGGATAGAGAAGACGAAAAAAGTGGGTCCGGCAATTCTGTCTGTCTGTTTGTCGGTCTATCGGTCTGTCGGTCTGTCAGTCTTTCTGTCTGTCTGTCTGTCTCGGCACCTGCAGCCCAAAGAGTAGCCATATTTACATCAAATTTGATAGGTATGGTTTTTCGGATAATACAGCCAGAGTTTTTTTTTGTAGGTCACTGTACGTAAAAAAATAACGGTATCTGCCATATAACGGTTATCGAAAACCTAATTTTTCTCGAAAACGGCTCTAACGATTTCAACCAAATTTCACATGTCTAATAAAATGTAGAAGGTCTATCAAAAAGTGGAAACTAAACCTTCAAGAAAATTCGTTTAACGATACCTGCCATCGGTTATCTCGACAACGCCTGAAACGATTTGAACGAAATTCAATACTGAAGTTGTTGTAGCTATTTTAAATAGCATGGCATGATTTTTGTTTTCCATTTTTTTTTATTAAGTTTTAAATAATTTTTGAAAAACTGTTTTTATAAATTCAATATTTCAAAATCTAGTTGACGGATTTTTGTGAAATTAAATTTTGAGGTGTAATAAATTAAGTTTAAAAAACCTGCATACTCATTTTTTTCTAGAAAAAAAGTTTTCGAAAAAATATTTTTAAAAATTCGATTTTTTTGAAAACCAGTCCAACGATTTAAAAAATTTTTTTTCTTAAACTCACATTTAGTAAAGAATTTTTATTGTATACTTTGACTTTCGTTTGATTCTTTTTAAGATACTATGGTTTTCAAACTTAAAAAAAAAATCATCCGATTTTTTCGTATATTCCGTTTGTTCTTTAAACCCACAAGTAAACTTGCCACAAGAGCCACAAGTTTGTGCGACTCAGTCGTGTCCTTTATTAATTTTGAATCTAAACTATAATAATTTATTGGCATACTCTATAAACATAAATAAAAATGGAGTGTCTGTTTGTAATGTCAAAAGAAGAGTATTTTACTACACGCATATGAAGGCATATAACAAAATACACATTTTTAAAATTTTTGTCTGTCTGTTTGTCCTGGCTAATCTCACCAAAATTTTGAAAAAATGCACCACACAACAAAATAATTTTTTGTCGATTAATTTTTTTTTTTTTAAGTGTTAAAACTATATGGCCCTTCTCGCTCAAATTCGCTTAAATAAGTGGTCAGAAGAGTTTGTGAGCGAGATGCTTGCGATAGGTATGCGTATCAAATAACGTTTCACTGTGATATGTATATAAGAATTAATGGACTAGGCGAAAAATTGCCAGAAAATTTCATCAAAATCGGTCCAACCGTTTTGGAGTCCATAGACACACAGTACCTACACACATCGATTTTTGTAATAAAATGCCAAATTCTGTCTCCTTTTTTCGGAATTCAGTATACATTTCAGTTCAGAGTTTAGTCAAATTATATTTTTTCTTGTTTGTTTTTTTAATTTAAAGAGTTTACAGTGACAGTTTAGAGTATAATGATATTTTGGCATCTACAACTACAGCAATAGAATTCCATTAAGTTTTCCATGAAAATAGTTTTTTATAAAACAAAATTACACCATTTAATATTCTGATGCTGATAGTAAAATTCTGAAAAAGTAATTCCTCGAATTTCGAAAACTTCTTTTCCGATAATTTTTCGCCTTCACGATAAAGTTATTTTGTGTTTATGATTTCATGTGTTGTGATTTCATGTTATTGTGAATTTTTCGAATCACAATTCCGCATAACAATCTCCCTTTATGATTATTCACTGTGTTGAGTGCTAAAGTTATGTGCGCTTTCAATTCTGACATCTGGGTGGCATCAAAGTGCCCATAAACTTGATGTATAGTCCACACGTCGTTTTCATCAAATTCTGTAGTTACTTGGGAGGTAAAATAGCTATTTATGAAAACATCTGTTTATTTTCAAAAACTTATGTCCCTCAATTAAAGTCAAATATGCATGCATTGCATATGAGAATCAAGGATAAAGTTTATTTTACTGTTATTAGAATACGATGGCTTTGTTTATATTGTGTTCTTGTTACGATGTACGAGTACGACCACCATCATCAGGAAAGTTTTAGTGGTGTTATAAGTTGAAAGACCAAGGATTTTTTTTGTTTGCTTTGATGGATGAGCAATATATTTAAAATATATCTACATATACATGATGAATTTTTCTGTTGATTGTAACTATAGAAGTTTATGTTGAAAAATAATTTTTGGTATGGAAATACAATTAAAAATTATTACAAATTAAAACATTTCACATAAAATAAAGTAAGATCTGTAAAAATAATTAATTTCACCAAATGCTTTTATGCAAAATGTGAACGTTTTTATTTATATTTATATTTGGAGTCTATAACTAGATACTTATACTAACACCAATTCGGGTTTTAAGAGTTTTTTTAAGGTCGGAAAATACTTATTTAAAACTAGCTGACCCAGCGGACTTCATTCCGCCCAAATTTGTTAATGAAATGAAAATAATAAATTCTAGCATGCATGGTCAATGAAAATTCTTTGATCAAAAATTCTATTGATTGCAATGGACATAGTTGAAGCCAATCTTCTTATTTTTCATTGCAGTGCTTTATGGTACACAATTAGCTCTTCCAGTGTCATTGCAAAGTTGCAAAAAATTTGGTGGATAATCAATCATGATCCAAAAAAAACTATGCAGTGGACTGGTCATTTTGTAGAGCAACTTGAATGTTCGTTTTCAGTAGAAATTTGTTCACGTATCTTCGATCCGACTCCTTTAAGCAAGCATTCAATTTATCTGCTTGGAATGACAGACAGCGTTTGACGAATATCGCTTGACAGCAAAATCATAGTGCCACCGAAACGTCGTTTATCATTCCGATAATTTTTCGGGGTGGGATTTATAGTTTCCAATGTGCGTTTGTAAGCCATTATGCACTTCTCCAAGATGCGAATCGTAGCCAAAATCAGTGAAATCATATGAATGTTTTTTCAGTTCCACCGTGCATATCAAGGACAAAAATGCAGGTATTTCCCTTATCAACTGCTTGCATCAATTTATCGAAAGAAAAACATTGGGCCTTACTAATAATCAAATTTATTAATAGTTAAAATAAAAATCTCCATACTTTAGACAAAATACATACCGAAATGTTCCTTAAGTGTTAAAATTTTAATTTAAGCCCTTGCTTAGTTTGATTATTAGTAACCGAAGGCCCATTTATCAGTTAGTTTCTTTTAAGTTAGGAAAATAAATAAAATTTTATCTGATTCACAAAAGCAGTTGTGTAATTTCACTTTTAAAAATGCAATTTTTCTTCAAAACGAAATTCCCAAAAATCACACAAAAAAACAAAATAATTTGTGACCCTCGACAAAATTAAAACTTACAGGATATTATTTTTATTATTAAAAAGCACATCGAGTTGTATGTTTCTGGGCCCTGAGCTGTTTATTTTTGTCTAAAACTGAAGCACCTTCGAGGTAAGTAAAAAAAACCCGAATTTGTGTGTGTAAAATAATTCTTTCTTTTCTTTTGAAACTATGATATTTTGGTATTAAAATATTTGGGATTTCGTCAGTCGGAATCTTACCATTCGCGATTTTAGTAATCGAGATTTCGTCAATCGGGATTTCGATAGTCGAGATTTAGTACTCATCACGATTTTGGAATTGTTATTTTCTCAGTCGAAATTTGTTACCTACTCAAAGTTTAGATTCGGGATATTGGTTGTTGGGATTTTAGTAATAGAGATTTCGTCAATCGGAATTTCGGTAGTCGAGATTTAGTACTCATCACGATTTTGGAATTGGGATTTTAGGTGCTCTGCCGCCAATTTGTATATTTTCCGCCGAAAATCTTAATTTGAGTGATTTCATACCTTTTGCCTTACGTGTATTGAAGTGCATTGGATTATTGTCAGATTGCACTGATTTCTTGTTTTTTTTCTATTCAGTTTGACGTTAATCAGACTTGAAAAACCAATAGCATTTTTGTCATCCCTGAGTTTAACCTTTTAATTCTCTTTCATTCTCTGTGCTTGTTTTGTGCCTTTCCTTTTGTTCATGTTTCTCATGAATCTTGTTCACTGCAAGTCCAAAACGAAACCTAAGACAAGCGAGAAAACCTGAAGGGCTATCGGCAAATTTTGTTATAAATATTTATATTTTAGGTCACCTAAATAAGTTTCACTTCAAAAATTTAATTTAATTGATACACAATTCTCTTTCATTCGATTATAAAAAAAAAACAAAGTTGATTTTTATGAGATTTTTGCAGATACACAGATTACCCACAGATGGATTTTATTCAAGATTTTCCTAACTTATATTCTTCCTTGTGCCAATACGAATCCATCGAACCCAAAACCTTGGAAGTCGAAAGATCCGTTCTTGAGTTATGCGCGCACACACATACGGCAAAATAACTCCACGAGCAAGTGCTCAACATGGGAATTTATTCCGTTTTTTAGTGGGAATCTGCCCCACTTTTCAATATGGATTAAGTTATGTTAATTTTTAGCCAAAAACCTGAAATGCAGTTATTTTAACAGTTCAAATATAACGTTCACAAAGTTTCATCAAAATCGTTAGAGCCTTTTTGAGTAAATTTGAAAAAAAAACTAAAACCGTTATATGGGAGGTACCCGTTATAGCCGGGGTAAACCAAAAATTCGAATTCCTCCTCTAGGGAATCATAAAAAATTGCTAGACACGAAGTTTCAATAAAATCTGTCAAACCGTTTAGTATCTAGCTCGTGCACACCCGCGCATACGCACATACGCACATACTCACATACGCACATACGCACAGACAGGCTGACGGAGGGCATGACAAAATCTGATAGAGAAGCCCAATAAAGGTATTGGGCTTCTCTATCATCGTAATGTCAGGTTTGATTAAAACCTCGATTTTTTTTTTTACACGAAAAAAATACTTGCCCTATTGAGCAAGTGAAAATTAAAATAGAAGTCTTATATTATGTATTTTAAAAGAGTGCATATTTTAAAATATCAATTATCTCTAATTATCCTTTTCATTTCATTTAAGTTGGTATACATACGTAATTGGAATAAAAATGTATCATATTATAATAACTGTAGAATTTTAAGGAAAAAATAATAAAATGATTTCCGATCGAAAAATCATGTCCAGAAAGTATTTCAAAAGTGGAAATTAACATGGAAATGACTAATTAACCCACACGAAGGAAATTAATCATTGAAATTATAATATCCGTTCTACCCACATGGATACACTTGCGTTGCTGCAAGCAATTTGCATTCAACATCGCAAGCAGTAATATAATATATAGGTATAATTTTCATTTTTAATAATGAAAGTTCTTAATAAAAATAGGTAAAACCTTTCTGTTGGTATATACATATATATGGCATCATTATCCATCGATGGATTGTTAATCAAAAACAAAATAAAAAAAAATCAATTTTGTCGTTTCACAGCATTGCATAATTATCAGCGTTTTTTCCAGTGATGAATATAATCATCAATCAGTATATATCTGACCTCTGATTTAGCCGTAGGTCTTAGTGAAGGACAATATACATATATATGTGGATGTTTATGACTTATGAGGAAATAGAGCACAAATCATAAAATATACTATCCGCAGAAGAGACATCCGTTATAAAGGAATAATATTTCATTTTATGGTAAATTCTTATTTGTACTAGGTACCCAACTTATATAACAAGAGGCACGATTGAGTTGCAAAAACTTGATCTTGTGCTAATGTTACCATCTTGTTATCGACACTGGGAAATTCGTTGAATTAGTTTTATTGATTTTTTTTTGTCACAATTTTATTTTTACAATTTTTTTTTTTCAAAAAATTATTCCATGTAATAAATAGTAAAAGGTTCGCACAATCTTGTTCTTGTAGCAAGTTGTCTGAGGAAAAAACAATTTAACGAAAAAAATTATAAGAAATTTTATGAACATTTTTAAATCATATCTTACAAGGTTTAAGTATATAAAATCAGAGAACCCAAAAAAAAAAATTCTTCTTTAAATATGAAATTTAATTTTTTTTTTCAAAATCGTCAGATTTGCAGATTTTCAAAATACATATTGAAAAATTTTTTTTTTTTTAATCTATTTAAAATTTTTAGAAAAAAAACCCGTAAATTGTTTTATTAGAAGTTGCTAAGGCAGTTAAGGAAAAAAATAATAAAAATCGCTTGAGTTTAATCAAGAAAAACATTTAGCAAAAAGACATCATCGATGGCAACAAATCAATGATAGATTTTTTTATCAAAATTGATCGTATAATATTTAGCAGCACTTAAAGACTATTAAGTTTCATCAAAATCGGTGAAGCCGTTCAAGAGACATTCGGTATCAAAACAAGTACCATTCTATTGCAAGTATCGTTAATAAGCTTCTTCGGAAAAAAAAAGTTCGAGATGAAAGACATAAAATCACACATATAAAATACAGTTATTTTAATATCTAGGTTAAAGGCTCTAAGGTCAAAAATTATACCTAGGTAATGTATAGACTTCAAAATTAATCGGTTGAGGGAACGTTCATGGTGAATCAAATTGTATTTTATTACTTTTGATTAGAGCCATCATAAATGTAAGCCCCAACTAACAGTTTAGCTTGTATAAGGTCCAAATTTTAGAATTTGGCAAGTAGTAGCTATTATAGAGCTTGTATAAGCCAAATTTTTGCAAGCCCCACATTTCAAACTTTGACAATTAACAAAAAGCAACTATAAGGTCTTTAAAAGTAAGTTTGACAAGCTCTATATAGGCTTGCAGATAAATGTGCAAAATAGCTTGTATAAGGCCTTTCGAAGTTGTTTACTGCAAGGAGTAAATTAAAATGTTTCAATTCCACACTGGATTTTGCTGGGGTCACTTTTTCGAAAATTCTAATACTTTCATATGGACCGATTTAACTCAAAATGACACCTTATAATTGTTGACTAAAAAGAAGAAAGCTTTTGGAAAACTTTTAGTCCGATTCGATTACATATAATAACTTTCTCAAAAACCGTGTTTAATCCCTTATTTTTTGTTATTAAATCAGTTGTCCAAACAAAATATTGGATTTTTGTAGGTACTATAGGTATAGATCAATATTATAATTTTAATGAAATGTTAATAAGTTAAAATTCAACTTCTCTTCTGTTCAATGCACACCCGAAATAAATATTCAGACAGATTTCTTGCCACACCTTTTTCGTATTATATATCTCATGCTTCTTTAATATTTATATACTTGCTCAATAGGCCAAGTATTAGTTTTGTGTAAAAAAATATGTTCAGGTTTTTAACCAACTTGAAATTTTTCTAATTTTTAATTATTGTTGTCTTCTTCCAAAATCCAAAACAATATAATATGTAACAATAAAATATTTTTTTTAAGTGCGTCCATTTTCAAAAACCAAACTACTTAGATACTTAGATACACACACTAAACTTAATAATATTCTGTTCGGGCGAACAAAATGAAGCTCGTGTGGAATTAGCTTCAAAAGTTCCGAAAAAACTGCAATCGTTTACTTGAGCCGTTTTCACTAAAACACTCTTCTATATGCATGATGAGATTTTTACCTGTGTTCTCTTTTTAATGCCGCATTATATTTGTTGTCTATCAATATAAAACTTTCAATAAAAAGCAACTGCTGCTGATGGTCGGTGCAGGTTTTCCGGCAGCCGGCGGCGGCCATTGAGCATCAATTGAAATGTTGATGAATTTCATCCGTAGATGTAGCCATTCGATGATGGATGTTTTCTCTGACTGCACGAATGAAGCTCATCTACTGTCAAATGTAAATCTCTGATAAGTTCATTAAGAACTGTCAATCTAACTGACATTCAGCACATCAATACAAAACAATAATTTCATGTGAAGAATTCTTTCCCAATTAATAGACGATCATCGCGAATAACAACTTTAATTTTTGTTAGGAATTTCCTTTTGTATTACTGCTCTTTATTTCAGTAGAACACCTGTTGTTCGTCTTGCTTTTGGTGGATGGTCTCTCCATATATGGATATTCCAGAACCTTCGAGATTTAACAAAGCTCTTAGTGCTGCAGACGCTGCAGTCGCAGTATCTCTGCATTTGGAATTGTTAAATCTTCAAGGTACTCCGATTTAGCGTTACCGATGTGACACAATCGTGCTTTTTCGACACGAAAATTTCCTAGTGGCACGATGGCACACAAAATTTTTATATGGCATGTTTTTTTTATTTTTATTTTGATACATTAACTTAAATTCATAACGTGAATACAGTGAAAATAAAGCATTTTATGGATCTGTCAAACCCATAAAATTTTAAGGTATTAGAAAACCAAAACTCATAGAAAAAAAAATTGTTTACATTTTACCTATTGAATGTTTGTGAAAAAGTATATTTTATAACCCATATTAAGAACCTATGTTTAGTTTTCTTATAAAAAACTTGTGTTTTTTAATGGCACGAAAACGGCATGTTTTTTTTTTCAAAATGTTTTTTTGTTAGCGGCAACGCTGCTCCGAGGTATTACATATACTATGAAACATCTTTTGGCATACCTCTCGCACAAAACTTCAAACATTCAAACTTATCGTTGTTGGCAAAATAATAATAAAAAAAAACTCTCAACGAACAGATTTTCTGAATGATTAGTTTCTATAAAAAAAAAATACTATTTCCTTATAGCAATTTGTTGTTTATTAATACCTATAAAACTTTCAATAAATTTGATTGGTTGCACTTGCAGATGATATAAAATAAAACAACAACAATATAATCCAATTAAAAAACAAATATTGCATTCATTGATGAAGTTGTGGTGAAGTACCGCCATTCTATGTATTTGACTTAAGCAAACCAGAATTACCACCACACCGGCAATGGCATCTAGCCACCTATTTAAGTGGATGGTTTTCATGGCAGGATATAGGTTTTACGGTACGGTGTTTGAGGTTATATTTGTGTTGGCGAAGTGTTTTGTGGTGAATGAGGTAGGAATTGTGTTTATATTTAGTTTGCGCAATCTTCACACGTCACGTACACACACCTAGAAAATCAACAATCCTGCAGCAAATAGCCAGCATCATGAGCTTCGGTATATAATAATTATTATACAACCGCATATGTTTGTGGCTGGAGCTGGAGAACTTGTTGTACCGTTATTAAAATGTTTTTCTTTCGGACCTTAACGAAGGAAGTTCTATGAGTTGAGTTGTTGAAAAGTTTGATGAGTTTCGACTTGAATCCACAGTTGATTGAGTCGAATGAAAATGCTTTTATGATTTCAATTTGTGAAGAGAAAGTTTTCCACTGCGAACTTAATTTTTCATACATTATTGAGTTCATTAAGGAAAATGGCGGCAGCAAGTAGGTATGGGTTGATTTGTGCAATGCATACGTATACAATTTTAAATGGTTTAATTTAATTATAGGTAACATTAAAGTTAATGAATATATAATTATGTATTTAAAATGAAAGACTTCAAGCTACATATAGCAGTTTGTTGACAATGAGATATGCGTTAGTTGAGGTGGTCTTTATAGTATTTTGAAAAGAAATCACTCAATACCTCAGAAGAAGGAAACTACGAGGAAGCCTTAATGGCAAACATAAAATTTTAAGAAAAAATATTACATGGAGCGATATTCTAAAGAGACATTTTGGAATCCCTTGCGCAGACCACACAAGCTAATCAATGTGTAAGAAAATACAGTTTTATCACTTTGATTACTGTGTTCTATGTACTGTGTAGTAGAAACTAGAGTATTGAAAATCATCAAAAATTATAACTTTGAATAAAATGTAAATTCGAATATTGATTTGATTTTTCACAATATAATTGATTCAAGTTTAAACATTCAAAGGAGAAATCTGTTAATTAATTTATTAAATTTATCTCAATAAAACCAATTTATAAAATATCATCGTCTTTTACACATAGAAAGTACATAATATTATTGTAATGAAAATAAAAGTAAAAGCTTCGTAGTTTAAACCAGAATTTTTGACACCCGTAACGAAAAACAAAGAAGCTGCTTACCAAAACCCTCGTCAGCCAGGACCTCTCTTCAGGAAATCCGATGAGACGGTATACTTAATGGTTTCTTTTTAAGATTTAATCATAGTGGTCTTGTTAAAATCTTGGGCCGTGAAAGAGCCGAGAAAGAGCGCGAAAATATAGTTATAAAGGAGAGGTACCTACCCTTGTTTTCAAGGGTATATACACTCCGTGTCACTTGATAAGGGAAAGGCAGTTTATTATTTTCATTTTGCGATATTTTTCAAACCCCCCGGTATTTTGGGAAAAAACAAATGCACAATGAATGAAGAATATATTAGGTTTATATCAAAATCTACCTATTACCGTTATTTTTATTATATAAAAGGGAACTTGAAGTATGAGGGAGCTTAGTTCAAGTAAAAACTGCAAACAATCCACTATACTATGGGCAGAGAAAAGAAATTGACCAAGGAGAAAATCTGTCAAATTCGAATTTATAGGAAAGAAGGGAAATCCATCCGTTTTATAGCCAAGAAGATTGAAAGAAGCAAGTGTGTTGTCAACAATTATATTAAGGAGCCGAAAAGGTATGGAAAGAACCGCAAAGGAAGAATCAGAAGATCACTAACACGTAAGGAAAGGCGGGCGATACTGAGAACAGCTTCAAATTTAAGGCTCTCCATAAGTAAAATCAAGGCAGAAACTGGAGTTAGAGCTATTAGATCGACTGTTTAATGGGCGATACAGAAGGCCGATCATATTCGCCATCAAAAAATGAAGAGAAAAGCACCATTGAATGCCGCACATAAAAGCCAAAACGGCTTGAATTTGCAACAAGTCACATCAGGTGGAATCGAGAGTGGCATACCGTAGTCTTTTCTGATGAAAAAAAATTAGTTTGGACGGACCTGTGGAGCTGGATTTCCAAAGCTTAAAAATGACTGCAATCACTTACAAATCGATACTGGAGAGATTTTGATAAAATGTTGTATAATGTATAAGTATAGCCAACGGAAATCACTTCCATGATTTTAGAATAAGGGTACATAATATCGGTACCTACCAAATAAGCCTTAAAGTTACAATTGACAATTTTTCTCGATACGATGGATTTTGATAAAATTTTGTGTGACTTATTTTTGTACCAATGATAAAGCTTTTTGATACCATTTGTTTTTAATCAACTTATAAATGGTACCTGCCATAAAAACGTTACAAAAAATTCAATTTTTCTTAAAAAAAAAAGATAGATTTTGATAAAATTTTGTGTGATTGATTTGTTGCCAATGATGGAGTTAGAATCTTTTTTTCAAAACACCTTATTAACGGTCCCAGCCAAGCCATATAAACGCTATAGGAACTCTACTTTTATTTGCGATTATTTATTATAGTGTTTCTTGTTCAGTATCATTAGCCAAAGGTTAGTAATCTGACACAAGAGCAAGTTTGTCCGACACTGTGTCTTTTAATTGTTTCAATTATTTAATTTTATTAAACAAAATAATTTTTAAATTTTTAATTTTGTGTCGTTATTATGGAAACCCGGGTTCCATATGAAATGAAGTATGTGTAAAAAAGTTTGTGTAAATAAATGAATGAACAAAAAAATATTTTGTTAATGTTCATATAATAACAGACACTATATATTTTTTTTGACTATTGTTTTTCATAACTTATTTAAAGAAATAAAAAATAAAGGTCACGACTGCGTCTTACAAACTTGCTTTTGTGTTGTAACTAAATTACCTGAGCTTTTAAAACCTCAGGTAATAAATAAAATAACGTTACTGTCAGATGAAATTGTGCTTTAAAAAATTTAAATATGTATGAAATTACATTAACTTTATTAATATTATTAAATTCTATATGCTGGGCCACACTAGCGATGGAATGAAAGACTGTCGGAGAAAAAACTGAATACATCGAAATTCCACCGATCAAACTCATTTTCAAAAATGAAATTCGGCGTCAGAATAAATGGACTCTCCTTTAATTTCTTTTTTGCTGATCAAAGAGTAAATACAGTTACCAAGGAAAGGATACGAAAATATTACCGGCTCTCTCTCGAATGATGTCATTTTTTTATATATCTTTCTTGTCTATCCCATTATTGTTGTCAGAACTCCCTCCCTTTCCAAACAATTATTTTCATTCTCTCATCATACATTTGATATCCCACGTCAAATAATTTGAATTTACAGTTTATTATTTCCGTTGAAAATCTCAAAAACTGCTTTCATTTAAATTAAAGTTTGTTTTGTGTGTAGCCACGGCTTCCTTTTGAAAGTTTTTCATTCAAATGAAGAGGTGACCAGGCACTATGAAATTATAGAAAGTGTAGAAAAAAATTTCTAAACTAAAAATGAGTCTACAAAAACAAAAAAAAATCTAGATCTTTAAAGTGGTTTTAAAAAAAATCAATTTTTTTAAAATAATTTTTGAAAAATATTAAAAAAAATAAAATAAAGTAGGTATGCAAGTTTTTTGAACTTAATGTAATTACCTTAAGTCTAAAATTCATTAGAATCCGTCAACAGATGTTTGAAATATTGAATTTGAAAACAAAACTGGTTGTTAAAAATTATTTAAAGCTTAACAAAAACATTTTTACCAAAAAATTTCAATATTGAATTTCTTTTAAATCGCTTAAGCAGTTATCGATATAGTCGAAATTTAAAAATTGCCTTATTGTTGAAGGTACCGTTAAATGAATTATATTGAAAGTTTGGTTTCCTTTAGTAACATCGTTAAAGCAGCAAGTACTTAAAAAGTTTTTGAACAGCTCTAAAAAAGTTTATCTCAAGGCTTCTGTTCTATTTCGAAAACCTTTGCAGCTATTGGCGTTTTCTTCTAAAAGACCGTCTCTATATTGAAGTTTGACAACAACTTGCAGCTCTATTATCTTATAAAGCATTTGGCTCTACAATTATGCTCCTAAACAACGTTTAAAATGACACTATAAAAGCATTACACACTCAACGTCTTTGAGCAAATAGAGTTCTTTTAGAGGCTCAATGGAACTGTTTGTTTGTGTTTGACCGGCACCACGCGATTTTTTCTATTCAACTTTTAATTACATTAATATACATAAATGTAGTTGTAGGTCCATAATTTTTGTTTGTGTTTTATATACACAGAGTTCTTCTGGCAATCTTATTAGCGCTTAGTTCATTTTTATATTAATTTTAATATTGGTTAAATGGATAGCTTTGTAGAAGTTCTTTTGCAGCTCTAGTTTATTTATTTTCGGCCAAATGACAGGTCTTCGTGTTTTTTTTTGTGCTTTTAGAGCTATTATGAAACACAAAACAAAATTATGATATAAAAGTGAAAATTTATTCAAATCTTTTTGAAACAAAATAAGAACTATAATATTGCTACATTATTATAGAATTTTAAAAGCCAGCTGAAGAATACAACTAAGCTTATAAGAAATAAAATAGTCTTTGGTTGAAATTTCAATAAAATTTGCATTGTTTGTGTTTTATTGGCGATTTTGCTTCTTAAAAGTTCTTTTGCAGCTCTACTAAATCTGACAACTGCCAGCTGAATGCATGGTTTGTCTATGTATTGTATGTATCTTTTCTCTGTAGGTATACTTTTATAGAGTTGGTTTAAAACACAGCAGCTCTATAGTGATGTAATTATAGTTCTTTTTCGAGTTTCGAGTTTTATAATAACACAATCCATTGCTACTTACGGTCTTTTTGCTCTTCTTAACATTTTAAAGAGTTCTACAAAGCATGTTGTATGTTTTTCGTTTTTAATAAATTTCTTCTTATAAGTATTGAATGTTTGGGTACATTTTTACAGGGTGTTTGTACCAAATTCAAAAGAAACTAATATTTTTTTTTTTTTAAATAAAAAAGTTTAAAAAAAGTTTTTCAAACATTTGATCAATAACAACATTTCAAAATTACTACTTTCTCAAATATTCGAGCAATTAGATTGCATGTGAGCTAAATTTACAAAAAAAGGATTGCGATGAATTGGAATAAATAAATTTGGTTCAAATGGGAAAACATCAGAAAATGGCCTAAACATCAAGAGATCAAGTTTCTGGGTAATCAAACGTTTAATATTAAACGTTTGTTTACCCAGAAACTTTAAAAGCAATTTTGTATCAACAAAAAGTGCTATACACGAAATCGGGAGTAAATCCAACCGTTTTGATTGCATTTCAGTGCACAGACAACCGCACATATGCAAATACTCACATACGCACATACCTTTATCCGCACAGGCATAACGACAGACGGCATGACGATACCTTCTTTTATAGGATTTTCTGTCATCGTAATGTCACGGTTTAATTAAAACCTGGACATCTGTGTTTACACAAAACTGCCATTTGTTTTACTGAATGTAACATTTTGTTCTTGTTTATAACACATTAAAACCAGTTTCGAAACAAAATTTGTTTTTATGTTCATAGCGTAGAAAAGAGCTTTGCCACGCTGCACAAATCAAGTCTTTTATACATGACGTGTTTTACATTATGTTCCTGCCCGTTTGTTACGCCTCGGGAGTTAATGTTCTTCAAAAGTATTCACAAATATGAATACTTTAACATGCAAAAAAAAGAAAACGCTCTAATTTTTCATTACCAAGTTTCTACTACTACTAGTGACACCCTGTGCTTTATTATTGAGCTGTCATTGATGTCATTAAACTGCTCTAGTGCAACATAACCCAAGTCTTTTGGCGATATAAGAGCTCCAAAAAGTATTAATTTTCTTCAACGAAAAATGGCGAAAAAATTGGATGAAACAATAAAAACAACAAATTTTTTTCTTCTTTTTACATTTATTATATAGTTATCCAAAACAATAAAAAGCTGTTTTCATTGATACTTTTTTATTTAGAATGTATGCATTTTTTTCGAGTGATTTCTCACCTTTTTTTCATAATTTGTAATTATTTTTATATTATTTTATTTGCGAAAAGTAAAAATTTCGAAGGCGCGTTGTACTTTTGCTTAGTACTTTACAAACATTTGTGGAAAAATCAAAACCGCACTGAGAAATCACTTTGGAAAAATCTGTATTGCCATTTTATTAATATCTTATTCACTTTATTTCGTTATTTGAAATCGATTTAATAGATGGTAAATTTTATCACAAACACAAATAACTTCTTTTTCACAGACGATGATAGTTCATCTATATTTATTTATACATATACTAACGCAAAATATTTATTACACAGTAAACTTCTACGCGACACACCACGAATGATGAAAAGGAGTAGGTAAACAACTGTCAAATATGCATATGGCTTTAAATAAGCAAGACACCGGCTTCAGAAGCACTTCTAGAGCTGACATTAGAGCATACAGACATAAAACTGCTTTTCTAGAGTTGATAAGGAGCAAAATAGTGCTCTCAAACTCATGAAATTGACTCCAAATAAGTCGTACAGTGGCTCGAGAAGCGTATATAGAGTTAATTGTGAAACATGTAGCTACGAAAAATAGTTTTTCAAGCGCTGTTAGAACTTACAACGAGCTTAAAATGTTACTTGGGATTATATCTATAGTGGACCTTGTAGCCCTTATTACACATGTGGAAATTAGTATTTTTAGATTTACAGTGACCAACAAGCGTATTACTTAAAGAACTTGATTACACAATTAAAAAAAAAAAAAAAATGGCTTCACCGTTTAAGCTGCAGGTGCCTAGACAGAGAGACAAAATTGCCGGACCCACTTCTTCGTCATATCATCACCATATGTACCATGCTTAATTTTATAATATTGTGAGTCATCATATAAGGCATAATATTAGCCAAAGATGATACCCAACTAACAATTTAACTTGTATTAGGTTCAACACAAGCTATTTTCAGACTGCTATATAAATAGTAAAAGGCTTTATACAAGTTATTTTGGCGCAGCTATATAACTCCTTTAAGACTTTTGGTGGCAGGTGCTATATCAGCAAATAGCTTTTCATGAAATGCAATTGGTTTGTTTTTGCCAGCCATTCTGTGATAGCTAATGTCAATAGCTTGCTTTGGATGTTATAAAACAGCTCTATACAAGCCATTTAATGACAGCTTACCTAATAGCTTGCCTTGAATGTTGTTAAAAGGCCTTACCCAAGTTTTTTAATGACACGTTTTCTAATAGCTTGCGTTGGACGTCGTAGAAAGGCCTTACTCAAGCCTTTTTATTAATGCCATATTGTTGTTGAGAAAAATATGATCAATTTTGAACTAGTTGATACGATATGAAGAAAATGTTAACGGTGAAGGGAGAGAGATAATTATCTTTATTTTTTTTTTATTTCGTGGTAAGCCTTATATCAGCTATTTTCTTTTAAATAATCAGTAAACAACTTCGGAAGGCCTTATACAGGCTATTTTAAACCTTTATCTACAAGCCTTGTATAGAGCTTGCCAAACCTACTTTTAAAGGCCTTAGCTGCTTTTTTTAATTGTCAAATTTCGAAATGTGTGGCTTGCTAAAATTTGGCTTATACGAGCTCTATACTAGCTATTGCTTGCCAAATTCTAAAGTTTGGACCTTATACAAGCTGTATTGTTAGTGTTGTGACGTCGCTAGCATCTGCGAAGTTGACAAAATGGCGATTCGGGTATTTTGAGTGAGCCAATCCTTGTATTTCTGTTTATTGTGAGTGATTTAAAACCATTCACTTTATTTATCTTTTTTAAATATAATTCCCACATTTCTTTTTATAACAATGAAATGTCAATTTTAATATATCATATAAATTATTTTTTACAAAGTTTAAACATTTCGTGCTGACATTCAATTATCCTCCATAAGTGAACCAGAGCACCCCATTTTGTAAAAAAATAGTTCCAGACAATTAGTCAGGATGAGAACGCTCCCGCACTCATTATTGATGAACATTTTGTTGTCGTCTTTATATCGCCAATGGTATATGTATGCTGTATTGTGTATTCTCTCGTTTATGTGCGTTGGCTGGTACGAACAACATATAATAATTATTATTATTATTATATTCTTTGAAAACAAATTCTCACTTATATCAGCATCGCCTGCAAGTGAATGTGAAAACCCTGGAAGTCAACGAGCTGTGAAAGGACAATATGTTCAATGCTTTTATGCGGTTTCCGTTAGTTGAAAAGGATTTTTATATTTGAACAGAGTTGAGTGTTCCGGTTGTTTTTTTTTTTTTTTTTGCTCGTTTCATTTTATTTTGGTGCGTGTCAGGAACGTGCGTTTCCGAGTTGAAATCTTTTTTTTTCTTTTTAGAAAATGACTCAATGGGTTCAACCAACTAGAAAAATAGCGTACAAAATATTACAAGTCCTTAGAAGAAAATGTTAGTGTATAGTTATGGATTTTTTGTATTCACCAACGTGCTCCTTTTAAGCAGATTTAACTTTTTTCTGTCAATTTTCTTTGTATGCATATTTAGACGGCTTTTAGGCATCATTTTCAACTCTATCTGATGATGCTTAGGGCAACCACAAGATTCTTGCATTTGTCTCGATTTGACGAATATCCGGATACCAGTCTTTTACAAATACATACATCTCCTATACAAGTTGTTTTTGGTGTTTTAAGCACTATCTACTTGTATCCTGTAGATTATTATATCTGAAGGATTTGTTCGTTATAATGTCTTTGTTGTTTGATCACTTTTCCGTTGTACTCACTTTAAGCAGATCTTCAGTATTATTCACCTCTCAATAAAAATAAAATAAATAAATGCACTGGAACTGACATCTGCGAAGAGTAAGGGCCAATTGACTTAAGGGTCAACCATAATAGTCGTAAGCAAACGAAAGCTAATGTCATAATTCTATACGTCAAGTTTCCTGAACTACCGCCATTACCTTAAGTTGACCATAATATTCGAATGCAAACGCACGCAAACTCTACATGTATTTGGCTGGCTGTCAGATTTACGTAAGTAAACTGCGCCCTGGAGCGCTCTGTACGTACGGAGGCAAAACTGAACGAAAACTTGCCTAAACTGAGCAATCCGACATTATGGGCGCACTATACAAATTCTTTGTTCTCGTTAATTTCGTACACCGTACGTACCAATTCTCCTATTATGGTTCTGCAGTATTATGGAGGACCTACAATTTTTCGTGATTTCATGACAATAATACTCTTGGAGTATTTGTCGCGTCCTCGTAAGAAGCAGTGCCACAGGAAAAAAAACTTTCTTTTATATGTAATTGAGTGTTTGAACCCAGACATCTGACCTGATAGTACGATACGTCCTGCGGTGCACTATACTTATAGAAGATGGAAAGCGAGTTTTATTTATGTAACATACTATTTGTTAGAGAGCTGGGGTCAATATCCTCCTTTGAGTTGAGAATTCAAATTTACACCCTGGATCTCTTTGTTCAACATCGCTTCAATTATATTTTTTTCTATCTCTATCGTCACTTAAAGCTTACCGTCAGCATCTAACGGTTTCCTTAGTGGTTTAGTACTGTCTGTTCGACAACACTTGTAGCATTTTTTCCACTCTCATCTGTACTCGTTGTAAAAATTTAGAAAAAAATATTTTCTGGAATTTTTTTCTTTTAAAAATCTATTTTTCTCGAAAAAAAAACGATCTATTCTGATAAAATTTAATATGATATTTTTGATTACTGTGATAATTTTCATAAAACTAATAAAAAATACTATGTACTTATGTAGGAGGCAAGTCTTTGATTCGTGCAAAAAAAAACCTTTTGAGATAACAATCAAACCTGACATAACAATGGTAGAGAAGACGAAAAAAGTCGGTCCGGAAATTCTGAGTTTCTGTCTATTTTTTTTTTTTTCGAAAACGGCTTTAATGATTTCAACGAAATTTCATATAAGTGACAAGGTGTAAAAGGTCTATCCAATAGTGAAAACCAAACTTACAAGAAAATTCTTTTAACGGTACCTGCCATATATCGGTAGTTTTTAATTTTGATTCTGGCAATAACAACTGAAGGGATTTAAATGAAATTTGGTAATCTAATTCTTGTATTTATTTTATACACATTGTTGTCAAGTTTTAATTAATTTTTTTAATTCAATATTTCAAAAACATGTTGACGGATTTTTATGAAATTTAGTAAAGAAAGAATTTTTTTAAAAACCGCTCAATGATGTTGAAAAGTTATTTTTTCGTATTTTTATATTTAGTAAAGTAAAATGTTTTATTAGCCTCTCCCCCTTTGATACGTACTACGAAATGTAATCTATCGAAATAAGGTAAGGATACAAATTGGAGTTGGAACCAATTAGCATACTTAAAGACGTCCAGAAAAATAATGATGCTCCAAATTCGTTTGATAAACAAACATCACTTCTCAACCAGTGACGTCAGTGGTCACAAGCGGTGGAATGCGTAGTGCACACGACTTCAAAGACTGGACAAATCTGATAATGCGTGGGTTCGAATCCTATGGTAGAAGTTTTTCATGTAGAAAGTTTTTCATAATAATATTGGATTAAAGCTCAGCACCACTAATAAGAAGACTGATGATAGGGCTTGGCATCCCTATATCTCCAGCAAAAATAAACAAATTATAGATGTATTCTTAAAACATTTGGTGGTAGCACCTTTAAGTTGTTGTTGTTCAAAAATTTAATTTTCCACTTGTTAACTTGAAGATAACTTGCACATAGAACAAGATCGTGCAACCTCTATTCTTATTCTTTATTGTATCATGCTTAACTATGTTTTACGGTACCTATATACCTAATTGTAATTAAAATAAATAATCAAAGCTATAATCAAATCTGACAGACTGATGAAGAAACCATTAAAAAAAACTAGCGTTTGGCAAACGCATTCCTTAAATTTACTTGAGCTTTTAACAGATGCTTGAATGTTCTCCCACTTCAATCACCTTTTAATGTAGCTTTCATTAACTACTAACTACTATTACAAGACATTTAAGTGCTCATGTCAATACCCTCCTAAGTCAATAATAAAAAAAAATTATATGTTATGAAAGAAAACTCATCTTTAAAATACACCTATCTACATTCTTATATCTAAAAATAAAAATTCATTTTTAACAATAAACCTCTTATAATTCCCAAACGATTCTATTTTTCAGTGCACGTTTCATTTTTTTCTTCATCTCAAATCGACCGGTCATCCATTTCATTTGTTCCGCTTCACATTTTCTGCCAACACAAGACCTAAATACTCATCTGGGATTTTTGTTGTGAAGGACCTTTTTTACTATTATATTTTTTTTTTGTCAAAGGAATACAAATAAACACTATCATCTTTCGATAATGTGTTTTCCTTTCGAATGTCGACAAAACAATACTGGGATTATGATTAAATCTTATGGTATCATTTTTAAAAAAACAACCTTCATGTTTTTTTTTTCTTTTAAAGAAAATGTGATAAATGTTGTGCTTAAATTTTTAAGTGTGGGACACTTAAATGGTGATGAAGATGTTAGTGATTTTGTTGCAATTCCAATTTCCTACATGTGGGGTTTTGTATTTTATTTTGAAAAATGATACATTAAAGTTTAATGATGGTGATGGCTATTGCTTATGACACAGAATAATTTCTCTCGAGGACATAGTTTCTAGAGATTTCATATAAGTGTCCTTTTTCTAACTTTTCGTCTGTTCCTAGGAACCTTTTTGTTTGACAGTGAATTTATGACAAATGGTTCTTCGAGGAGAATCAAGTTTGGAAAAGGTCAACGATTATTTGTAATATTATTTCAAATAGGCCATAAAACTAAATGTCAAATTTAAGTTTCAAAACAAAATAAGTTACAAGTTTAAAAATACAAATTTTTACTTCTCTAATTTTGAGATTGACATAATTTTAAAGTTTAAATTATTGAACACACTTGAATACACGATACAATTATCGAACCGACACGAATCGTGCCGAAATCGTTAGCGATATCGCAAGATAGCACGTGCTATATCAGCGAATAGCTTTTCATGAAATGCAATTGGCTTGCCTCTGCCAGCCATTCTGTGACAGCTAATGTCAATAGCTTGCTCTGAATGTTATAAAACGGCTCTATACAGGGTGAGTCATGAGCAATGCGACAAAATGCTAGGGCGTGTAGGTTGCGTTGAGACAAGAAAAAAATCGTATGGGAGGGGGGTCTATTCCCCTCCGTTTAGCCAGGAGGGGCAATTTTCGAAAAAACTGACTTAAAATGGGAAAAAAATTATTTAAAATCAATGGCTTCATTCACAATGTTGTGCGATACGTTTTTGAAAAGCCAATAACTTTTTCTTTCATTCTGTGTTTAAATAAATCTATTCTAAGAAACAGTTTTTGAAATATTAATTTTCAAAGTCAAAATTTTGAAAAAAAAAATTGAAAACTAAATTTCAAATTCATTTTTTTCAAAATTTTACGTAATTAAGTGCTAATTTTAATTTCAAAATTCAATGCTGTTATTAATTTTAAGTCTAAATAAGAAAACCGGATGCAAAAATTTTATGTCGTTCTCAAGAAATTAAAAAAAAAAAAAAAACCACCTTTTTCTAAGAAAAACATTTATTTTTATTGTAACGAAGCAATTTAAGAAGCATTAATCTTAGATGTTTTAGTTTTTTTTATTCCTTTTATTTTTACTATGTTTTTTATTGGAAGTACTTATAAAAAATTCTCGATATGATCTCCATTGTTTAGAAGGCATAGATTATATCTCCTTGTAATGGCTTCACTTAAGTTTATGCTTGACAAATTTTCCTGCAATTTGACTCCAGCGACTTCAATTCGTTCCTTCAGCACTCCATGATCTCTTAGACGTCGGTGGATTCTTGGAAACGTGCTTTGATGGGGACACCTCCTATCGGGATATCTTTCAGCGTACAGTCTTTCGGCTTCACGACTTCGACCATTAGCTAAACCGTAGCAGAAATGCATGTCCGTTAATTCTTCTCGGGTGTATGAGCTTGACATCGTTACGTGTTAATGAGTTAATATTCAAATTTGAAATAATTACTAAGCAAAACTGCAATGCCTTTTATTTATCTTGCGTTGCAATTTTCTTTTTTTTTTTCATTAAAAAAAATGCGGTTTTATTGTCTCTATTGTTGTTTCAGAAGTTATCAATGAAAATAATATTAATCCAGGGTTATTCCAATACTATTTAATTTTATTACGTTCTCATAAAACTCCAATTAAAAAAAAAGTAAAAAAAACTAAGATTAATGCTAAATAAATAAATAAATTGCTTTGTTACAATAAAAATAAATGTTTTTCTTAGAAAAAGGTGGTTTTGGTTTTTTTTTAATTTCTTGAGAACGACATAAAATTTTTGCATCCGGTTTTCTTATTTAGACTTAAAATTAATAACAGCATTGAATTTTGAAATTAAAATTAGCACTTAATTACGTAAAATTTTGAAAAAAATGAATTTGAAATTTTTTTTTCAATTTTTTTTTTCAAAATTTTGACTTTGAAAATTAATATTTCAAAAACTGTTTCTTAGAATAGATTTATTTAAACACAGAATGAAAGAAAAAGTTATTGGCTTTTCAAAAACGTATCGCACAACATTGTGAATGAAGCCGTTGATTTTAAATAATTTTTTTCCCATTTTAAGTCAGTTTTTTTCGAAAATTGCCCCTCCCGGCTAAACGGAGGGGAATAGACCCCCCCTCCCATACAATTTTTTTCTTGTCTCAACGCAACCTACACGCCTAGCATTTTGTCGCATTGCTCATGACTCACCCTGTATAATGCCTTATAAAAGCCATATTAAGAAATTAAAAAAAATAGGTATTAGTACATTAAAGCAAAGAGATAAATATCTTTATTAGTTTTTAGAATTCATATTAATAAATTATTTTTATAGGCACTTCTTTTCTGTTTAAAGACTTAATACTTACCTTTCCTTTTTTTCTTTAGAACTATAATTGTTACTAAGAGCTTATTTGTTAGACTGACATATTAGATAAAAAATTAAATTCGTATAAAGCATTTATAGGCAAGCCTTTCACAAGTTGTTTGCATTGACTTGTCGTGGTAAGCCTTATAGCAGCTATTTTCTATAAAATTATCAGTAAACAACTTCGGAAGGCCTAATACAGGCTATTTTGAACCTTTATCTACAAGCCTTGAATAGAGCTTGTCAAACTTCCTTTTAAATTCCTTATAGCTTTTTTTTTAATTCTCAAAGTTTGAAATATGTGGCTTGCGAAAATTTGGCTTATGCGAGCTCTATACTAGATATTGCTTGCCAAATTCTAAAGTTTGGACCTTATAAAAGCTAAATTGTTAGTTGGGCTATCATACGATTTTATTAATATGACATCGATATCACATTGTCAGTACAGCGGATGCTTTCATTGTGCACACATAATAATAATCGTATTCGATCCATCTTTTGTAAGTACGATAATCGGTACGATGATTGTATCGTGTATTCCTTGCTTAGAAAAAATATTAATGTAGGAATAAACATAAAAGAACATCAAATGGAATATAATTCTATCGATTTATTTTATAAATAATAAAAAAAGACACATTTTTAAACAAAAGCAGTGAAGTTTCGAGGGCAATATTGTTATTCTTATGCGAATAATCATTATTTTTCAAGGTTTTCAATTGTGTGAAGAAAGTAGCTATTATTCAATTATTAAAAGCTGATTGCTCTTTCAAGAAGAAAAGAAGACTATGATTAAGAATGTACCCTTAAGTGTTAAGAGGGAGATAGTGAGAATTATATAAAAAAATAATTTCCAAGAGGACACTACAATGAAGGGTAATGTTTTCATGGTCATTTATTGCAACAAAAAAAAAAAGCTGAATAAACTAAAATAAAAAAGTTATATAATTACATTGCAAGAATATTCGTCCTTGATGGATGCAAAAACTGTGTAAAAGCTTTCATAAAAACTTGGTGCATGAGTATATTTATATGATCTATTGAATTTTTCCAAGAACTAAAATATGCTGACCAACCAGTTTTCTTTTGTTGACCCCAACACAAATGAGGAATTCACTCAGCAGTCAATGATAATTATGGGTACCTACCGGAGAAAATCAGAAACAAAAGATTCAGAGTCCTCCAAAAGTACGGAAAAAAATAAAGCAACTTATATTACATTTTCGCGAACGTTTTTCTCTCTTGATTGAAACATTTAAAAACAAGACGGAAAACTATTAAGGTGGAAGATACTGCCCATACCTACGTGTGCCGTTATACGTCCCTCAGTTTTATCACAGGGCTTTGTTTTAAATATCCCTACCCTATCGCTTAGGGGTATACCCAAATTCGTGAATCTTTGGATTCACGTGAATATTTCACTAAATTGTTCACTATTTATTTTCGAAAGCCTTTTATTCCTTGAGTTCAAATCCTTACCAATATTTGTTTTTAAGATTCTTAATAGAATCTAATTGTTAAAACTTATTTTTGTTTGAAACTTATATATGTATATGTTTTTTAGAACAATTCGTTTTTCCGTCGGATAGCAGAATACTAATATTCACGTGAATTTTTAACAGAATAGGGTTGATTATCCACAAACCCATAGGCTTGATGATCAAAATGGCGAATCCTATAAGCAGATCCTTAAGTGAAGCTGTTAAGTGGAAGAATGGTGATCCCATTGACCGTGTTTAGACTGGGAAATTTGAGTCTGGCGTGGTGAGTACTCTCGTGATTACAAAGATCCTCAATTGAGGACGCCTCACTTGAAGCGGGTGGCATTTTTGTGAAGTGAGACAGTTGTACAACTCGAATTTTTTGCATTTTATAAGAAAGATAACATCCATAAATTATTATTAATGATTGTGTTTGCTTCCTTTTCGAATAATTCGTTTTCTATCACTCTGCATCTAGCTTAATTATGAATATACTGCGATGTTAACACATCGGCAGTCAAGCACATAATGAACAAAATGGGAGAAAACTTGAGTTTGGAATTGGAACAGTATTCACGCTTCCGATGTTTATAATTTGAAGCTGCCTCACAAGAGTCCTCAGCTCTCACCCCTCTCGCCAACGAACTTTCGTGAGTCCGGTCTCAAATTTCCCAGTCTAAAAACGGTCATTTGATATCGTTTAACATCATTACAAAAGAAGAAGAGTGAACATTAAGTCGTAAAATTTAATGTTTCTTCAACATGAAATGCTCTGGCAATTTTTACATGCATTTTGTCATTCTCAAAAATCGCATTCCGTTGCAGTATTTTTCGATTAAATTTCTTAATAAAATTATTTAAATTTTGCTTTTTTCCTTCAAAACGATTTTTAATTTGCTGTTATTTTATATAGGTAAGATCAGAACAATCTGGGAATAATTTTTCCTTCCGCAATATAGCTTATATCCATCAAAAAGAAGTTACAAATGCACGTTGTGTCGTTGACAGTTTTCTTTTCTGTTTAAGTTTTGTAAATGACATGAGTACCTTACATGGATCAAAACAATATAATGGTTGGGGGTCCTTACCTAAAGAGATGGTTCACTGGTTCTTTTTTAAAATATCTTCCCCTCGTTTTAAATACAACAAAAATAAAAAAAAAATAAATAGATACTTATAAAAGAAAATAAATTTACCACTATACATGGTAATTCATCATCACATCTTGACATAATGAGAACTTAACGTTTGATCATACCAGCGATATCAAACATACATTCACACACTTACCCGCACTGACACTCACTCTCTGACACATCCTCCTTGTGTCCTGACATTACATTAACTTATTTTTATGTTACATTCTAAGCTCTCATGTTTATATGAGACTTCAGGGACGATGTAAACGACGACGACGTATATAGAAGACAACGCCGACGGTGAACGACACCATAATGACAAAGTCGAAGCTCTAGAGAACCTCTTAAAGGAGTCTCAACAGGATATAAGGGAGCATAACTCATATGTGAAGCCCGGGAAAACTAAAACCACATGCAAGGACCTCTTGCTCCATCAGCTTCCAGAAGAGAGATGGTATATATATTATTGCCTGACTATATACGAGAAACCGCCAAAAAGAAATCATAAATTTAAGCTGAAATTTGGCCAGAGATTCGTTTATCATTTTAAGAAATATTTTTTGACGTTATATGTACATATGGTGATGTGTTCCTGACGTCAAGGAGATGTTAAGTAATGTTTGGTAATGAATTTTCCATATAAAGTAAATCTAACATGTGAATTTCAAATCTTATGTTGCTTTTGGTACAAAAAAAAGTATTAAGCTATCTTTGGAAATTGGAAGATGCATTTGAGGTTTTTGCGAAGTTATTTCGCTACTAATTGGTTTCTGAATAGGAAATCTTCCCGAAATGAATGATATGTAATACACAATCGTATGCAGTTTAAACTATATAAATGGTACCATCTCAATCGACAAGTATTCCAAGAATCTGAGCTCAAGGGATTATCAATAATTTATCAGAAAAACTTAACGTAGCAAATTTATGTTGTTACTTGGAATACTATAACGAATTTAAACTATTCAATCAGAAACCACGACGCAATAAGTCCCGGCCCCAATTAGAACGTGTTTCGATTGGGAAATTTGAGGCCGGACTGACGAGTGTTCGTTGGCGAGAGAGATGAGGGGTGAGTACTCTCGTGAGGCAGCTTCAAAGGCAGCTTCGGAAGCGTGACTACCGTTCCAATTTCAAATTCAAGTTTTTTCCCATTTTGTTCATTATCTGCTTGACTGCCGATGTGTTAACATCGCAGTATTTTCATAACTAAGCTAAATGCAAAGTGATAGAAAATGAATTCTTGGAAAAAAAAAAACAAATAGATTATTAATAATTTATGGATGTTATTTTCTTTTATAAAATGCAAAAAATTTGCGTCGTACAACTGTCTCACTTCACAAAAATTCCACCCGCTTGAAAAGAGGCGTCTTCAATTGAGGACCTGTGTAATCACGATAGTACTCACCACGCCAGATTTAATTTCCCATTCTAAACACGGTCTTAGGGACTACGAAGCGAGTCGTTTTCAATTCGATATTTGCGCTTTTTGAACCACCTTCAGTTGTTTAACTATTTAATTCGAAGCGAATCCTTCCGATTGGCAGAGGATTATACCACGAAAATAAAAAAAACAAAGAGATAAAATCAAAAAAAGTTTGTCAAAGAAAACTTTTTTTCGCCTCTTAGAACGACTCGCTTCGTATGCCCCATTATATAAAAGTGAGGAAGCGTCAATCGCAACTACTATATACTTTTACCACATGTTGTAAAGGGTTTCCTGATATTCATAAATTATTTGAATTCGGAGGACATTCGAGCAGTAAAATGTTTCTATTTTTTGCACGAGCCTCACAGAATGAAAAATTAAAATACGAGATTGAAAAAATGAGGGGTTTACGACTTACCTCACGAGGCCAAATGGAAGACCGGTTTTAGTGATGTATGAACATAAACCAAATTCCATGTACAATTTAGTCGGGTGAAAATATACCCGAAATCGGTCCAGTGGATACGGAAATATCCTTAGTAAAAAATCGATCCATTTGGCGGTCAATTTTACTTGCTCAAAGTAGATTTCGTCATGCCGTCCGTTAGTCTGTTTGAGCGGATGTGCGTATAGGCGTATGTGCGGATGTGCGGATGTGTGGTTTGGCGGATTAACTTCAAACTTCTTATATATTACTTTTAGGATATTCCCTACAGGAGATATTCAAATGTTGGTTTTAGCCCGCCGGCTATAACATGTAGGGTAGACTGGGTACGGTTGAAACAAAGGACGGTTGAAACAACACAAATATTCCAGGAACAGTAGACGGTACGCGAATGTTTCCCCAAAGCAAACGAAGCGATAACATATTTGAACAATCGTCATTCTAGCTTAGCACGTGGCACGTGGCAGTTGTGTAAAAGAGCAATTTTTTTATATCGGTAACAAAAAGTAAGTATTTGTGTGCGGTTTTTTTTCCCTAGTGTTTCTATTCATGTTAGAGTATTGAGGTTGTGTTTGTGTTTGAAGCGAAGAGTGTAGAACGTATCCCAGTGACTTGTTCCATCGTGTTGTTAATGTCTACATAATTATATAAATTTTTGTAACTAAAGAGGGGTTGGGGACGGTTGAAACATTTTGTCTGGGTACAGTTGAAACAAAATGTTTATTTAGTTTTCATGCTTTCCAGATGCCAAGAGTTTGTGCAAGAAAGACATCCAGAGGACAGACTGACTTAACAAACTAAAGTAAGGCCTATGACGATGTCAAAGCAGGCGGTTCGTTGCGAAATGTCGCACATTCATATTAACGCATGGGACTTCTGTAAGGACAATGGTATTGTCTTACTATCTTTTTCTCCCCATTGCTCACACAAACTCCAGCTGCTTGATCCATCTGCATTCGGCCCTTTGAAGATAGCTGTTGACTCCAACAGCGATGCTTGGATGAGAAGTCATCCACGAAAGACAATGTCAATATATGACATTCCCGGCAACTACAAGTACTCTACATTTACAGCTGTCAAATTTTGCTACTATAGACAATTGGAAAGTGTACGACATAATATTGTAAATTTCCCCACCCGAATTTGTTACGTTATTGTCATAAAGTTAAAAAGTGAAATTAATATTGTGTCCACACAAGGCAATACAGATCAGATATTTGGACAATGAATTGTAGTCATGTGTCATATTTGTTTGTTTATTTTTGTCCATAATATTGTTTTACTGAATAAATACGTGTGAATTTGAATAAAAGTTATTTTGTTCGTTATTTTTTTTTATCTTTGTCACTTTTTGTTTTGACAGATTTGGAAGAATCTAGTTTTAATATTTCATAGCGAACTGTCATCAGAAATTAAAAAAAATTGGCACTTTGTAGTTTGACAGATTTGTAATAATACAATTTTGACGTTTGCAGATTATTAAGCGCTAACTGTCAGATCAGAGATAATTTATTAATACAGTATATGAAGGATATAAGAAAGTAAAATAATCCAAAGAATTTATTTTTTATATCCGTGTTTTCTTATGAAGAAATATTAATATAAGAAAGAATGTGCATGGTATTTTGAAATGTCGGTCTTATAAGCGTGTTTCTTTAAGGATTCTGTCAAGCCAAGAAAATTTGATCAAAATCATTAAGAACGTATATTTATATTGGAACTCGGGTTCTTGGATTGGAAAACTTGAGAAACAGGAAATTTGGAAGCAAGATAAGTGAGGGGTGAGGAATGTCGTAAAGCGGATAGAAATTAAAAAAACTAGATAGAAATAAAAAAAAAATATGTGTGACACCGTGGTGTGTAGGCAAAAATAAGAGTGAAACAAAAATAAATTTTTGGTAGAGGAAACAAAAAGAAAATTTATAATAATTTTCTTTTGAAAAATGCAAAACACTCGCGTCGATCGTATAACTGTTTGACTTAACGAAAATTTCCCGTGAAAATTTTTGGTAATTTTTCCGATGAGATGGCGTCAGTACCCGTGAGTCATAGTATATACTCATACCTATTTTATTCCTTATGAGTATATTTAACGAAACTAATAGGAATGCGCGGGCTACTATGACTAGCGACCGCTTTATCAAGGTTCAGAGCACATTTATCAGAAAAAGAGTTAAATCCGTATTATGTAATTTATTTATTTCAAAAAAATTTTGAAAAAAAAATTCCAACGTCTTTTCTGGGAAATCGTCTTGGCTACAAGTTTCCCTTAAACGTTTATTCTCTAAAAGTAAAAGTACAGGATAAACCTTTATTTGCAGAAAATTGTTTTTGGGGGATTTTGAGGAATTTTTACAGTTGCTTTATAACTATTTATGATTTTTTCGCTTTATTGACTGGACTATATGTATTTTGAAAACAAATTAATATAGATCTTTGTTGTTACTTACAGAATAAATAGATTCGTTTGATTTTTTGTAAAACATATTCCTATTTTGATTTATTAAATAAACATTTGATAGAGTCGTTTTGATTATAAGGTCAAAGTTCAAGTTCTTATAATTTTTCAAAAAGACTTATTTCTCTTACTTTTAATTTAAAAGAAAGAAACGTTTAAGGAAAAGTTGTACCAATTTATATAATTTCTTACAAAAACATAAAAACCATTTTTTTTATTAAGTTGACCATTTTTGAAATAAATCTAAAGCAAACGTTCGGCTTTAAATAATTTTTTGGGAAATGTGCTCTGAACCTATGATAGTGCGGGCTCTAAACCATTTCTTTTGTGCAGTTAAATAGCTATGCCTTACGCATTGCTATGGTACACTTTGTGAAATACCCATACTAGCACGCAAAAATTTGGTCACATGGTCCATAATTTAAGCGACATTGTAAAAAATCCAACAAAAAAAAAATCAAAAATCAAAAAGTAATACCTAATTGCAGACAATTTGTTTATATTTTTTTTTCTTATAATTTTGGAAAAAAAATTCAACAACACTTATTAATTTGCTTGCTGTGTTCATCAAAAATACTTCTTGCGGTTATACAGGGTGATTGGTTTAAGGTGCACCAAAAAGCTTGAGCGTGTAGGTGGACAAGAAAAAAATCGTATGGGAGGGGGGGGGGTCTATTTTGAAAATAAAAATAAAAATAATAGTTATAATTAAAATTTTGAAAAAAATTAGTTTTAAATTTTATCTTTTAATTTTTTTTTCAAAGTTTTGAGTTTGAAAATTAATTTTTTTAAAACTGTTCACTTAAACAACTTAATTTAAAAATAAAATAAAAAAGTGGTTTTTTGGCTTTCCAAAAAGATATAACAAGGCTTTGTATCATACACCGTTGTTTATAAATAATTTTTTTCTGATTTAAGACATTTTTTTAGAAAATTGCCCTCCCGCCTAAATGGGGGGAAATAGACCCCCCCTCCAATACGATTTTTTTCTTGTCTTAACCCCACCTACACGCTCAAGCTTTTTGGTGCATCTTACACCAATCACCCTGTATACTCATGCGATATTACCAGGTTTAATTTTCTGTCATAATGTATTTTTGTATGATTTCCCTCAGAACTTTAATAGGAGTTCCGCTAAGCTCTTATTAAAATTCTACCAAAGGTAAAAAATTCTTGCAAATTCTCAGACTAAAGGTAGAAAGATAAAAAAAAAAAACAAATGTTCTTATGTTCTCAAACATAAACATATAGCCATGTTCGTCAGTCGTATGATCCTCATTGCATTCAGTACAGAGTTCAAGCAGAAGTCAAGTACATTCGTCCTGTTTTTAAATAGGAAACCAACAATTAATTTGCTTCCTTAATGTTTAAATTGCAGTTACAAATGTAAGAAAAAAGAAATGCCTTTCTGCAATTAAATTCAATTATCTAATGAAAATAATTGTTGTGGAAGTAAATAATAAAAGACTAGGCACTAAAAGGTGTATGTTGACAGACCAGTTGTTGCAATGTCTATTAAAATATAAAAGAACAAAAAAGGCTTAGTTAATGTATTCGTATTCAACTCAACCTTTACATAAGACAATAGATGGAGCTAGTACGTCATAGTACGAAGGTATATACCTAATCACCCTAAAAACAAAAAGGTAATTTAAAAAGATTCATAAGATTCTTGAAAGAACAAGGTGAATAATATAATTAAAAGGAATTTTATTCCGTGCTAATTGCAAATAATATGCAACAAAATAGTAACACTGTCTGAAGGTGTTGTTGATAATTGGTGTTCGGTTGAAGGAAAATGGAACACACTTCTACAAAGCAAGGTTGTGTTTAATGATATTATACAAATTGTTATAATTAAGATCTTCATATAGACATCATAATACCTCTCCAACTTCAACAAATTGCGATGTACACAATTTTCAATGAACGATAATGTTTCAAAGTTTCTTGTAATTGAGTAAGTTTTTTTTTAATTTTTAATTGGTCAATAGGCAAGTATTGGTTTAGTGTATATACAAAAAGTTTTAATCAAACCTGATAATACGATGATATAGGGAAGCCTAAAAAGTAAAGATTCCGTCATGCCGTCCATCTGATGCGTATGTGCGGATATTGTGCGGAGGACGTGCGGATGTGCGGATGTACTTCAAACATCGTCTACAGAACTTTTTTGTGATTTCCTAAAAGAAAAATTCGAATTTACTTTTTAGCGGGTCTATATAACGGTTGTCTGCCATATAACGTTTTTAGTTTTTTCGAGAAAAGAAAATGGCTCTAACAATTTTGATAAAATAATTTTGATACCTAATATTTGGATCACTGTTTATAATATAACAGCGTAAGCGGGTCGAAATTCTGGTTTCAAATTTTTGCTGTTTGTTTAAAAAATTCTGCTTTTCAAAATTCTGCTAATTTTTCAGGGAGCGGGTCGAAATTCTGGTTTCAAAATTCTGCTATTTTTTGACAATTCTGCTTTTTTTTCATTCTGGTTGACAAAATGATGCTTTTTAAAATTCTGCTTTTCCAAATTCTGGCTATAAATTCAACTTTTTGTTTTTATTCAATTCTTTTATTTACAAAACAACAAATAAATTATAGTCATTAAATAACCAAATAGTATTTTATAACAATTTTTTTTATTACATATATTAATCTCTTAAGAAGGAGTACGCTCTGATTAGCAACATTCTGCAAATAATAAAGAAAAGAATAGGTTTGGAAAATGTTTAAAAATCTACGGTATCTACTTATCTACCTATAGGGGGGATGAGGTATGGGATAATTTAATTTAATCTATGAAGTATTGCAATAAATTTAATTGTTTATTTATTTTAACTGTATGTAATTATGCTTTCATTTTCTCAATTAGTATTTTAGCCGTGCGAAGCCGGGTCGGGCAGCTAGTTATTAAGAATAATGTATTTATCAATTAATAAACCTTATTTGGATTTAGCAAAAATGTATCTTAATAAAAATCGGAAAACAGATGTATTTTATAAAATGGCGGCCAAACTTATAATGACTTGGTTCATAAGACCAACTTTTATTGAAACTCCTATTGGTGTTTAACAAACCCCCCAAGATAAGACTCAGGGAACGGCACACGTGATATATGAGCTGGTGCTTTACTGAGAACGGAGATACCGCCAAATAAAATTTGATCAATTTGGCGACAATTTTTCAAAATGGCGGCAAAACGATCATGATTTGGACCATGTGACCCATTTTTTTATGCCCCTATGGGTGTTTAACATAGCACCATGACAAAACTGAGGGGACTTATACCTAACGGCAAACGTGACATATGCTAGCGCCTCGACTAAACGGGAAGGTTACAACTTTAATATTCATTAAATTACATAAAAGTCCATCAGTCACGTAAGAACTAACAAAAAAAAAGCTTTTGTAGAAAAAGTGTTTTTTGTTTTTTTTTAATTTTATTAAAATTACAAGACATTTTAGCATCCGTTTTTCTGTTTTTTAATAAAAACTAATTGGAGCGTTGAATTTTGATAAAAAAAATAAGAAAAAAAATAGTTTGAAGTTTTTTTTAATTTTTATCTTGCGATTATAGGAAAAGGCAAGTTATGATTTCGAGCAAAAAAAATAAGTTTTGAGATAATAATCAAACACGACATCACGATGATATCAAAGTCGAAAAAAGTGGGTCTGGAAATTCTGTCTGTGTGTCTGTCAATCAGTCTGTATCATTCGCAGCTGCAGCCTAAACAGTCTGGCCGACATCCTTTAAAATTGGTATATATAGTTTTTAGGGCGACCGTCAGGGGTTTTTTGAAATTTTTGCCATATAACGGTTATCGAAAAACTTTTTTTTCTCTAAAACGGCTCTAAGGAATTTAATAAAACTTGACATGAGTGATTTTCCACTAAAGACCTTTTAGACTGTTGAAAACGCTATTCCTAAAAAACAGTTTAAAAAGTACTTACCTACAATATAATGTTTTTTTTTTTTTTTTAATTTTGACTTTCTCGATATTTACTCAGTGGGTCTTAACTAAATTTTATTTCCAAAAAGGCTGGGTAGCCAAAAGATAATGGCTTATTTAGATTTTTTCAAAACTTTTCTAGCAAAAATTTTATTAATTAAACAAATTTTATTTTTAAAAATGTATTTTTGAATTAAGACGGACCTCTGGTTTGTTATAAATTGATTTTCAAAATTATTTATTCTTATTTTTTTTCTTTGAATTATTTTTTATTTAATTACATATTTGAAAAAAAAAAAAAAAAAAAAAAAAATTATTTCATATTAAATTAATTTTTGGAAGGTTCTTCTTACGTAAACTCCCACAAGAGCAAATTTGTGCGAAACAGTCGTGCCTTTTATTTATTCTAAATTTTGAAAATTAATTTTTCAAAAACTAAAAAATACCTTGCCTTCTAAAACTTGTACCTGGCTTTGTTAACCTAACCGTTGTTTCTAAATAATTTTTTTTCTGATTTAAGTACATATTTTTTTAGAAAATTGTCACAGTTTTATTAAAAAAAACAATAATTTTAACTATCTAATTTAATTAATAAGCGTTTAGTTTATTTCTTTTCAAAAATGTCATAAGCAACATGAAGACTAACCATACAACAAAACAACACACCTGTTATAATCCTGATGCATTATTTGCTATCCTGCACATTTTCAGTAAAAAAAATAAAATAATAAAAAAAACAACAATCTAAACATTAATATATTTTGACCCGTTAATCAAATCACAGAAAAAATAAAAAAACATCCCGAATGGTCCATCTTGTATTTTAAATTCAACAATAACAATATAAATACAATACAACTTCTCCATGATTATTTTTTTAAGCAAATATATAAAAAGGAAAACGTTACGCTCCCCCGAATGCCAATTCGTTGTTGTTCTTATGATGACCGTGTATCCTCTTCTTATTATTATAGAAGAGGAAGATACGTTCTGCCATATTTTCTAAAAGTCTTAAGATTTTATGAGTTCAACCGAAAAAAGGTCACAAAAAATAAAACTCTATTACCAAAGCAAAGAAATCGTTGTATACCAGTGAACGTGATAGTTTTCAATGATTTGTCTTATATTCTCTGTAAGGTTGGACGGGTGCACTTTTCGCATAAACATCGGAAGGATATCAGTTTTCTTGCACCGTCCGTCCATTGCTTAGATCCACCATTAGGTAATCGAAATTTCTTTTTGATTTACGAAAAGCGAAGGTTTTTTGTCTGGTTTGCCATTACGTTGGGAATACATAGATATTTCTAGATGAAATTAGAGTTGTAAGTATGTTTGAGTTTGTTTTTCAATGCAACTAGTTTTTCAGACAAAAGAAGACCACTTTGGGTCGAGTAAAAAGGTTTTTCATTGGATAGAACGTGAGGTTTAGAAATTTCAAATTTTAATTCTTTTTATCGCAGAAGTTGAAGTTTAGTGTGTTGTACTTTTTTCACGGGGTAAAGGGTAGGATATTAATTATTAAATTTAATATTAATTATTATTATTAAATTACACACGACCAATAATTTTTCACGAGGTAAACACAATTCTTAATATAATACGCGCCTACTTAACTGAAGAAAATTATCAACTAATTTGACAGATGGGCCAAATCAGAAGATAACGAAGAATGGGTAGGTAGGTACACGAAAGTCGAAAAGTGCCAACAGCAGCACGTTAATAATGTACCTTTCCGTCTATCTCAGCAGGTCATAGGTTATTTGGAAGAATTTTTATTTTTGAATTGTAAACAAATGAAATAAATTATAATTATTGATTATCGACCGAATGAAAAATTATTCGATATTTGAACACAGGGCCGTGTCCGAAAATGGGTTTGAGCGCCAGAAATTTTTGATAGGTAAAATTTCAAACCTTGGCACGAATAATTTAAAATATTCGATCGAAGCGAAATAACAGGACAAAATAATAACACAAATGTTATAGTCTCGAATTGAGATTTTAAAAATGTTTTATTAAGGAAACCTTGGTTAACTAGGATAAAAACTTTCAATTTTTTCAAATAAATTATTGACAATAAATAAAATAAAATAGTACGAAAAGGTACTATACTTACTTACAAGTTACTTACTTACTTACAAGTTCCTTTCTTGAATCCTAAGTCAAAAGCCAAAATAAGAAAATAAATAAATAAATGTAACATTAAATTAAAAAAAAATTCTGCACACCAAATTGAGTTTGCACTTATGTCACATGTTAAAATTTTTTGTCTTATAAAAAAAAACTTGTGATTTCGTGGTTAAGGACCCAAGATTTTCAAAGCACAAAGCAAAACTTACAAATTTTCGTTAATCAATTCACAATTAGTATATCCTCTCAGTATCAAGTTTAAACTCACTGACCTGCAAACCAACATTTTACAGAAAAAATTGCTTCAATGCCAAAAGCTTCTTCAGACAAATTTGGAGATTTCTGATAATTTAATGGTGCCAAAGATTTTCGTGCAATAACTATTCTAACCTTTCAATTTTTATGCAGTTTCGGATCGACGCACCAGTGTGGTAGCTGGACAAAATTACCAACTCACGCCATCAATTGTTTACTTTTATATATTATTGTTACTAAATGAGTTCATTTAGATAACATTATCATGAAAAAATTATTTTTTTTTTCGAAAACTTATACAAGTTCAGTGTCTATTGGCAGTTGGCACTGCAAAGGACACTTTGAAGATTTTCAATTCGTAAAAGTAAGAGTAAACTCTGATTATTATGATTCTAAAAATAATTAAGAAAAAAAGGTATGGAAGCGTGCGCTCTGTGCAGAATAATGGTAAGCAGAATTTTAAAAGTAGAATTCTGAGAGCAGAATTTTGACTAAAGAATTTGATCCCGGCAAAATTTCGACCCCAACCCAAAAATATATCTGAGAATTGGAACAAGGTAAACTTCATATGTTATTTAATTTACTTATATTTTCTTAATTTTTAAGGAAACTAAAAAAAGATGATTACATAGAAAAAAGCTCCATTGGCAAAAAAGGGTTGGGTTCGAAGTTCTGCCGGGGTCAAAATTCTGCTTTCAAAATTCTGTTTTTCAAAATTCTGCCTTTCAAAATTCTGCTTTTCAAAATTCTGCTTTACAAAATTCAGCTTTTTAACATTTTGCAAATCTATTATTTTCTGTATTATTTGCAGAATGTTGATAATCAGAGCGTACTAGTACTACTACATAAGAGTTTAATATGAATGTAGCTTACTTTTTTTGTAACAAGAAATTTTGTTATAAAATACATAACTATTTGATTATTTAGTAACCATAATTAATTTTTTGTTTTTTAAATATAAGAACTGAATAACAAAACATAAAGCAGAATTTTTGACCAGAATTTCGACCCGCTCCCGGCCAAAAAAACATCCCGTTAGCTTAAGTGTAAATACATATTCACCAAAAAATTATTTTGTATATAAAATTTTGTACTTAAAGGTTTTTTTATTTTTCACTACAGTCAGCAAAGCTTTAGATTCTTCCAACTGTTTTCGATGAATTTTGGAATTTTGTTGCATGTTACGAAAATGTCCATTCGCGACAGGGAGGATTCGCGACATTATAGAAAATTGCAGAAAGTTGTTTGGCGGTCGCAAGTTTGCGCAATAGCTATCAACTTATAGAACGCTTTATTATTTGCGATTATACAGGTATACTATAAGGCAAGTTTATGTAGGTATTATAGATAACAATCAAATATGACATTACGATGATAGCTAAGACGATAAAAATTAGTCTGGAAATTCTGTCTGTCTGTCTGTCTGTATGTATTAGCACCAAAAGCCTTAAGGGCTCAACCTATTTACTTCAAATTTGGTATGTAGGGTTTGTAGAACATTCCTTAGAGGAGAAATCGAAATTATTTTTTTGCTCAAAAAATAACGGTACCTGCCATAAAACGGTTTCGGAAAAGTTTAATTTTCTCGAAAACGATCCCAGCTTTTTTCTTGGAAAAAAATAACTGATGGTTTTTGTTTGATTTCCTTTTGGCAACCCTATTAAGGAAACCTCCTATAGAACCGTTATTTTTTTCTTGAGCTATCATGAACGGGTTAATCGATTTTAAACCAAAATTTTTTTAGAAAGGTCTAGGTGACTTAAACAAATTTCAATGCCAACATTTTGCAAAACAGCTTAATTTTAGTTTTAATTAATTTTTTTGTAAATTCAATATTTGGAAAACGACTTGACAATTTTTTTTTACTGTTTGTTCATAAATTGCAAACAATTTAACTTAAAAATGGCGTTCTTTAAATGTGTAAAAAAAACTTTTTTATAAGAAATATGAAGTGAACATCGATTTATATAAAAACCGTTCTAACGATTTAAAAACAAAAATGTTATATTTAATTTTATTTTAGTGGAAACTTGCCACAACAACAAGTACGTGCGACCCAGTCGTGCACCACAAGAGCAAGTTCGTGCGACCCAGTCGTGCACTTTATTTTTATGTTGTCCTGCGGTTTTAAATAGTTCACTGTAATGTTTCATCTAGTAAAAAATAGGGGAAGGTGGTCAAATGACGGCCACTTTAAGGGAAAGTATGAAAACCCACTTAAAAAATTTGTTTTATTTTATAGATTTATAACATAAAATAAAAATAACTTATTTCTTTAGGTTTCTCAAAAAGAACAAATCTCCTATCACATAAACCTATTTAAAAAAAAAAAGAAGTTTAAAAAAATATCCATCTTGGCTGTCATTGCCCATCATATCAGGCAATGACGGTCAAGTACACTGTCAAGTGATTTACAAAAAAAACTGCTGAACTGACTTTGATGAAATTTTCAGACAGTTTTAAGAGAGCGGCTATTCCTGCAAGTTTTGTAGATATCAGATAAAGAAAAAAAATTGGCCTGAAAACGACAGTGGTTCACAGACACTGAATTTCGTAATTTGTGTTTTAACATCAAAATCTGACAGATTTTTGAACTTAACGAATCTCCAAGTTCTTTATTCTATCTTCTTTTTTATATTCTATTAAAAACAATAACTAATTTCGCTTTCCTTTCGTCATTGCCAGCTGATCGTCATTAGCATGCCTTCCCCTACTTAATAGTAAGGGGAGCTATCGACCGATTTTGGAACATTATTTTAGCGCCCCTGCAATTATTGTCCATGCAATTATTGCTTAAGGGCCACTCATCAATGAATGATAATTATGGCTACCTTCAAAGTGCAGACAAAATAACCCAAATAATTTTGGCAAGAATTTTTTTCTCACTTAAATGAAGTTTGAAACGTTAAAAATAATAATGTGTAACTGCCATAACATTCCCAAGTCATAAAAGGGTTGCCAGAGCAACTCAAAAAATTCAAATTTGTTTTCTTTTTCAGACTTTTTATACTGTAGTTTTGAGTTGCTATGGCAACCCTTTTCCGGCATGATAATGTTATAGCAGTTATCGTTATTTTTGGCTCATAGTGCAGTGAATTTATTTTCAGTGTAATTTATATTATCACTAAGCGGAATCAAAACAATTATGCTATAAAACTATACTTGTGCTATATAAGTCTAATTTATCATGCTATAACCCTGGATTTTTACCAATTAATTTTTATTATCTATGTATCTAATATTATGCTATTTTCATTTCATATTTGTATAAAAAGAAATAGATTCCTAATCTGAAAAGATTCGTGTTAACCTGATTCGCGAAATGAGCTCCTTTCATCATTTTATATGAAATTCCCATTTCAAAATTGAAAAGTCTGAACAAAAAAAAAATATTTTATTCAAATAATTTTATGAAGAACCCTCGTGCAAAAATTTATATTTTATTCAAAATTAAAAGAAATCAAGAAGTGTTCCATTGCAGAATTAAAAAAAAAAAGAAAAAAATATATTTGAACAACTCTCCTCTATAACCTCCTCATCAAAAAGTTGAAATTATTATCTTCGTTTGGTTCTTCGAAATGAAAAACTAAACAAAAATAACACGAAACCGGGAATGGCGAAATGGAAAAACAAACCCAATTCCACCGTTGGGAATTAAAAATTATTATGGAAGGTAATTACATTTTAATGAGAATTTTCCTCTCAACGGCAAAGCATTAATTTAACACCTTGACGTAATGCTCTAGTGGCTGCACAGCTGGGATCTGTAGGGTATAGATACTCACAGAGAGATAAACCAACTTCTGTTGAGTCGCTTTAATGCTTCGTTATTGTCCTTGTTTTGGGCGCCATTTTTCATGTCGTTTTTTTTTTGTTTTCTTCTATTTTCTCCTTTGGCTTCATTTTTTTTCTAATTTATATGCGAAACGAATTATTTGTAAGTGCGCTAACGGTACCTATCTACTCTTCTTTGGAGCCGGGCTCTGTCCATATCGTGGTTGGTGTTGAATGGTGGTCATGAAAAAGGCAACAACCGCTCTGGACACTATATAGAATGCTGGTTTGCTTAATGAGGCAATTCATACACAAGATAATGTACCGAAAAAGGCGCTACTCCATCAGCGAAAAATTTACAATGGAAAATTATTTGAAATAGAAACTGTTGATATTGGTATCTTTATTTTGTTTTATGTTTCTTTAATAAATTTTAATTAATATAAATGTTTGGTTTTGGGTTGAGTGGTTAAAAAATCACATATAACTGCTTGTTTAAAGAATTGGATGAGAGCATTTGACTAGTCATTTTATAACAATCACCCAATATGTGCATACCAAATCATGTCTACGACTTTTGTCTACTAAATTGTTTGCACATGTCCTACGTTAATTAATTTGATGAACCATACAAAATGTGTGTTATAATTGCGTTTGATTATTTGTGATGCGTATACCTGCAAATATTACGCAATGTTGATATTGATATAGAGTCTTAGAGTATACCGATAGAAATCAGGCGCATAGTATTTTCATGATTCATCGAAATTTTCCGAATCAAATGGTTCAATCTTCACTTACTTATATAGATGATGTCATTAATTATCATTATTATGGTCTGCCTGCGGTATGATTCAACTTTTGCGGATGAGAGCATATGCATCGTCTTGTCGTCGTTAACAAGAAGACCCATATTCCAATAGCTTCCGACACGAAATCTGCGAAGGTGCCATATAACTAGACGCCTGGTTGATAACAGGTTAACCGATTTCATTCAAGTTTGGTATGGCTATTAAGTTAAGTATTTTACACAATTTCGCATTGAATGTTTTTGGCTACAAAACGGTTAATACTTAGCTACCATACAACACCTTGGTCTCACCGTTTAGGCCATTTTCTGTTTTTTCCCTCATTGCAACTGGTAACTCTTTCCGAGACTGCATTTAATAAATTTGAAAGAGCTCTAAGTACCTTCAATGAAAGAGCTGGCTCGTTGGAGAGGGTGCGACAGCTCTTAAAATTTTAGAGTGTACATAATATACAGGGTGATTGGCTTAAGGTGCACCAAAAAGCTTGAGGGTTAAGACAAGAAAAAAATCGTATCGGAGGGGGGTCTATTTCCTCCCTTTAAGGCGGGAGGGACAATTTTCTAAAACATTGACTAAAATCAGAAAAAAAAATATTTAAAAACAACGGTAAATGATACAAAACCTTGTTATATCTTGGTTCGTTATTGTTGGGGAAAGCTTTTTGGTTCAATGTTTTTGGATACTGAACATGGATAAGTAGAGCGTAGAGGCAAGAATCGAAATGAGCTTTAAAATTACCGATTTAAAATTGCCGATCCCAACCGCTAAAAAAATACGCAGCAAACAAAAACGGCTATGTTCACTTTTAACTCATTTTTAATTTTGAAAATGATTATGTAGATATGGCGTTGCTAATGGTTTAAAGAAAAATATGCTTATCAGGGACAAGCACCAAAACAAATTAAATTTACTGAAAATACAAACCGGAAAGGTTAAATTAAAAATCAAAATAGAGTAAGTTAAGCATTTTTAAGGTCCAATCTTAATCCGTCTGTATTTCAGCAATCACTGAACCAACTTACACAGTAAGCATTTAAATAATTATTTTTAATATTTACTGAAACCACCTCAGCAAAGTACTTGAATTCATCTATGATTCTGCTCATAGCAGTACGTCCCAGTATTAACAGACGAATATTTTTCTCCAACTCAATTGCAGCGGCATCTATACTATTATAACTTATCTGAAATCAATTTTGGGTTCTGGAAATGGATAAGTAGAGACAAGAATCGAATTAGCTTTGAAGCGGTAAAAACTAACCTCACGAAAAGAAAACTTAAAGCTTTTTTTACCATTGGTGGTTAAGATGAACATACTGAATTATTTTTCTCTAACATTGAACACAATAAATTGTGCAGAAATACAGGGTGAGTCATGAGCAATGCGACAAAATGCTAGGGCGTGTAGGTTGCGTTGAGACAAGAAAAAAATCGTATGGGAGGGGGGGGTCTATTCCCCTCCGTTTAGCCGGGAGGGGCAATTTTCGAAAAAACTGACTTAAAATGGGAAAAAAATTATTTAAAATCAACGGATTCATAAACAATGCTGTGCGATACGTTTTTAAAAAGCCAATAACTTTTTCTTTCATTCTGTGTTTAAATAAATCTATTCTAAGAAATAGTTTTTGAAATATTAATTTTCAAAGTCAAAATTTTGAAAAAAAAATTGAAAAAAAAATTTCAAATTCAATTTTTTCAAAATTTTACGTAATTAAGTGCTAATTTTAATTTCAAAATTCAATGCTGTTATTAATTTTAAGTCTAAATAAGAAAACCGGATGCAAACATTTTATGTCGTTCTCAAGAAATTAAAAAAAAACCAAAACCACCTTTTTCTAAGAAAAACATTTATTTTTATTGTAACGAAGCAATTTAAGAAGCATTAATCTTAGTTTTTTTAGTTTTTTTTATTCCTTTTATTTTTACTATGTTTTTTATTGGAAGCACTTATAAAAAATTCTCGATATGATCTCCATTGTTTAGAAGGCAAAGATTATATCTCCTTGTAATGGCTTCACATAAGTTTATGCTTGACAAATTTTCCTGCAATTTGACTCCAGCGACTTCAATTCGTTCCTTCAGTTGTTCCAATGATACTATTTCCACTTCGTAAACATAATTCTTCATAAATCCCCATGCATAGAAATCTAGGGGAGTTAAATCTGGTGACCTAGGCGGCCATTCCGTGGGGCCCCTTCTTCCGATCCAACGGTCACTAAAATGATCATCCAGCCAGTTTCTCACCTGTAAGCTGTAGTGTGCTGGAGCACCATCTTGTTGGTAGATTAAAGTATCTGCTATAACCAATGGAACGCTGTCTAATAAATCGGGTAAAAGGTCTCGTAGGAATTGCAGGTATGATTCTCCATTAATAATGGAATTCAAAAACCGGGGCCCGATCACAGTGTGTCCAACAATACCAAGCCAAACATTACAACTAAAGCGGTGTTGTGATTTGTTTTGTTTTTTTTTTTGTGTGGATTGACGCTACTCCAATAATGTAAATTGTGGAAGTTAGTAACCCCATCCCTGGTAAACTGTGCCTCATCCGTCCAGAATATTCTTCTAAAATAGTTTTGTTCGGTTTCATTTCTAAGTAGTAATGTTCTACAAAATTCGGTTCTCAATAACTTGTCGTTTGAGGTGAGTTCCTGAACAGGCGTAAAGTGGTACGGGTGTAAATTTTCCGCCCGAAGTACTCGACATGCTCTAGATTAGGACACTCCAAGCATAGTGGATATCCTTCTTGTACTGACGGAGGGATTATTTCGGACTAAATCCAGAATTCTTTCATCTAAGATTCTTGACTCATCAGAAACTGGCCTTTCGCTTCTTCGATGCTCCAGCACTCCATGATCTCTTAGACGTCGGTGGATTCTTGGAAACGTGCTATGATGGGGACACCTCCTATCGGGATATCTTTCAGCGTACAGTCTTTCGGCTTCACGACTTCGACCATTAGCTAAACCGTAGCAGAAATGCATGTCCGTTAATTCTTCTCGGGTGTATGAGCTTGACATCGTTACGTGTTAATGAGTTAATATTCAAATTTGAAATAATTACTAAGCAAAACTGCAATGCCTTTTATTTATCTTGCGTTGCAATTTTCTTTTTTTTTCATTAAAAAAAATGCGGTTTTATTGTCCCTATTGTCCCCATAACAGGTAGAACCCATGGGCTGCGGGCAGGCCAAGGCAAAAATATTGACAGGTCAGTTTTCAGAAGTTATCAATGAAAATAATATTAATCCAGGGTTATTCCAATACTATTTAATTTTATTACGTTCTCATAAAACTCCAATTAAAAAAAAAGTAAAAAAACTAAGATTAATGCTAAATAAATAAATAAATTGCTTCGTTACAATAAAAATAAATGTTTTTCTTAGAAAAAGGTGGTTTTGGTTTTTTTTTAATTTCTTGAGAACGACATAAAATGTTTGCATCCGGTTTTCTTATTTAGACTTAAAATTAATAACAGCATTGAATTTTGAAATTAAAATTAGCACTTAATTACGTAAAATTTTGAAAAAAAAGAATTTGAAATTTTTTTTTCAATTTTTTTTTTTCAAAATTTTGACTTTGAAAATTAATATTTCAAAAACTATTTCTTAGAATAGATTTATTTAAACACAGAATGAAAGAAAAAGTTATTGGATTTTTAAAAACGTATCGCACAGCATTGTGAATGAAGCCGTTGATTTTAAATAATTTTTTTCCCATTTTAAGTCAGTTTTTTCGAAAATTGCCCCTCCCGGCTAAACGGAGGGGAATAGACCCCCCCTCCCATACGATTTTTTTCTTGTCTCAACGCAACCTACACGCCCTAGCATTTTGTCGCATTGCTCATGACTCACCCTGTATATTAATCAAAGTTTTTGTGAAAACTAAAGTGGAAATCTAAGTTTTGGTGAAAAACAAGGTGGAAAAGTTTTTATTTTACTGAATAACTTACTTACTTTACTTAAAAGGAATTGTGACTGTGTTAAAATAATTTTTTGAACTCGATTAGTAAACCATTTATTAGGAGTTTTCTAAGTTTTTTTATTATTTTAAAGCTGTAACATTTTAAAGATTAAAGCTTTACGGCAAATTGATGCTATACTGCATTGAAACTCAGGTTAGTAAACATTTATTTGGTATTTTGAATTCATATTATTTTTATTTTATTGCTTTAAACGGCAAGTTGATATTTTAGGATATTTTAAGTACATAGGTACCTGCCTCTTTTTTTTTCAAGTATAAAATATTGTTTATAACTATAGACAATGTTGTCTATTATTTCAATTCATGGCGATGTCACGATTCCTCTTTTTTAACAGGAATACAAAATTTACTTAAATTAAAACCTCTTAGAATCTTTACCAAAAATACTTTATTTCCACCATAGTTTTTGACGGGTTTTTAGTTAGTATAGGAATAAATAGCAATTTGTATAAAACTAAATTAAAACACAAATCAAAAACGTTTTTATTTTAATGACAACAAGGTCATAACACATTCAAATACCGGCCATAACACATTCAAATACCGTCCATGCTGTTTCAATTAACAAGCTTAATAAAGCCTTTGTTATTTTAATTTAACTAAAACATTTGACTGACTTTGTAACTCAACCCAAATACGAGATGTTTAGCATATAGCTAAATGTCAACCATTTGGAAACAAAACTTCCAAAAATTAAATCTCCAGACACCAGACACCATAGTAGTAGGGATTCGGGTTAAAAATGGACAATTTATTGGATAAAGTGAATTACAGAATCAACAGGATTAAGTGAATTATTCGAATAATCTGAGAAAACTAGAAATGTCATTTACTGTAATTAGAAATCACTTGACATTATATAATTTGGTAGACAGAAGTTGCCCTTGAAACGTGCTCCAATTCACTAACATGCTGGTCAAGCACGTGGATGCGATCCTGTAACTTTTCGTCATGCCGTTGTAAAACATTTTTGATATACATACATATATATATATAACAAAATATTGGATTTTAAAGCCCGTATGATGCTTCTTTTTTTTCTCATTTTTAATACATTAATAGGGCGTGTTTTATTGGTAAGTGTTAAGTCACTTAAGCAAAATTTTGTATGGGATAAGAAAAGTGGCGATAAATTGGTCAGTAATTAAAGTGAACATAAAATGAAGATAAAATCTTGGAATGCCTGGAAATTTTTGGCGCGAAATATAATATCAATACATATTGTGCTTAAAGGTTGGTGGCACTTATGACAGCTTAAGACATGGACTCCATATAAATACAATGATTATTAATGGTTGTGTTCATTGTGTTTTCCTTTAGGGCCACGTTTTGCGGAAGAAATAAGAAACCTACGAAAGTTGAAAAAAAGTTTTGATGATTTTCAACTTTTCGCTTAAAAACAAAAAAAAATTGTATGAAACAGGTTTTTAAAATAAAATTATATAATTTGGAATTAAATTTGATAATATTCAAGCTAAATAAGGATTATTTAACCGGTTTTTATTTCTTTGTAGTAGAAGGTGGGGTACAAGTTGACCAACTCGGCATATACAAAAAGCCATACTTTGCAGGCATATCCAAAAAATTATTTGAAACTTCGTCTTGGCATTTTTTTGACAGTTTCGCATTTTTTTTTTTGACATTGTAAACAAAATAATTGTGAAAAGTGGGAACTGGACGATTTAGTTTTGGTTGCTTAGAATACAAATTTGGTAAAAACACAGTCTGCAAGTTTTGTAATTAAAACTCAAGAAAAAGAGGAAAGGAAAAAATAAATGTTCTTTTAATTTATTTGTTTTTTTTTTTTCTTTTAATTTGGTTTGCTTAGTTCTAACACATTTTCTTTTTTTTAACAAGCATGATGTCTCCTTTACATAAGACTGAAAGTTTAGTACTATTTAATTCATTAAAAATGAATAAAAAAAAGAAGTAAGGCTTAAGGAATTGCTTCATAGATATTAAGTTTTGACACGCAACCACTGGGTATATATACATTTCTATAGTATTTTCATGCTGAATAATCACCGCCTGGCCATCTTAAGAAACTTGTGAATAACACATTTTTAGGTTCGTGCATTTACTAGTTGTCTATTTTGTTTTCCTGACAACAGTCGTAAAATATATGATTTTTGTTTTGTTTACGACTTTTGTCAAGGAAATATGGATTTTAGAGCCAATAAAATACATTAAAAATTGTTAATTTGTTTTATTGACGACTTTTGTTAGGGTAACAGAATAGAAACTTAGTAAATGTAAGAGCCTCCAAATTTGCGGTTCACAACTTTCTTTAGATGGCGCTACTCCATGATTTTACTATAGAAATTTATATACAATGGTTATACCTACTTCCCTACTTGCATAGAATAGTTTGATTGTTATTTAAAATTAAAATGTGAATTAAAATCAAACATCGGCGAGAACTCATGTATGATAACAATCAAAAATGACACTACGATGATAGCGAAGTCGCAAAAGTTAATCTGGGAATTGGAAAGTGCTTGATTTTAACTTGAATTATTTTTTTTATTTACGTACTTTTTTTAATTCGATATTTTTGTATAATAACTTGGATTAAAAAAAATATTTTATTTTAACTTAAACCCAAACTATTCAGCTCTTAAAATTGGGGTCTTTCTAATAATATATAACCGCTTCAAATCTCCACTACTCCCTACGAAATTTTCCGTCGTCCCTAAAAACAGAGATGAGTTGCTAATGAAACCGCGATCACTGACCGTTTCACCATATAAGTATTTCGTGTTGTAGCAGCATAGAACAAAATGGAAAGTAGAACGCAAAATTTTGTTGTGTCACTTTTGTATGATGGGATTTTGTGTATAAGACTTCTTACGGAAATTTTCCAATACCTAAAAAAAAATGTTAATTATGCAATTATGAAATTAAGGATAAAACATCACCCCTTTTTTTGGATGAAAACTACGCCAATGATTGACAACTGGATGCTAGTTAGTTCCACAAGACACTTATACGTTGGTACAGTATTTGTGGTTGCGACAAGCTTGTCGATGCGCGGCTACCTAAATTGGTTGAGCTAAAACTAATTTGTTAATCTCAGGCTAATGGGTTACTGTTTCACGTTGGGCGCCATTGATTTGAGTTGGTTTCACAGGGAATTTTTTTTACGTGTGGAAGCGAGCAACAATTTACTAAAATTTCCGTCAAGCATAATTGTCCAAAGACAGTTGTGCCACCGCCGCCATCGCAACTACAACATTCCTTCAATAACCTCATTTCATTTTCGTACATAAATATATGCGCTAAAATGTTTAATTCTAATAAAATATTTCATTTACTAAAAAAGTTATTTAAATTTATTACATGAAATTTTTAGTTTTGTCTGTTAAATAATTTTTTTTTAATAATTAAAACAATATAATTTATTTTATTAACTAAAATATATTTCCATTCATTTCAGATGATTCTTCGCAAGAATGAACCATCTCACGTGAGTAGATACTTATATTTGTCTTTATAATAAATTCTTCATTCTTTTATACAGGGTGATTGGTTTAAGGTGCACCAAAAAGCTTGAGCGTGTAGGTGGAGTTAAGACAAGAAAAAAATCGTATGGAATGGGGGGGTCTTTTTTCCCCCGTTTAGGGGGGAGGGGCAATTTTGCCAAAATATATCTTAGTTTTTGAGAAATTAAGAAAATACTAAAAGCAATTTTTCAAAAAAAGGTGAAATCTTACTATCGATTTTTTTCTTATCTTAACCCCACCTACACGCTCAAGATTTTTGGTGCACCTTAAACCAATCACCCTGTATAAATGCAAAAAAAAAACACATGACTCATTCTTATTTTCAAAATTTAGTTTAAAATCTATTCAGTTCAAAAATATATATCCAGTTTTATCTCTAAATTTTTGAACCTAAAATTTTCTAACTGCCATTTGAAAACAAAACATTCTCAAATGTCATAATTCTTTGTCACCAATATTGCATGTGAAAGCATTCCACATCAAGCTTGATCCTGGCACACAAACCTTTTAGAGTTTCTACTATATTCAATCAGCATTTTAATCTTATTAGATTTTTGGTTCTTTTACCTCTCAAAAGGATAACACATTCATGAATACATACACTTACGATTTTGGCAACAATTTTACAAAACTTTGCTCCCATAAATACCTACATAGAAAGAAAAATGTAAACATAAAATTTATTCGAAATTCCTTGGTCAACAACCCCGAAAGTTTAGAACAAAACACCCACTCATATGTTTGTAAGCTATTCATAGTATAGTTATATATCCTGGCATCACACATGAGAATCCATGCGGCATATCCTCTACTGCACAGACAACTAAAATAAAATAAAAAAAAAAAAAAACATCCAAATGTCAAACAAACAAGTGGTATATATTATTCCAGGAGGAATACAATGCAATTTCCCAGAGAATTTTGGAGAGATTTAAATTACAGCCGCACTGCGACAGGAACAAATAATCATCAAAATTTATTGCGATATCCCTTTTTCCCTCATGGAATTCAATAAGGATTGTTATATGCCTCTTGCAACTTAGCCATAGCCATCACATACATACATTTAGTCTTTGGCCATTTCATCCGGTGTGGTGTGCCTGTGCATCTTTTTTGGTGAAAGGGAGATATCCTGTGGTATAGATAAAGACTGGTGTCAGTAGCTGGATTTTGTTGTCTTGCTGCTGGGATTTTTTTCTGGTTTTTTAGGTTGGCTAATGTGTCTGTGGATTGTTTTTTTTTTTTTTTTTTTGAAGATAAATTGTGGTCTTGCCTGCCAAAATGCACTTTTTAAAATATTCTAGATATTTTTCATGGCTAAGTAACAATAACAATGGAGACTTTTGGTGAACATTTTTGATTTTCACATCCCACATCTGATTTTTGTATTTTGTTTGGTTTGTAAAATTCGGTATATTGAAGATTACAAAAAAGATATTCAGCCCTATTAGGGAATCCGACGAATGAGTTGCGGAGGGAGTCTTACTCACTTTCGGTAGATTTGCTCTTAGCGAATCTGCAGGCCATACGCGGGAATAAATGTCGGTAACGTTGTTTGTAAAATTGGTATTACTGAAAACTAAAGGCATTTACACCACATTCGCACTCCATACAAATGTTGGAAAAGCAAATCCGCAGTAAAATTGGTGCGGATGAAAGTGATTTATAAATTGAAGAATAAGCAGAAATACAAATTTATGGATCGCCGAAACGCATTAAGTTTTTTTTGCAGTATTTCTAATAATTTATTGACAATGGCCGCTTTCGAAAACATCATCTGCGTTTTTTTAGGAAATGCAACTTTGGTGTCGTTTTTTAGCCAAACCGTGGACATCTGTCCAGAAATATAATCCCCACGACCTAGTTTGACATTTCCTCTTTCCAACAGCAAATGAACCTTGAAAATCGGTCCAGTGATTGTTTGGACACAGACGGATTAAGATTGGTCGTTAAAATCATTGAAAAAGGTTTAATTTGCTATATTAAATATTTTACGATACTAAAATATTTTAGATTGCTTTTCTCGTGTGCACTTTAACGCGCCCAATGTCAACTTATGACATCCCCGATAATACAGTTTCAAAAATGGAAAAGTGTTTCTCGGATCGATAATGCAGCTCATTCATCGGATTCAATAATAGAATTTTATGCGAACGCGGATCCACTGCGGATCGAACCGACTCCCGGGGAGTGACATTTTACGAATTCAGTAATAGGCATGATTATAAATGGATACTTGATGATTTTACCTTAACTTCAAAGCTCTATCCGGTTATATATGATTTGTTGTTTTTGTTTTTAAATACCGATCCAACATAATATCGATTTTAGATACCTTGGACTTGACCTTGTCCCAATAATCTCGTTATCGTTTTGTCAAGCGTCTTTTTTTCTCGCGTCTTGAAAACTATAAAAACATCAATAAACACTGGTACCTATATAAATCATTAGCTTTATTGCATGTTTCAGGGTTTTTACGCAGCCTTCTGACGTGATATTCCGGCACACTAACCAGTATGCCACGGGGGGGCACTGAAATATCATCCAATTAAAAAAAAAAACATCAATTGCCACCAAAAGCTATAATTTTGAATAATAATTCAGAAAAGTCCACTTAAAATAAACTGATACCAAGTTTAGAAGCAAATATATATGGTTAATATTTTTAATATACAAAAAATTAAATTAATTTTCATAGTATATAGAATTTGTATCATTATTTATTTTATTTCTTTGTTGGATTTTAATATACAAAAAAAAAAATTAGCCAATCCGTTTTCCAAATATTGAATTAACCAAAAAAATAATTAACATTTTAATTAAAAATAAAACAAAGCATTTTTTGTTAGTATAGAATTTGTTGCGTTAAAATCGATTAACCAGTTCACGAGATAGTTTATGAAAAAAATAACGGCCCTAACAGTAAGTATACCCTTAGAAGGCTTGCATCTTAACAAATGACAAACAATTTGACAAAAACCATCTCAATTTTGTTTTAAAGAAAATTTATTTTCTTTAATATACGGTATATGGTAGGAACCGTTACTTTTTGAGGTAATCATTTCAACAACACTACATACCAAGTTTAAAGAAAATCATTTCAACCAGTTAGGGTATAGATATTTATACAAACAGACAGACAGACAGATAGACCCAATTTTTTTTAATTTGCTATCTTCGTTATCTTAAAATTTTATTTTTTACATATAACTTGCTTGAATAAGGACCTATAATCGGTTTAAAAATGTAGTATTCATGCAGCCATAACAAAATACCATTGCAAATGCATGTTTAAGAAAAAAAAAACTAGAGAACTGGCATGATGAAAGCTCTACAGGCCAAGTTGACGAAGGACTTCGTTTCTGGAGACAGTGGAGATTGTAATGAAGACATGAATATCCAGGTAGAGGTAGGACGAAAAGTGGTTTTCGAGAAATTCTAATACTTACAACTCAAATCAACTACGTTTAAGGTTTTGGAAAATGCTTCGTATCAATCTAGAAATAAACCAAGGCACAGTCAATTTACACCAGTGTATAAGTTTAAATGGTACCAAACATAGACATATACATATGTATACACTCGGCCAGAACCGCTTTTATAGAACAATCCCTCAAACTATAAGAAATAGAAAAACTGAAACTCTCTAATTTCGTTCTTAGTTTTCTTTCTCTTGTCTTTGAACGCCATAAAATAAACGGAGTGTATAGAAATCCAGTAGCAGTAGCAACAAAGAAAGTTATAAACTCTTAAAAGAAATTGTTTTTTTTTTTTGTATTAAAAAGAGTTTTAGTCTGTAAGGTTTTTTTTAAACTTATAATTAAGTTTTTACTGTGATGCTTTGAAAAAGACTAGGCCAAGTGTTGTATACCTTGTACCTGCCTACCCTTAAAACAACGCACCTGGTTATCTTACCCTTTCTGTGGTATTCTTCATTTCACTACTTCAATTTTAACTGACCGTAGGAAGTTAAACTTCAGATTAAAATCGAAATACTTTTTCACAAAAACATAAAGAAACGAGAAACACGAAGAAAAAGAAAATACAAAAGCTCTACAAATTTCACCAATCTTAAAACTCGAGACATGTGCTCAGAATCAACTCTTGACAAATTCGCAATTAATAGGCGTTTTTGTTTTATTAGCTCTGAGCAGAACACGGAGTAGAGCTGTCAAGTAAGCTCTGAGAAGAGTAAGTTCCAAGTGCTCAGAATCAACTCTTGAAAAATTCGCAATTAATACGCGTTTTTGTTTTTTAGCTCTGAGCAGAGCACGGAGTAGAGCTGGACCTTGTCATGTAAGCTCTGAGAAGAGTAAGTTCCAAGCGCTCTAATTAAGTTATAAAACACACTTGACCACTTCACTGTCATATCAGTAGAAATCAACTCACAATCTTTCAAATAACATGAAAACTATACCTGTAGTGTAGGTGGCGGCATTCTACTCGTGTTCGGTCTACTCCATCATTTTATACTGAGTTCATGGAGCGCGCTCCAAGCAACTAAAAAAGAAACACAAATCTACAACTCAATGCACAGTTTCAAGTTTAAAAAGAAAATCGCCTAAAATCAACTTAAAGGTATTCAATTCTTATTTGAATCCCCGTTTCCGGTGAGAGCCAGTGCATTGTGACATATAGTATAGATAAATTCTATTGCCTACTTAAGATTGGAGGAACAAAAGTACCATAACCCGACTATACCATGTTTACAAAGAAGGGTGTCAAATAGGTACTATACATTAAGTTTCAAATATAAGACAACTGAAAGTCATTACCAGTATTTCTCACACACCATACATACGAAAGAAAAAAAATCTCAAACCCGACCGTATAAGTTGGTCTAAATTAATTTTTCTCGCTACTTGTCAAAGCTGTAAGAAGATTGATTAAATCTATTTTGTCTTCCGCCTTTGTATCATTTATTATTAAAAGTAACTTCTTGTTCCGACTTCTGACTTTTCTTCTAACCTTGAAAGAATTGAGAAACTTTACCACCTAAACACCAACAAACCACCCCCCTCCTCTAAGCAGTTTACTTAACACAAACAACACCACCATCACCACTTTTATTATAGTAAGGAGAATATAGCAAAGCAAAACACGATTGTTAATCTCCTCCTGACTTAAACAATCTGGCTGACACTCATGCTGTCATAGAATGAAAAAGGAATGGAGAACGGTTTATACAACCAGTACCGCATTAGATATATCTAGGTATCGAGACCGCGCAAATGTTACGGGGCGCTTATATACCTATTGTTAAACTATCTATCAAGTTTTCTATTTAGTATCGTATATAAGTAATATGGAAAGTAAAACATGTATTAAAATAAAAAAAACGTTTCTAAAATGCTTCTTTGGTATAATGTACACTTCTGAAACCTTACTCTGTTTCACCTTCGCGATGGATATTTTACTTCGCCAAAGACTCACAAAAAACCGTTTATTGTTGTAAAATCTGAGAATATCTTATGGATGTCAAAATGGGAAACTAGAAACATTTCAAAAATGTTTCTTCAAGCATTCACATCAAGAGAATGGGAAAGATCTCCAATATATTTCAGAAACTTTTTTAAAATATTTCCTTGCCTAGAAACACTTTTACAATCATGAGTAAGAAGTGCAACAGCTTAAGTATAGTAGAAATCAAAGAGATAAATTTGACCAACTGGTTTCCAAGATAAAAAAGTTAGAAACGGGAATAAGGAATAATAGATACTGTAATGAATGAATTATTGGAAGCTGCTGGAGATGCTGTTGACTCCAATCCTTTATAAATCGTTCCACTCGTTTAAGTGACAACAATTCATAACACCATCTCCCCAGTCACCACCCGCTGGATAGGTGTAATGTGAAATAACGATGCGCACTAGATGAAAAAAAAAAAACATCAACTCTAAAGAATTAACTGAAACGATAGACTCCAAGAGCATTCATAACAAACCAATTATCTTCTTCTTCTTTTTGATCCCGAATGGGATCACCTAAAGATCTGCTTTTGTGAGGATCACCGGGTTGACCTCAGAAAACTTCGGCGATGTCTGAGACCAATAATTGACATCTGCATTTAATTTGCATGGTGGTGTCCTTGTATTTGTTTTTTTTTTCAGGAGTTTTAAGGCCTGCTTCTTCTTCTTGGCTATTGTAAGGAAATCTCGCCGTTTCCCCTTTTCCCTTTACGAGCCTTATAAATGCTTCTGCATACAAAGAGGTCGTGGGTGTCGTTCATACAGAAATATTGTATGAGCGCCTCTCCTCGCCAAAACTTGTGGGTTTGATGTCGTAAACATGATCATAATATCTTCCTTAGAGATTTAAATCCCAAGATTGGGAATGAAGATATATTTGTGGCAACGATTAAGAAACACTACCTTGTAGTGGGAAGGATCTTCGTGGTTAGTATCCTCGGCGGTATCTAACGTAAGATTCCCATATCTTGACATCTGCAAAGCACCACCAGCCTAATGTTCGAACCAGCAATTAAATCGAATAATTAACAGAATACACTTTTATTTCAGAGGAGCCAGAGCCAACATCGACCGTTGTATGGTAAAGATCATACGATGTCAATAAATCCTATAGCAAGATAAGGGCAGATAGCAACAGCCAACCAAAGACAAGCTTATATATCCTTGATTCGTTTTGGGCCTATCAGTTATAGGTTTCGCTAACCCGCGCAAGCTAATCCGGCACTGGTTATACGTATACCGGTATACCATATACCAAGATAACACATAGCTCAGTGTTTTATTCCACCCACAACAACTTTAAGGATTTTTCCATACCCGCCCATGCATCAGACACCATAATAATAATGTTGATATGCATGGAGGAGGAGATTAAAAATAAAACAAAGACTCTATACAAAACAAAAACTCAATGAATCTTCCTTCTTAATCTTCTACCAAAACAGCCAAACAAAGGGGTTAACGATTTTAGCTGCTTTCAAAAAATCCTTCATGATGCAGTCAGAGCTATTCATCCTTAAAGTGTGATATAATTTTGAAAATTGAAAGAATTTTCATTTGCAGAACAAATCTGCACGTAATTGCATCACCTTATGTTTTTCAAGTGTGCCTTTAAGAATTTAGTATATAGGTGTATTTCACTAGTAAAGTAGTTTTTTTTTTATTAAAGGCCGATGGAAGCAAGATGATGTAAAAATGATTTCTAATTACTTAACTTACCGTCATTTAATTATTTCGGATTTACTTAATTTTTGTATCGAAAAAAAAGTGGTTTCAGTTTCGAATGATGTGTGGAAAATGTTAAAATTGCAGTGCAGGGAAAGTACTCCACGGGAGTCTCCTCTCAACTGTTGGGAATACAAAAGGGCAACCCATCAGGTACTGTGACGGGGGATATAATATAAGTTTAAAATTCTTTTTTTTTTCCTTTCCTTTAAATTTTGGACTAATATATGTCCCGAGGAGTTATGTACCTGTGCCGGGATTATAGGAACTACATAAAAATATAAAGGCAATTTATTCATTCGTGCAAAAAAAAATTTTGAGATAACAATCTTACATGACATTACAAATAACGATGATAGGGAGAAGGAAAAAAGTAGTTCTAAACATTCTGTCTGTCCATATATGTCTGTCTCTCTGTCAGTCTGGTTGTACCAGCAGCTACAGCTTAAGAGCATGGACTGATTTGCTTCAAATTCGGTATATAGGGTTTGTAGACCATTCTTTAGAGGAGAAATTGAAACTCAAAATAACGGTAGATACCTGCCATATAACCCTTATTAAGAAGCTTAATTTTTTTGAAATCTGCTCCAACTATTTTCTTTAAAAAAAATAGAGATGATTTTTATCTATTTGACAATTGTTAAATTGCAAACAAGAGTGTTGGCAATTAACGGAAGCTCCCATTGATTGATTGCTACTCAATTTTTTACTTGCTCATAGGGCAAGTATTGGTTTCGTGTAGAAACAAAATTTGAGGCTTTAATCAAACCTGAAATTACGATAATAAAGAAGCCTAAAAAAGTAGGTTTCGTCATGCCGTCCGTCGGTCTGTCTGTGCGGATGTGCAGTTGTCTGCGCACGTGCATCGACCTACAGCCTAAACGGTTTGACTGATTTACTTCAAACTTCGTATAAAACACTTTTTGGTGATTCCCTAGAGGAGGAATTCGAATTCGAACGGTTTTAGTTTTTCAAAATTTTCTCGAAAATCGGCTCTAACGATTTTGATAACACTTTTTGTACGTTATTCTTGGAGTACGTTTAATATAACTGCTTTTCTGGTTTTTGGCTGAAAATGCACATAGCGAAGATTTAGTGTTAACGGTTTTTACAAATTTGGCCTTAACTTGATAACGGCTTTACCGATTTCATTTAAATTTGGTATGGCATTTTAAACATTTTACATAATAAGGCATTTATTTTTGCAATAATTATGAGTGATTATTACGACTTCAGTGTGCACTGAGCTTTAGCAAATATTATACGTATAGTTAATGCAAGTGTATTAATTTAAATGATAATGTTTAGTTTTCTTTCGCAAGTCCAACTGTTTTTTTTTTTTTAGATTAACCTAAGCTCACCGGCACGGAAACTTGGCCTAGCTGTTATTTTTCGTTTGAGTTTTTATACCACATGTTGTATATGAAAGTAGTCCAGGAAAGTATTTATCCCTTCTTTACATTTCCGTTTTTTTATTACGTTATGAGGAAATCGGTTTGTACTCATCACCATCGCAGATATGGTGGCTTTCATGAAAGCTTTTTAAATGTATGATTCTGAAGGATGTACGGAGTTGGCCATCGTTGATAATCCATTAAATTCAACGCGGTACGTTGAGGAAATCCTTCAGGAACCCATATTTCCATACATTGGAATATGGGTTCCTGAATGCAAGATGAAGTAAGAGCAAATTACACACGTTGAATTGGAAAAATCACGAGTTGCCAAGTTTTTGTGCCGGTGAGTTTATATACACCAACTAACGGATGCTCAAAAAGGGGTCTAAAAAAAGGGGGAAAAAAAACCTATGTAGTTTTGTTTGGACTAGCGAGGAAGTAAACATACTAAAAGTCCCCGATCCTATAGGTTGTCCGCAAAGGGGTGCGGGAGTTGGCTTTAAATTTCCTTTTTTTCAGTTTACGCTTATAACTCACAAACCCTTGATCCAACAAAACAAATTATTAAAAAAAAAAATTAAAGCTAACAAAATTCCCTACAAAAAATGCCTACATATGTAGTTTTTTCGTATCTTCAATAGTTTCTGAGATATAAGCTTGATATGTGTCCAGAAATTTAACAAAAATAATCAAAAACGATTTTTTGTTGAATTTTTGTTTACTTACTAGCGATTTTCTCAAGCTTTATATCTCAAAAACTATTGAAGATGCGCAAAAACTACATACTATATTTAGGCATTTATTTAGGGAATTTCGTCAGCTTTAATTTTTAACTTTATATTTTGTTTTATTAGATCAAGGGTTTGTTAGTTATAAGAGAAAAACTGAAAAAAAGGAAATTTAAAGCCCCCCCCCCCCGCACCACTTTGCGGACAACCTACGTTTGGGGACCTTTTTTAGTATGTTTATTTCCTCGCTAGTCGAAACAAAGCTGCATACTTAGTTTTTCTGCCCTCGATTCCACATAAAATCATTCGTTAATTAGGCTAATAACAAGACAGAAATACAACGATATATGATGAGCTTCAGGTCTTACATACCACCAATTTATCATGATTACTTTAGGATCTTGTAAAAGAGAAAAAAGTTTCAAATATATTTTTTTTTTAATTTTTATTTTTAGTGAGGTACCTTAACAAAGAGTATAATTACCATTTCACACTTGTTAATTTATATCACCTAATATAATACCTTTATTAAAAAAATAAATTATAATTTTTAGGAAAATGGGTTCTTGTGTTTTTTTACATTCGGTACCTATTATTTTTTACATTAATATTAATTTCAGAAGCTTGTGTTTATATAAACATGGACTTAAATTTACTCTTGTTTTATATTTATTTTAAAATGTTGTTTTTAAGTGGTATAAGTCCATTTGGGGCTTTAAAAATCGTTTATTTTTTTAATAATTTTAATAATTATTATTTCAAAATAAATTTTAAAATGTGTTTGACTCGAATTGATTAACGTTGCCAATGTTTTTAAATTGATTCAATCGCAAACCCTTAAATATCTCGAAACATGAAAAAATGGATTTATACCACTTTCATATATAACGGCTTATATATTAAATTTAAACTATTGTGCACTTTAAGTTTTCCTATTTCAAATAAAAAAAAACTTACTATACATATTATTAAATAAACATCTATTTATTTAAAAACCACACTAACGCATTTCAGAATTATTTTTATAGAAAACTTATAGGCAACAAAATTTTCTGAATTCTTTCATTTTAGCTTAAATCGATTTAAAAATTAGTTTTAGCATTTTAAATAATAAATTCATATATATTTTTTCGTATATTTTTCATTTATATTTAAAAGGTGAAATAATTTTATTTTAATTAAATTGAATGTTATTTTTGTGGCAACTTTCCATAAGAACAAGTTCCTGCGTCACCCTTTCGGCACTTTATTTTGGTATGGATTGTTTCTCTTGGGATAACCACATCAATTTTAACCTTAACATTTTGTTCAAAAAGTTTTTACTTTCCAAAAAAAAAAAATGCAATAATCTGAATTAAGAGTTACAAATAAACTTAGTCTATTATTCGTGAAATTCTTCTTAAATATGAATATTTTCTATCAAAAAATTACCACCTAATATAAGGCACACAACTTTGAATTCAAATGTTTAAAACAAAGGTAGGTATTCCACATGAATGAAGGCATCGTGCTATTGTATCTCAGATGTACTTCGACTTCCATACATATATTCAACGATCACAACGTCACAACCAATATCCACCTCAAACCATCAATGTCAGACCTCTGTTGTCTTCATATAGAATCTACAATTTAAAAAAAAAAAAAATCAACATTTATAGAACAAATCCTGAAAATCAGTTTGTTCGTGTCAAAAAAGTTCACTTCTTAATTTTTCTATTCATGGGTTGCAGAATCCTTTTTAGCATTATCGGATATCCTTTTTATTCAAATATTTTATAGAGATGGAATGAGAGGAAAAGAAGTGCAAGAAGAGAATGTTAGATTCATGAATATTTTTTTTTATTTCACTGAAAAAAAAAAGGTGTAAGACTTTCCACTTGATTTGCAAATTTCACTCAAGCAGAATAGAGAGAGTGCTGAGGTATGAAGGTGTATAGGAGTACACCTACTTAATGTAAGAATATATTACACGACAAAGAGAAGAAGAATACCTTTTTTGGTTGAATTCATGTATTTTTTTAGAATTCCTGATTTCTAATAGGAATAAAAAGTCATTCACAAACAAGTAACAATGTGAACTTGGATAGCAGATAGAACTCTATAGTCTTAAGTGCAGGGCTGTCGAAGTATTACAATTGCAGTATTTGTATTGCTTTTTGAGAATCCGTACTGCCGTACTGCTAACACAGCCAAATTACTGCTCTTTTGTACAAAATGTAATAGATTAAATATTAGTTCCACCAGGTTTCGAAATTATTAGCCATCAAAAAACGATACGAAAAAAGTACTATTAAAGATATTTTTTAAGAGTATAGTTTACCAGCGTGTCCATAACCTTGTAGAGAACAAACTTTAGTATAATTGGTTAGGGGTAGACATATATTCGCAACAATAATTCAGGACTGAAGGATGTGTTAATTTCGGTTTCGTTGAATACTTGTAGCAAGTTCCAAGGGAATCAGCTTTAAACTGAGGAGTTTTAGAGACAAGTATCTCAACCGAAAACGAAGTTGAATTTTTATTCTACAAGTGATCAACAATTTATACTTTTTGACTTTGCAGTACAGCCATGTCATTAGATTTTGTTTACTTACTCTCGACTTTATCAGTGAAGTTGGTCTTGCAACATTGTAAACTTAATTTTCCCAACTTGTGAGCCTGTTTAAAACATATCAAACCTTGTTAATATTGTGTCTGATGATTTTTTCTTCTATTTTTATGATTTTTATTATGCGTACATTCCGAAAAAAAATTCCCATCCAGTTAAAGAGTATAACATTTATAAATCAATATATTTCTCTGTCGATGAAGTATAGTTCCTGAACGGCCAACTAACGGTTCTTCTTGAGGTCTTTTTAGTTACCTTTTCGATACCAGAAATTTGCTGATATGACGATATACTGGCTAAAACACATGTTCAATGTTTTTAATAAGATGAATGTTCTATAAGCAACATTGATTGAGATTCAACTCATAATGACACGTGACTTAAATGGTGACCGTCTTGAGTTAAAGTATTAAAAACATCTTCCTTTTAATCCCTAATCCTAAATATTGACAAAGGCATATGTTATTAGTTGTTTCAATATTCTTTTCCGGGCAGTAAAAATATTTGATTTTAAGGACAAAATAATAAATAAACCCAAGAAAAGCTCTTTATTTCCTAACGTCGTTGTAGCCTTGTAGACCAAAATTTCGCCTAAAAAGCTCGATTTTTTTTGAAACTTGCTTTTTTTCGTGTCTTGAGCAAATCGTAAAAAGTACGCATAATTTGTTAAGGGAGGGACAGAAAGGGATCGAAACTCAGTTTTTGCTAATTTTTTGCAAATTGTGAACTTTTTGTAAAAATTGTTACGGTAAGAGTTGTTATTAATATAACTTTCTACATAAAGTGTCTTGAAAGGTTTTATATTACCATCAATCAGTTTTGAAAAAAAACGAACCCTTCCGAATCGCTCACATTTAAAACTTCAACTTAAAAAAAAAAATTATTTAATTGGCGTGGAGGTACTGCAAACTTGAGAAATGAAACGACAGCCCTGGTTAAGTGCCTGTTAAGCACTTGTCATGGTGGATTAGAGTCACAGAAAAACTGATTTTGAAACGTATATTTCTATAGATTCTTGATATACCTAATGATGTATAGAAGAGTTCGCATTTTAATTATTAAATATTTTTATTAATGGCACAGTATTAGGATTCGTTATGAAGAATATACCTATACATCACTGAGTGAGTTTACGACTATATGGTTGATTTTATTTTGCGGTATATATGTAATACATCGGGAACAAATTGAGTTTCGTGAATGGAATTTTTAAATTCTTCTTCACTTAGAAAAAAGGAATAAGATTCTTCAAACTTAAAGATAAATTCAAAAGAAGAGAAGAGCTGCGAATTTGTTTTCTGCTAATACAAATATAAAATTTTCTCAATTTGAGCTTTAGCAAACCTCATAAATCAAAGCCTTGAATTCGCTGTTACAAAAATTAAATCCCTTATAACTTCATCTCATCATAATTAAATTATTTTTTGTCAACTCCTTGCCCATGTCAATTCATATTACTATATATTGCATATACATCTTAAGTACCCAAAGTTTATTTTTGTGTGAGTTAACCAACATCCTTTTGCCACATCCGGTTTGTCATTCTTTTATAAAGCTAACTTAACCGCACACGCCATGCAAGAGAGTGCTAGAGAATAATAAAAGGCTATTCAAGTGGTCAAAGGATGAAGAGCAAGAAATTCATGCCAACTTCCTGCAAGTAATTTTCTTCAGGATGTGAGAATTTCCACCCACAGGACACAAGTTAACACGAATGGATGCTTCATGTTGCACTGACTAACATTTACTGTAACTTTCAAAATAAAACAAATGTAAAAAAAAAGGACAAAATCTAGTGACGCAGTCATTCAACATAGACTATGAAGCACGTGTTTGTCATGAATGGTCAGATTATAGTTACATTTGTATGTAGAATTATTCCAGTTAGTCCCGGATGATGATATTCATTTTCTCACATTTTATTAAGTCATCTTATGGCCACGTCCATGTTATATACAGTGCAAATTATTATTATTTTGTATCCAACTATGTATATTAAGTTTGTTGGTATAATATTATTGCACACATCCGTACCGGAAAGAAATATTTATTTTCAGCTGACCAAAAATATCCCAAAGGGACTCAACGCACACACGTATTGACATTAAACGTATATAGTGTCTTTTGTAAATTTATCACATAAAAATACAAAAAATGTAAACGTCCGGCACGAATGTTTAATTAAGGTTTTTAATTTAATCAAGGATTTTTACGTATACACATTTATATAATTAATTGACTTTTAGTTTTTCATGTCAATAAATGGAATATAATTAAATTATACCTGAAACGCAGTTGATAAAATATTTACTGAATGCTTCAATATTATCAAAAAGGATATCGATATAGCTTTTATTGCGTGAAAAGTGAAACCACGCACAACGAATTAACATAGATACTGACTTTTAAAAAAATCGTCCTCACAAACATATATTATTAATTTATTAACCGAATTTAATTTTCACTCACATTTGTGGAATCGATCCAACGCATGTCCGAACGATCTTAAATCGTATTATTTGAAACGAAAATCGCAAAATTTATTATTATTGGAGTTCTTGTCCCGTTACTTTTTCGCCTGAGTGTATGGGGTAAAATGCGTCAAATCCGGTAGTTTTGATTTTTTGCAAAATTGTTGGCCTTATGAATAATCCAAGTTTTTGACCTGGAGCGCCGAAGGTATAACTATGCTACAAGGTAAAAAATAACAAGTCGATAGTAACGACATCGTATTTGAAACTCACATACGATCTCTATATGTGTATAAACTCAATCGTCATAGTCAATGCTCGAACACGGACTTTTCAGTGCCATCGTTTCATTGCCGGACACTTCACCGCCGTCATTTCACCACCAGCTGTTTCATGTTTATAAAACTCGTTGCCGGTGTTTCACCACTGGTCATTTCATTGCCATTTTTTCGCCACTAGACATTTAAACACTGGTCGCAGGTAGGTTAGGCAGTGTAACATATTTAATATGGCGATCTATTTCACAATAGAACAGAGATATTTTTGCCATATTATACATAACTTATACAAAGCGTACGCGAAATTAGATTCCTTTAGACTAGTCCATAATTTAATTAAACAAAAGTGTGGTTGGATAGTAAATATTGTTTTAAAGGAAACGTCAATTTGATAACTTAACTAATTGACTGTGTAAGGTTCGCTTAACAATATTTCAGACCTCGCAAACAAACTTTACCAAAAATAACAAAATAGTCTAAATAGTCACTTTATTCACCGCATTTTCAATTTTTCGTAGTTTAATAAAACATTAAATAAATTGTTAATAATAAAACATCTTATTTGTTTTTAAAAACCATAAAAATAAAATCTATTGTGAATGAAACCAATTTTTGATTAGAATTTACACTACCTTGCCTGCAGGAAACAAAAAGATTCCGGTACGCACAAACGAACACAAAATGCCGGTCACTAAATATCTGACTCTGAAATGGCAGCACTAAAATACCCAGCACTGAAAAGGTGTCGCTGAAATATCCGTCAATGAAACGCTGGTGGTGAAGTGTCCGGCACTGAAACATCGGCGGCGAACAGTCATGGACCGAGTCAATGCTTGTGAATGAATGTATTGCTGGCATCCAGGTACCAACAGAAACAGCAGAACAAACCAGAAAAAAAAATGTGCAAAATAATTTTTCGAAAAAAATAACCTTCTAGTTTTTGTTGTCATAATATTTATATTTTTTCTACCACAGACAAACTCAAGAATACTGACTACTTCGATTTGAAACAAGAAAATGAATTCAAAAATAGGTGTACGAGATATTGAAGGTGCGCCATCTCCCCCGCTGCGCCATCTCACCCATACTTTTACCCCATTAGTACCTGAGCGGAGCACGGAGTAGAGCCGGTGTAGAGAACGCGCTCTAAGCAAGGTTTGATCGAAAAGAGAAATAAAAGTTCGGCGGAGCTTAAACAGAAACACATATCTATTTTTGACAGCTCAGTGCTCTGCTCGGAGCTAAAAAAGAAAAACGCCTATTGCCAAAGCATTTGTTTGTAATTCTTAACCATTTGACATTTAATTTGAAAATAAAATGAGTAAGATTTGTCTGGTGCACGACAATAAACACAAGTTACTCCAGTGTATTGTTTTCTAACGTGACTGACACCCATGTTCTTTTTAATTTGTTTTTATGGTTTTTTTTTTTGATTGATTTGTGTTTATTTAGCATGAAAAAGCCATTTTTACATTTTTAATTAAATAATTCATATAATTAATTAGTAAATAAATAATTGATGATTTTAATAATTATTTTTAACAAACATAAGTATAACATTTTTATATCTTGTAAGATTTGTTTCAATTTTTGCAGCAATTGGAAGACTGTTATAAATTTGTATTCCTTTGTAAAAAAACATATTTTGCGATCTATTATTAACGAACAATTGTACATTAAAATTATTATTGCTTCTTAAATTATAAGGTTGAACCTCAGCTCTTGTAGTTAATCTTCTTTGAAGATATTTTGGCATTAAATTATTTTTGATTTTAAATATAAATAATAATGAACTATACACAATTCTTTGTTTGATATTTAGCCATTTTAACATATTTAGCATATGGCTTATTGGCGTGTATCGATTACAATATAAAATTGACCTCATAGCTTTATTTTGTAATTTTTGGAGTTTTTCAATCATACCTGTAGTACCCAATAATAGTATCGTAGAGCAATACTCAAAATGGGGCCTAATTATGGTATTATATATTTTAATAGCCATTGAAATACATAATTTCTTTCTTATTCTGCGAAAGAAACCGATTTTTTTGGATATTTTTGCACATAACTTTTCAAAGTGTTGTTTAAAATTCAAGTTACTGTCAATTACAACTCCTAAATATTTAATTTCTTGGACACATTCAAATTCGCCAACCTGATTGATTTCATTATTTGATGGCAGTAACATTATTTTAGTTTTTTCAGTGTTTAGTTTTAATTTGTTCATATTTAGGTACTTTTTAACATTATTTAAGTCTTCTTCTAACTTTTCTACAGCATTATTAATTTGTTTTTCATTTACATACATTAGACCATCATCGGCAAAAAATACAATTTTACTATTTCTTATTACTTTTTTGAAATCATTTATATACAAAATATATAATAATGGTCCTAGCATTGCACCTTGAGGTACACCAAGCTCAATAGATATTGTGTTGGATATTTCATCATTAAATTTTACAATTTGTTTTCTATTTTCTAAATATGATTTAAACCATAAAAATTCCACTCCTCTCACCCCATAGTTGTAAAGTTTTTCCAGTAAAATCCTCCTGTCAACCGTCTCAAAGGCTCGTTTCAGATCAAGGAACACTGCTGCAATTTTAGTATTTTCATGCAATTTCTCTTTCCAATCGGCCACAACAAAGTTTAATGCAGATTCACAAGAGTGTTTTCTTCGAAAACCAGATTGCTCTTCCATTATTATTTGATTGTCTTCCAAAAATTTTTCGAATTGAATCTGAACGACCTTTTCTAATATTTTTTCATGAAGCGGTAACATGTTAACTGGTCGAAAGTTTTCACATTTATTCGAGTTCAAGACTTTTTGCACCGGAACTATCATTGACGTTTTCCAGTTATTCGGGAAAATGCCATTAACTAGCGAATAATTAATAATTTTGAGAAGGGCTGGGCCTACATAATTGAAACAATCTTTTATCATTTCTTTATTCATTAAGTTAAAGTCACTCTTATTAGGCATCATTTCTACAATTTTTAATAGTTCATCTATAGTATCTAAAGTTTTAAATTTAAAACAGTTTATACTTTGCTCTGCATAATTGATCCACGGTTCACTTGGAATATTTTCATTTATTTCTTGTACACTTGTTTTAAAGTATTGGTTAAACTTATCGGCAATCACTTTGTTATTATTTGTTATTGTTTGACAAAATTCAATACTTTTATGCTCAGTTTGTACTTGACCTAATACAAGATCTTTTATTGTTTTCCACATTGTTTTTTGACAACTTGACTCATTTATTTTGTTTTGAATGTAATTTCTCTCTGTTTTAATCAGACTTTTTTTATATTTATTTCTCACTCTCTTATAATTATCCCAATCAGTCATAGAACCAGTAAAAATAAACTTTGTGTAACTCTGTATCTTTTGCGATTTTATTCTTTGAAGATCTCGGTTAAACCACTTTATTTTATTATCACATCTTACGTTTTTTTTAACTATAAATTTATTTATCACTTTTAACATTTCTTTCTCGAAAATATCACTAGTTTGATCATTCACTTGTGTTGATATACTTATATTATTTATTCCACTTTGTCTTATGTTTTGAACAAATTGAAAGCTGTTATATTTCAAGGATTTTATTATTTTATATTTATCACTATTTTGCTTATATTTAATATTAATATTAAATGTAACAGTCTCATGGTCACTTATTTTTAATGTGTTATCAACATTTGCTTCACAATTTATAATATTCGTAGCTACATAATCTAAAAGAGTCTTAGTTGTTGGAGTTATTCGTGTAGGTTGAACGACTAGTTGCTTACAAACATTTTCGCGAAACTGACCGGAACCCCTTTGCGAACCAAATCCAAACGTATAGCATAAATTTCCCAAATACTTTTCTGAGGAATACGAGTGCTCAGTGCTAATTAAATGTTTCCTCAGTTTGAGCTCCAATTTATAAGCACGGTGTTTCAGTGTAGTGTTTTACTCTGATTCAAATCAGCCTCAATTAACTCCAGATGATGACTTATCTCATCGATCAGATTTTCAGTAAAGAATTAACTTATAAATTTAAAACCCCTAAGCCCCATTAGTTGTACAATGGTGGCTCAGTTTGGTTCAAGTTTTTGACTCACCAATTTCCATAACTGATCTTCCGAAATGGGCGTAAAAACTTAAACCACGTTAAACCACGAATGACAAATGTGGTTTTAAGCATTTGTTTAAGATCTTTACTCATCCGTGTCCCGAGCTAATCCCTTTAAAATCGGTGGACTTAAAACTTGAACATGTTAACTACATATCTTTTTTTTTAAACCACATGGATCATCAAACATTTGGGTTTTTTAATGTTTTACAATATTTATGACTTCAGCATGTCGACCATGGGTGTCAGTGACGTCAGAAGACAATCTTGTATTTAAATATCCCATACATTGTAAATACTTAACAAACCTGTATGACTGACACTCAAGTCGATTATCAACGTTATAAATTAAGACAAAAAACGTACTGCCTGTGCCTCACGTGGATCATGAAACGTGGTCTTGATAGATAGCAAGATCTTAATTTGTACGGGTATCATCTTTTAAAATATACATATAACTGAGGGTCTACAAATTAGTTTTGAACGTACACTGCAAGTCATAAGGATAGAAGCAGGCATATTAGAGAAGTAAAACTGATGTTACTACCGTTACATGCAAATTGTTCAAAAAAAGAGTATTGAGGTCAATAAAAAAGTACATTCAAAACTAAATAGAGAACTTGTTAATTTTAAGAAACCTCGGTTAATAGAATTCAGAAGGCTGTTTTTAAATTAAGTCAAAAATAAAAGAATTTAAATCGCGTCATAAGAATAGAAGCAGTGCCAAAATCAACGTTTTTTTATTAGGTGGTAACATCTTTTTCGACATTGATGGAAAATTTGGCAGAGTAAGCACATTAAGTCGTATGTTAGAAAAATGTGAAGAAAAAAGTCTTTCACATTAGAGGAATAAGTGAAAAATATTTTTTACTTGCTGCAGTATTTTCAAACGGCTCTATAAATCTCAAAAACAAACGCCAGTGATAATGTTATCAGTCATTATTTAGAAACCCCGTCATTTTGCAAGACTGAATAGAATAAAAACATTTTTTCTGCTTTAAAGCTTTGAAAAATACAAAAGAATCACAGAATCGTATCTAATTCAGCACTATCAGCAGCAAATATCAGAGATAAGACTATCGTTGAAGCAAATTTATTAACAGTTCTCCATGTTGCAGTGCAAAACATTGGAAGCGTCTTAATGTCAGAAAAAAGCATAGGATGTGTTTTGCCAAAGAGAACATGACGTTCAAAAATGGTAAGCTCAAACTACACTGTCGAAAATATTTACTTCTGACGAAAAAAGTGTATTTTGGATGGGTTGAATGCTTAAAACAATTTTTTTCACTGTCTAAGAAAAAAGGAGCGATTTCCTAACAAACATAAGAACAGGGAAAGAAGAAAGATGGAGGTGCAAAATCCTACTATAGAACCATTGACTTGATGATACAAAACACTAAAATTAATGGAAACAGCTACAAATCCTTGCTTTAATGAATTTTTCCGAAAATGTATGATATTTTTAGGTAAACCTCATGGATTTTTCAACATGACAAAGCCCTTTATACTCACATCCCGAGTAGCAAAACCATTCATTAAGAGCCAAATCGTACATTTGTTGGTTTCACCACCGTACACTATGGATCTCGACGCAATGTAAAAAGTGTGTAACTGGCTCACACAATAAGTTTGTGAAGAATGGAGATTAATCGGTTACAAGGAAGGTTAAATTCTTTCCATTAAAATGGCCTGGAGTAAGATTTTCCTGAACTACTTGGCTTCGATGAATAATCCGCTTAAATCATGGATTTTTTTAAACTCTGATTATTAAAAATAATCAATTTAATATTTATAAATTAAAACTAAATAAAGAATAATTGCAGGATTTTTGTTTCGTTCTATTTTTTAAGTGATTCTATTCTTATGACGCGTTTAAATCACACAAAATTATGGGTTTAACGATTATTTTCTCTCTACTATACCGTTAGAATTCGTCTTGAAGTTCTAATGCAGTATTTTGTATTGAACATTCCATCTTGTGAATTAAAATTGTGCATTCAGTCTGTCATAATAAAAAAGAAATGTGAGTTCTACTTCTCGAAAATGCGTGCTTCTATCCTTATGACTTGCAGTGTATCTTCATTCCCAATCTTGGGATTTAAATCTCTTAGGAAGATATTATGATCATGTTTACGACATTAAACCCACAAGTTTCTGTATGAACGACACGCACGGAGCATTTATAAGCCTCGTAAAGGGAAAAGGGGAAACGGCGAGGTTTCCTTACAATAGCCAAGGAGAAGAAGCAGGCCTTAAAACTCCTGAAAAAAAAAACAAATACAAGGACACCACCATGCAAATTAAATGCAGATGTCAATTATTGGCCTCAGACATCGCCGAAGTTTTCTGAGGTCAACCCGGTGATCCTCACAAAACTAGATCTTTAGGTGATCCCATTTGGGTTCAAAAAGAAGAAGAAGACAATTGGTTTGTTATGAATGTGCTTATACCCGCTTATAAACCGCAGGTCATTACTTAGTCAACATAACAAATTCACATTTTTTAAAGTCGTCTTTCAAGCTATATTATTATACGGATCGCCTGTTTGTGGGGATTGTGCTAAAACTCACAGGTATAAACTTCAAATAATGCAAAACAAAATTTTAAAAATGATTATTCGAGTCCCCTGGAATTTTTCAACTCAAGAATTACATAAACAAACAAAAATATTAAAAATAGAAAGTAAAATGATTGAAATCCTTAATGCAAATTTTTTCAAAAAATGTGAAAACATTACCAATAGTCTTATAAGAAACTTAAAGTAAACGTATTGTAAATTTATAAAATAAAATAGCTAATATTTAACCTTTATCCATATATTCGTATTTCTTATGTCATATTTTTAATGTTATTTATGTTAATTTATTTACGTATTTTCATACACGATTTATATATATATTTATTTATTCACCTACCTATCTATTTACATGTTTGAATTTTGTGTCAATATATTTATGTATATTTATTTATTTGATTTAAGTACTATCTGTGATATTATTTATTTATTTATTTAGCTATCTATTAATTTATTTACTATTTAATTGTGTATTTATTTATTTATTTATTTATATTATTGCTATTTATTCGTAAAATTATTTATTTATTTATTTATTTGTTTAAATGTTTATTTATTTATTAATACTTATTTATATATTTTGCCTGTGATACATATATACACATAATAACTATAAAAATAACTCAAATGAAGGTTTTTATTTAACCATTTTTCCTTCAATATAAAATATTAAACGTAACACATGCTCCTCCCTAATCCTTGATTGATTTTCAGTAGTAAGATAAAATTGTTATCATATCTCTGCGCTGTGCAATGACTTAAGAAAAAAAATTGTTAACTATGTAAATTTTTCTTTGAAACAATAAATATTATCTATCTATATCTATCTAAATGGCCTGGAGTAAGATTTTCCTGAACTACTTGGCTTCGATGAATAATCCGCTTAAATCATGGATTTTTTTAAACTCTGATTATTAAAAATAATCAATTTAATATTTATAAATTAAAACTAAATAAAGAATAATTGCAGGATTTTTGTTTCGTTCTATTTTTTAAGTGATTCTATTCTTATGACGCGTTTCAATCACACAAAATTATGGGTTTATCGATTATTTTCTATCTGCTATACCCTAAGAATTCGTCTTGAAGTTCTAATGCAGTATTTTGGATTGAACATTTAACATTCCTTCTTGTGTACTAAAATTTTGTATTCAGTCTGTAATAATATGAAATAAATTTGAGTTCTACTTCTCGAAAATGCGTGCTTCTATCCTTATGACTTGCAGTGCATAATCTTGCGAAAATGATAAATCAGATCTTTTCATCTCTACTTTTATAGACACACATTGGGATGGGATAATAGACATTGGTTGCCATGAATGATAAAATTTCTTAGTTTCCAATAAAGTCTCGCAAGAATTTTGACTGTCTGCTTGCCATCTCTAAATTGGATGGAAATAATGCTGGAAGCTGCATTCGTTTAGGCGATTTATCGCTCACCTGGACTATATTTTTGAGCTTTAATAATGTCTGGCCCGGTAATCACCAATCAAATTTTCAAATTGCTACCAAATTTGTATCGCTCAGAATCGAATCAATTAATTTTACGTTCCAGATGAATTTTATAATGAGCTATACTAAATCTTACTATCACTTTTCTATCAAATGTTCTAGTTAAAGAATAATGTTCTTGAATGATTCAATCTTCGTCTATGATGCTACTAGGGTGGTAAGTCACGAGTAAGCTGAAATAAGAGATCACAAAAATCACTTTCCCTGGTCATGATCGGTCTTGAACTCGATTTAAATTTTGTTATTGTTAAATAATAACACCTATCTATTTCCTTAAAACTTCTTAAAATATGTGATAATATATCTTAATATATGTATCAATAGAATTTTCTTTCTATAGGTACTTACTTAATTTTTGAACTTCTATTTTTCAATAAAAAAAAAAACACTAAAAATATTTTTTTGTTTATTAACCATTTTCTTTTATTTTCTCAATTTCCATTTAATTCTCTTTAACTATAGTACAAAATGCTTTTGGTTCTTATATTATTAAAAAAATGTATAATGTACACTTATATATTCAAAATAATACGAAACAAATAATAAATGTATTTATTTTGATTTTTAAAGTATTTTCCTTTTAATTCTTAATGATGATTTTTTTTTTGTAATTTACAATTTGAAAGACAAGTTAAAGATATATTTTTTTTATTAAAATGTTTCATGTTATAATTATTATTATTTTTTGAAGAAGCTCACTTAAGATTGTAAGTAGGTTATTGAAGAACATGGTGGTGAAAAAAAAAACTAATTGGTTATACTATTTTTGGTTGAATATTGTTGTTTTATTTTTCTTGCTAAACATTACTTTATATTTTTACATTATCTAATTGAATTGAGATTTAATTTTGACTTGAATTATCTTTTTTTTTTTTGCTAATTTGTTTTATATCCATTCCTTCATACTATTTATATTCTTTTTACATTAGTTTAAGATAATATTTACAATTTTAATTATGTTTACTAGAGATAAGATAAATGCATTTTAATGTTTTTTTTTTAGAAGATTCCTTAAAAATATGTAACATTTTCTATATTCAAACTAAGAATTTCTCTAAAAAAAAAACTAATCTTAACGTAAATAAACACACAAAACAATATTTAAGTATTTTGCATTATAAAAAATTAATATTTAAACATTAAAATATAATTTTATTTAAATGGCAGAGGTTTTTTTTTATACAGAGCATTAGATAAAAGTTTTGTTCTTTTTTTTGATAAGAAAGTATTATTTTACATTCTAAAATTAGATTGAGGAAAAGTAAGATAAACTCAATGATAATGTTTTTTTTTTGTTTAATATTTTCACTAATTTTTAATTTATTTTTTTTGATTTCTAAATATATTTGGACTTTTTTTTTTGATAATTCTTTTTTCCTCTCTTAATTAATTTTATTATTTAACAGGTACTAATACTCTTTTAAATATAAAAACATATAAATAATTTAAAATTAAAAAAAAAAATGCATCGTTTTATAAACATTGATTTTTTTGAGATTTGAAAATAATTATTAATTTTTTCTTGTATTTGTTGATTTTTTTTTTTCGAAAAAAGTTTGTATTGGCATTACTTTGGCTGAATGGATTTTTGTTGTTAATTTTTACTACCTATCTACTTTTTACTGGTTTATTTTTTTTTCAGCATTAAACTAACAACTAATGAAATTTTCTTAATTTTGTTATTCTGTTTTTAATTTGTATTCAAGTGCAATGCTTTTATTTTCAGTTTACTTCTTTTTTCTATTTTAGTTGAGAGAGAACAAATATTTTTTTTTTTATTTTATACATTAAGAAGTTTGATACAAAATTTTAAATATTAATTTTGGAATGGTGACTTTGAATCTCTTAAATATCAAAAAATTAAATATTAAAAAATAATTTTAATTTAACAAAACCGATATGAAAAATTTAATGCTGTTGAATCATGTTTTTGTATGTTCTTTAGTAGGTAGCGTCAAAAGTTTACACATCTTTTCAGAAGGAAATGTTAAACTTGTTAAAAATGTCAACAAGCCAGCAATGTTATAGCGACCTTCATTTAAATCTCAAAATTTTGCCCTCAAAATTAAGAAGTGCTATTTCAAATGAAACATGTTTGGCTGTTATTTTTGTAGTGTTAAACAGAAATTAATCACGCATAGGCTGTGTGCAGCCCTGTAATTTTAATATAGGCGATGTTGGCAGCTGCCTAGGGCGGCAGATTTGGGGGGCGGCAAATTTTCAACGCTTACACTAGATATAATGCTACTTTGGTTGTGGAAAATGAATCGGAAGCAATTAATTGTCTTTAAGACTTGTTCACCGAAGAAGATTGATGATTGCTATTAAACAAAAACAAACCAATCAATCTTAATTGAAGGAAAATATACGACATTGAAACAAGAACAGGAGAAGTGATATTGCTCGGAAGACATCACTTTGGAGTCAACACATATACAATGTTATTTTTCAAAATTTGCTGTCTGATTTACAGGAAATATTCTGCAAATATGAACAAATCTTTGAAAAATTGGGTTTTCTTATTGATTTGGTAAATTTGGACACTAATTTGGATAATGAATGATATTCGAAAAAAGCGAAACATTTACAAGAAGCGTCCAGATAAGATTTATAATATTCAATTAATGATAAACTTGATGAACTTATCAATGTGTAAAGCTCATCTTGATTGCCAACAAAAGAATTCAAAGGGGCTATCGAAACTTTCGAGTTAATTTTTTAAATGGTCTTGATTCAGTGTCCAAATATTGACATTGCTTATAGAATGTTCCTCTGCATGGCTGCCACAAATTGCAGTGGTGAGAAATCGTTTTCTTGTTTGAAGCGGATTAAAAATTGTATGAAGTTAACCATTATTCAATCTCGCTTAAATACTTTGGCATTATTATCGATATAGCAGGAAATTTTACGTTCAATAGATAGCGATAAGAACATGAAAATATGATTTTTGTAACCATTCGGGACATAATTGTTGTTTATATCATAAAAGTACACATCAATAAATTGTAGAAACGGTGGAAGAAAAACAAAAAACGGAACAAGTAAATGATGTTTTTAGTTATTTTATTAATAATTCATAACTAACCTGGAATCTTATATCATCTTACACATTACCTAAACGTAAACAAAATTATTTAAGTACAAAAGGGTGGGAGGGCGGCAATTTATGATCCGCCTAGGGCGGCAAAATGTCTTAGTCCGGCCCTGTCTGTGTGAATAATATGCCTGCGTTCCAAACGATCATCATAACATAACAAGGATAGCTTTTGTTTTTTGTAGGCTTCAAGAAATAATAAGCCGTTATTTATATTTTACACTCCCATCATTGTTCATTATCATTGTTTGTTTACTTGAACATTTGTACAAATACGTAGTAAAACATTTAAAATTAATAATTGTATTTATAAATCTTGCAAATTCGAGTGCCCACTGGATTGGGGTGCTCCACTCCAAAAGAAATTCAATTTATATGAAAATCCGCTCTTGTTACAAATATAAAACAAACACAAGCTAGAAACCGAATGATAAATGCGTATAAATAATTTTATCGGATTATCGAGAACAAATATCGACACAAAAAAATAACCGATACACTTTATAGTTGATACAATATACCAATACAGATAAAAAATTTGTAATTATGTATGTATAATTATAATATCTTCGATTTCACAAATTTTGAAACAACTTAAAAAAGGTTTAAAATTGACTTCATAATGTAATTCCCATTTTTGTAAAGCACCAAAACGATTTAAAAGATAAAAGCAAACGTGCTAATTAAATCTCAATAAAAAAAATTAGTACATGTAAAATTATTTTATTAATAAAACACAAAGTGAAAAGCATTTAATGATTTCGAAAGAAAAATAATTGAATTATATTAAAATTTAGCTCACGTACATTATTATAAATAAGTAAAGTAAATTTTTATTATTAATGTTTGATTTTTCATCCATAAACAAAGCTGAATTTATGATTATTAATTTTTTTTTTAAATGGTAGCAAATAAAGATCAGCAAAAATATTGTGAACGATTTCCAAGACTCACATTCCATTTAACCAAAACTCAAAATAAACCTTAAAGCCCAAAAGAAAATAAATAATTCTTACAGAAAATGTCAAAAAAGAAGAAACTCCGAGTTCCAAAAGTATTAAATCACACGCCATTAAAAACTTCAATGAAATTAAATGGATCTATTTTAATATTAAGATTTGGGCCTTACGTTGGGCGCCATTTCTAACCGGGCAATCAGCGGGGAACTTGTGGGTAGAGATTAAAAAAAAAAAAGTTGACAACAAAATATCATTTTTTAGTAAGTATGTTTCCAAATGTGTGTCCAATCTTTCTCCACAAGCTCGTCTCTAGTTGCCTGGTTGAAAATAATTTTTCAATATTATATTTCATTAATCCTTAACAATATAGAAATAATTTTTAAGAGAATTTATATGTGCAAACTATGGAAACAAGGAGCTTTTTTCATATTTCAAAAACTTATATCAATTGGGCTGTTTTTATTTTGTTCTAATTTTATATTTATAAATTTATTTTGCCTACATTACACTACGTTTATTGAATTCTTTTACACTACTACAGTGATACAAAATCACTGCCAACCTGCATTTCATTTTGAACGCATGTTTGCGACTGTTTCGATGAAGACGACGACGATGAGGATGAAGCCGATGATGTTGTTCCACCATTTATTTCCTTCTGTTGCTGTGACTGTTGTTGTTCACGCTGTTTTGGGAATGTTGTCAGTGGGTTTCCCTCATTAAACAGCGTCTCATTTTCGAGTCGCTCCTCGTCGGGAAGTGATAACGTTGAATTACCACTCGCTGTTATCCTTCGTCCCATATTGTCGTATTTTAAGCATGCACCACCCAAGGCTGAACTCTTCGGTCCCAGTGGCCGCATTTGACCACCAATGCACGTCAGTGATGTGCCATCCGACTCGTTGGCATATGCTAATGGTGGGGGTGGTGCTTTCATGCAATTCACACATGCTGGGGCTTTCAGTCCACAATTGCTGGAACAACTACTTCCGGTCGTTGTGCCACTACTACTATTACTATTACTGCTGCATCTGCCTCCTCCAGATGACGTATGTTGTTGTTGCTGGTGCTGTTGCTGTTGTTGTTGTTGCTGTTGTTGTTGTTGTTGTTGCTGCTGCTGCTGTTGTTGCTGCTGTTGGTGATGATGATGCAATGTATGCAACTGATGCTGGTGTTGCAGTTGTTGCTGCTGCTGGAGGTGCTCCTGCTGATGATTGTATCCCTGGCTATAGCTCGTATCCAGATTATGGTAGCTTACAATCTCATCATGTGGGTATAAATTCGTCTGCACGGAGGGGTCCTTTTTAAGTATGCCCCGACGCTGATTATTTCTTGGAAGTGTGGCAAATGACGACACATTAACTGGCAGCATTGGCTGCTGCACCATGCTGCTGCTACTACTGCTGCTAGCTGAACTGCCATCCACCACTCGTTTGGGTATATTCAACAGATCCGGATAGATGTTGATGTCGGAACTGTCAAGCATATCCTGTGTCACCGAAACAGATATGAAGATGTTTCCGTATGCCGGATTGGTGACCACATTTGAACAGAATTCTGGTGGCGGTGGGAAAACTCCAACATTGAGAGGGAATTCCTCAGGAATTTGATTGGGATTTGAGTTCTGGATTCCAACAATACCGCAATGACCATCCGTGGGCATCATCTGCTGCTGCTGCTGTTGCTGCTGCTGTTGACGATGAGACGAATGGCCTCCTTGCATTGGAATTCCAACCTGCTGATGATGCTGGCCGATTCCTCGATGATGATTCTCAACCGCAATCTCCATTGGCTCGAATCCAATAATCGATTCAGTCTTATTAATAACCGGACCATTGTTGTCAATGCCTGTGCAGCTATCCCCACGGTCATTGGTTGTTGTGGTGATACTCAAGTCTAATAGTTTCTTCTCCTGGTCATTAAAGCTGACGCTTCCTTTGATGTTTTTGTTCGGATGACGTCTCTGTCTCTGGGTTCTTTTGCAAAGGCAAACCACAAACGAGATCAGAATGAGAAGGAAAACCGTCCCAAATGTACCCATAATTAGCCCGAAGTACCAAAATGTTTCAGGCGTCTTGACCAGGACATGCTGAACGATTTCAGTCAAGTAAATGCTTATATTCTGACCCGCTGAACCAACTACATTCTGTGCGGCACAAGAGTAGGTCCCAGCATCAAAGCTTGTCATATTAAAAACAGTTAAATTGCTCCAGAGTTTGTCACTTGTTATGCTGTCCTGATCGAATATAACATTGTCGTTGTCGAGGTTTTTCCCATTCAGCTCCCAGGACACCTCTGGCATGGGGTCACCATAGACCAGACAGCTGAAAGTCGTATTGCTACCGATGTCAATATTTTGAACATCTTCGTTACTGAACATTTCTACCCTCGGTGGACAACCGAATTGATCTTCTTCCACCACGTCCCAATGCTTGTCCTTGTGCTGATATGGACCTTTACATGTCAGACTTATGCTATTCAGCTTATTCTGCACATACCACGTTCGGAATTTCCTCAACTTGCAATTGCATTGCCAGGGATTTTCATCCAGAACCAAAGTCTTTAGATTAGTCATGTGCTGGAATACATATTCCGAGAGACTCTCCAGCAAATTATTTTTAAGATAAAGGAATTCTAGTAAATTGAGATTGGCCAAAGCCATTGGATCAATAAAGCTTATGAGACAATCATGTAAGTCTAGTGTTCGCAGATGTGGTAATATTGGAAATTGATAAGCCACAAGTTTCTTCAGTGGATTACCATTCAAGTAAAGTATTCTAAGCCTGTCGTTGCCCATGAATGTGTCCTTATCGATCATTTCAATCTTATTATCACTCAAATCGATTTCTACCAAAATCTTAAGATTTTTAAATGTTTCCTTATGAATATATTGTATTTCGGACTTTTTGAGGTAAATTCGTTGTAAGTTAAGCAAACCCAAATTGGTGAATTCCTCTCTGTTAAGATTTGGTATATGGTTGTCATTAAGAACGAGCACCTGCAGCTCTGTGCTTAGTGTGGTGGGTATGGTAGTTAGTTGGAGGGAACTGCAGATGGCTGATTTTTTACCATTGGTCCATTTGCAGGTGCAATTTGAGGCACAGCTTGCTGACCAGTCGTCACCCATGATCGGTGGGATGAGGGCCGTGAATAGAAGAGCAACTAAAGAAATAAAAAAAAAAAGAGAAAAATTAATTAAAATATATTTTTGTACAGATAATTAAATTAGCATGATCAAATAATAATGGCACTAAAATCGGTTTCAAAAAGTGTATATTTAATAATAGTCTATTTTTTTTACTGAAAATATTATATACATATGTATGTATGTTTTTCAAAGTTCTTAAGTTTAGTTGGGCTATTAGTGAATGAATGAAAGTAGTGTAGTTGCTGTAAAAAGTTAAACGTTGTAAGCTTAACTACTAAATTTCAAGTTAATATAATATAACGTATTCATAGCAGATGACAACTTTTTCATATGAATTTCGTTTATGTGTCTCAATCCACAACTTGTTATTACGAAAATGTTCACGAGAAGAAGAAAAAAGTGGCTACTATCGACGGAATTATTTATTCTTACTCCAGGACCCTATTTCACAAACATTGACAGGCGCGACAGGCGACAACTTGACAATTGTCAAATTTTTGTCCCATAAAGAACTAGACAATTTTGTAGAATTGTCGGAAAATTCGTGACACATGTCAAGATTCTGGATCATACAAAAATTGTACAAGAATTGTCACGAATTTTCCAAGAATTGTCATGAGTTTTGTGACAAATTTGTAGTGACAATTATTTTATGAAACGGAAAAAAATGTACAATTTACAATTTCGTCAGTATATATAATTGTCAGAGTTTTGGGTCAAATATTAAAAGTGATGTCACAAATACGATATAAAATGATAAATACAATGTCTGTAAGTGAATGTGGTGAATTTTGTATGTACAAATTTTTAAAATTTTAATTTTGAATAACTTTCACAATTTATTTTTATTTCTATTACTTATGGGGAAACGCGTCGCATTAGAAAATGAAATTATAAAATTAAATATAAATTGTGAAAGTTAATGAAAATTTAAAATTTTAATATTTAAAGAAACAATTTATTTTGATTTATTTAATTTATTTTAATATATATATATTCACATTTTGAGACACGATGAATAAAAAGGGAAATATAAGTAAATACATTTTTATTTGTTTTTTCAACTACATTTAAAAACAATGAAAAATAAAAATAAATATTTTTTTTTATTAATCTAATGATACCATTTTTTTTTTCTTAAATCCAATCTATCATTTTCCATAAAGGATTAGTTTGGCCTTTTAGTACCTACGTATAGTATATAATCGCAAGAAAATATAAAATAAATAGGTGCAGCTTATGTTGTGTACGTTATGAGTATGACAAATTTGTACAAATATGACAATGACAAATTTGTCGCAATGTGACAATGGAAAATTGTCATGACAAATTTGTTATAATGATAAAATTGTTATAATGATAAAACTGACAATTGTGTCACCTGTCAATATTTTTATGAAACCGAAATTTGTCAGACAGTTGCGACATATTTGTAGAATTGTCACCTGTTAATGTTTATGAAATAGGGCCCAGGTCCAGAGACTAAGACAGAGGTGGATATTTGTGAGAGTGTCGCATGGGGGAGGGGGGCACGACTTTCCAGAGTCAGACAAGTCGACATTTTTGAAAATTTGCAACTTACAAAAGTGTGCTAGTCTACGATATATTTGACAAAAAAATCGTTTTTTTTCACTAAAATCGTATACCTAACCAATTTTTTAATGAACCGATTTTTTTTAAAACAACGTTTTAAAAAAACATTTAAAAAAAATTAGTATTGAAATTTTACTAACCTTAATATTTCTACGTAAAATTTAAAATAAAAAAAAAGTTATTCACAAGTGTTTAAAATACATATTGAATTTAAAAAATAAATATTAATAATTTAAAAAAAAGTAATTATTGGAAATATTGAATTAAATAAATTTAATTTATTATTTTTTTAAGTAAAAAAAAATTTAATTTAAGAAATAAAATTATGATATACTTCGCCATTATTATTAGCTATACCTTCTTAGATATTAAATTTTTTATTAAGATCCGTTTATTCGTTAACGAGAGAAAGTCAATTTTATGCAATTAAAACAATTTTATAAGAAAATACGACTTAATTCATCTAAACTCTAAACCGTCTTTAATGCCGTATTATACTCATGTCAAATTTTATCAATATCGTTAGAGTCATTTTCGAGAAAAACAAGATTTTCATAACCGTTATATGACAGGTACCGTTATTCTTAGATCTAGAATTCCAATTCCGAAAACCTCTCTGTGTATACGTTTCTCTTCAGAGGCTTTAGGCTGCAGATGCTTATACATGCAGAGCGGATAGATTTTTATTTGCAATCACTTGAAATATCATGAATTTTGAAAAAAAAATATTTTCTTTTTTTCGATTTAGAATGATTTATTGCAATCATAAAAAATATTTAAAATAACTTTACGTTTTTTTTTGTTATCTTGCAATCAAAAATACATGATACATGCATTTTTTTATATTAGATGCTTAAATTATGTATTTTATATTAATTATTACAATATCGCAAAATCACTCGAAATCATTTGCAATCATTTGAAATCAGTTAATATATTTCAATGCAATTACCAAATTTTTAAATCAATTAGAATACTGCTTGCAATCACATGAAATAATCTCAAGTTATTTTCAATATTGCAATCATTGAACTACTAAACTAGCTCGATACAAATCCTTCGCAATTAAATTTATAAAAATATGATTCTTCGATTTAATCTTTATATAGGTTATGGAAATATACATGAATATTTTTTACGAAATTTTAACTTCTCAAACTGCCGCCAAAAAATTATTATAACTTTTTAATCAATTTTAAAAAGTGGCAACCATAGAAACGGTTATAACTACTTAACGGTAAGTTTCTTTTTTTTTACTTTTTTTTATAAAAAAACATTGGAAAAAAAAAATATTCGTTTGTAATTTGTTAATAATATTTTGTATGCGCAAAAAACAACTGGTAGACTTTTTTGCCCTATTTTTCTTACAAAAGGAAATCTTTTACATGTGATTTACACTTGTTAATAATTTGTGACAGACTTTACCTGTTTTAGTACTAAGTTCACTGGACTACAAGGGTAGGGGTATGTTCTGATTTGCACAAGCTCAGTTTCATGATCTTATCATCTTTTCCTTAGCTCCAGTTGCATAACCGAGAATAGGGTTGTGAATCAGAAGCAAACGAAAGAAAATGTCTGAACAGAACGAAATTTTTTTTCCTGTCTGTCAGACAGTGCGCTGTCTAATGTTCTTCAGTAAAATGCAAATCAGAGTGCAGTTTATGTCCGTCTCCGTAAGCAAAACTTATCGAAGCTTGACAAAACAGAGTAATCGAATATATTATGGGCACAAGATCCTAATTATAAGTTCTTGCTCAGCTCTTAAAGGAGCCGTCCGCACCGTTCCTTCCAGGTTATAGCTAGTTCTTATGTGCATTTGCGTTTCTGACTCTGACTCCATTATTTTGTGTAATAAAATTTTAATCGAATAAGTACGAGAAGCCTAAGATATGATTTCGTGGATCCAAATAACATGAGAAAAAGAAACGAAAAATGTTGAAATTATATTTATTTTTGCTTAAAAATACGTACACCTATCTATACCTAAAAAAAACGACTTCTCTTAAGTATTCGAAAGCGAATATCGAACGTATAGTAATATCATAATCTTGTTTATCCCCGCTGACTAATTTCATACTATTTAAATATTATTTAATCAAATGTTAAGCTTAAGCTTATACACATTTATAAATCTATCCAAGTTAAATCGAAAATAATAATTAAAATTTAATGCTCTATCTAAATGAATCCTCTTACCTGACAAGCGAATTGCAACGCAATATATTTTCATATTGATAACATTTAGTTGTATGTCCTTGATCCTTTCAACTATAAAACTGCATTTTCCAATTTGATGTTTCACTTCTGCTCCAATAATTTTCCAAACAATAGTACTTCAACGAGCCCCAGTCTCTTGGTATTTTTATGCGCTAAGTTTTTTCTATGATGCCACATGCCAAACAGCTGAAATGTTTCTCACATGACTTAGAAGCTTAAACTGAAATTCGCTGAATATTTCGCTGCAGCAATATAGCATTAATAGCCAAATAGATACAAAGGAAACGTTTTTCAGAATACCACCTCACTGATGATGGTATGATGGTGTGCTTTGTAGTTTTATTTTCATTCAAAGCGGCTCTTCTCGTTTTCTGTTTCAATGGTCAGGACCTGCAAAAAAAAAAAGTTAACAATTTAATTAGTTTTTGGGAATGCAATACGAATTCCAGGACAAAAAAAAAAACAAACATATAATAAAGTTAACCATCAGTGAGTATTATTTACTTAAATACTTGTTAATTAAAAGTACAAAGCATTATAAGGGTTTTTAAAAATGAACAAGGTTTATCATCGTTGAAAGAAAATATAAAAAAGAAAAAAAATATCTTTTCCTATCCCAATAGTCCTCAATTGTGTCGCGCTATACAAACAAAACAGAATCCTTTGATTCATTTCCGGCGGAAAGGACAGTGTGTTAAATAAAACAAAACAAAAAGTATCCATTTGTGTTAATTAAGAGAAATGTCAACAGAATATTTGAATGAATTTCAGATGGCGAATCTGTGAGTTTAACTATGAATTGCACGTAAAAGGGTTTCCTTTTTCTTACAATGAACATAAATGTTTTCTTTTGTAAATTTTAATTTAATATAACACTTATATTTTCTATACTTAAATTCTGTTTGTGATAAAAACAAATTTACAGAACAGTGATTTCTTCGAAATATCGGGAGTAAATATAAATATAAAAATGTAGTAAGTAACATAAAACAACTCTCTTTTTTTTCTGGGAAAAGTTTTCCCAAGCAATTTTCACAGAAACTTCATTTTCCGATGAATAGAGTAGGTATGCAAATCTTGTTGCGGATAATATTGAACTTTCACTCGAGTAGGTAACTAAAAGAATGTTATTAATGTTGTTTTCATTCTGGAAATTTTAGCATATTTTTCAAATGTTTCTAAGAAAAATTCAAGGCTTTTGAAATAATTCTCACAGATGTAAAAACTTGATATTTGACATTTTGTTTTGAGAACCAAAATAACTTTTTTCGTCTTTACATTTCTTACCTTCTGGAAAAGATGATTTAAAAGATTTGATAAAAATTCACAATTTAATATGAAAGACATAAACAAAAATTTGTGAAATATTTAATCCTAAATTAATACTTTGCAACCCACAGATATATATTTTAATTAAACATTTGCACAATATTCAATGCAAACTGACATTTGAAAAGAGACGGATGGAAAACATAAAAAGCAGAACACATCTGTTCTAACGAAGAAATAAATTTGATTGAGCCTAAAATATGTCTTCAGGGGTGAAATGTGTAATGCCTGTAATCATGATATCTAATAACGTTACAATTTACCACATAACACGGTTTATTATTTATAAATTTATAAAGGGTAGCAAAGACCCTTTATAATATTTTCGATGGTGCCTCTGTTTTTCATCGCCCTTCAGGGTTAATATAATCAAACAACTCATACATGATCATGTTAGGGCAAGCCATAACAAACAACAAATTTTTTATCAGAATTTCTTTTATTTGTCTCGATTCACACTTGGTTATTACGAAATTTGCCGACTAAGTAGCGCAAGTATAAAACTCAATTGGCTACTATTGACGGAACTCATAAGTACGTGGCTTAGCTTAGCACCAATATAGATCACAAGTACTAAATTTCCGATCATGGAGATAGCCTTGGTATATTGATCTTCAAAAATGCGAGTATGCAAGAGATTCCACAAACACAAAATCCAACATTCATAATTGAAAATATTTATAAACTACTAAACAGTGAAAAATGCCTGTCGTTTCGAGATTTCTTCAGAGAAGCCTGCTGTCTTGGAATTTTTACATTGAAGCTTCTTGTCTTCTTACATAGAAGCCTGATGTTTCAGGATTTCTAAAGTGAATCCTGATGTCTCAGGATTTCTTCAGAAAAGCCTGTTGTCTCAGTATTTCTACAATGAAGCTTCTTCTCTCAGGATTTCTACATAGAAACCTGATTTCTCAGGATTTCTTCAGAGAAGACTGCTATCGGGTTTCTATAGTGAAGCCTGTTTTCTGATGATTTCTTCAGTCAAATATGCTCTCTCTGTATTTCTACAGTGAAGACTCTTGTCTCGGGATTTCTACAAAAAATCCCGACGTCTCAGAATTTCTACAAAGAAGACTGATGGCTCAGTATTTTTACAGAGAAGCCTGCTGATTCAGAATTTCTGTAGTGGAGCCTGGTGTGTCAGGATTTCTACAGTCAAGCTTGATGTTGTGGGATCTCTACAGTTTAGTCTGCTGTTGGATTTTTACATTGCGATCAGAAATTCTACAGAGAAAAGCCTGTTGATGTCTCAGGAAAGCTTAAGTAAACCCTGATCAAGCCTGATTTCTCAGGATTTCTACAGTCAAACAAAAAGCGACAATTATTTTCGTTATCCATTTTCATTTTCGATTACATTTAATCCTTTTCTAGGGTGGTAGTGCTAACTTGACTGTCAAGTTAATATATTTAATAATATAATATAATATTTTAACTATGTGTCTGTAAGGCACATTGCCTTTTAAATGCAACATATGTTGTACGACACTAGTAAGAAGGAAGGAGTAGAAAGATAGGAAATAATTTTTTTGGTACAATGGATAGAGAGCTAGTTGATTTTTATTTTTCATTGCATACCTCATGGGTCCAGCATAAACTGCAAGGTATGCTGAAAAGAAAAAATGCTTTGTACCTGAGTGAGGACCAAACTGCCAACTACTTGTTAACTAGCAAGCACTCCATCCATTGTACCATTGCCGCCCATATGCTGAAGCGGTGTTATTTTCTTAAAAAGTCGCGCGACAAATTTTTTATTTGCACGAAAAATTTAAGAATTCTCAAAAACTCACAGGCATATTTTCGAAACCAAAATCAGGTCGTGTAAACATTTTTTCGTGCGCACAGGAAAAGTCACGCTTGTAGAATGCAGCTCCTGAACACCAGCATATAGTTGTCAAGCTTTGATTTGAATCATTGACTGTTAGCTTTAGTTTTCGCTCCGAAAGATGATTTCTTATTCAACGAGAAAGTGATTCATTAAAACACAATAGTCTTAGTTTCTCCAAATCTATGTAAAGATTGGCTGTACTTTTTGCATGCCTATAAATAACCAGTATGTTTCTTCCTTTCGTTTTTCAAGATATAATATACCTGGACATTGTCACTCATTTAGTACCTAATATAGTCCTCCATGAACACCAAGGAACAAAAACAAAAATGTTATTTATATTAAAATATGGTCAACGAATAAAAGAACAACAAATAAAGTGATAAAAATGTTACCACCACAACCGACAACGTGAATTTTATTTGTATGACCGTCTCAAGAAACCCCTTATGCAATATTTTTTTGTAAATATGTTGCCTGCTATTGGGACAGGACACTTAGTACTTCATGGTGACCATGACCATAGCCTGATTGCCATAGCGAGCGTAACAATAAACATCCTGTTGTTATTTATTAACAATTCTTTTCCTTATTCTGTAGGATGATGTTTAAAAGTATAACGAAGAACTTAGAGGAGAAGAGGGCAAATCTTTCCAAATCCCATACAATTTGTTTCTTTTTTCAGGGTCAATTGGGATAAAGTGGACACATTTGCAAGGAAAAGAATCTAAAAGAAAAGAGAGAAAGATAATAAGTTGTTCTCCTCATCGTCGTCGTCGTCGTCGTCGTCGTCGTCATGTATCTAAATTGCTTAGTCAGTGAATGAGTGAACAGAACATTATCTAAAAGTTTATTGTCATATTTATATATATGTATAATATATATATATATGCAAGTCCTGTTATATATTTATAAAAATGAAAGGATACACACAATTATATAATAAATTATTATTATCCAAAGGATAATCGAACAACAAGTGGGAGAGACTAAAGATGGTTATGGGAAGCTTAAGTAAATCTCTCTTTTGTGACGGCAATGGTGATTTGTTCCGCTTGTAGTAAACATTGTTGATGTTGAAGGAATCTCATCATCTGGGGGCCTTTCATTTATTACTGTACTCAACCAGACAAGAGAATAGGTCAGTTGTCTTGTCAGCATATAGGAGCAGTAGCAGAGTAGCAGCAGCAGCAGTTCCTCATGAAGTTAAACGAGAATAACAATAATTATTTGGCTTCCCGGGAGCAGTTGCAGGATTATGGAGAAATTTAATGCTTTTCTGTTGTGATTATAATTCATGGGATGACAATAACATCTGGAAAAGGATTTAGAACTAAGGACGTAAAGAGCTCTTTTATGTTTGTTTGGAAGGTACTTACTCGAATATGAAAGGTATTAAAGCCTCTGAGTGGATATGTATTTCGTATGAGTATTATAAATATACTATAAGTACATATTATAAGTTGAGTTCGATAAGGACTAAATAATATGATTTTAAGTATACCTGGCTTATACTATTGAATATTTCGATTAACTTAAGAAGAGATTATTATAATAACAAGAAATATCTACTGCAAGTAAAGAAGCCCTTTTAATTAAGGTTGTTTCTCTCATATATAATATGATACTTAGAGCCAGTCTTTTCAGCTCTGGTTAAATTTAACCATTTGCTGGTAACCATAGAAACACATACAAAATCTATGTTTAACAACCGAAATAACCAGTGGTTACAAGTAACCAGAGCTGAACAGACTGGCCCTTAAGCATTCTTAGATATTTATATAGGGTAGATACCTATATGTATACCCAACTAACAATTTAGCTTTTATAAGGTCCAAACTTAAGAATTTGGCAAGCAATAGCTAGTATAGAGCTCTTATAAGCCAAATTTTCTCAAGCCACACATTTCAAACTTTGAAAATTTAAAAAAAAAACAGCTATAAGCCTTTAAAAGGAAGTTTGACAAGCTATATACAAGTCTTGTAGATAAAGGTTCAAAATAGCTTGTATAAGGCCTTCCGAAGTTGTTTACTGATAATTTTAAAGAAAATAGCTGCTATAAGGCTCACCACGACAAGTCAATGCAAACAACTTGTGAAAGGCTTGTCTATAAATGATTAATACGAATTTAATTATTCTGCTTAAATGTCAATTGTCAGTCTTATAAATAACCTCTTAGTAACAACATTATAGTTCTAAAGAAAAAAAGGAAAGGTAAGTATCAAAAATCTTTAAACCGAAAAGAAGTGCTTACAAAAATAATTTATTAATATGAAAAAATGAAAAAACTAATAAAGATAATTATTTCTCTTTCTCTCCCTTCACTGTTAACATTTTCTTCATATCATTTTCATCGCATCATATTTTTCTGAACAACAATGTGGCGTAGAGGTAGAGTGCTGGAGTGGTGCGTGGAATTTCTCGATTCTGAGTTCAAAATCCAGGTAAATAAACACTTTTCTTTTTTATTAAAAATATAATTTCAATCTTTACAGAATACAGTCAAAATATTTTTGGGCCCTGACTGCGAAGGAGGAAATATCTAAAAATACAAATACAAAAATAAAAAAATTGCTAAATGTACTAATACCTAAATTTTTTATTAATTTCTTAATATGGCCTTTATAAGGCATTATATAAACATTTACGGCAAGCTGTCATTAATAAAATGGATTGGGTAAGGCTTTTCTACAACGTCCAACGCAAGCTATTAGCAAAGGCGTCATTAAAATGCTTTTGTTAGGTCTTTTAACAACATTCAAGACAAGCTATTCGGTATAAGCTGTCATTAAATGGGTTGTATTGAGACGTTTTATAACATCCAAAGCAAGCTATTTCCTGATATAGAACCTGCCACCGAAAGTCTTATAGGAGCTATATAGCTTGTGCAATGTGCGCCAAAATAACTTCTTTAAAGCCTTTTAAGGGTGATTTTTTAGCTGGTTTGGTTTTGGCAACACTGGTTTTGACAGCTGACGTGTGTTTAGTACCTTGTGTCATTGTCAAACAGCTTCAGTTTGGTTTGCAATTTAACCATGGATCGTCTTACAAATGAACAACGCTTGCAAATTATTGAATTTTACTATCAAAATTCGTGCTCGGTTCGAAATGTTCGAAATGCTTTTTTATCGAAAAATTGTGTTCAGCGAAGAGGCTCATTTTTGGTTGAATGGGTACGTAAATAAGCAAAATTGCCGCATTTGGAGTGAAGATCAGCCAGAAGCATTGCAACAGCTACCAATGCATCCCAAAAAAGCCACTGTTTGGTGCGGTTTATGGGCCGGCGGCATTATTGGGCCATATTTCTTCAAAGATGATGCGAATCGCAGCGTTACTGTCAATGGTGAACGCTACCGAGCGATGATAACAAACTTTTTTTTGCCCGAAATAGAAGTTCTTGACTTGCATGATATGTGGTTTCAACAAGACGGTGCCACATGCCACACAGCACGCGAAACAATGGCGCAATTGCGAGGCGAGTTTGGTGAACAGTTAATTTTACGTTTCGGGCCGGTCAATTGGCCGCCTAGATCGTGCGATTTGACACCATTAGACTATTTTTTGTGGGGGTATGTCAAGGCTAATGTCTATAGGGACAAGCCCGCTTCGATTGACGCACTGGAAGCCAACATCCATGCATTCATTCGTGAGATACCGGCCGATATGTGTGAAAGAGTATGCCAAAATTGGACTCAGCGGATGGGCTACCTAAGACGCAGCCGCGGTCAACATTTGCATGAAATTATCTTTAAACATTAAATTGCAAGGTTCAAACTATCGATTCAAATAAATATTTCATTCATTTTTTTGAATTTTTTGTGTTTTTTTTTTTTTAAAGTTCTAAACCTCTTAAAAAATCACCCGTTACTATTTTTATAGAAGTCTGAAAATAGCTTGTGTTGAACCTAATACAAGTTAAATTGTTAGTTGGGTAGTAAAAGGTAAAAACATTTATTTGTTATTTGATACATTTTTGACTAGTACGTAAATAAAATTAATAAAATAAAAGAGAATACCATCATATATTTATTTTTGGAAATAACATAGAAACAAATGGTACAAATTGAAGCTTCTGAGGGAATCAAATAGATCAATTTGGATAAAGATTAAGCAATTATCTCCGTCGTGAAATATGTAATTTGTCAAACCATCACCAGAACAAACCATCAGACATTTTGTTAAAGTGCAATGAAAACAAAGATGGATAAAAACAAAAGCGATATCAAAGCCTATATATATATAGTCAACGTTAACCTGTAGAGACTTTGAAAACAAGAAACGAAAAAGAAGTTTGTTCTACTTAGAAATTTGTGCAAAGTTACATACCAACTTATATTATGGTAACAGGAATAACGGAAAATCGTGCATAAGTTGCGACAAGAAGTATGTGCGCAAGCGGTCTTGGTGATCGTTGAACAGGTATATTAAACGTCGCCATTTTTGAAGGGATTCGCATGTTGCGTTTGTTGATTTAAAAAAATATATTCAATAAAAAACCACGAAAAACAATATAAGAGCTCGTAAGCCAGCAGACATTTTTGGAATCGACGTACGGATGATAATGAAAATATAAATAAGATGAACAGCAGGATTCAACAAAGAATAGTAATTATGAATGAAGGTCTTGGTATACATCAAGGAAGCATCTTGAGACCTTTGCTTTTTACAAAATTTTGAGTTTGAAAATTAATTTTTTTAAAACTGTTCACTTCAAAAACTTAATTTAAAAATAAAATAAAAGAGTAGTTTTCTGGCTTTCCAAAAAAATATAACAAGACTTTGCATCATTCACCGTTGTTTTTAAATATTTTTTTTTCTGATTTAAGTCAATTTTTTTTTTAGAAAATTGCCCCTCCCGCCTAAACGGGTGGAAATAGACCCCCCCATTTCTTGTCTTGCCTTAAGTGTTGAAAAAGTGTTGAAACTGCCCTTCATGCAGTAGTCAGTACTATAGACAAATCACTCGATCAAAAAGAATACACATTAGCAGCCTTTCTCGACATTGAAGGCGCTTTCAACAATGTTGAGGCAAGTGCTATAGAAAGAAACTTAATAAGCATGAACATTGACAACAGTATTACTCAAATAATACTAAGCCTATTAAACAAAAGAAATGTAAACACCTCCCTCGCTAACACAGAACTGAAAATGACTGCCTCAAGAGGTACACCCCAAGGCGGGGTTATTTCACCACTACTGTGGATATTAGTTGTGAATGAGGTCTTAGTACTGCTTAATAATAATGGGATAAAAGTCATTGCCTACGCAGATGACCTAGTCATAATGGCCACGGGGAAATTCCTAGACACCATCAGTGATATCCTCCAACACACTGAACAAATGGGCCCAAAAATGCGGCTTAGGTATTAATCCCCAAAAAACAGAACTAGTTTTATTCACGAACAAACGAATAATTCCACAATTCCATCTGCCATCAATTGAAGGCACACCCCTCAAGTTATCCGAAAGCGCGAAATACCTGGGAATCATACTTGATAGGAAATTGAACTGGAAAATTAACGTCCAAGAAAGAGTCAAAAAGGCATCCATCGTATTCTACTCATGCAGCAGAATTTTTGGGAAAAAATGGGGCCCAAAACCCAAGGTAATTCTATGGATGTACACTGCGATAGTGAGACCGATACTGACGTATGGATGCTTAGTCTGGTGGAAAGCCGCTAACAAAGCTACAAACCTTAAGGCATTGACTAACATCCATCAGATACTTGCATGCATTGGATCAATCAGTGCCTTGCGCACGACACCCACGGCGGGTTTAGAAACCATACTTAACCTTCTGCCACTTGACCTTTATATGCAGGAAACTGCAGCAAAAAGCGCTCTCAGGATTAGCCAATCTAATCTCTGGAGATCCAGTGTAACTGGACACTCCGAAATTTTGAACATCCACACAGGAACAAATGTAGAGTCTGACTACATAGTTCCCTTTACAGATTTTGAAAGGCCATTCCAATGCTTGTTCCCAAGTAGAGAAGAGTGGATTAATAATGAAGTTCTACAACCTACAACCAAATCCATCTTTACAGACGGCTCAAAAATGGATACAGGTACTGGGGCTGGCTTCTTCTCAGAAGCTCTGAATATAGAAGGCTCGATCAGGCTACCCAATAACAGCAGTGTATTCCAAGCAGAGGTTCTAGCAGTAACGAAAGCAGCCAGAGTGGCATCAATGACGGCACTACCCCGAGAGGAGCGTAAAGAGCTTAAAGTTCTTGCCACACAGCATAATATAACACTCTGCTGGGTCCCCGGTCACGCGGGCATCATGGGAAATGAAAAAGCCGATGAATTGGCAATAAAAGGCTCAGCACTTAGCCTAGAACTCTCAGAAAGAAGCGTAAAACCACCGTTATGCGACCTCTTGTGAGGTGGCTAGGAAACTGTGGCCGCAGTACGATAAAAATAGAACGAATGCATTCAAAAAGACAGGAAGTCAGTATCGACGTTGGTAGGTGTTTTAACTGGCCATAACATGCTAAGATATCACGCCAAAAAACTACGTCTAACTGATAATGATCTATGTAGAGGTTGCAGTGACGATGAACAACATGAGGATATAACCCACTACCTCTGTCACTGCCCCAGTCTCTGCCATCTAAGAAATAAAACTCTGGGGAAATACTTCTTCGAAAGCATCAAAGAACTATCAGAGTGCCCAATAACAAATCTATATAGATTCGCAAGAGGAAACGGATGGTTGAACACCCCGGGATGATACTAAGGAACTAAATATGGACCACGTGTATGGTAAGAGGAGGAATTGGTAAACCCTCAAATGGGCATCACAATGGGTCTACATTGACCTAAGTGTGCTGGGGCTGAGCTATTAGCTCTCCTACAGCAACCCGCAAACCTAACCTAACCTGTCTTGCCTTAACCCCACCTACACGTTCAAGCTTTTTGGTGCACCTTAAACCAATCACCCTGAATACCAGTGTGCTACTTGAGGTAGGGGGTTCGACTACTGACTTTAGGAAAATATACTCAGAAATCTTGTTAAAAATGAAGAGACTGTGGAGTTTGCTTTAGATTTTCATAAAAAAAACAAGCAAAGCAAATAAAAATCATGTATTCATCAGTAGTCGCCAGTCGGCCAGGGGGGCCGACTATAGTACAAAAAATGTCGTATTAGGACTGCCCATAAATTTGTTGAAAATTTAATAATTTGTTGATATTTTTATGCAAAAATCATTGAAAACATACAATAAATAACATAAAAACAATGACCATGTGTCTCAATAGTTTAATAGTTACAAGACTTTTTGTAGAGCACTAGGTAGGTAGGTAGGTAAGATGGCGGTTTCGCAGAACAACTGTTCCGAAGAAACCCAATTAGCTTAGAAAAGCGCCGTTTTGATACCATAACTCGTTTGACCTAATTTTTTGTGATATAGTGGTAGTGACTGTTAAGCTAAGGGGAACAGTTTTTGGTCTGTGGCCGCAGTCCCAAAGGAAGAAATGAGCTCACACTTTGTGCTAGGTGGTTCATTTGGACTGAGAGTCTGCCCAATAACCTTACACTAGATCTATATGGGGCTAGGCCCGTTCAAAGGCAATTTATACCTACCGGGTATAAATCAGCGCTCTGATGTTACCGCCAAAAATAGAACAAGTGCTAGTCCGAATAGCCAGTCCTAAGGGGAAGTTCCAAAAACTTCAAAGGTGAAAGTTGAAATAGAGATATTGCTTGATTTGTTAGAGCCAACTGGTGCTTTTGAAAAAAACGGTAAGATCATTTATCCTTTTGTTCGACAGCACGTTTAGGTTGTCGAGAAACAGGCTACCGAATGCCTGGAGGCGAGACCTAGCCAGGGCCGGACAGTAGCAGAGAAAATGCTCAATAGTTTCCTTCTCTAGCGGATTTCTACAAATGCAATTTAGCTGAATGTTCGCCTGTTGGCCAATGGCCAGTGACGATTGCAATGATTCTGGCCGTGTCTATTCTGTTTCGTTTTATTAAATCATTCGATCTGTTTTTGTCATAGGTTGGCCATATCTTTCTAGTTATTTTACAGGTTGCCAAACCTTGCCACCTCTTTGTTGATTCTGAAAGGAAATGGTCATATATTCTCGTAGAGCACTTTCATTTTTTTTTCTTAGCTAAACTTACACTTCTACCTATTGAAAAAACCTTACACCAAATTTAATTTTAAACAAAAAAAACCTAAAGCCACATTTTCCCAATTTTGTGTGTGAGCCGTTAGAAAGAACGTTAAGCCTTTAGAAAAAAATATTTTTATTTAGTGGCCGACTACTAGTGATGGGCGACCTCACGTGCAACCACCTTATCTTTTATGATATTACTTATCAATCAATGTAGTTCTTCTCTAGTTTGTTTGCTTTTTAGGTCTTAATTCATTACTGTACCATTGAACTACTGAACCATTGAATTGTTGAACTACAGACAGACCGACTATAACAATCATACGAAACTTCTCGCAAAAAAGTAAGTAAAATGTTATCAACATATTAAAAATATGTAGTTAATAGGTGTGACTACCTGTCTTTATAACGAGGTCATTGTTCAAAATACCATCACAAATTAAAAACAAAACTATTTGAATAACCGTTGTCGGACAAATTAACAATAAAAAAAAAAAAAAAAAAACATAACAACCTGCCAAACTTTCAATTGTATACTAGACATGTCTCCTGTGTTCAACCAAAGCCCCGGGGGTAGGTTACTTAAACTTTGAACCTTCAAGCCAATTTCACATCACATTTTTTTATAATGTTTTTCTGTTTGTTTCTGTCTTTTTCATGTCAAACATAAACAGGGAGCCGCAGAGGAATTTAACGTGTGTAGTATATAACCACAAAAAAAAAATATATATATACATTTTTATTTATAAAAAAAAAACTACCAACCATTCAACCAGGCAAGCTTGCTTGCGGAATGGTTTTGGTTTTTATTAACGTTAAGGCCAACTGGCTTTGGGAACAAAAAAAAAAAAAAAAACTATCTACCGCGATAAAATTTTAACATGTTTCTATTTGGCTGTTCATTTATATTTTTTTTTGGTTTGTGTTGTTGTTGTTTGCTTTTAGTCCTCAATGAATAGCAGGAGCAACTTGAAAATTCAGTTCATCCCTCTTGAGCCCTAACCTGCATTGCCATTTTTACTTCAGGCATTTTCAGTTGTTTTTTTTTTTAAGCAAATAATCGCTTTTTTAACTTCCTTTTTTTAAAGCTATTTCTGATGGTACAAAACCTACATATATGTATTCCTATGTAGGTATATGTATTTAAATAACCTTCAACCTAAAGCGAATTCAAGCAACTTCGCCTGTGGGATCATTGAAAGAGCATCATCAGGGTGCAACAAACTATTGGAATGCAATGCCTTTGCCAAACGTGATGTTAATCCTTAGACTTTGTGTATTGAATCGTAGCCAAATTTCATTAAGCCCCATGCTAAGCTAAAGCACTATTCCTCTAACAGCGAAGGACATAGGTAATCAAGAAACAATACTGTCGTCATCGTCGGTTGTTAGTTTGGTTGGGATACAAGGGTTCGTAGTATCTCTAACCGAATGAAAGTTACATAACTCCGATTCGACCATGTGTATGGTTATTTGTAAGGATACACATTGCAATTCACAGGAGAGTCATAAGAATACATATAGATATAGCTATATGTATTTTAATTTGAATTTTTTTCATTGAAAAATTTTATATCTTTTCAGCAGTATCGATACGAAAAAAAGAATTTCATGTCGCAGTATAATTTATTTAAAACTTTCATTTCATGTGTTATGAGTAAAAAGTCAGAAACATTCAAAAAAAAAAAATTGTGGAATATATAGTTGAGATATTCAAAAATTTGTTTCATTCTTCCACCATTTGTATATTGGAAGGATATACCACCAATATTGCTATGTTCACTGCACTGGAGTAAGGTACCCAATATTGGGAATTTTTGCAGCAAAATCAATTGCATTTTTGCAACAAATTGAATTTAATTGGCCGTTCATACACTTTTTTTTGTGTTTTTAGGAACGTATAGTGAAGTGGATAAATAGGTATAGAATGGTTTTAATAAAAATAAGAATTTTAAAAACGAAATTCAGTTCATCGGACATGTTGTTGTATTAATAGACCGTAAACTATTTTATTTGTTATTTTATCAGTCTAAATTACTAAATTAATTATTTTTATATTTTTTTTTGCAATACAATACAAGAGCATTGATTGGTTTATGATTTTGGAGTTTTAGTAAATTGGAGTTTCATTTTTGAATAACAGCAACTTCATTTATTTGTGCATGTGCTTTTTTTAATATCAAAAATTATCTTCTGCTTTTTCTTATAATCACGTTTTTTTTTTTTTTTTGATCATAAAGTCTAACATTGTGAACGGCCGTATGTAAGCTCTCGACAGCTTAGGATTTATTGTTCTGTCCCAGAAGACGGCAGACTTCTGACGCAAATTCATCCACCCTATACGCTTACGTGATGGTTTATGTCGTTGATGCAAGGATAAGGGATCTCACTCATGCTAGCTCCACTTTTAGCCAACAAAAAAAAAGATTCACTTTCGGGTCCGTCACCTTACTTCAAGTAGATAATCTAAAATTATAATAAAGAGCAAAAAGGTCAAGAACCTTCCTCGGTGTATATACACTAAGGTTCAGTATTAAACGAACGATTAGCAAGATGAACTATATTCGTTATGGCTACAAAGGAACGAACCAGTTGTAGACCCCTCTTTTTGTCCTTAGAACATAAATAACAAAGCTCATTTCATAAAACATTGTCAGTAACACCTTTTATAATGCGTAGTGAGTAACTCAAAATTTATAATACATATAAATAAATCACACGAATTATTTGAATGCATAAAATTTAAATGATAGATAGATAGATTTTTTATTCAGTGATTCAAAAAGTTCGTTTCATACATTTTTTGTTTTAGAAATAAATTTTAAAGCTTGACAAAGAATGTCGTCTGCCTGAGTGACTAATGTTATTTCATATGTATTCAATTTAACATCTCTTTACTTAACTTTACTTAAATTATTATAAGTACTTGGCATTTATAACATCAAGAAAATTGTGACTTTTTGTTTAGTTGAAACAAAATAAGCTTTTAGTTTGGCAAAAACGAAAAATTAAATGACTTCAAGTTTATTAAAAATAAAAAAAAAGACGGCTTTCAGTTTAGCTAAAACAAAAATAAAAAGTTTAACTCAAAAGTTTTCATCGATGATTCTTCTTCTATAGAACAACGCTTCGGTAGTATACTTTTGGATCTGCAACCTATCTTTTCTATTAAGGTAACTTATTACTTTAATCTCGTTGAGAAAGCTTTTTCCAAAGAAAAGTCTCCTTAGCTCTTTCAATATTGGACATACTCCGATGAAGTAGTTAATGTTTTCATCCACCCCCATATTGTATAAGTTGTAAATAGTAGCTAAATCGTTTCTGTGTGGCATACAATTTAGGGAAACAAGTTCACCTCTCAGCTTAAAAATAACACTAATGTTTTTCCTTGAAAAAACCTGATTGAAGTAATTTTATTCAAAACTAAGCTTTGCATAAATGTTCCTTTCCGTAGATAATCTCGCTTTCTCTATAAATTCAATGGATTGAAAAACCTCGTAGAGTACTTTTCTCTCCTGAATACCGTTAGATGCATCCAACTTCAAAATAATACTACAATTTGCAGCAAAATCTATCCAATCTTGGTAGAACCCAGTTTTTCTTCGTATGGCGCTTCGCAACATTATATTTGGCAATCGGTTTTGGTCCATGTTAATCACCTGTACCAAATAATCTGCACTCAGCTTAAGTCTGGATACTAAGAGTGTCGGAAGCCCAGTTTCCAATTGATACATGTACTTGGGTGTACTAATAGGAAGAAGAAATATTTTTCTGAGGAAGAATCGCAGCAAATTTTCCACAATTTCGTATTTCCGAACACCCCAAATCTGTGCTCCATAAAAATGAACAGCTTTTGCTGTTGCGTTAAAAACCTCGTATTTTGCCTTTATTGAAATGTATTTATTATTGAAAATTTTGTTCCAGTTGCAGCAAATAGCTGTTCTAGCAACATCAGCTTTGACTTTGAGGTGTTTGTCCATATTTAAATTAAACGTTAGCGTCATTCCTAGGTAGACATATTCCTCTTAACTACTTCTAATTCAACTCCATCATATTTCCAGTTGTCTCCTTTTGCGATTCGACCTGCGCCGTTTTGAAAAACCATTATCTTTGACATCGCTGCATTTACTTCCGGTCCTCATTTTTTTCAGTAACCGCACAGCCTATTTATAATCAGTTGGAGGGAAGCTGAAGACTTCGCCAATATAACAATGTCATCGGCGTACATAATAACTTTTATTTTGCGATGTTCAAATTCTACTCCACAAGGAAGCCAATCAACAATGTCATCAAGAAAAAGTGCAAACAACAATGGGCTTAGATTACAGCCTTGACGCAGTCCTCGATTTATTAGAATTTCTTAAATAAAATAGGACATAAAATAAGACAATGAAATAAAATTTAAATGTCTTCTTTCAATCAAAAAAGTCAATTCAAATATGGCCGCCTTAGATATAGGTATGTCAAAAATCTACTCCCGCCGATGAACCTATTTCTTATCACCAACAATATTTTATCGAAACGAAAACGTCGACATCATTTGATTACATTTTGTCACGTCAATTATTTAATCATCTCATCACTTATGTAGGTTAAGGTACTTCCTTCCCACAAGACAACATGCTGTTGCCACAAAGCCTTGATTTTAAAATTTACCAGTTCCTATACCTTTATAATTCTGTTCCCATGCTGCCTTGCATCATTCTTACTTTTGACAAGGATAATGAAATGTGTTGCTGGTATTTTTTTTTAGTTATTTATATGTATATCGTTCTCGTTCTCATCCTTTTCGTTTTAATTTCACCATAATGTACCTCTACTTTACGTATGTATCTTTGTATAAAATGTCATTTGTCAGTCATGTTAAGAACAAACAAACAAACTGGGAAAACATCCTTAGGGACAATTTATGAATAATGATTGCGGAAGCTTTCGCCATACGTATATATGTATAACGAGAAGAGATACAAAGAGTGCGAAGAAGTGATGATATTTGGAATATGTTTATTGCGTTTTCTGTGTTTGTCTGCGTGTATAACTTTGTTAATATTTTCCACCCACTCAAGCACGTATTTTTATCGCCATATCCTTTCAAATAGTAAGGAATTCTATAATACGCCCGCAGTCCATGGAAGTTTACAGTAAAAGCAAAAACCAGAACCAGCAGATTTTTCATTTCAAATATCTCTTTGCCTGCCTGCCTTTTTGAAAACGTCAAGACTTGGAGCCATATGTGTGGCATTTTTTTTTTCTTTTTTTTTTTGTATTACGAAAGTTGAAGTGAAGAAGCATCCTGACATAAAACAACAAAAATAGAAAAAGGAAGAGCCTATGGCAATCAACATGACTCGAATGATTAAAATATAAATTGTTTTCTGACAGGGAGACTCTGTGATATGATGGTGATGTTCTGATGTTGAAATGAAACTCTTCAACAGGATCTGGATGCGTATAGTATGGCTGGGTTGTGGAAAATAACTTTATATAAGTGAATGTATTTGCTTTTGCGGTTTTTATTGGGCCCGCTTTACGCACATCCGCCTGAAAACACCAACCACACTCTATATCGTGCATTGTATAGTAACTTGACTTCGGGGAATAGAAAGGTGAGTAAATATATAAATATATATTTTTTTGTCGTATGCTCTGATCGTATAGTGGCTTCCTGTGGATTTAATGGATGTGCCACTGTGCCATGGCAACATCAGCCAGCAGGAGTGTTTGCTTTTTAGTCCCCTAAGAGTCTTGTAAGTTACAAGTTATAACCATAGAGCATAGAGACTGTAGCTGTAGGTATAAGCTTTAGGCATCTGCAAGAAAATAATGGTGTAATGGTTAAAATAGCAAAATTAAATGCAATTTTTGACACACACCCACATCCAGAGACAGGAAATATATATGTAAGCTGGCTTGTGGCGCATGATTTATAAAGTTAATTAAAATTGTATTATTGTAAAATAGTATAAGTGTGTGTATCTGCATTAAATATTCTTGGGTTTTTAGTAATACAATGTGTAGGTATAAATGCGATTCGTTGCGTTGAGTTTCTCTGATGATGGGTAGGAATTCAATTACTAAAACGAGGCCTCGGGTTTTGTAAGAGAATCTAATAAATGGGATAATTTTTAAGCTATATTTCAACGACGAGATGAAATGCGATGGGGAATATCGTGAAAATTGAATTTCAGTCTCTGATGTGGTAATAAGATTAAATTGCTGAATTTTAAGAGGTTTAAACAAAATAATTTCAAAATATGTATTTAAGGTAAACGTGTTGAGAGATTAGAGGAATAAAATGAAGTTTCTAGCAATATTTTAAATTAGAACTGGGTATATCCTGTAGAATTTATGGATATTTTTAGAGCCTCTTCCGGCAACTTTCCAATTATATTTTTTTTGGATAGAGATATTTAACTTCATTGCTCTAATGTGTCCTTTGTGGATTTTCCAAACTTTTTCGGATTTAACTTGAATCCCACTATTGATTAAAATCAAAATGTTTCTAAATCTTAATATTATATCATGTTTTATATTAAATATTTGCACAGATGTTCCAAACTTCTCAAAAAATGTAAAAATTAAAGCAATATGTATATAGGAAACACGTTTTTCAGTCAGTTTGAGATCCCAAATTCACTCAGAATTAACTCACCAATTAAGCTCGGATTAATTTTCAGTTATGGCAGAATGAATAAATAAAAACAATAAAAAGACTAAAAATAGTCGAATTAAAATTTATTTAGTGGAGTTTTTATGAATGAAATTCAATATTAAAGGTTTTGTGGCCTTTACTCCAAAAGCATTGCGTTTCGGCCTTGTTTGATATGGTGGGCTCATCAGCTAGATGACATCAAACCCAATCTAGTACGCAATAATTGTCGACATTGTCGAAATGTCAGGATCTCAAAACTAGCTTAATATTACCCTGTTTTCATCATAGTTAACTCGGGGTTAATTTAACCCTGGAATAATCTCACACTGAGAAACTGGGCCTAAGTAAAACTCTGCGAAAAAAACTCTCGCTAAATAAACTCTCTTGATGGCTCTAATTCATAGTCCAGAAGTTGACGGATATAATTTCTTAGATTTAGATAGAGCAAATAATAAATTTTTAATTCGTAAATAAATAAAGATTGTGAAATTTTGTGAAATTTTGCATCACTTTACCGAACTTGAACAAATGGGTTAGAGTAAGACTATTTTACAAAATTAAATGATTTTTTTTCTGTTTTTTTGTACATTATAACAGAAAAATAGGTAGAACTGTAGTAAATGCAATGGTTTTCCAGACGCATCTTTTTAACATCACTGTTGTCTATTTTATATTGCCCCATAATTGAAAATTGATTTTTGGCCACCAAATCAACGATTTCTGCCCACTGTGACATATGGTCTGTCATATGTATAAGCATAAGCTTAATCCACAAAAAGGCGAAATTTTTTCCCATCCCCCTCCACCGACTCACCTCCTAGACATCGGGACATTTAGTATGTTGACTACTTAAGCAGCCTGAACGATATTCCGAAGGAATGGATTAGTCACCTGCTCCACGCATTCTTTAAACCTTTGTTGACTGAACTACTTGAATTTTGTTTTTATTTCGCTACAAAACTGAGGCGGCTGCAAGAATGCAACTGACTTAAATCATCTGCCGGAAATGGCCGGAAACCAAAGATACCGCCCTTCAAAGTGCAGAAAAAATAACCCAACTATGGGAAGAATTTTGTCACGAAATTTGTTTTCACTAATATGTAGTTTTAAACAATTAAAATAATAATATTTAACTGTCATAACATTATCAAGCCGGAAAAAGGGTTGCCATAGCAACTCAAAGGCAATAACCCTAAAATAATAACTGGTAAAAAATTCAGGCGCGCCGATATAATATCCCCAAATTGGTCGCTAGCTCTCCTACTATTATATTTTCTAAAAGCAAAAAATAATCATACCTATCATTAAAATTTTAAATATTCAAAAATTAAATTATCGCTCTACGATGACATTGTTGACATTTATAAAAGATTCACGAACGACACAAAAATAAAAAATAAAATGATGAAATGTAATGCCCCTTATGACAGTTATGCGTGTACAGTAGATTTGTAAGAAACTGCAAAACAAAAAATTATTAAATTTATTGTAATGATAATGATGACAGTTAACGACACCATTAAATATTATGCCAATGTAAAAAAAAAATTTGAAAATCTGTCAAACTACAAAGTGTCAAATCTAACTGATGACAGTTCGCAATGAATTACTCTTTAAATGTCATAACGAATTGACAAAGATCAAAACCGAACAAAAAAAAAACCATAACAAAAATGAACAAATATAAAACTGACCCTTATTATCTTTTTTAAATTGTTCATCTTTTCAAGGATCGAATATTAGTTTAAGAAAAACATAGGTACTTATATAGCTTTCATACAAAAAAAATAATTAATTTTAGTTTTAAAACACGTAAAACTAAAGTAAAAAATTACGTATAAAAGTTAATAAAAGAGCCTTATTATACATGTTCCGTAAAAAACTGTTCCATAAGTAGGTACATACTTGCTGGAAAAAAAACGAAGAAAAGCGTTCATCTTTTCGAGTGTTTCATGTTATATGTAGATTCATTCGCATGTTATCGAGATATTCTATACTGTACTAATTCTCCAAAACTATCAAACATGCATCTTTCATCGTCCTGCGATTAAAATGATTTTTTTTTATTCAAGAAAACTTGAAAAAGAATAAAATGCTAATTAAAAAGTTAAAAATAAAGTTCACCCAATTTCAACATTTTCCAAAAACTTTTGATAAAAACATTAGATCATTTGCTTCGAGATTTCAGTATCTTTGTTTGTGAGCAATCAGAAATAAAACATGATCACACTCTGAAATCGGCTTACACGAAAATACACCATCGAGATACATGAAAGTATCATTCCTACCAACATCTTAAGTTGTAGAAACAAAAATTCTATTCGATACTCGAAATGACACTCGAAAATCAATCAGAAGGAAGATTTTACTTCTGCTTTTTCTGGCATGTGATCCCCAAAGGGATGTTTTTATGTAAAATCCTAAATAGCTATTTCATTTTAGAAACCAAATATTTATATCAATCAAATGAGAGTTTAAATTTTATTTGAAATTAACCTCTGCGCCTTATTAAAAGATATAAGACCACTTTTCTTTTCATGGTCTAAAAATATTGCTCACTCAACGCTCAACCATGTATAATTTCAATTAACTAAATGTTTATGTTATTATTTGTTTTATAAAAGTTTTCATTTGACCCCGGAGCGCCCTCACAGAAAACCTTCCTCTATAATTGAATAGAAATTTACGACTAAAACTATTAAATGCCTTTACCATTTATACATTTGAAAAACCTGTTAACCCTCCAAAAAAAAAAAACATTCCTGTATATCCTTAAACAAAATTGTCGAAAGGTAATCAAAGAGTACTTTTACGACCTTGTGACATTAGTTTTGGGACACTTGGAGCTTTCATTCTAATTGCTTTAGCCCAAGTGTATCTTTTGACCCCTAAACAAACAAAATAACAGTGCTATAACAAGAAAAAAAAAATAACGTTACAAACTTTACTCAATGCTCATGCCTATGTTTCGCATTAGTAGGAGTAGTTATCTTCTATTACGTGTCCCTTTCAATTTTACTCTCATTGAAATAAAATCCTAACAAATTGTCCTTTTGGCACCCTCCAAAACCATTAAGGATAACGACTTTGACCATTAGCTTTAACAATGCTTATTTCATTCACACGTTTTTGTGTGCGTGTGCTAGTGGGTGGTATGCGAGTGTAACATAAAAAGTCCTTCCGGGTTTTGGGCTATTTAAAAAAAAAAGAAAGGCAAATAACTGGATTTTTTCCAAATTTCTTCATATATATTGTAAAGTTCGGCGGTATACAACATATATATATACGAACAAACGAAAATATAAATATAAAATTAATGAATAGGTATGTGCACACAAAAATTGAGAATTGCCAGAATAGCACGTCCTGGGCCAATCGATGTGTCGAAAATCAGAATTGAGGAAAATGGAATTTTTAAGCACTTTGGCTCTTTATTTATATGACTTTTTGACAAAAGGCCCAAATTACTTGATTTACATTTCTCAATCATGTTGAATAGTTACCAAAAAGGATGTGTGCGCCATCAGACAAAGTGGGTGGTTTCGAATGATTTTTTTTTTGTTTCAACCCGCATTGAGTTTCATTTCAAAAAAAAAAAACTCAATTCATGTGTTAATATGTAAATTCGAATATTTTTTTAACGCATTGTTATTTTAAATCAAAAGGATGAACCTATACGCAATAAAGGAAAGCAATGAGAACCGCAGCATGCATACCAGGATAACTCCAGCGTCTATGAGTGCCACATGAGAGGAAATAAAATGTTTGCATAATATTCCGCCATTATCCTTTAGTGGATTGTAAAAAAAAATATTTCCCGAAAGGATTGCCACTGGAATCCTTTTTCTTTACCTCAATTTCGATCCTGTTGATGTTTAAACAAAAAAGTTTTAATGTTAATTTTTTTTTTGTTAAAGAATTCCCTTGTGTCTCTTTTTAGTCTTTTCTTATTTTTTTTTCTTTTTTCTCCGTAGATATGAGATCGCAAGAACATAATGGTATTTTTTTTTCGATTTCACCTCAATTTACGAATTTACAAATCCTTTTTCGTCCTTTTTATTTAGCTCGAAGGGTGTAAATTTTACATTCCAAATTACATTACTGAATTGAATTCTGAGTGAACGCGTTTCGATTTTCGTTCTTTTTGATTTTTTTTCCTTTTTCGTAAAGGGTTATTATTTGATTCAATAAAAAAAAAGACTCTATGAACTGATCAATGCACATACATAACTGTTTATAGCACATAATTTTTACCAAAGTTTCAGCATCCATGTGTCATATATGAACAAAGCTTATGCATGAAACTTCACAAATTTTATGATTTACTGGCTTACGTCCAGGACTTTCTTTAAAAAAAGGCTATCGCTTTCACTGTCCAATGTATCAGATTTGATACATTTGTAATTGGTTTACCTCGTCTATGCATCATATAAGGACAAAGTATACACTGTGCCTATACAAAATAATTTTGTAAACCCGTCCGGATTACTGTCTAATGAATCATATTTGATACACATCATTTAATTTGTACCTGGTTCTAAGGATCGTTGTTAAATACATAATGTTGGAACAATTACATACAAATCTCCAAATCTCTATAGTTTTATAACAAAGAAAGTTAGAAAAAGATCGTATAGGGAGTTCTGTAGTCGGCTAAAGATCTACCAGCCACCATTTTTGTCTCTCATTAGTCTAAAATTTATTGAATTTAAAAATAAAATATAAAACGAATTTGTTGAACTGATACCAAAGTATCGAACTCGGAACCTCTCTTATTTTAATCGCTTAAGGTTCAGTGAGTCAGTGAGTAAGTTATTATGAGTTAGTGAGAGTTTACGGAAATTTTATGTCCAAAGTTTATGTACCTAATGCTCAACTCGATAAGAAACTAAAATTATTTTTTTAAAACCAATACTTATTCATAAAAGAGACTACCTATATGAAAAATAAAAATCATGAACAGAATATTGGAAAAAGATTTACATTTTAGATTGAATGTGATGTTCTGGAAAAAAAGGGACTCAATCCTTTCAATCATAAGTGGTTGTTCGTGACTTGTTTACAAGATAAAAGGACAAAACTAAAGGAAACAAAAATAATAGTGCGTGTGTGTGTGACCAATGAGATGTAGATTATATAGGTATATATTTAGTAATAATATTATCAGATGATGAATTTGTTTAATGATGATGTGTTGGATTGACTATGTAGGGTATACAAAACCGTTTTTACAATACATGCTCGTGAACAATTCTTTAATATTAAAATTGTACCTCAGAAAATACGACAAAAAAGGAGTGTCTGTAAGGCACATTGTCTTTAAAATGCAACAGGTGTTGCACGATACTAGTTAGAAGCAGCAGAATGATAGGAAACAATTGTTTCGGTACAATGAATAGGGAGATAGTTGATTTTAATTTTTCGTTGCATACCTCATGGGTGACGTCCATCATAAGCTGAAAAAAACAATGCTTTGTACCCGAGTGAGTATTGAACTGGCAAGCTCTAGGTTAACAAGCAAGCACTCTATCCATTGCATATACCATTGCCGCCCATTTAATTGTATAATTACTCTCTAGGAAATTGTACTATGTCAGCTACCACAGTGACATGCTTATCTCAACTTTATAAAGAGTTAACCCCAAATTGAAACATGTTTTTCTGTCAGTGTAAGATCCCGAGTAAACTTATTCACAGTGAGAGTTTGAAATGTATTTAAATTAAACCTAAACGAATGTTTAAACTTTTCGTTTAATTCTTTCGATTTCACACCGAAAACTTAATCTCCAGTTAGCAAAAAACAGTTGGTGAAGCTCTGTGTAATGAAAGTTGTTTTGAAATTAAAATATCATATGCCAGAATTTACATCAAAATGTGATGTCTGTGTGTTCTAAGACTTTAAACAAAACGGCATTGTTTACACGACGAAATGAAATCGTTTAACTTAAACAAAAAGTTAAACTATAATATGTGTTAAACGATAACTGTGAAATAGAAAAATTGAAAAACGTTAGTTTAAACTGAAAATAGTGTTTAAACCCTCACTGTGAAACTGGGCTAACTTAACCCAGGTCAACTCGTGGTTAATCTAATCCAGGCATAATCTCGCAATAAGAAACTGGGACTTAAGGTTCGGTTTAAGACTATTTGAAGTTTTTTTTTTAAATTTTGAACATATTGCTTAGTTTAAAAGAACCGTTCAACATGATGTTAGAAAAATAAGATAGAAAGGGAGAAAAAATGAGTTGGTCTCAGTATTGAGCCTTGTGTAACTGCTTTGGTAGTGGAGAGGAAAGATAGATAACAGTTATTTTTTTAATTTTTTCGAAAAGATCTCCAAAGATTTTCTTCAAATATTTGAGATGGATTTTGTCTGATTGATTTTTAATCAAATTGGCAAGCCTATTAGCGGTTCCTCCCATTTTTTTTTTCTTGAGCTATCTCGTGAACGGGTTATCCGATTTTAATTAAAAAATGTTTTTAGAAAGACCTAGATGACTTGATCAAATTTTTAAATTTTGCAAAAGTGTTAAATTTTAATATTAATAAATTTCCTATTTTTTTTTTGTTAATTCAATACTTATTTTTAAAATTCTTTTTAATTAAAAATTTGTGTTTTGTGAACATTAAATGCAAACTATTCAGCACTTAAAATTGGTGCCTACTTCAAATCTATAAAAAAACTTTTTTATAAAAATTATTCAGTAACTATCGATTTATTTAAAAATCGCTCTTATTTTTTTGGCAACATTTTTGTCTGTATATACTTTTATTTTGGTTTCAATCTTTGTAAAAAGTAGTAAAAATTCATTTCATTTTGTTTCGTATTTTCCATTTATATTATTTATTTTTATTAAATTTATTGTTATTTTTGGTGCAAGAAGAGCAAGTTCATGGGACCCACTACCCAGTCATGCACTTTATTTTAAATAGTGAAATTTTTTTTTATTTCAAATATGCGAAGGAATAATAAGGAATTTATATTATTAAATTATATAAAAATAAAGGACACGACTAAGTCGCACAAACTTGCTCTTTTGGCAAGTTAGCTGAGGATCAAACCCAAAAAAACAGATGAAATAATGTTACTGTCGGATGAAATTATTCTTGAAAATTTAAAATATATTTAATAACAAACGGGATAGCTATAAAAAAAATTGTAATAAATTTTATTAAAAGCTCTAAATCCATATCTTACAAAGATTCAAGCCACATTAAAGTAATGCAAACAAAAATTTCATTACTAAATATGTAAAAATTAAAAATTGTTGAAAGGATTTTCGAAAAAATCGGTTTTTTAAAATAATTTTTCGAAAATATTTATCTAAAAAATGATAGGTATGTAATTTTTCATAACAATATGTCAGAAATATTGAAATAATAAAAACACTTTTTCAAAATTATTTATAACTTAACAAAAAAAAAAATAATTTTAATATTAAATTTCTTGCATCATCTGAGACAGCAAAACCTAATGCAACGAAACGAGGTTTACGTATAGATACATTTTTTTCATCCAGTCTAATTCATCCAGTGTGTGCTTGAAGCAAGTACTTAAACCTGTTTTCTACCCGGTTGTATTGGTCTGGTGTGTGCAGGCTAGGATATAAGAAAGAAATTCTTTGCATTTTTTAACTTTCTTATATCCGTCATTTACTGTATTCAATTTTTAATAAAAAAAATTATAGTTTCATCCGTATGAACGGACATTTAGGTAGATGAAAGCGCAAAAAATCTAAAACAGGTAAAAAGTCAATAATTTGTTAATTACTTACGCTTGCCAGAAAATCGGGTAGACTTTTTTCTCCTATTTTTACTCAATAAAAGAACATTTTTAAAAGTGGTTTCAACTTGTAATTAATTTGTGACACGTTAAATTCTAAGGTGGCTGGATTATTAACATTTGTACAAATTCGTAAAAAAAAGAACACAAAGCTAACTGATAGTTTTAGGATAAAAGAGAACGCGTAAACGAAAAAAAAAAAAACGACATAAATACACTACAACTTTTTTTGCACTGGCTTTTTTTACAGTAATATTTTTTTTTTTTAAATATTTTGAGTCGAACTGAAGAAAAACTTAAAATTCTCAACTCAAATAGGGAAAATGTACTATCTTTGGTTCCTATAGTGTTTATTAAGCTGCGGTTTCTGTTAATTTTTAAGAAATTAAATAAACTTTACGAATGGACTTCATTTTGTTTGTTAAAACGCAAAATTTATGACTTTTACAGCAAAAAGTGAAAAAAGTTCCAAAAAATGCGTTTTTTCGTTTGGTGCATGGTACAGAACAAGTTTTTCGAAGTTTAAAATTTAGATTGAAACATATATTGTTGCCTAATCCTTACTGACACACAACATACTTTATAAATCAGAACTATTATCATGGAATTTCAGCATTTTTCAATACTATTTGGTGCCCCCATCTACGTGGTGCCCGGGGCGGACCGCCCTGCCGCCCAACCCTTAGTCCGCCAGTGTGTGCCTGTTATAGAAAACAAAACCTTTCCATGAAAGATCTTAATCTACATAAATATGTACCTACCTTCCTACATATATCTATGTTAAAAAATTAATCAACAGTCACGAGGTGTGTGAAAACCCAATTGTTTTCTCATACATATATTTTCGTGCATGATAAGACTATAACATTTTAACATCGTTGATTTCGGGTTAATTTTGATTCATGTGAAATACGTGCAAACAATTTAAACATATTATTTTACAAACAAAATCTTCCTGCAAATGAAACAATTTATAGATATAGAAAAAAAAGGGACGCTCAATGCAATCAAACGGGATAAATAGGCTATTACCAATTTAATCGGCTGAACTAAAATCAGAAATCTAAAACAGAAGGCAGACTGTGGAAAAAAAAGATGCTAAAACCTATTATCATACTTTTGTTCATGATGATGATTCTCTTATGCGTGAGTGTATTTTTTTTGTATATGAGTGAAATGTGGATATATCTTTAGTATTGTATCCCTTTTTGATGCGTGTTTAGGTTTATATAGTGGGGCTCCAGTATAACGAAACAGATAATTTCTAGAGTGCATTAATTCGTTATTTATATGGAATACGTTTTGATCTTGTAAATTTTTTACAGTCAAAAAGTCAAAAAAATATGTAAACAAGAAAAATAATATTTTTATTAAAACTGTAGGTACATATGTAAAAAAAATATCACGTTCTTTTTACTTAATCAAATTTACGAAAAAAAAAAAATTAAACTATTTGCGTTGTCATTCGATTAGACATTATTCTTACTTAAAATTGTGCCTTACTTTAAATTAGTTTTTTTTTTAAGAACTGTCAAAACATAAGCGTTGCTCACTACCATCCAGTTCAAATAAACCAACCTACCTGATCTCCCATTGCCTTGCCAATGATGCAAAGCAATCAGCAATGATATCCGAGAAGGATCAATCTTTTAGAAGAATCCCGGAACAATAGTGCATTCAAGATGGCTTATGACACCTAATAGCATACTCTTCGAGTTTATGCGTGTCAAAAGAATCACCAGAAGAATCATTATTGAAGCAGACAGTCCTGTACATTGCTAAAGCTTATGCTGTCATGTAGTTCGAAATAAAATCTCAACCTTCTTTTTGTGTGTGTTGCAAAACATTTGTATAAAACACATAAGTTATTAAGGTAGAGGTATTTACCAGACCATTTAAGAACAATATTGGATGTAGTGTTTGCTTGATATGTTATGAACTCTGTGAGAACATATTGGTTGCTATGTGTTGTTTGATGATCGCCAAAATATTTTCTTCGCCGTATACTTAAAGCGAGAGCAATTTTTTAACAGCAGTGCAAGTAAAGAAGGTGTTCGGCAAGTTATCATTACCAGGGGTTTAGTTGGTTAGTTGCACGACAAATTTACGACAATTCATTTAATATTTTTTTTTTTTTTTTTTGAGTTAAGACATTTCAAAGCGGTTGTGGTAAATCTAATTTGACGGACATCAGGTCAATTTGAACCAGTCTGGTCTTCCACCAAAACAGATCAGCATGTTGAACATTATCCAATGATATTAAGATTAACAATCAATAATGGTAAAAGTAACTTCCTTAACTTTACTATAGTTTTTTCGAAAGCGTTTGATTATAAACCATTTGTATTATTGATTGGTTTAATCAATACATAAACCAATCTGAAATTCTCAGATGAGATGATACAGCCAAATTATTACTGCATGCAGAAAGTACCCTGCATTTTTGTAATTCATTGTTTAAAATATTTTAAACAATTTATCACAGGGATCTATATTATGTCCGTTACTTTTTACATAATTCAATATCACTGATTTATTTTTTTAATTTTCCATTCACTTAGAATTCAGTGACTTAAATTGCTGAATTTATTTTGCATTCAGTGACTTTAATTACTGAATTAACAAATGCTGATAATTCCACATATCTTTGTGCAATAATTTTTGAGTTTGGGCTGATATAAAAAAAAAACAAGTCATCGTACAAACAAAAATGTGTTAATATTTTTTGTTGAAAATATAATTTTGTACTTAAAAAGTTTTATCCGTAGCAACGGACGTTCAAGTGGATGAAAATGCAACAAAAAAAAACAAAAAATCAATATTTTAAATAATTAAAAATCATTGTTTAAACAGTTAAAATTTTGAATAACTTTTTCTTCGATTTAATCTTTCTATAGATCTTAGGAATACATGAAACATTTTGCAGAATTTTAACTGCACTGTAAATAGCCGAAAAAATATATTTTAATTTTTTAAGAATTTAAAAAAGTGGCAACTACGAAATACCGCCATAACTACTTAACGGTAAGTCCAAAAAATCTAGTCACACTTTGTTTTTCGATCCAAATATGAAGTTATACAAGATGGCGTACTTTCTTTTTTTTTTATCAAACAAACTTAATTTTTTTTTATAAGAAAAAACTTATTTTTGTAATTTGTTAATAACTTTTATATTTGCAAAAAAAAAATGCTAGACTTTTTTCTCCTTATTTTTACTCACTAAAAGAAATTTTTTAAAAGTGGTTTCAACTTGTAATTAATTTTTAGTACTTATGTGACGGAACTTTTAAATTGTATCGGTTAGATATAGTTACATTTTTTTTTAAATATATCTACTTACATCTTTGAATAAATTGAATAAAATAATAATGAAATAGTATAGGTTCTTAATGGACTTTCATTTGTCTCTTTTTCTAAATTTCGATAACTTTTTAAATCAGCTTTCGTTATACTGTATCTCCACTGTACATATAACAAAGGAATTCCTATTTCTAGTTTCGTTTAGGTCACACTCTAACCAAATGGGATAATATAATATGATTAAATCAAATTTGTGTATTAAATGAGAAATGAAATACAAAACGAATAGATTGCAACGGCTTATTTCGTATTATTTCAGATGTGGTTGCTTTTTTTTTTTTGGGACGATACAGAATGTTTGGTATTTTCATTTTTGTTACTGGGGATGTTTTTTATGGTTCTGTTATTTTGTCTTTCGAATTAAGGGTAACTAATCTAAAATTGTTGCGTTAGCATTTTTGGTTAAATTCCTTTGATGTTTTGTTTTTATTTTTTTTTTATTTGAAAAAGATTGTTGTTTCATAATATGGTATTATAGTATAGAATGGCTTAGTTTCACACACAAATATTTTCAACTACGAGTAACTTAAGTGTTTTTCTATTTTCACATGAATGAGTGTCAAAGGGAATAAATGTTGGGTGATGTAATTCTATGCATGATAAAACACATGAGTTGGGTTTTACTAAAATTCTTTTTGGGTTTAGTCTTGAGACTGGATAAGTTAATAGTCGAGTTGGTAAATGAAAATATAATATACATTATATTTCGTCTTTTTTTTTTCATGTCTCAGAGGATTAGTGATGCTTCAAAGTTTAAGAAGTGTAAAGTACCTATATATATAAGCTTATATTAAAGGATTGTATAGGACCGTAATTTTATTAAAAACAGAAAGCATTGCAGTAAGGTATATATATATGAATATAGTTGTTGAATTTTAATCTAATTCATCTTTTCAGCAATCATGTTCAACAATCTTCTCTCAGTTATTAGGGTAAAAGCGGGTGAGATGGCACACCTTTTTTGTTTTTCAAATATCATCGAAATTAAACAATATTTCTTTATTTTTATTTTACATACACATTCTTTATTGAATTATGCATTTACTAGAAAACTAACAAAGTTTTATAAACAACGTACATATTTTTTTTAAGAATAAATAAAAAAGTATTACAAAAAATCATCTCCCCCTATAGGGTGGGGGAGATGACATACCTTGGTGGATGTGATATGGTGCATGCTTTACTTCTTATACAGGGTGATTGGTATAAGGTGCACCAAAAAGCTTGAGCGTGTAGGTGGAGTTAAGACAAGAAAAAAATCGTATGGGAGGGGTTGGGTCTATTTCCCCCCGTTTAGGCGGGAGGGGAAATTTTCTAAAACATTGACTTAAATCAGAAAAAAAAATATTTAAAAACAACGGTGAATGGTACAAAGCCTTGTTATATTTTTTTCAAAAGCCAGAAAACTACTCTTTTATTAAATTTTTAAATTAAGTTGTTTAATATCACAGTTTTAAAAATATAAATTTTCAAACTCAAAATTTTGAAAAAGAAGTGTTTTTCTTAGAAAAAAAAACTTCTAGTTTTTCTTAATTTCTCAAAAACTAAGATACATTTTGGCATCCGGTTTTCTGTTTTTGACTAAAAATTAGTAAGAGCATTGAATTTTGAAAATAAAAATAATAGTTAATTACATCAAATTTTGAAAAAAATTAGTTTAAACAGTTTTTTTTTAGTTTTTTTTCAAAATTTTGAGTTTGAAAATTATTTTTTTTAAAAACTGTTCACTTAAACAACTTTATTTAAAAATTAAATAAAAGAATAATTTTCTGGCTTTCCAAAAAAATATAACAAGGTTTTGTATCATTCACCGATGTTTTTAAATAATTTTTTTTCTGATTTAAGTCAATATTTAGAAAATTGCCCCTCCCGCCTAAACGGGGGGAAATAGATCCCCCCTCCCATACGATTTTTTTCTTGTCTTAACTACACCTACACGCTCAAGCTTTTTGGTGCACCTTATACCAATCACCCTGTATATTTTTGCACAAACATTGTAGGTGCGTGCTTGAATGGAAGCATGAATCATGTGATGCCCATCTGTGGTACATAATGCACGCACTCCACATACCTACTCATCTCTTATTTTGTGGAAAAACTAACACAATTATTCACTTTTGCCTCATAACATTTTAAGTAAAATATAGAGCATAGATTTTCAACTATAAACAAAAAATGAGCGGGTGAGATGGTGTGGCGCTCCAGTAAAAGGTACAAGTGATGAAAAAGTACCCCATCTCACCCTCAAATAACTGCCCCATCTCCCCTTTTTCATTTTCATTAAATCTTAAACACCAAAACAAATCAGGTAGAAATTTATTAAAGTTTTCACAGACAGGTAGGTCATAGCACAAGCATTGGCTTGTATAAATGTATTGCTGTAACATATTAAGAAATGTTCGGAGAGTAAGAACAACCAAGTTTCATGATCTGATGGTAAAAATAGTGCAGGCATATATTCAATTGAAAATATTGAAAGAAAAAGGTGAAATGTAGAAAATTTGGTAGTCAGCAACAGCATTTATACACAAGCAGCTTTAGTAGATCTTTCTTTGAAAATAATGACAGAACTAAATATATCTTATCATCAAGATCTTTATACTTCGATCAAATTTGCATATAATTCTAATGATGGTCAATTGGAATGTGAAGTTAGTAGAGCACTTTTTTTCTTGGTTCTGCTGTAACTTAATATATCAATTCTATACCTAAAGTCAACGAAAATGATCACCCATGCTAATCGCTCTTTCTTGATGCAAACAATTAATTAAGTAACAAAGTCTTCACTCGAAGAACACAATTTTGTAGTTTTTCGGGAGAAGACAATCTAGTCAGGGATCCAAGCAGTAACTTAGTAACGGTTTCGGTAAAAATTCTTCGAAAAAATGTACGGCTTGTACATTACCATCATTTTGCCAAGTATATTACATACGTTTTCAACGGCTTCGATAGTTGTTTCGATCTCATCTATTTAAAAGCACAAAGAAAAACCATTCATTAATATGCAAAAGACCGTGATGTGTATAGATTGTCAATGATGTTTTCTTAAACTGGGTCACTAAGTTATTATCTCAGTAATACATTTTTCTTAAATTGCATTTAAATCTCAATGACTTTTCACAAAGTTAATATTATTTAACAAAGAACTTGCTTATCAAATTGAAACAAAAATAAATCCTGACAAACAAAATCATTTCAAGGAAATATCACAGAAAACTATCACTATTATTAAAAAAGATTTATCACAAGAAGTTGATATAAAGTTGAACTCAATTTGTAAGCATTTCCTGTGCGTCCATTCATATTTTCTACTTCGATGATGTAAAAACTTAAGTCCAACTCCTTTCGTTATGCCAAGAGAAACGAAATTACATTAAACAAAATAGAATTTAGTTTATCTATTTTCCTTATAGGTGGTGCTTCCTTATTCTTATGTTCTTGATACAAATGGATTCATCTTAGAGTATAGTGTAGTCAGCTTGAAGCCGCATATACAGACAGAGTATCCTCCTGCTTCTTTCAACCCATATTTTCCACATCCTTGAATATCTATTCTTATGTCATCATAAAGTCGACAACTTTATTTAATCCAATTTGCTGTATTTCAAGGTTTCTTTTATTCTTTATAATAGAAGAACAAATCGTTAGATACTTTTTGGTACGATAGACGAGAAGCTTCGCATCGTTACGGTTTTATAAATGGACATACACCTATAGATATTGGACTTGAACATGCAGTGTAAAATGTACTTTACTTTCCATCTTCAACAACCAAGCAAAGGATTCCATTATTGTTATCAACTTTTTTCATAGCTCCATCTTGTTTATATAGCTCATTCCATATTGTTGGTCTGCCAGTCGAGTGTCTAAATATGTATCGTGCTGTTGCAGGCAGCTATCAAAAACACTTGGGTGCATAATATGATGCCTGGTTCTAAAGATACAAAAATGATGACTTGCAACTTGAAAATAATAAGGAAGATAAAGGTGAAGTCTAAAATGTTTTTGTTAGAAAATAAATACATAATATAATTGCCCTTTAGAAACGTACGTATCTCGAAGTATCTCGAAGCAATACTGACGTCAGTATTGCTTCGAGATACATTTTGTTTTGATAGACGTTATAAAATCAACATTATTGAATTGATGTATTTTCTTAATAAAGACCAAAATAAGCTACTATTATATTCTTGAAGTTTTGAATTGTAAAAGCTATTCGCCATAATAATTTCCCTAACTATAACTAATTTTGAATTAAGTTAAGTTCACCGTGAAGGATTAGGCAATGTATGTAGATATTGGGTTGGGTACAAAATTCCGACTGCCAAAATCCCGATTGGACAAAATCCCGACTGCCAAAATCCCGACTGACGAAATCCCGGCTGACTAACTTCTTTTTTTTTTTTTGGTATGTCAATTTAAAACTGTATTTTTCAATATGAATTCATTGCAAAAATGTTTCATAATTTTATGTAGGTATCGTTTTTACCGGTTATTTTTCATGTATTTAACTTGTTATCTGGGGTATGGTATTCAATATTTTTTCGTCAAAATCCTTTCTGTAGTCAGTCCTGCTCACGCAACTTCGTTGCTCCGCTTAGGGTATTTTCAGACATCTGGCGAGCGCCTGAGTCCAAAGTTTCCGAATTCAACATTACCTGGGTGGCTTGTTTCATTTCCTATTTCCTTCCTTTTCAATTCCTTTTTAAAATAATTAGTGTAAAAGCCAAAAAATAAAGTACGAAGACGTGCTAAAAGTGCTGAAAATCAGGATTTTTTATTCGTACCATTCGGATTTTGTCAGTCGGAATTTTGTCAGTTGGTATTTTGTGCCTATCCCATAGATATTTTATGACGCGATTTATCATTCGGATAACCCATAGTCAGATGTATATTGTATATGGCATATTGTCAATATTGGACAATGCTATCTAGATCGGAATTTATTGAAATTACCTATCATACACTGTTAAACATTTTAGGTTACTTTTTAATATAGCACTTGTATTACAGTCGTATGCAATACTCTAAAAATTACATTTTAATATTTCATAAATATTAAAGATTTTTTCTAAATATTTCATATTACATTCTAATATTTTCGTATTAAAATATTTATTTGTATTACGAAAAGATTAAAATGCAATCCAAAACGGATTAAAATAAAATATATATTAATATTAAACTGTTAACGAACGGATTAAAATATAATACGTTTATATTAAAATGTAAACAAACGAATTGAAATATTAACCTGAATTATTAAAATATAATACTAGAGAACCTATTTACAAAACAATTTGTGTTAAAGCAACAGATTGAATTATAAGTAATGCCCCGTGGCGTAGTGGTTAGTGTGTATGCCTATCACCCCGGAGGTCTGGGTTCAAATCCTCAGCACAGCTAATGTCTTCTTCAGAATATATCATTGTCACGATGAGTCTCTATCGATGGATTGCGACCTTGTTGTGGTGGTAGGGCTTAAACTGTTTTCTTTTTTTACTGTTTTTCTTTTTTTTTTCATTATTCTACGGCATCTAAGATGTCTTGATCAGTGAACTAACTGCAGTCCGGGAGAACGCCCCACCCTAGGACGTTCACCATTAAGTTTGATGAAGAACCAGGGCATACCTGAATGTTTATTTATAAACATCTTCAGAGTAATGTCCGTGTTCAATAGGTAACCTATCCCAGGATTAACTGGGTAACGGCCCTACATCAGGCAAAAGTAGTTAGGGCAGGGGAATCACGAAAGTGTCCTTGACGATTACTCATTTAAACGTTTAAAGGGAACTTTCATAACATGAGTGTTAATTTTTTTTTTTAATTGAACCCGCAGTGGGTCTGTCCACCGTGGGGTTTAGAAACTTAATTGCTTAGGTACCCACGTAAAGCTTATCAATCACTGTCACGATGAGTGCATCTGACCCCAGACCGATTTGGTCTTGGCGGATTGCATTTGTGGTCACATGGTCCTGTATGCTTCCAGGCGAAAATCTGCTAATGCCATGACATCCTTGCCAGGAATGTTTTTATTTTTGCATACCCTCTTGCAGAGCAGCCATCATGAGTTAGCCATGGTAAGGTCCAAGTAATTGCTAATGATTCTGGAGGAAAAAGGTAGAGAAAGAACTGTACCAGTTTCTAGATCCAAGATATCAGAACCCAATGATTCGTTGCCAGTAGAAGTCAGCTGCTGTGCATTCAGGCAAGGCCCAAGGCACAGTATTGTTGGCTTATCTGGCTTTCGTCGTTTTGCAGGGGGACCTGACAGATCTTGAACGCCTGAATTAGAAGGGGTGGGTTCTACATCAGGGTAAGAATTTAGGATGTCACTATCCAGACTATCTAATAATGTGTCGATATCAAGTTCGCCCCAAAAGAATCATAAAGAAATTCTCCAAAATCCGGGTCAAAATCAAGATCTGCCAAGCTATTGTCGTCAAAGTCGAGGCCATCTTCTCTTTTAAAATCATCTTGGATTGTACAATCGTTTTTTTTGGCGTCGGTGAGCCATCCTTAAACCAAATAATAGTGTTAATATTCGCAGTGCTCATACAAAATAATTTCCCTTTCTGTATAGTGTAGCCTACAAGACACAAGCACTTAATCTACAATATATTAGTAAAATAATAAAGTCAGAATACTAACCTTACATATTCTCAGAAAAAACCAGCACCAACAAAGCTAAATTCTATTTTTTGTTATTTTATAATTTTTCGGATTAATGCTAAATAAATAAATAAATTGCTTCGTTACAATAAAAATAAATGTTTTTCTTAGAAAAAGGTGGTTTTGGTTTTTTTTTTAATTTCTTGAGAACGACATAAAATTTTTGCATCCGGTTTTCTTATTTAGACTTAAAATTAATAACAGCATTGAATTTTGAAATTAAATTAGCACTTAATTACGTAAAATTTTGAAAAAAATGAATTTGAAATTTTTTTTTCAAATTTTTTTTTCAAAATTTTGACTTTGAAAATTAATATTTCAAAAACTATTTCTTAGAATAGATTTATTTAAACACAGAATGAAAGAAAAAGTTATTGGCTTTTCAAAAACGTATCGCACAGCATTGTGAATGAAGCCGTTGATTTTAAATATTTTTTTTCCCATTTTAAGTCAGTTTTTTCGAAAATTGCCCCTCCCGGCTAAACGGAGGGGAATAGACCCCCCCCTCCCATACGATTTTTTTCTTGTCTCAACGCAACCTACACGCCCTAGCATTTTGTCGCATTGCTCATGACTCACCCTGTATATGCTATAAAGAGCAGAGAAACCTTAAAAAAAATTACCAAGAAATTCAATTTTTTTGAAAAAAAAATAGAAATGGAGATTTTAGCAGACTTATGTACCTTAATATCTGATAAATAAATAAATTATGGTTACCAAATTGTACAAGTTAAAATATTTTTTTATTATTTTGGCCAAAAAACTAGTTTCAATTCGAATTTGTTAAATTAAAACTTGGACGTTAAATGAAGTTTGTTACACACACACGACACACAAACGTCCTTGAGACCATTCTACCATTTTAAAACACAATTTTAGTTTTCATTCGTTTAATCCTTTGGTATGATAATCCATAGTTTCAATGAATATTGTATCCTGTTTATCAAGGAATTAGTTTTCTAAGAACATCTTAACATATTAAAATACAGAACGTTTTAAGGAACACCACCTATCAACCGTTTTAAATCTTCTGACTATTAATTTAATATTAACCCACATCATCATAACGCATACATATATATGTATGTGAAGGATTCTCATACTTTTATATAAGTTTGTTCGATGTGCAAACACAAACATTTCAACACATCCCAAAAACCCCTTTCTCGCTGTCTAAACAACTCAAAATATTATTTTACCCATGTTCATCAAAACGTCTTCATTAAATATTGCTGACTTTGTATGAATATGCAAAATGATTAAGTATGCTAATCGAGGCGAAACGGAAATTATAAGAAATTTTATTCGCCTTTTCATCTCATCATGGCTGCGATTGGTCTCTTTAATGTTTCTTATGTCTGAAAACAACAAGGACTCAAGGCAAGATATACTAATACATATGTATATCAAACATTTTTTTTATTTTTATTTTATTTTATTTTATTTTATTTCAAAAAATGGTGCTAAGCATAATATAAGTAAATATAAATGAGAGATACATGATAGAAGTCAAACAGTATTTGAGAAAATATCTGGCATGTCGTTACTAAATAACAGAAAAAGAAGGGGCCCAAGATGACTTCCTTGCAGAACACCTGATGTTACCATAACTGGGTTTTAAATCACTTCATACAAATTGTATACGATCCTTGAGGTAAGATTATAAACATTTTAACATGTTATAGAATGAAAACCAAATAATTTAATTTTTTTAAATAAAATAGAGTAATTAACTCTGTCGAAGGCCTTTGCAAAATCGGATAAATAACATCAATTTGGTAACATTCTTCAAGTATATTTAGAATTGAATTGGAGAAAATAGAAAAATAAGTGACCTTCCTGCAACAAAGCTGTGTTGGAACGATGAGATATGTTCTTTTAGTAAAAAAAAAAGTTTTTCTTATGAGATTTCAAATATAGTTTCGTTTTACTCGATATTTTAGAAATAGGACAATAGTCCTGACTATTGGTACATGCATGTTAATTGCCGTTTTTAAATTATCAATAAAAAAAATCATAAAATTGCAATAAATTCGAAAAAACTAAAAAGAATATGCAACATATAAAGGGTGTTTTTTTTAGAGGTATAGAACTTTAAATTGCAATAAAACAACGATGGAATATTCGATTGACATGATTTTTATTTATTCGAAAGATAATATTGTGATATGATTTCTGGCATATGACTGCCACGGCTGGCTCGGATGTAGTCCAATCTGGACGTCCAATTTTCGATGACTTTTTCCAACATTTGTGGCCGTATATCGGCAATAACACGGCGAATGTTGTCTTGCAAATGGTCAAGCGTTTGTGGCTTATCCGCATAAACCAATGACTTTACATAACTCCACAGAAAATAGTCTAGCGGTGTTAAATCACAAGATCTTGGAGGCCAATTCACAGGTCCAAAACGTGAAATTAGGCGGTCACCAAACGTGTATTTCAATAAATCGATTGTGGCACGAGCTGTGTGACATATTGCGCCGTCTTGTTGGAACCACAGCTCCTGGACATCATGATTGTTCAATTCAGGAATGAAAAGTTAGTAATCATGGCTCTATACCGATCACCATTGACTGTAACATTGTGACCATCACCGTTTTTGAAGAAGTACCGACCAATGATTCCACCAGCCCATAAAGCGCACCAAACAGTCAGTTTTTCTGGATGTAACGGTGTGTCGACATACACTTGAGGATTAGTTTCACTCCAAATGCGGCAGTTTTGTTTGTTGACGTAGCCATTCAACCAGAAGTGCGCTTCATCGCTAAACAAAATTCGCTAATGAAACTCGGGAACAACGGCCATCTCGTTTTGGGCCCATTCGACACAATTTTCAACCGTTGTTCAGGCGTGAGTCTGTTCATGATGAATTGCCAAACCAAACTGAGAATAAATCACTTGACAGCTGTTAAATCGGTCTCCGTCTTGAAAAGTAATGCCAACTTAAAGTTCTATACCTCGAAAAAAAAACACCCTTTATGACTCGCAATGCCTTCAAAATTTGGCCTTCGTGTAATTTAACTTAAATTTATTACAATTATGGTATATTTTAAATAATAATAAAACAACATCTATAGCGTTATGGTGAACAGAGTAGATAGATTGATTTTTCAACCGATGTAGATAATTTTCTATCTTGAATGAAAAAGTTAGTATAAATATGTCAGAGATGCACCTGAGCTTACGAAAGAATTAAACTTAAGTTTGGGCAACAAAAAAAAAGGCTTCTTTTTTTATCTACTTTCCTTTGACGCCTTGGCATTCATTTGTTTGTCTTTCGAGGGAAACTTTTAAAAACTCTGACTTGTTTGTTTTGCTAAGCCATTATTATACCCCCACATTGACGGTTAAGGGTTTTTTTTTTTTGTTCTAAGAAAATCGAAGTAGACATAGACGAATTGATGGTAGTGATTGGTAATTTGGTGCTTTTTTGTTATAAGAATCTTTTTGGTTTGCCAATTTGATGCAGAACCTTAACACTATACCAACACAAGAGGTAGTTTTATTATTGTTTTTGTATTCAACTTGAGAATGTGTGCACTTTATGCGGTAGTTAGACTGTGCATTTGTGCAACTCTCGTTCGTATACTTTGAAGTATTTTTTTAGTTTCATTTTTTACTCTTGAAATTGGCAAAGTTTAATGTTCCACAACCAACATCCGTTCAGTTCATATTTCCGGGAAGATTTCTATTTTTTTTTGTAATTTTGTAAGTTTCACCCTATAATTTACGTTTTTGTTTATTTTTGCAGTTTTAAGGCGGATTTTGTTCCCAAAAGCTGTTTAAGCTCATATATTAAAGCTACGCCAGCGCCATATATTCGGTAATTGAAATAGCCTTTGTCATTTCTTACAACATCAGCTATCTGTTAGTGAAAGTCCTTTTAAATTCGGTCCAGTTAATTGTTTCTGATCGGTTCAGATAATACAGATATGCAAAAAAAAAAAAAAAAAAAACGACTTGTGGGCCAACTAGAAAGTAATTAAAATAGCCTATGTTACCCTCTACAACATTAGCGAAATAAAGTGCTCATAATATCGGCAACATTTTTGTGAAAGTTTTAAGGCGAACAGATTAAACTAGAACTAATGTTAGAATGTCCTTTAACATTATTGAAAGCGAGCAATCAAAAAAATTAAAAAAGAACAATTATATGACAATTTTTTGAATACAGTATGCTGGGTCCAATAATTTCACCGCTTTTTAGTACTTTAAAAAAGATAAAATAAATATCATTAGGTATTTATTTCTTTTGATAAATAATAATGTTAATGTGCAATTATTTATATTTTTGTTCTTGTATTTCTCTCTTATCTATTTTAATAAGAGTACAACTGTAAAACAAGTTTGAACATAAAACGATTTAGCATCATACTAGAACATGTTTAGCATCATACTAGGTAACAAAACAATAGATTTTTAGCCTAGTATGATGCTAAATATGTTTTAGTATGATGCTTAATCGATTAAAATTTAAGCCATTATTTTTATTAGACAACATTAGAAAACATTTCTGACTCAGACTCAGTGCTCAACTGACCGACGCTCGTTAAAGATGGTTCTTCTGTTAGAACCGTAATGCATAATATATGAACTTTGTTTGTTTTTTATTTTAATTACGTTTTTGCGGTCTATAAGGTTGAAGACTAAATTTATTAATATAATTCGACCACAAATCCGACATATCAGGCATGGAAAATGAACCTTACGAAAGGTATCGTAAGTTAAAGCCAAAAGTGTATTGAATTGTACTTTTTATATTTCAAAAACAGTTTTTTTCATTCTCTATTTTCTAATTTTGATTTTTTTTTTTAATATTTAGAAACAAGTTTCCATATGAATGCTTCTACGTGAAATTTGATTATTGTACTTATAGGTATATCATTTTGCCACCTGACCACACAATTAACATCTTTTTAGTACAACGGGCTAATTCTAGTTCTGTGAAAAACACAACCAGAATTGACTCCAATAGTTCTTCTTGCTCAAGAGGAAGAGGACAATTTTGAATATTTTAAACAAATTACTGTTTATGGTAAAACTATAACAACTAATTAGCTATTCTGAATTAAATTGTGTGTTGAATTAATGCTGAGAAAGTCTGAATTTGTAGACGGATTTGTACATTAAGGTCAAGTTTTGCAGTTCAAGATTATTTCAGGGTTAGATAAACCCCGAAGTAACTGTGATGAAAACAGGGTTTTCAGTTATTTTTGAGCTTCTGAGTTAACTCAAAATTAATCCAGCTAAATTGGTGAGTTAATTCTGAGTGAATTCGGAATCTCAAACTGACTTAAAACCGTGTTTCCATCAGCGTTAACTCGAGGTCAATCTAACCCTGAAATAATCTCGCACTAAAAAAAGGGAGCCTAAAGTCTTACATTTGCTGCCTTAATAGCTGTAATAGATAAGATAAAAAATGAAATGAAAAAATGAAAAATGCAAACGAATTGTGTTATTTGGGATTATCAATGAAAATACCACCTAAATGCATCTAATTGATGAGGAAAATTGTACTGAATTTCATGAAAGTGTACTTGCGTAGTTAAGCACATTGAATTGTATCGAAAAAAGTACAATTGTATCGACTTTTCCAACCGTGACACATATTCTATTTCTATCTTGTGGTTTCGGTGCTAGAAATTTGTTTGTATATTTTGCGAGCATTCAACGGATTATTATTAATTTTCATATGATTAACATAATAAAATTAGTTTTGAATAGACTTTACAAGAAGATACTGATATACACCATTGGTTTTCAATGTTTGAAGATTATAATGGCGGGAAAAAACGAAGAACCGGATATAGCATTGCACAATATATATTGTGTCAATCGTGTGGTGCGGCTAAAGAAAGAATCTCTGTACTTTACAGTACGTTTGAAGTTCGGCTTATAGGGGGTTATTTCGGCAGAGCACTCCTTATTAAAAAAAAAAAACGATAAAACGAGACCTGAAACCTTTTGGCGATGTTTAAGTGACACAAATGTTTCCATAAAAGTCTCATATCATTTTGAAGGCTCATCCTGAATTCTATCCAGGAAATTCTAATAACCAACAGAAGCTCCTTCCCAGATATGAGAGTTGTACTATAGTTTTGGACGAATTTAGGGAAAAAACAACCTGATCTAGAAAAAAAGAAATTTATTGCATTGTTTTAGAAAACCGTAGCTTTTAACAGATTATGTGTGTCGTTTTACAGAAGGTGGTCAGTGAAGCACATATCGAGAATTAATGTTTATTTAGTTTCTTCGATGCAGGTTCCACTCATGGTCTTATATGGATAGTTGTATATTGGGTGTCTATGTTCCAATCTAACGACGCAAGACAAATATTAAAAGTTAAGTATGATATTGTCAGCAAAACAATTCAGCGAATTAGAAGTTTTCGATAGAAGGTCACTGGTAAAATTTAAGAATAAACTTTGAAGCAAGAGCTTGATGCAAAACTCTATCAATCTTACTTTCTCCAAAACACTTTTCGGTGACAGTAAATATAGTGAAATCTAACCTAGATACATATCGTCATTATTCTGTCGCTCAACGCGAAATCTTAAAACTCTTTGCCTTAGACTTCCTCTGAACGCAAATCCTCATCCAAACAAGACGCTTTTTTACATCACGTAAACTGGCATGGAAAATTAACTAAACATAAACATAATGTGCAAGAAATGACAATTTTCTTTTTCAGTCCAATCATTCCAGCTGTCACTTGCATTAAATAAAAAAAAAAAACTCAAGTCTTCTTTTAAAAGAGTTATTGTTACAATTAACTTTTTTTCGTTACCAAAAGTCATTACAGGACCCAAGTGGTCAAGTCAAACTAAACTCCTTGACATATTTTTACTTTTATTTTTTTTGTTTCCATCCCGTGGATTGGCCTTAAACGAAAATAGCTCGTATCTAGTGACCGAAAATAAAACGAAATGAGCAAATTGCAAGGCGTGCAAACACTTTTTGCTAAACCAACGACGACTATGGTGGCGATGGCGACGCCAAAGCCGTTCTTGCCTTGCCCAAAAATAAGGATACAACACAACCACACCATTTGAAGGATAATTCTGGAATAATTTGGATTGCACGCTCACAGTCGGTTGCATTTTTATATTTATTTGCTTTATAAATTTGAAAGTGTAACCCAGCAATTCACTGACGGGTAGCTAATGCTGGCTTTTTAAACAATGCAGTTTAATTAATTGGATTTTACACCCAGGAATATCTTAAATAAAAGGGGATAAGAACGGAGCGGCAGAGTCTATTTTTCTTACATTTGGCAATGATTTCTACTTTGTGTATGCATCCGAGTCTATAAAATGGCTAATTAAAGTCCGAATCCATTTTTGTTTTTAGGAATAAGGCCTCTTTGGACTTTGAATTTGAATATTTACATATATTAACTTTTAATTTCGGCAAATATTATACGCAAAGGATGTTTGTGCTTTGCTTCGAAAAAATGCAATTAGTGCAATTTTATACCAAGTACTTGCGGATGTTAAAGTAAATTTGAGATTACCCTCTGAAGTTAACATTAGGCAGGCACTTGAATTTCTTTTCTTTTTTTTTTTTTTATTAATTTTTAGTTAGAAACTTTTTTTTATAAAGGTAGATCAAGGGTAGACTTTTTCCTTTGATGAAATATTACAATGAAAATTATATTTTGACAAATAAAATAAGTTATTCCGCAGCTAAACCAAAAAGCAATAGTTTTTTTTTGTCAGTCATTCAAGTTTTTTTAAATAATTTTACAAAATGAAATGCCTACCTGTATATTTAATTTCGGTGTGCCATTGTGTTCGTAATTCTGTTTCTTATAAACGGCTTAACCAATTTTAATGAGCTTTATGTTTAATAGCAAGGGGGACCTCTGGATTTAAATTCAGGCAAACTAAAATGTTATTTTTTTCTTTAATACACCGTTTTTTGCTGAACGTACTAAACCCTCCAAGAGTATCATGATATGGGGTACCGGTCCATGACTGCTCGCAATTTCCATTTTGGAGTGAGTGCAAGTTGTCGCGGTTATACCATCATCATCATGTAGAGCTTAAGACACCGGTAGAGAAGCAACCATATACTTTCTTTGATCTTTTCAATATTTCTAATCAACCTTACTGGCTCTTCCTTGATCAATAAAAAACGAAACGGTACCGGACAAATTTGTAAGTAGAGTTCCACAATTTGTAAAAAAATATTTTTCAAAACACACAAAAAACAAATAAAAAGAACAGAAATCCATTTTATAATAATAATAACCACAAAAAAACACGCACAAAATACAACCGTCAAAATTTCGCGAGCAATTAATATCCCGGTCAATTAAATAGTGTGCGAAAAGAGTGTAGAGAGTAGTGGAGACTTGAACCGGTTATCAACCGTTTTACCTTGGAGCTGAGTACCACAAAATGAAAAGAAGGACGAAAAATTTCGTTTATGATTTCACTGTGCCATTTTTGTATGGGATTTTTCGTTTCACTTCAGCTGCATACTAGGCTTAAAGGTAATGTTAACAAAGTTTTTAATTCAGAAGACCTTCCATTTCTTTGATAACGATTAAAATTAAGCCAAAATATAACGTTAGCTTTTGACACATTATATCATGACCTCCTCTCTGTCAAAAGCCTTGGAGAAAAGTCGAAAAGGCAAAGCATCGTTAAGTGAACCCCCTCAAGTTCAATTCTTATGTGATCGATGTTTATTATGTGTTGACTGAACTGGAAATAACAAATAATGTTGATCTGAAAATAGCTCGAAATTTCATTGGCAAGAAACTTTTCCAAGACTTTTGACAGGCATGGTAGTTTGATGAGATGGTTGAGGCTTTTAAGTTACCGAAATAAATTTTAGGAAATTTGTATGTTTTTGGAAAAACATTAAAAAATACTGCAGCAAGTAAACATTAATTTTCACTCATTCCTCTAATGTAAAAGACTTTTTTCTCACATTTTTCTTAAAACATACGACTTAATGTGCTTACTCTGCAAAATGATCCATCAATGTCAAAACAGATGTTACCACCTATTAAAAAAACGTTGATTTTGGCACTGCTTCTATTGTTATGACGCCATTTAAATTCATTTATTTTTGACTTAATTTAAAGACAGCCTTCTGAATTCTATTAACCCAGTTTTCTAAAAATTAACAAGTTCTCTATTTAGTTTTGAATGCACTACTCTATTGATTTCCATACTTTTTTTTGTACAATTTGCATCAGTTTTACTTCTCAAATATGCCTGCTTCTATCCTTATGACTTGCAGTGTATGTAATCAACACAATAAGACCAGACTGCTAAAGTTAATTATTCCTTCTTTAGCGATATTCGATCCTGAACTTTATCCTCTCGAGAATGATAGTGATTCGGAATGATAGAGTTCCGGAGCACAAAGACCTTGGTGTAATTTTTGATTCCAAACTCCTATTTAAACCTCATTACGACTACATTATTAAAAAATCATCGAGAATCATGGGTTTCATCTTTAGAATTGGAAAGTTTTTTAAGAATCACGAATCTTTTATCCAACTTTTTAATATGTTGTGTAGAAGTATCCTGGATATACGCAGAGGTTGTATGGTCTCCTATCTATAAAACTCATAATGAAGCGATAGAAAGAGTTCAGCGGAAATTCACCAGCTACCTTCAATATAAATTATATTTAAACCACAGTGCGTACGAGGTCAGATTGAATTTATTTAAAATACTTTCTCTAAGGTATACTAACTGAAACTTATTTGAAACAGGTGATCGATCACAGGTAGTGTACGATGTTCCTCGCTATTGGCTGTAGTTTATATAAGATGGCCATCTCGCCCCAACAGGCACACATTGCAAACATTTCAACCACCTAGTGCACGTACAAATATATTAATGAAGTCACCAATTATCCGGATGCAGTTAGCTCACAATCATTACTTCCTCTCCTTTGATATCCTTAACTTTGGTATTAACGAAAGTAATATGAAACTACAGTTACTAAGAATTGTACCCAGTCACTCTTCCTCTTTATAATTATAATTATAATTTTAAGTTTGCCTTTGCTATTTTTGCTTTATTTTTTATTTGCCTTTTAAATTATAACTTTTTAATGAATTTTTGTTTTTGTTATTTTTCAAACTTTCCTTTTTTTTTTTGTATTTCTTTTTTATTAACATTATAAATTCTGTAGACAGATAGATTTATATTTATTTAATATAAACTGAATTGTAGCTTGTAATTGATTTTTTGAACTGTTAGCTGCATATTATTATAAAAAATAAAATAAAATAAAATAAAAAATAAAATATATACGACCAAAGAGGTGACACCAATTATTGCAGTTATCATAATTCTTCTTGTACAAAGTTGTAAGTTTAAGTGAACAGTTTTAAAAAAAATTAATTTTCGAACTCAAAATTTTGAAAAAAAAAAAATAAAAAAAAAAATGTTTTAACTATTTTTTTCAAAATTTTATATATTTAACTATTATTTTTATTTTCAATAAAGTTCAATGCTCCTATTAATTTTAAGTCAAAAACAGAAAACCAGATGCCAAAACGTATCATCTTAGTTTTTGTGAAATTAAGAAAAACTAAAAGTACTTTTCTCCAAGAAAAACACTTTTTTTTTGGTTTTTCCAAGTTTGACCTTCTCAGGTCAATTATCAATTAGGGGATTATCCCTTTTTTCATTTTTTATTACATACCATCCGATTTTAATCAAATAATAAAAAAAAAACAAATTAACTTTTTACTTTACTTACAAGTTTTACTTTTAATTTTCTTTAATTTCTCAAAAACTAAGTTACATTTTGTCATCCGGTTTTCTGTTTTTGACTAAAAATTAATAAGAGCATTGAATTTTGATGATAAAAATAATAGTTAAATACATAAAATTTTGATAAAAACTAATATAATTTTTTTTTTTTAATTTTGAGTTTGAAAATTAATTTTTTAAAACTGTTCACTTAAACAACTTAATTTAAAAATAAAAAAAAGAGTAGTTTTCTGGCTTTCTAAAAAGATATAACAAGGCTTTGTATCATTCACCGTTGTTTTAAAAAAAAAATTTATTTGATTTAAGTCAATTTTTTAGAAAATTGCCCTTCCTGCCTAAACGGAAGGAAATAGACCCCCCCTCATACGATTTTTTTCTTGTCTTAACTCTACCTACACGCTCAAGCTTTTTGGTGCACCTTAAACCAATCACCCTGTATAGGTAGGTACCTACTCTGTATATATACTTAATAATATCAAATTCTTGTATGGCTTTTGAATTAGTTCCGGTCAAGGACTCAACACCATGCATATCAAGACGTTTTTGTCTAAAATTAAACCTAGAAACCGCCTTTGATGTTTCTCATCTATACAATATTATATCTTTGAAATACTTGATTCTAAATGCAAACAAATAACTTTCCATTAAATAAATGTGCAACTTGTCATTTTCTCCCAACTATTCTAATTTCAAATTATTTAGATTAGAGATAGATGCATATAAATACATCTGTCAAGAAAATACTATTATATAATATGCAGTTTGTAGTTATTTGATAGACGCATACATTATAAAATGCAGTATAATTTGTTGCGTTGTAATACATTTCTCTAAAAGTGCGCAGCAAACAATCCAAAAGATATCAATTTCACACTCAACCAATACCAGTCAGCAGATACCCAACCCATCCACCTACTTCCAACCTTCTATACTGTAAACTGTAAGCTCCTTCATTACATTTCATTTTACCAAAAATATCATGCGGATCGCATTTACAGAAAATGTTTACGAAGAAAACCTAAAAAGGAGCAACATCCTTGTAAAATGGAAACACAAACATGCACAACCCATTCGCAATATTCATATACAGTCGTACATTCCGATATTCAGCATCCTGCACCTATTCTAGCATAGATAAGTTCTTCACCTAATACACCAAACACCACTATGCACCATACGAATTTGAAATCCTGGGCCTTGCTGAGAAAAAGGACGAGGGGGCGAACAAGTGGCTTTGCAAAAAGTTGCTTTTTCGATATGGTAGGTAAAGCAGGAGGCAAAAGGCAGGAGATTGGTGGGCTCAGAAAAGATACCGTTCCAAAGTTGTATGTTTATCTCACCAAATACTATTTTAATGGCTCTGCGGTTCTGCATAGCAGAGTGCCAGCGATAAAAGTTTCTTGTGCTGCTCGACGACGACGACCGACATGACGACGACGAGGCGGACAAGGAGGTGTAGTGGTGGTTGCTGTAATAGCAAACACAACATAAAAGCAAAGTAAATGGAAGCAATATGGCAGCATATGTGTATGTAAGTAACTGCATTGTAGAGTTAAGTATGGGAATTGCTTGGTTTTCAAATGCTCGGTTGTTGGCAGAGTTGCCAATCAAGATTATTATTGCAAAATATTTTTAGAGCAAATAGTAACTAATTTACGACTTAGGGTTTGATTTAAATCATATTATGATGTTATATTAAGATATGTTTGTATTTCTTGACAAAATCATAAAAAAACAAAAAATAAAATTAAAGTAGAAATTAAGCTTATTGCATGTTGAACTAAAGATGTGAGAAGTGAAATTATAGGTGGAGTGAAATAAGGGCCTCGGTAGTATGGCCCGAGGGTCTAAATTTCTACTTTGAAAGGAAACAATACCCACGGGCATTAATTCCTTTTCAAAGTGGCAATAAGACCCTCCACAAAAAAGCATTTAGAACCGTGGTACTTGCACCCACCCAAACTCGCACCCACCTCAAATTGTATAGTGGGTCAGGGGGCATGCCCTCCCTTACCAATCCCAACTGTGGGAAAATAACACCTGCTGATTTAATTGCCATTTTGGGAAGTAAATCAGCAAAATCTGAATTAAATTGTCGCTGTAAGACCTGTCTAAGTCTAGTTACATATACTATGAAAACTAACTCTTTTGTAAAATTTAATATTCGAAGCCAATGCAAATGTTCCCTATTAAGCCTAGTATGCAGCTGAAGTGAAACGAAAAATCCCATACAAAAATGACACAGTGAAATCATAAACTAAATTTTTCGTACTTCTGTTCGTCCTTCTTTTCGTTTTGTGGTACGCTACTCCACGGTGAAACTGTTGATAACTGGTTCAAGTCTCCACTACTCTCTACACTCTTTTCGCACACTATTTAATTGACCGGGATATTAATTGCTCGCGAAATTTTGACGGTTGTATTTTGTGCGTGTTTTTTTGTGGTTATTATTATTATAAAATGGATTTCTGTTCTTTTTATTTCTTTTTTTGTGTGTTTTGAAAAATATATTTTTTTTTGCAAATGGTGAAACTCTACATAACTATTTGTTATCATTTCGTCTGTGTTTTTAGAGACGACGGAAAATTTCGTTTCACTTCAACTGCATACTAAGCTTAAGGCTTGTCAACCGAATTATTTTAAACAGTCCGTAAAGAACTTAGGCCGTGTGCCATTTACGTTAAAAGTGCTGTTAAATTTGATCCCATGGCTAAATTTTGACACTACTGAGGTGAATACAGACGTCTAAAATTATCCTAGAGGTCATTAAAATTTTAGCAAGTGGTTAATTTTTGACATTTGTTTTGTTGCGTTCAGTTGTACATCTTTTTATTATCGGCCGCGTTCATTATTGCAACTTTTTTTTTCCTTGAACACAAGGAATCTCATTATTTTAAAAATTCAAATTCGTTTTTAATTCAATTGACACAGCAAAAGCTTACATTTTATTCAACCCATAATAAAAATGGATCAAATTTATCTGGGATCAAATTTAACAACAATTATAACTCAATTGGGCTTACTTACGTTCTTTGCGTTCTTTTTTAATTTTTTTCAAAATCTTCTGACAATATTTACAAGCTTTATAGACGGGTGATATATTAAATTACAAAAAAAAGGGTACGCCTGGGTCGCAATAACTTGCTCTTGTTGCATGCTACCTTATTGTTAAAAACTTGGAAATATATAAGTTTTAAATGCTATGGTTGCCAAATAAATGTTTTAGTTTCTCAAAAAAAAAAAAAAAACTATTTACGAAAAATTCTTTTTTCAAAATTTTGCTTGCAGTATTAATGAGGCTTGACAGAACTCTCAAAATATTAAATTTAGTTAAAATCGATTAAGCTGTTTAAAGGGTATTCGGTATTTAAACAAAACAAACAAAAAAAAATTGGAGAAAAATCTAATTCTCGGTTTAATTTTTATTTTCAAAACACAAACTTCTTTAAAAATTTTAAAATTTATCAAAATTGGTAGTGGGTGCCGTTGAAGAGACAATCGAAATAAGCAAATACGTTTCTATGGCAGGCACCGTTTCAATGATAAACATCACCGTGCGTCGGCAACAATAATCACTCTTGCAAAATTTTATCAAAATCGATCGAATTTTTTTTCGAAAAATATAGAACTTATGTAACGCTTATTTATGGCTGTTAAACAGTTAACCGTTATATGTTCAGGCCTAGGTTACAAATCAAAAATACGCCTGGCATATAACGGGCAGGATTACCGGATATACTTTTTTCGCCTTTTCTATCATTGTATTGTCATGTTTAAGGGTGGGTCTTCATGACAATAGAATTTAAAATTCATGTAAACGTATTTCAATGTGGTAGTGCGATATTCTTTTCTCTTCATTATTGTTTTTGATACGCTCAACTACTCTTGTTCTCTTTTCAAAATGGGTTTGTTGTTTTGCCATCCTTTCGATTTGAATGGGAATGATGAGTTCTATGCTTTCTGTTTATGGAAGGGTGAAGGGATATTTTTCAATTTTGTTTTCAAAACACATGAGTAGGTATAGCTAAAATGTGAGTAATTTTTTTTCTCTTTTCGTTTAGTTGTTTTTTCTTCACTTTCACTTGCTGTTGCTGGAACTGGAAAAACAGTAACAAAAAAATGTGAACTCGTTTGTAATTCGATCGAGATCTTGATGAAGGTCAGGACACATCAAATGAACATGCATAAATATACGTTACACATGTAGGTAGGTAGGTACATTGAAATAGTTTTTTTTTAGGAAGCTTTATGTAAGATAAGTGTGAGGTAGGTCAATATAACTATTTGACCTGTTTGAAAATTACTTTAGGGTTTATTGCAAAGGGGTGAATTATGGAGTTTACAAGTAAGGATGTTGGAAGAATAAGGTAACTTGTTCATTTGTAATGTGCGAAATTTGAGATTTCCTTTCGATTTTTGTTGTTGTCAGATTTCAAACAACAGCACAACACTGTATATTTTTGTTTTGCAATTGAAACATTGTCACTTCATTGTCACGTGGGAAAACCTACCTACCTATGTACATTTTGTTTTCAGAATAAAAATAAAAATGACCAAACAGAAAAGTCGTGCAGCATTTACATTCCTAGCTATGTATATAGGTATGCCCTATGATCATTTTTTGATGTTTGGAATCAGGGAGGCATGGGTTTGTTAATAAACATGCGAAATCGCCCAACTCTGAGTTTTTAGAACTTGTATCATATTGGATGTAGGTACCTACCTCTAGGTGTAATATAACCTAATCTATATACCTATGTAGATAGGTACCTATATAAATACAAATTAATTGGTGTCTGTTTGTACGCGGATAACTCGGCTGAATAATTATCCGACTTGCTTGGGAGTTCTTTGTTGGATTTTTATTGAACCAGGTTCACACAATGGAGCCGAAAGTTTTAAATTTTGGAAAATTGAAAAAATCTTAAAAACCCAAAATTGCGGAAAGAAGTTCACCAAAACAGCTAGTTTTATACAGGGTGAGTCATGAGCAATGCGACAAAATGCTAGGGCGTGTAGGTTGCGTTGAGACAAGAAAAAAAATCGTATGGGAGGGGGGGTCTGTTCCCCTCCGTTTAGCCGGGAGGGGCAATTTTCGAAAAATAAAAAAAACAAAATAAAATAAAATAAAAAAACAAATCACACGAGAGCCCCTTGAGGGAATGCATAAATCAGCCAAAATAAAGGGGACAAAATGTGTAATTCCTTCCCTAAAAAGCACAAACTTTTGTAAAACATAAAATTGAGGACATATGTTTTAAGATATGTTCATGGACTAAATAATAAATTTTATTTCATCAAAATATCTTTTCAAATGTAGGAGATATATTAAGTTTTGTGCACGTAGTACCCTACATTTACGAGGAAGACCCACCCTTAATTGTTATCTCAAACATTTTTTTTTAACATGTGGATAACTTGCCCCGTAATTAATTTTTCTTAATTTCTCAAAAACTAAGATACATTTTGGCATCCGGTTTTCTGTTTTTGACTGAAAATTAATAAGAGCATTGAATTTTGAAAATAAAAATAATAGTTAATTACAGAAAATTTTGAAAAAAATTAATTTAAAAATTTTTTTTTTAGTTTTTCAAAATTTTGAGTTTGAAAATTAATTTTTTTTAAAACTGTTCACTTAAACAACTTAATTTAAAAATTAAATAAAAGAGTAGTTTTCTGGCTTTCCAAAAAAATATAACAATATATCATTCACCGTTGTTTTTAAATAATTTTTTTTATGATTTAAGTCAATGTTTTAGAAAATTGCCCCTCCCGCCTAAACGAGGGGAAATAGACCCCCCCTTCCCGTACGATTTTTTTCTTGTCTTAACTCCATCTAAACGCTCAAGCTTTTTGATGCACCTTATACCAATCACCCTGTATACAGTCTTCTTATTCTATACAGTACCTACCTGACGGAACTTCATTGCTACTTGCTACCCTAAGGGTATGTCGAGTCGTCTGGCAGACGCCTTGTGGAAACAATTATGACTAATTCGAAATCGATTTTGGATTTGGAACCCAAACAAAGTAGGTACAATCTTGATTGCTTCATTTTGATTGCTCCTGTGATGTAAGCTTCTTGTGAGCGTTCATTCAGTAAACTTAAACTAGTTTTAAATTATTAAAACACCGCCGAATTAAAATTCGACATTGGGCAGTCTAAATAAAGCTATTTTTTAACATTTTAGTATGAGGATGTTGCATATATAGACTGGAATCGGTAAATTCCCAAAATAAGTCGACAAATTTCTTATAAAAGTCGAAATTTGAATAAAAATGGCCCCCAACGACTCGACCTCTCGGTACGAGCCTGAGTACAAAATCCTGTTTGTAATGTTGATTCCCTTCAAGTCTATACATACATGTCTATCTCTATAACAAACAAAAATTGTTTACGATTATACTGCCTGCCTGACTGACTGAAGGAAACGACCAACGAATAACGAACGTTAAAAGGATATACGGAAATACAAAACAGACAAAATACTGCCTCCCTGGTGGTAGCAAAAGACTGGATTAAGAGGCAAGTATAGGTGTCCTCTTCTATATATGGATAAATGTTCAATAGTGTATAGACATTCCTTTCCGTTACTATCTTGGTAGATACATGAGTGCCGTTTTGTATGCCCTTCATGGTCTTCGTCATCGTATACCAATTTACATAAACATTTCCGACTCGATGCCGGAAATTCGAATAAACATCGACGAAAACGGTCAGAAGAGAAAATAAACTGCAGGCATAGCCTTGCCTACATTCGCTGGTACTTGGCAGCATTCGAGTACAAAATTTCATTTCACGGTGGATTTAATGCGGTAAAACGATATGAGAGGCCCAGGTTAAAGGAAGCATTAGATGCTTTTCAAAAATCTTGTTTTAGGAGCATCTTTTCCCTCTTGAGTTCAAAAAACCATAAATTCAGAAAATTTTAATCCATAAATATTCATATTAGAGCATGAGAAGAGCTGATGCGGGAAGGAACTATGTGCGTCGTAGGAATTGCTTTCTAGGAACAACGACAAACTACATATTCCAAAAAAAGATTATTGTGCGTTTTCACATGAAGGGCGCACTCATATAAGGTGCATACATATACATATTTTAGTACCGCACGAAAAAGGTTTTCGTTGTTTTATGAGTATTGTTTCAAGGCTTTTAGGCTGGTAGTAAGTACATATAGTTTTATACTTCTATATCTATATACTACATACATAAAGCAATATGTGAACTCCAAAGGATTTTATATTGTGGTCCACTAAACAGATACTCAATACTTGAACGTATATTACGTGATTACTTATGACTTACACAGAAGTTCTTAAACATTCTGGAACAAAGATAACTCGTAGGAATATCTACTTTTAGAGTGATTTAGGGCTTGTTTCACACTTTCACAGTCTCTGGAGTAAGTTTGAAGTAAAATACTCAGCAGTTAAATTCGTTGTTTGCTGTGTATTGTTTTGTTTTTTTTTTTCCTGTCAAAAAAAACTCTGAATAGCTTAATTGAAACTTTACTTAGATATTGTGAAACAAGCCCTTAATAATCTTTGCTCAAAGTAAATTAATATCTTTAAAATAACTAGGTACTAATTAGTAAGTACTACATACACTCCGAGTCACTTCATTAAGGACAGGCAGTTTTCTATTTTCATTTTACGAAATTTTTTAAACCCCTTAGTATTTTGGGAAAAACCAAATGCACAATGAATGAAGGATATATTAGGTTTATATTGTAAAAAAAAATTAGGATTATGTAGATATTTAATTGCAACATTTATCACGCTTTTCCCAAAAAGGTTAATAAAAAAGGATTTTATAAAATGTAATTAAATTTACTATATGTATGTGTTATACAGACAGTATATCTGTACTAACATTGAGTAGCGACACTCTTTACTTGTTCCATTTCTGTTTACAATTTTGAGTTGATAGATTATATTAAACTTAAAATACAACTTTCTGTTAAATTTAATAACTCCCAGTTTCACAGTGATCGTTTAACTTTAAACTGTAGTTTAGTACTAAAATTGTAATTTAAGCCCTGATTTTTTTTTGTAAAATGTTGAATTAAATTTAAAATTAAACGGATGTTCTTCCAAAGTAAGAGAATTATATTTACAAGCGATTAACGTCAAATATACGAACCATAATTTGTTTTGACGTACGTATGCATATGTAAAAATATTTTAACTATTTATTTATATTTTGTTTTCACTTGACTTTCCAGTCGATTCGATACTATTAGACTGAATAATCAAATATTTAATTTATTATTTACTTACATGTTTAAAGTGTAGAAACAAAGAAATGTTATGATATCCCATACAATCCATGCATTTTTCAGTGATGTAAAGAACCCTATTTCATTCACTCACCACTAAACTAACAACCATGCAAAAAATTATTTCTATCCCTTTCTCTATTAAAAACAACAAAAAATCTATCTCACGGAAACCGTTAATTTTACTGTATAAAAAGTAGCTTATATGCTATTCCAGACTATAATCTATCTCTGTGCCGATTTTCATTTAGATGTGTTCAGCCGTTCTACAGTTATGCTTTGCTTTGCGAAAAACATAAAAAACATAAAAAAATGTATCCCAAGGGAACCGTACATTTTTTCTGAATAAAATGTATCCTTTGTATTATTTTAGACTATAATCTATGTCTGTGCCAAATTTCATCTAGATCCGTTCAGCCGTTCTGGCGTGATTGAGAAACAAACACTGTTCCTGAATAGGATGCAATTATTATGCTACCCCATAGGAATCGCGCATTTTTTAGTTATAAAATTTAGCCTATTTCATTTTTAGACCCATAAACTGTCATTATGCATAAAATCATGCCGAGCCTTTGCTTTGTGAAAAAGTTAAAAATCTATACTACGGGAACCGTAATTTTTTTCGGGATAAAAAAGTAGCATATGTGCTATTCCAGACTATAGGCAATCAATGTGCCGAATTTCATACAGATCCGTTCAGCCGTTCTGGCATGATTGAGTGGCAAACATACATCTTTATTTATTATATTAGTAAGATTATATTAAATATCGCGAATTAAGCATAAAAATTTATCTGTATCAAAAGACAAATTAATACTATTATTACTCAGGGATAGTGCAGTTATTTTAAATACTGATATATAATTTTAAGAATCGCCTCAGTAGTTAAAAAAATGTCTTCTTACTTACAAACTCACACCAGAAAAACCAACAAATTATTTCTCTTTATCTTTAGAATTAAACAAAAAGAAGGATAATTTTGCATGCATTTTTCGAACTGAATAAAAAAGTGAAGAAATACGACGCTTCACTTATTTCCTTATTCATATTTAAGGTAGGTAGGTATACACTCGTTTCTGTAACGAAAAAAAGTAGGAATATGTTTAATGTTACTTGTCTTTGGGGGTTAATCTCTTCTGTGCATATATTTGTATGTATTCAAAAACCTCAATACCGTTTGTGTTAAGCATAGCTTCAATACACACTTAGATTATATATACTACGTTTTTTCGTCGTATTCTATACAAAACAAAATAAAAAAAAAAATAAGTAAAGAAATGTCGCATAAGTACACCTAAGATTATTTTCTTATTCTGTTTGTCTGCTCCATTACATCAAATGCCTCTTATTGAACCGTAATGCCTTTTGTGTGACTTCAAGGAGACATTTTCTTCGTATTTCTTTTTTTGTTTTACTTATTTATTTTTTTCTTTATTTTTTTTTTTGTGTTTACCACTCAAATTGTCTTTTAAATTGATTGCCTTCCTTTAGGGTCCTTTAATCATTTCTTATTTACGGAAATTACAAAAAAATACCATCGTCTTTCAATAACATCTTTTGTTCAGTTTTAACGAGGATACATTTTCATTACTTAAGCATAGCATCCTTTTTTCTATTTTAACAATTTCTTTTTCTTTTATATTTTGTTTGCTAAATTAAGATCTCTGATTCATAAAGTAGAAAACATTAATAATACCAAAATAACTTTTAATCTTGAGACTTATTTTCAGAAAAGAGTTGTTTTGAATGATACTTCTACTCGTAAATTGTTAGAATTTAACCGACAATAACGTTGTCATACATTTGTTTTAAAAGAAGGGATACCATGACCAAAATATTCCTCTAAGAGGCACCCACAGTTCATGATGGACTAATAAAGCCTCAACCAGAAAACCCTTTCAGACAGCTTGGTTGATTTCATCCTGTGCGTTTTTCTTATAAATGTCTAATGAATCCTTAGTGGGGTTCTTCACTGTTCCTACGTTCCACGTGTTCCCATTTTGCCAATGTTGATATGGATATCGGTGTATAGATCTTGAAGCTTGTCGTTTAGTCTTCTTCTACACTTTGTATGCTTCAGCTGTTATAAATAGTTCGGCTTGTAGTACATCCGAATCTGCAGCCGTATGTGAAATAAATATGGAAAATTTCAGTCATCATTGGTGTTCTGCATTGCAACAAAATGTTAGCCCTGTTCGCCATTTAGCAGTCTAAAAGACCCCATGTAAATACGACCGAATATGCTTGGCTTGCCACGAGCCCAACCGTAAGCCAAACATAATCGTGATTCTCCATATACACGTTCCACCCACATGACCAACATAAGTATTTCTTAACTCTAAGTTAAATCAGAGTTATTTCTAAGTTATTAAGTCAGAGTTAACTTCAAGTTTAATCTGAGTTAAATTTAAATTATGACAGAATTAACTCTAAGTTAAATCAGAGTTATCTTTAAGTTAAGACAGAGTTAACTCTAAGTTAAGTCAGAGTCTTTTCTAAGTCAAGCCAGATTTAATTATAAGTTAAGACCGAGTTAACTCTAAGTTAAGTCAGAGTTATTACTAAGTAAAGTCCGAGCTAACTCTAAGTTGTGTCAGAGTTAACTCTAAATAAAGTCAGACTTAACTCTAATTCAGGTCAGACTTAAATCTAAGTTAAGACAAAGTTAACTCTATGTTAAGTCAGAGTGAACAGAACCTTCTGAGCTCGATGTCAGTATACCACTCGTAAATGTCTTTGCAGACGAATATCAATCGAATATTTAATAACCAGTTTTAACAGTATTTATGGTCTCTTCGCTTAAATTATAAATTAATTTTAATTTTGTAAAAATAATTAAAGTCTTAAGCGATTAAAAATTAAAAGATAAGTTGAATTAGACAGGCATTCTTTTCTTTTAATATTATTTGACTCAGCTAAACTGATGGTAAGTTAACTCTGAGTTTATTTGAGATCTCAAACAGGCTGAAAAACGTGTTTTCATCGGAATTAACTAGTGGTTAATCTAACCCTGGAATATAACCTCGCAATGAAAAAAACTGGGGCTAAGGCTTCGGGTACAGTGGTGCGACGACAAAGCGATGTGATGTGGGAAGGGTTTGCATGCAAGAAAAATATTTAAATTTATTCTTATATACGCAACATTTGCATCAATTATCGATTTACTGTGTGTATAAGAATAAATGTAAATATTTTTCTCGCATCCTATCGCCTTGTCGCACCAATGTGCTGCAGCCTAAGAAAACTACAACCAATGCTGGCAGGATCGCAAAAAAAATGCACCATCAGTGGGGTAATTTCTGATAGTTTGTCAGCAATATTTGTATCTCCATTTGATGCTGGTGGCGGACTTGTTAAGCAGTAGAAAAAGAGTCTGGTGGCCTTTGGCTATTTTAGCTTCGCCATATGTCAAATCTCTTCAAAGAATCTGCTCGGCGTTGTGGCCTCATTGATATCCTCAAACGTATATACAATTCTTATAAGAAGTCTTTGCTAGGTCTTCGGATCGTTGGAACATCCAAAGTACAGAAATCGTTCCTGGGCGTGTATCTGCGACTGCTAAGTTCGCTTGTTTCTAAGCTGACTCTGAGGTGTGAGAATCAAAGCTTTAACTAAGAAATAAGTCGCAGATTTCGATAGACATTTAAAAAAGCCTCATAGTCTGTTCTGAAATTATTTTCATGTCATGCTGCGTCCTCCAATTAAGTTCGTCCTTGCCTCTTCGTTTGCTGGGGTCTTCTGGAAACCATTGTATTTTCCAATAGTAGAGAAGTCACTCTGACACAAAATCTAAATTCTGTATATTTAAGCTCGGATAAACATTACTCCAAGAGTAGGTAGAGAGCCGGACAAACTGGTCCTTATAGGCCTTCGAATGTGTAGTTGAAGTCGACATAAAATATGTCCTCGAGACATAAGTAAAAAATTACTCAATGAAAAAGATAATAGAACTTTATGATTGGTTCGAATAAATAGCATTGCCTTTTGAAATTTTGTAATCATAAACAAACAAAAAAAAAAATATGTACAAGTCAAAAACAAATACTGACCCTTTAAACTTTTAAAACATTTAATATTAAAAGTGAATCAGTTCTTTAAGATTAAATAAATTGTCAGTGCAGGCTCCAGAACGACACGACAGAGACGGTGACGATAACTGATCGATGACAATATTATTGATGGTTTTATATGCCTTCAGCATGAATGGCAATGAAATTGAATGATGACCGCCTTGCCATCGAACTCACTTGCATCACATCCATGATTAATTTTCAGGAGGGAGTAATTCAGCTTTTACTTGCTCCTTCTGCAATATTATCGATTACACTTGTATACATGTAGAGTAGATATATAGTTTGGTACGTCCTATTGCTATATCCAGAGAACCAATAACATGCAAAAGTAATGGTTGGAGATGGAGCTTTATAGTCCTGGTTTCCAATGTCTCAACTCACCCCCAGTAATCAAATAAAAATCCAATGTTCCTTTTTATACAATCCTATTGGAAATCCAATAATCTCGAGGAAGGGCGATGTATATTTCTGCTTGGTCCTGACCTGATATCATTATCGTACAGAGGTACTTCATTTCGTACCTGTTGTTACGGGTTTTTCGTTTAATTCTCTGAGCTTCTTTTCGGAACGAATGCGAGATTTCCAGATGACAGAAAGTGGTTGATTTTTTTTTTTTGTTCGATGATAAGAGAAATGGAAAAATAAAGCTGTTTGTGGAAAAGTTATTACGCATTAATGATAGAGTGGATATTATATTTACAGTTTTTATCAACACAATAAAACTTTCGATTATTTTATTGAAAATGGTGTTCAGCAGAAAATTGTTAACCTTGCATTTTCTCTATGCTATATATATATATAGTTAAGAAAGAGTTATCTGAACTGTACTTATTGGCCTGTTTTTATTCTTTCCCATATACTGTCACTGCTAACATGTATTAAGTCGAATGCTCGTCGGGTATTTGGTTCTACACTCGCAGCTACCCAGTTGTGTCCCGAGTTCAATAACGGAATAACGAAGAAGAGTTTCAATGGAAGTTGATGATATATAACTGTTGCAAGAAAGAGCCATATCTTTTGTCGTTAAAGCGTAACATACCCCTTATGCCACTATCTATGAGTGGCACTTGTATAGAAGAAACTGAACAGCTTTCCATTATCGGTATACTACCTTCTGTGGAATGATCACATATTTGATGTCGCCAAAAACGCTGCGAAATGCTTAGGTTTCTTACGACGATGCAAGACATTTTTTTCTCCCAATGATCTGGCTGTTGTCTATAAGGCGTATATTCGTCCAAAACTAAAGTACAATTCTCATGTCTGGGCAGGAGCTCCTGTAACTTATTTGTATCTCCTAGATCGAATTCAGAAAAGGGCCTTAAAAATGATAGGGGTCTGGAATATAACGGAAACATTTGTGTCACTTGAACACCGACGAAATGTTTCTTATTTAATCGTTTTTTTTTAATAAAGAGTACTCCGCCGAAATAGCCAGTTGCGTTCCTCCCCTGAAACAATTCAACCGAATACTAATGAGTTCACAGTTAAGTACAGAGATTTTGTTTTTAACCGCACTACACGTATTTGGAATGCTTTATCCGGCTCTGTTTTTCCCATCCATTTTAATCTTCAAGCATTCAAAACCAATGTGCATCGGTATCTCCTTTCAACCCCTATCCAATTTTCCTAAACGCTCGTACTGTGTTAATCATATAAAGGGTATTCATAATCTCTTAAGTGCGCGCAAAATATATAAAAAAAAAAAAAAATATCATGGGCTCTGTACCTCGGTTACCGAAAATTACACCGAGTTGGAAAATGAAAGTACTTAATAAAGAAACAATCTTTGGACATTTAAAGCCATGCAAGAAACTATCAGTTATTGTATTGTGGATGATTGAATCCGATGACTTCGAAGAGTAATGGTCCTAGCTCTGTATCCTTGTGGTGTGTATTTCAGCTTTGATGCTGGATTGCTGACTGGCTATTTACGATATTAGCATAAAAAACTATCTGGAATTATATAAGTAAAAACGTCTTTTTAACAGAAAGTTTAATATAATTTCAGTCCCAGGTGACTTCTTTGGATGGGTTCTGTTGATGATTTTGGTATTTCTTTTACCTAAGTGCTGAGTTCTTCACTGTTGGCAGGCTCAATTGGATGCAAAAGGAAATGGTAGAATTGCTCTGAATCGCCTAATCAAGTATAATGAAGTGTTGAGTATTTCCGTGGTCCAAGACTGGTGGAATCATAGATACTTATCGGGTGATACCTCTTGATGTTGTTAAAGGCATCAAGACCCCATTTGACCATCTTAAAGCTTTTACTTTTTTTTTAAGCGGTCTGGTGGTTGTTTTTAGTAGTATTGAGTTCCGTCTGGTGAATTCTATGAAGAAAATACTGTGGTGGTAAATACTTTGTATTTTAACGGTAAGTTGTGTAGAGTGCCATGAAGTCGTTTACATTTTGTGTTACCGCAGTTTGGTGGTGATAATAAAGTCCAAACCATTTCGAAGCGCATCAATCTTCTTATTCTTAAGCTTCCTGTATGGAGATGGTGGTATAGGTAATGATGGACTTATCGGTTTCTTTTAATAATTTTTCAGTTTGGCAGTGTATATAGCTTGCAGCCATTTGGAGTAGCTTAACTAATTTCTGCCTGGGCCTAATTGAAAATAAATGGTGATGACTGCGACCATAATTGATCGCAATTATAGGACTGCTTCTTGGTCCAAGTCACTGCTGAATGTTGTGTAGATGGCATACTTTGGTAAACCCGTTTGCAGTTACTAGAATGCAGTCTAATGCTTAGACAAAAAGTGTTGTCAAAACGTATATAGCAGTTCTTGAACTTTCTATTAAGGGCTTGAAGATCATTCTTGATGTTTTTGGTGTTGCAGGATAATTTGTCTAAATGCTAATGACTACCAGGGGTTCAGAGATTGAAATTTACTATTATAAACAACTTAACGCAGTTTATTGTTGCGATTTACAGGCTGCATAGTTATAATATAGTGTATCTCGCTCAACACTTCAGCATTTCGAGCCATCTTCAACAATGCATGAAATTCGGTTCTCGATTTGTTTCAGTTTTGATTTTCGTTTCTGATTTTCACAACGAGTATTTGCACTTTTTGAAGGTAGTCTTTCTACCATATAGTTGATGACACTTCCAAAGCAATCATCACTTTTCGGATGAGAGAGCATGATTTTTAATCTTTCTCTTATTCAGGTAGGCCATGACTTTTTTTAAGATGGTTTTCCTTGAGTTAAATTGCTTCCTCTTACAAAGTCTGCGTATTACAGCGATATTTAAAAAAAAAATTATTGATGCCATTCCTGATATACTGGTTTTGCGTAGTTGACCTTAAATTGATCAGATGAAAAGATCAAAAAGAAATATTCAAAATAGTACAGTAAAGCTTTGATCAATGGGTAAGTCTAATCCTTGTTATAAATCTTTATGCGAAATTTCTATAAAACAAACCCCAAATATAATCAAAAACATATCTTATTTATTTAATCTATTGATATAATATTACAAAGAAGATTACTGCGCTGAAATTACTGCATACAAAAAATAACACCTTAAAACCTACCTTATTTATATATATCTCAGAAACAAAATAAAATCTATTCTGATCATCTTTTTGAGCTCTTTAAATAACCAACTTTATTCCTATTAAAAAAAAAAAACACACACACAAAGCCAATAATAGTATTCCTTTGCCGAAATAAATGAAATTCAGTAAAATAATATCTATTTAAATCCAATTTATCTCATACCATATTACAAGACTCTATATCTATATAAAGAATGAAATTCCATTCCAATAATACCCCAGGCACTCAATCAGATACCAATAATCGAACCACCACATCCTGTGATACTGAATTTAAATTGCAAAATAGAAATAACTGCACCCAACCGAATTTTCATTCGATCAGGAAAATTTAAGGATATACCTTTAAGGCCCAAACATGTGACATCACACGCACACCAACAAAATAGTTAAACCCACAAAAGAAGATATACAATGAAGTTAATATAACCGCCTTTTAGTTACAAAAGATACATCGTGGTATAAAAAAAAATATTTGTTCAATGGAAATTCGAATGCGAACCCTTAAAAAATAAAACGAGAATAGATACTCTTTGAACGTGACACGTTGCCGCACGAACATATTCCAACTTTTCTCCAAAAGCAACATCTTATAATAGGACTCGAGTGTGCTCCATTATATTATTGAGATCGTTGGGAGTGCAGTTAAAATGCAGAAAATATATACAGAGCACATACATAAAAGAATACCTATATATGTATGTACTTATTTTTTTATACTTTGTTTTTCATTTTTCCGCTTGTTTCTTCGTCCTTGTGAAAGAAAATATACTAAGATAAGACTTTTTTTTGGATTTTTGTTTTATGTCATGAAAATAAAAATAATACTTGTCTTTGACGTACGAAATTACATAGAAAAAACTCTTGGATGCAATAAAGCAGAATATAAAAGGGCACCAAGAAAAATAGAAGAAGATCAAAACAAAATCCCGAAAAACAAGTTCTAATTTGATTTGAAAAAAAAAAACAAAAAAAAAAAAAAAACAAGATCCCGCAGGACAAAAACCCGAAGAAATTTACTAATAATTTTCAAAATGTGGTATTTGTCAATACCTTTTTAAAAAAGTGTTTTTTTTGACAAATTTGCCTGGTAGACTGGTAATACCTTAAGCGATGAAACGAGGTCGGCTAAGCCCCAGACTGAGTACGGAAAGGGAGTTAAGATCACTTGAACCTGCGAATCGGGACACTCCCCAACTAACAATTTTATTTGTATAAGGTCCAGTTTCTTAAATTTAATAAGCTATTACTTCTATAGTGTTGTCATAAGGCTTTTTTATGCATATTAACATTTTTTCACGAAATATTTTAAATAATAGCTTCTTTAAGGCTTTAGGGTGAACAAATTCACAAGCTTTATGAAGGTTTGAAATAATCTGCTTTAGTAAGGCTGCTATTAGGCCTGCCAAAGTTAGTAAGCTAACATGTCAAAAACTAAGGCTTTTGTAAGGCTTACTATTGGAAGTCAATGCAAAGGGTTTCTATAAGAAGTTAATAGTTTCCTATTGACAGTTAATCAGAGTTCATACAATATCTTCTTTAAGGCATTCGGGCTGAAAAATTGGCAAACTCTATGGAAGGCTGATAATCTACAGGCGCTGTAAGGCCTGTCGAAGTTAGTAAGATAACATCTGAAAAATTCAAGCTTCTTTAAGGCAATTTGGAAACAAATTTCACAAGTGGGATATTCTTATTTATTTATATCAAAGTAAGTTCATTGAAGTGTAAGAAACGAATCCCTTGAAATATGAATAATTCGTGGAAAAAAATAAAAAGATCGGGAACGTATCAAAGAACGTTGAAAAAAAAATCGCGATTCAATTTTTAAAGCAGCCTCTGAAATTTCCCAAGAATTAAGACGAACAGCTCTGCAAAGAAATCAATTGGTTTTTACTTCTGGATCCATTGTGGATCAAAATACATCGGCCATTAACGATCCGCAAGAGCAAGATATTCTTGTGCCAGAGTTTTCTCCACAAAGAACTAATAGTGCCAATTTAGACGACCAAGGTAAGTGTTTTTTAGTTTGTATTATATTCATACGCATAATATGCAGTTTTTTTTTTAGGTATAGATCTAAGCTCAGATGTTGCTCCTGCTGTTTTAAATAACAGTGCATATAATGAAGATGAAACATCAAATGAGGATGTCTCTGAGATGGAGAGACATATGATGTTCAGGTCGCATTTGCGAGAATGGGCCATCCAACATCAAATAACCCACACGGCATTGAAAGATCTCATAAAAATAATTAACACTGACATAAAAGATGTGTTGCCAGAAGATCCGCGAACTCTTTTAAGAACCCCTAAAGAAATTGTTATTTCCAAAATAGGTAACGACGGATCTTATTGGCATCACGGTTTCAAAAAGTGCCTCCAATATATATTTCGAAACACGGATGAGCCAAAAACGATTTCGGTGAATATAAACATGGACGGGTTACCTATTTTTAATAGTTCCAAGGTTGAATTTTGGCCCATTTTGTTTAACATCACCGAAATGCCAGAATTACCTGCTATGGTCATTGGCATATATTGTGGAACTTTACCCGATCGGGTACTGTTTATATAATAAATCGAATAACACATTTATCTTTAAAAATATCAACACAATCTATACCAGCATAATCATCACAACCGATGGTGGTGATATTTCATCAGCAAAGGATATAAAGCCAAAGCATTCGCTAACTACTTCTAAAACAACTTCAAGTAAAATCCGTCATTGAAATCCATATTCCTTTCCTAGAAGAAGTCATAATACATCTATATCCTATGTGCTCAAAAAATTCAGAAAACTTTCCATATCGGCGACAACAACCCCTCAAGAGACCTTTTTGAACTTATTTTTCTTACCAAGGCTAATTTTTGTTTGTTTTTTTTTTTCAGATTCAAAAAAATAATTGGGTAAGTTGTGTTATTTTAAGTTTATTAGAATAATATTTGTTTGTATTCATTGTTTTGCTTATATTTAAAACATTTATATATTTAACATTTAATTGTATTGTATTTGTTTTAAGTTTTTGTGGCGAGAAATTAATTGTTTTCCAATGTTTTTATAATTGATATCTTGAGGACAGTAAAGCCTTATAAATCAAAAACTTGTTCCCGTTAGTTAATTTCCATTTTATGAAAACAAATTCCCTTTTTATTTTATAAAATAATTCCAATTATGAATCAAAAAAATTAAAAGTGCAAGACTTTTTGGTCTAAACATGCCATATAATGGTTCTTCTATTGAGTTGGAATATGCATGATTTATGGATATAGGGTGATTTTCTGAAAATGAGTTTTGAATTGATTAAGATGTATAAAACTAGCTGTTACCCGGTGCGTTGCTGCCGCAGAAAAATAAGGGAGAAAGCATTGGTTTTGAAAGAGTATAGGTAAAAATTATAACCGTATTGGTCCTACATTTTGCCAAAAGCTTTTAAGCTTAAATATAAGAGTTTTTGAAAAAGCTACCCCAGCGCCATCTTTGGTATAATTTACTTCATAAGTTACTTCCTACAACATCAGCTATTTGTCAGTGAAGGTCTCGGCCCAGTAGTTTCTGATCGGTTCATATATACGAATATGCAAAAAATTCGACCCGAGTGGCATTTAGGGAGCCTATTTTACCCGCTACAATATTAGCTATCAGTCAGTGAAAGTCTCGTCAAGATTAGCCAAGACAAACAGACATACAGACAGACAGACAGACAAAAAAATTGTTTTCATATGCGTGTAGTAAAATGTTATTTTGACATTACAAACATATACTCCATTTTTATTTATGTGTATAGATTAAGTCTCAAAGTTGAAATTTTAGATGAACGGACAAAATATCCACAGGAGTAATTTCAAAGTTTGTGTTTTCAATGACAAAGTGTCTCTGAGATGCCAAACCTTAGATCAGAGAAACCTTATACCGAGTACTGTATACAGGGTGATTGGTATAAGGTGCACCAAAAAGCTTGAGCGTGTAGGTGGAGTTAAGACAAGAAAAAAATCGTATGGGAGGGGGGGGGTCTATTTCCCCCCGTTTAGGCGGGAGGGGCAATTTTCGAAAACATTAAATTAAATCGGAAAAAAAAATTATTTAAAAACAGTGAATGATACAAAGTCTTGTTATATTTTTTTGGAAAATCAGAAAACTACTCTTTTATTTAATTTTTAAATTAATTTGTTTAAGTGAACAGTTTTAAAAAAATTAATTTTCAAACTCAAAATTTTGAAAAAAAAAAAATTTAAACTAATTTATTTCAAAATTTTATGTAATTAACTATTATTTTTATTTTCAAAATTCAATGCTCTTATTAATTTTTAGTCAAAAACAGAAAACCGGATGCCAAAATGTATCTTAGTTTATGAGAAATTAAAAAAAATTAAAAGTAAAAGTAGTAAGTAAAGTAAAAAGTTAATTCGTTTTTTTTTATTATTTGATCAAAATCGGATGGTATGTAATAAAAAATAAAAAAGGGATAGTTCCCTAATTAATAACTGACCTGAGCAGGTCAAATTTGAAAAAACCAAAAATAAAAGTGTTTTTCTTGGAAAAAAATACTTCTAGTTTTTCTTAATTTCTCTAAAACTAAGCTACATTTTGGCATCCGGTTTTCTGTTTTTGACTAAAAATTAATAAGAGAACTCTCCACTACGGAAGAAATAACCAAAATCCTGCATTGATGCTACCCAAAAAAAAAAAAAAAACAACTGGAACGGAAAATATATCCAACTTTCTCCTGAAAAGATCACATCCCTAGTCAGTGATGATCTTACATGCAATCATCCTCAAGACATGCTACTTTTGCAATAAATGAAAAAATGCCAAACTGCCCCACACCTTCCCAAAATGATCAAGATACTAGAAGATCTAATACTCTAACAGCTCAACACTTTTTGCAACAGTTTTTTTGCTGAACAACTCGTCGCCCTAGTATTGAAGTCCCATAAACGCCAAATTGCGTTTTTTGAACTAGGTATGCAGTCTTATGTTTTCGGGTGCGCTCTTTTCAAATCTGTTATCTGTTTGTTCCTTTCGCTTCTAATTGGTGAGATATTTGACGTTAACGAAAAATGGTTGGCACATACGTCAAATTTCCCAAGGAGTTTATATTACGTTTTTAGTATTGAAATGCCGTATGTTTTCGACTTTTTGACGCACGTGTATGGACCAAAAAGAAACTGTTGATTTTGGTGGCGTATACTTCAAACTCATTTTGAACAAAAGTGTAAATATTTTTAAAACTAAAACATGCGGAAGTTTTCTGATAACAACTATTAAAAGAGGATTTACAAACAGATACTGTGTAAAAAAATTAAAAAAATCCTTCGGTCAGTTTTTCCACACTAGACTACAAAACCTTTAAATGCGATTTCCCAAAAATGTAAAAATGGCGTTTATGGCACTTCAATACTAGGTCGACGAACTGTATAATGATAGCTGCCATACAACTTGATCTCACGTTTAGCCCATTTTTTTGATATATTTCGAACCATCAGAATTTAATAAATTCCCGCAGTTTGCTGCAAGGGCAAGTTCGTGCAACCCAGTCGTGCATATTTTTTGACTTGCTGTTGCAACTCTTTTCCGGATTGATAATGTGATAAAAAACACTTTTCAAAATAATAAACTTAAAAAAAAAACTATTAAATTTGTGAATTTGTTTAAAGAAAACCACCTAAATCCTTCATTACTTTTGATTTTGGAAGAAGAAAACCTCGCAAGTACCAAAATAATGGTAAGTAGTCATTTTACCAAAGTTTTGTTACTATAAAAACACGCAAAAAATTAATCAAATGCTATAAAAGGAAATATTAGATTTGTCAAAAATAAACAAATGCTAGTAAATTGCATATTAGAAATCACTGATCTGCACATTTTACAAAAATGGATTTACGAGGTGTGCATCCTTAGCCGACGCTATGCCATTTTATTGGTATCCCAACTAACAATTTAGCCTTTATAAGGTCTAAACTTTAGAATTTGGCTAGCAATAGCTAGTATAGAGCTTGTATAAGACAAATTTTCGCAAGCCACACATTTCAAACTTTGAGAATTAAAAAAAAGCTGATAAAAGGCCTTTTAAAGGAAGTTTGACAAGCTCTATACAAGGCTTATAGATAAAGGTTAAAAATAGCCTGTATTAGGCCTTCCGAAGTTGTTTACTGATAATTTAAAAGAAAAAAGCTGCTATAAGGCTCACCACGACAAGTTAATGCAAACGACTTGTGAAAGGCTTGCATATAAATGCTTTATACGAATTTAATTATTGTCCCATTCGAAAATTGATCCGAAGTTTATTCTGGGGAAAATATACCCTTACAACAAATGAAATTATTGAAGCGCTAAACCGGGAAAACTGAAATATTCTGATTTCCCCGTTTCAACGGATCGTTACAAACCGCTGCTTTGGAATCATAACGTTTCTGTCAGTTAAACATTGAAAAAGAAAAACTAATTATTTATTTCGAAAACATTCATGTTGATGATTATTATTAAAGGATTTGAATTTCTTCCGTAAAGTCAGTCCTGCTCAGACAACTTTTTTGTCCGCTAAAGAAATGTTTAGTCAATTGGCAGGTGCCGGCGTCAACAGTTTCCCTATTTAATAGTACCTGGAATCTGGATGTCCCGCTTCACCACATGAACAAATATTAATTCTGATTCTATATAATTATGTGTGTAGTTATAGTCTAGTCCCGCTCAAGCAATTTAGTTGCTCCGTTTCAGGTGTTTCCGCAGTCACCATTGAATAAGTTCAAATTCAATGCAGTCACTTAGCTATAATTGTCAACCGTTTGCATAATCAATACCAAGTTCATATTGGCTCAACAAAATATTCTTTAATAATTTATATTTTGTGCGATGGGTGTAATTTCAATTTAAATAGTTTACAACTATTATAACCAATTTATCCCTCAGAATTTAATACCTCTTTTCTCTTGGAAATAAACACCGTAAACCTTATATTCAAAACAGAAAGAGATTAATTATTTCGCTCTTGTTCTAGCTAATGATGTGAAATAAATTCATGTAAAATTGTGGCTAAAAGACTCCCTGTCATGATGATTATATGTATTTGTTCAAAAACCAACAAAACACATGCATACTAATCCGATAACACTGCTGTAATATTGTTGAGAATACAATTCATAAACTCAGGTTTAATTAATCTAAGATGCTTCATGAACATTGCAATATGCAAAGCGTTTATAGGTTTAAAAGGACTTAGTAATGCTTAGTGTGTATGACATGCTAGTGTATATCACTTACATCCTGGTAGTTTTCCTTTCTAATATCATCATTGTGCTTCCTTAAAAGGACTTAACTTACAATTGAATCCATGTTTTTGCTTTATTATCTAATAAATTGATGATTCTATCTTGGATGTATACAGTGGATCACAGCTTATTTGATACAGTGCTTTTTTTTTTAAATGAAGGGCATTGCAACTTAACAACTATGAAATATATCAAAAAATATAAGCAATTATAGAAACAGGAACTCAGTTCGAAAAATTGCTGCTTTTGTGAATTTGAGTGCGTTTAAAATGCAGCATATCATCGATTTGTTCATGAAAATCGGGTGCACTAAAAAGGATGATATGCACCAAACAAAATATGCAAAAAAGAATTAATAACAACAGTTTAGAACACTTGTTACAACTGTATCAAATAAGCTAGGCTAAATTTTGTCGATGCTTTCTTTCGTTTTTAAGTTATTGCAGCTCAACTTAAAAAACAGGCACTGTATCAAATAAGCTGTGAGCCACTGTATATGGTATTATAGACTTACATTCAGGTATGATAATTAATGTTCTAATGTAAATTTGTTGAACACAATGATGTTGTGTTAATTTGAAATATCGTTTGTTGTAAAAGGAATAGCGTGTTTAAAGCGGATATGACTCATTATACATTATTATCTAAGTTATTATTTATAACCTTTGTATAAACAGACAACTTGCAGAATTTTTTATTAAGTAAAAACATAATGAAGGACTTACGTAGAAAATTATATCCTAGTAAAAGGTATCGGCTTTTCAGAGACTTGGAAAACATCTTGATGTACGAAATGTTAAAGAACAACTCAGCTAAAAATCAATTTAAAAAATTCAGTTAAACAGTGTACAAGGAAATTGAATCTGTATTTAAAATATTTATTAATGATAGCATTTTTTATAAGTTGCGTTAATTAAGAATCTACAAAAAAACTATATCATTTGTAAGCTAATTAATTGAACTCGATATCATAAACAAACATTAAATAAGACGAAAGACCAAAGCATAAAGCTTTGGTACAACGAAATACTAGAAAAAACCTATAAGATGTTTAGAAATTTCCATTGGAACAAAAGAATTTTCGGGGATTCGTCTTGGATGAACCCTTCTTAATTGTTGAAGACCCATCGGAAAATATTGAAAGCGTGCATTTTCTCAAACCATAATACCTATAAGAATCGACATATTTCAATGATGATATGAGGACATGGTTTCAACTGGTGCAAAGAAAGAATCACTTGGTTAATTATGAAAATTCCTATATGAATAGCGGTTGACTGCTTAAAAACTCTTTGATCAATGCAGCTATGGTACTTTTTCTTTCGAAAAATAGAAAGTATAATTCCAATCCAATACAAGTCGTCAATTATCAGTACGGTATTTGAAAAGGTTTTCAAAAGAGGATGGGATAGGACAAGATCTTCTGGAATTTGGATTAATATTTAGTCTAAATTAGTCGCTCATATTCAGTTTAACAAATTTTTAAGACAGAATACGGTTACACCAGTCTGGTTTGTCTGAAAAAGGTTTTTAAACTAAATAGTTAGAAAATCTCTTTATCGAATTCTCTTTTCTTTTTCTTTAACCTTAAAATCCAATTCCTGTTTATGTCTTATGATAATATAAAGTAATTGTAGATGATAAAACGTGCCTCTAAATAGTTTACAGACGTTGCAAGAAAGAAGCAATGGTAAGAAGTGCGCCCACCTTAAAGCATAGAGTATACGGAGAGCATGTATCGAGAGTTGGAAGAAATATACGCACCGGCTACTGATGCAAACCAGGCTCTTTAGGAACTGCGACATGCCAATATTAATAAAGGCGCAACTATCTTTGAAATTGAAGAGCAAAGATGGAAAAATTCCCAGGAACGGGAGTACTGCGACTGCGAAGGACTTTTAAATGTTAAACATTAAACTAAACAGTTTCCCAGACGACACTTCCAACAAACTACGATGAAGTGCTCGACATCGCAGTCGAATAAATCACTGCGGCGATAAAAAAAACTCCAAGAAGAGAAAAGCGATTGAGCCAGACAGTGTATCGTCTGAGTTCTGGTAAAAAATGGGATACATCGGGATTAGATAGCTCACGGTTCTCATCTCCTATATCTTCTTATATGATTGGTCCTTACAAAGGGGAGTTCCAGAAATCTTTGTGCAGATGATCATGGATATGTATGAGCATGTCAAAACAAATGTAAGATGCACTGTAGGAGTTACCGAAAACTTCCCAATCAAAGTTGGTGTACACTGGGGTGGCGGCAAAAATTCGGTTTTCGAAAATGGGTCATCCTTTGCAGATATTAAGATATCCAAAATTTGAGCTCGATAAGATAACTCTAAATGGTGGAGATAATTGCTCAAAGTTTCAAAAATCTCGTTTGTGTTGTTTTCTTTTTTTTCTTTTTTTTATTTTTTTGTTTATTAAAAAATAAAAACAGATTTTAGGCCATGCGTCTCATCGAATAAAAAATTGTTAAAAACCCTCAAATCATCGAGTTATGGCATCAGTATTATTTTAATTTTAATTTTAAAATTAAACCTGAAAGAAATCAGAAATAATTTTCATTAGAGAAGTACTTTTTTGTGGAAAAAAAAAGGTAGAATTCCATCGAAATACAAAATTAAAGCAATTTTTAAAAACCCTTTATCAAGAAAAACAAAAAAAAAATGAAAAAACACGTTTTTTGAAGTTTTGAGCTATTATCGGCACCATATAGAGTTATCCAATCCAGCTTAGATTTTGGCTATCTGAATATCTGCAAAGCTTATCACTTAAGGGGGTTGCCCCGTAAAGAATTTGACAAAAAAACAATTCTTGGAGCGTTGCGGTCACTCTTAGTGTACACCAAAGAAGTATCTTCCTCTTTATTACAGTCATATTGACTATCTACTTGAAGAGAAGGCGAGAGACCAGAAAATAACTCTGTTGTTCTTTGCTAACGACCGATGGAGCCATCATAAGTGAAAATGATTCATCCTTGCAACGAGCACTTGGTGTATGGGTTGACGCTTTAGAGGCGTGAGAACTCTGCCATTTTCTGTGTACAAATATTATGAGAGCAAATTGACCACAACTTAGATGAAAATGCTTCGCATGACAGAAGGAGTAACAAAGCAAGATCGAATCCGAAAAAGTCTTATTCACGCTATAACTACCATTGTTGGTAAAATACAGTGCGGCAAACTCAGCTGGTACCGTCACGTACTTATAGGAGAGACGATGAGAACCCCCTCCAAAATTCACTTTCATACAACGGGTTCCTGTACACAATCGCCGAAGAATTGAAGGGCCAAGAATTCCTGGAAAAACAAATGCAGCGAAATTATAGTGTAAAAAAAATAACCGGGAAGCTTGCCGATATTTTCTGAGGTCAACCCGACGAACACCACTAGCAGATCAGTAGGTGAAGTGGAGATGTGGGAATGGTGTGATCCCATTCGATTTCATAGCATGGTCGCAAAAGGCGAAGGAGAAGATGAAGATTATAGGGAATTTTCTTCAGCCAAATAGAAATTTATAGTTCGTTTATGGTTGGTCTGATATCCCATAGTTCAAACGTATTAAAACTCTGTTATCTCATTTACTTATGTATTTGAATCATTGTTTTTTTTTTCGTGAATTGGTTAATCATCAAAATGAGAATTACTATGCGTCTACATTGACCTAAGCGTGTTTTTGGAATTGATATGATGGTTCTTCTTCACTAGCATACAAAACAATTTATTGAACTTATTTGCCTTAGAATTTCAATTGAATCCAAAGATTTTTACATTCTGAATGTTTATATTCCTCCTAAAAGTCCAGCAGCAATTTATTCTGAGGTCTCCTTAGCTTTGGATCATGTAATTGTTACAGCTGGCTTTAATAGTAATATTTTACTGGTGGGTGACTTCAATTTGCCTAACGTTAATTGGATCCCCTCAGAAGACGAGTCCTATTTTGAAGCATCCTCTACTTCCTCTCAACAGGAGCTTCTTCTTTTGGATAATATTATTTGTACTGACTTACAGCAAGTAAGCTGTATTAAAAACTTAAAAAATCGAATTCTCGATTTAGTCTTTTCATCTGACGCTGCTAGTGTTGTTGTGGTAGAATCTGCCACAGCCTTATCTAATATAGACAGCTACCATCCTCCCCTTGATATATTTTTGGATTTGAGCTGCCATTTGCTCAATAACACTCAGTCTCATGACTGTTCATATTCTCTTGATTTTCGTAAAGCTAATTTTCAATTACTTTATGATGAATTAAGTTCCTCTGGTATTTCAGATATTTCTTTAACTAATATTGACGTTGCAGTTACTGAATTTTATACTATTTTCAATAACTGCTTAGCAAAATCTGTTCCTACTAAACTCTCTAAAACTTCCCAAGTTTCACATCCATGGTTTACAAAGGAGCTCACATCTCTTCGTAACAAAAGAAATAAGGCTTGGAAAACTTATATCAAAAGTCTTTCTAGTTTGGATCATAATGTGTATATTTCGCTTTTTGAGCAGTTTAATAACCTTTCTAAAAGTTTATACTCTGACTACTTAAAGGAAATGGAGGTTTCATTGAAACTTGATCCAAAGAAGTTTTGGAATTTTGTAAATTCAAAAAAGAAGTCTGACGGATATCCAATAAACTTTGTTTATAATGATTCTTCGTTAACGAGCTCTTCTGATATCTGTAATGCATTTTCAAAAAATTTTAGTAACTCTTTTATTGACACTCGTGTTGATATTGATGTCGAGTTCTTTGAATATTTGCGTGACTGTCCTCAAGTTACTTTTAACAACGTTCCGATGGAACATGACAAAATTTTACATTTTCTTTCATTGCTAAAAGATGACTACTCTCCAGGCCCAGATGGCATTCCTCCAATTATACTAAAAAAATGTAGCTCCATTATAGCTTTTCCTCTTCAACTTCTTTTCGAGCTATCCCTTAAGTCGGGGAAATTTCCCAGTGTATGGAAAAAATCATTTATTACACCCGTTTTTAAAAAGGGTAGTAAGTCTGACATAAAGAACTACAGACCGATTGCCAAACTCTCTTGTATTCCAAAGCTATTTGAGCAAGTGGTTTGTAATAGTATGACGTTTTTCTGCAAAAATATTATCTGTAATCAACAACATGGATTTATGCAGAGGCGGTCAACGGTAACGAACCTTCTAACGTTTTTACACAAGTGCTCCAATGCTTTGGAAAACGGACAGGAACTAGATTGCATTTATACCGACTTTTCAAAAGCTTTTGACCAACTTTCCCACGACATTATAGTTTTTAAACTTAAGGCCTTTGGATTTCCTGCTGGATTTATTGATTGGATATATTCTTATCTTCGAAATAGATCCTACCAGGTGAAATTCAGAAAAACATTTTCAAACCCTTTTACTGCCAACTCTGGAGTACCACAAGGAAGTCATTTAGGTCCCATTCTTTTTATTCTTGCTATTAATGATGTAACATCATGCATTCGCAATAGTGAAATTCTGGTTTTTGCTGACGATATGAAGATTTTTAAATCTATATGCTCAAGCGGTGATCGTGTGAATCTGCAAGCTGACATTGATAGCTTTTGTACTTGGTGCAGCAAGAATGGATTAAACCTTAACCCAGCGAAATGTCAAACTATGACTTTTTCAAAGAAACGAGTACCAATCATATTTGACTATAATATTTCACAACATACATTGTGCCGTGTTGTTAGTTTTAAAGATCTTGGAATCGTCTTCAATTCAAGTCTAGATTTCACAGAGCACATCAACTCTCTTGTTAAAAAGGCTAACTCAATGTTAGGTTTTGTAAAAAGATGGTCCAAAGAGTTTCAAGACCCTTATGTTACCCTATCTTTATACAATTGTTTTGTTCGTCCGCATCTGGAATACGCATCGCAGGTATGGACTCCGTTCTATGATGTTCATAGATCTAGGATAGAGGCAGTTCAGCATAATTTTGTTCGTTTTGCTTTAAAAGGTCTTCCCTGGACAGATCCTTATAACCTTCCACCTTATGAACACCGAATTCAGCTTCTTCACATTCAGTCCTTGTTACAGAGGCGTGTAAATAACTATATAGTTTTTATCCACCAACTTCTTTCGGGCGCATTAGATGCACCTGATCTACTTACTTGTGTTGGACTCAATTATCGTGGGGGTGCTCACCATCTGCGTAGCCTTGAGCTCCTACATTGTCCACACCATCGGACTAATTACGGTATGAATGAGCCGCTTACCCGCATGTGCAGGCTTTTCAATTTAAATTCTAAAATTATTGATTTTAATGACAATAAAATAAATCTTAAAAATGTACTTAAAACCAGTGCTCCACGCTTTTAGTTCATGTTTTATGTATTTTGTATTGTTAAAATATATGTTTTATTGTATTATAGTGCTTGTGTTATTGTAGTTATTTGTTTTACATTACTAACAACTAACACCAGCACTAAGTGATGAGCCAGTGGAACACATATAATGTGTTGGCAAATCTTTGTTCATAAGCTGAAGCTTGCTCTAAGCTCCTTATGAACAGGATCTGATAGTGTAAAAAAAAAAAAAAAAAAAAAAAAAAATAATCTTACTTTGTCCTTTGTGAAAATTAAAAAAAAAAACTTAATAAATAGGAATAACACCTTAAATGCAACTTAAAATCAAAATATCCATATTTACTCATATAAAGTTTGCTTCCCTTCAATTAGCACTAACTTAACAAGATAAGGTTTTATTTTAAAAGTATCAAACGAAGAGTGTCCTTTTAACGAGAATAATAACATTCTACAAATGCAATTAAATCTGGTTAAGTCCTTCTACTCTCTGCTTATGTATTTGTAAAAAAAGGATATGAAATTTTCCACCTTTGAGTGTAGATATTTGCAGCTAATCCAATCACCATTCATTTCATTTTCCAGTGCGGTATATTTGTATGAAAGGTTTAATGTTGCAACATAAAGCTGTTGACTTACGAAAATTACTCGCACACGAAGCGCATTTTAAAAATGTTTTTCAGCAAAACAAAATATTCCCAAGGTAGTCATGATGGTTCAAACACTCACACGCACTTCAAAAAATCCTTTTATTCTTAAGCCGTACGTATAACTGTATATAGGAATATGTATTTTAACACTTTTCCACCTGAAATAGCTTTCTTCTCTCTAAATAGAAGTGATGATACTAAGGTAGCCTTTTAGCTGCCAAGCAGCAGCAGCAAAGCAAAGGAGCAATTAAAAAGTAACCCGCACCTTTTCTCATAAGAAAAATACACTCTCAACCTATCGTTCACGTAATTTCCTTAAAGGTATTATAGCTAAAGTCATTCGGTAGCAAAAGTTATCCCTTGCTGTTTGGATTAATGTTTTGTCCCATTTTTCGTTTTAGCAACAGGAACGCAAGCAGGGCACATAAGCAGAGAGGTTTGAAGTAAAACATTAAGAGCAATTATTTTTTAATTAAATCCATAAAACGATAGATATATTTATGAAATTAATTTTTTGTTTACCAAAATTCACCCTTTTTGGTAAAAATATTATATGGAAAACATTTCGAGAAAGGTGAAAAAGTTTAAACACATCACATACACATATGAAGATATGATAACTAAAGGTGTGTTCGACGAAAAACTTCCATGTGTTTATGTCTTATCATCATTTTAGGTAGAAAAGGCTTTTAAGTGACGACATTATATTTTTGTTTGCCTTTTACTGCTTGCTTCCCTATAAAGTCTTAATTTATAATATTCGAACAAAATGGCTATCATTTTATTTAAGTATTCAATTTTGTATGCCAGAAGGCAGAAATGTTCATTAGGCTTTTTCTGTATCGGGATGAGATAGTGAAGAGGTAATTTTCATTTTAATTAATTTGTAATTTTTTTTAGAGGGAATGCCTATAGTGCAGGGGTTCCCAAAGTTTATTTGTATCACGAATCATTACTACCTAAAATGATAATACAGACCAGTCCGTTGCAGAGTTCTCCAGCCAATTATTTTTGATGGAAAATGTCCTGTTTTCAGTCGGTTATAAATTTGATTGTTTTAAAACTCTATTGAGTATTTAATATTTTCAATTTAAAAAAAAAAAAAATTAATTAAAATTAAAAATATTAAAAATGAAATTTTATTAAAATGGATCGTTTTTTTTTCGATAAAAATAGAATTATCATGTTTTCAAAATAAAACTTTTTCTAAAATTAATTTTTTCAAAATAATTTTTGCAGTAACTATACTAATCAAGTTTAGCAGTAGGTAGGTACTTTTAAAATATTAAATTTCGTTAAAATCGATTAAGCCGTTCCAAAAAATCTGTATCAAAAAAGTAGGTAGGCACTGGTTGCATAGCAGATCCCGTTAATAAGATTTGCCCAAAAAAAAAAAATTATATCACTGTTGCCAACAAATTGGTCATATAAAAATATAATATCAAAATTGATCGGATTTTATTTCGAGAGAATCAAATTATCTGTAACACTTCTTTGTATGGTAGGTACCGTTAATTAAAAATAAAAATGTTTCTGGACAAATTACTCCAAAAATAACTTATAGGTATCAAGTTTAAAGAAAATCAGCCTAAAGTGCCTTGCACATGAGACGCGACCAGCGAATTGCGAATTGCGAATGGTCGCGGGTTTTGACATTTTATTGACATGAGAATCGTATACACGCAAACATATAAATTTGAGATTAAACTCGTGCGAATTTTTCATTTGCCGATGTGTGAAACGCGTCCTGATTTTGTGGATTGTGAATTCTCGTTCAACAGTTCGCTGAATGATGTTGTTGGTCGTGGAGAAAATATTAAAATGAACAATTTTCTAATCGAAATTAATTTCTGTGGTGTTTTGTGTTAATATTTTTATATATTAGATCGTTTATTAACTTCGTCAATAAGTGAAAATTAAAATTAATCGATATTTGTTCCTGAAATTGCATTAAACCATTTAAGGGCCAACCGTAATAGTCGTAAGCAAACGAAAGCTAATGTCATAGTTCTAAGTCAAGTTTCCTTAAATGCCGCCATTACCTTCAGTCGACCATAATGGTCGAACGCACACGCAAGCCAATTTCACATGTATTTGGCTGGCTGTCAGATTTACGTAAACTGTGCTCTGGAGCGCTCTTTACGTACGGAGGCAAAAGTGAACGAAAACTTGCCGAAACTGAGCAATCCGACATTATGTGCGCACTATACAAATTCCTTGTTCTCGCTAATTTCGTACGGCACAGTACGTACTAATTCTTCTTTTATGGTTCTGCCTTTATTCGCATTCTCTATTCGCAGCTCATATGCAAGGCCCTTAACTGTTTTGGTCATGCGTGTCGATACAGAGAGACAGACTGACGGATAGAATTTCAGACCAGAAACAAATCAAAATTATAATCATTCTTTATTTAAGGAATTAACGTGAAACTTAAATCCAGATGTAAATTATTCTTTGGTTTCGTTTATTTCCATAAAAAGTTCATCTTTTCTAATTGTTGCTTCCTTTAGATATCTTTCTTTCTTAAATATGCATTATTTTCTGTGAATAAACAATATTAAACTTGGCTAAGAAATAAGTAAAATGAATAATTAATTTTTTGATTTAATTAATTTTATATCTGGATTTAACGAGTGAAAATTTATATGCTTTAATCCGTTTATAATACAAAAAAACATATTTTTACCCAAGTTTCACATTAAATTGTTTTTTAGTTTCGTGTTAAATGAACTATATTTTTGCAATAATTTAAACAAAATTTTAAAAAATCACAAAAAATGTAATTTATATTTTTCATTGATTATCTAAGACTTTAGGTTAAGCCCCCCCCCCTCCCGAAAATAAGTCCTGGCTACGGGGCTGGGGAAGGTTGCATAAATTCGATCATTCGTTTAGTTTCATTACTATTTCGTTTCCTTATTCGCCAGCCCTTCTCTTTCCCACTTTTTAAAAATAATTCTTTCTCAAAAAAAAAAAAAGAAATCTCGAATCTCGACACAACCTTTCTGAGTGGAGAATTGCTGTTAAAAGTTTTACTTTCCAACGTTTCCTTTCTCTCAAATTTCTTGCATCACGTTGTGATGTGACGTGAGTTTATTTTTGTGTGTGGCTACGAAGTGTGCACTAATGCATAATGCAATTACCTCATTGTGGCCAGGCACTATGTAAACGTGAAAAGGATCGGTTATACTAATCGACATTATATTACCATCGCTAGAGTTAGGGAAGGAAGTAGCGCTTGTATTCGATAAACTATCAAACCACCAGTGGACCAGTGCTTTTTTGTCATCAGATTTGATTGCAGTAAAGGGGGTCATTTCCAACCAAGGTTCGAAAAACATATTTACAAACTATACTTAATTTGTATTATATGCAAGTTCGGTTTCAAGTTAGTGTGATGCTTGAGCAAAAGCGTGGGTGGTTTTGAAAGTCAATTGAAATGTGCTAACAAATATTTGGCTTTAGCAATGAAGAAAATTTCAGATTACAATATAAATAACATTATTTTCGAAAGATTTTGAAATGGGTTTCGCGCAAAGATTCGTTTGTTCAATGACTCGATCCACGAACAAAAATTGCCAAAAAAGCTTCCTTTTTTTCATTTTTTTTATTTATAAAAATGATTGTCTTATTTATCATAACATTTCGAACTTGTATAACATTTTTTTATCTGACCAAAGTCAAAATTGATGAATGCTTCTATTCAGAACAACTGAAGAAGCTTGCGTTTCAAATGATTTTTTAAAATTTTACCTGCGATTTTGTAGTTTAAATTTTTTTATGAAAAATCCAAAAGTTGTTTTCAAAAATCAAAGTTTTTGTTTTTTTTTTTCGTCAATTTAACTTAAAACAACTTTCTCACTTTTCATAACATTTTGGGCTTCAAAAATGCATGTAAAATTTGAAAAATTCACTCATAACATTTTGCCATCTGATAACAGAAATGTTGGCTTTATATACCCTATCGATGATGACACTATTAAAGTGTGAAAGTAAATTTTTGGGGCTATTTTTCAATTTAAAGTCTTATGCCATTGTTTTTGGGCGATTTCCGGCATTGCCGGTGATATTTTGCAAGCAAAGATTAAGCCGTGAGAAACACAGTAATGTAATAGAAAATGTATGTAAAAAAAGACAATTGTAACAACACGTCTATATTGCATAAAATTAGATTTTATGAAATATTTTTGGTAAACCAACCATAATTATTGTTTTAAAACTTTTTCTTTCAGAGCAGGTCGATGGAGCGTTTTTAATTTGAAATCCTGGTAGGAAATTCGTTCACAGCACTCACCTGACTGTCGGCCATAAATATAACGTTCTTCGAAATATAATATCTTAAAATGATAACATATCTATGTTATTGTTTCCATATATGTAGGTAGCTTTTTTTTCGTGAAGAAATAAATTTTTGACATTTATATAAACGCTAGAGTCTTCAATATCCAAAAAGAATAGTTGCCAGCTAAAGATCCTGAAGAAAAGCATTGAAACCATCCCAATTTGCATTCTTGCTCTGCCAAACATAATTCCGATTCCAGTGCAAAGATACTGCGCAGCAATTTCTTGGATGCAGTTGGATAAACGCATCAAATTGAAATACTGTACAAATTTGGAATTCTTTATTGACGTGTTTCCATGTTAAGCCGCAAATGAAGGAATTTTTTCGGTAGGCATTGAAAATATAAGTTTAATTTTTGTATTTTTATCTTTTTTAATTGCATCTTATGTCGAATTCCTTTGAAATAAAAAGTTGACTTTTTTCGGACTAAAGTCGCTTTTTTTCGGACTAAAGTTGCTATTTTCCGAAAATCATGATCCATAGACAAAATAAAGTTGCTTTTTTTCCCCTCAGATCAACTTTTCTTGAATCTCGATTTGATAGCAAGATTCACACATATTTGCACACATACTTAACAGATTTGATTTCTTATGTCAGACGAGCCGTTTAATTGTGTAGTTTGGTTTATTTTAATAGATTTCTCAAATAAAATAATTTTAAAATAATCTATTGGACGTGAACCTTGTTGTTAATAGTGCAATATGTTATAAAGTGAACTTAAGTGAATTGTTTAGATCGCGTCTATAAAATATACACCACACAATTACAGAAAAAAAGCAACTTGGTTGTTTCAACATCCATAGGAAGGAAAAAAAGTCAACTTTTCCGATCAAATCTGAAAAAATCTAAGGAATTCGACATTATTAACAGTAGATAGGTATAGGTACATGTCATAGAACAGTAATTTTTTGATAGCGATTATATTGCTGCACTGATTTTAACGCAATTTCATTCTAAAAGTTCTCCTAAGCTTAAATAATCCTGCAATCAAAAAATAAAAAAAAAAATACTTTCTTAAAAGTATCCCCGCCGATAACACAAATGTTACTTGCCACAAGAACGAGTTCATGCGACTCAGTCAAGCCCTTTATTCTTTTACGCAATTTATTTTCATTTATGATACTCTGCCATTTTCATTCCCACTCTCCTTTCAACACATTTTTTCTCTTTTCTATACCAATCGCGATATGCCTACCGACGTTCTTTTTTAATTATATTGAATCCTAAATTACCTATATAGGTAGACACATCAGCTATGTAAACAAAATAAAATTCTCCCACTCCCACTCATTTCTTTATTTTTAACTTAACTTACCAATACATGATAATTCTTATTCAATGACAAATAATAAGTCTCACATCAATCAATGCTTCTTACCTAGAAATAGAAAAAAAGAAAACCAACAAAAATTAGAAAATACAAATCAGGATTTCATTGTGAATCTTTAAGTTTTTTTTTATTATAACGGCAGATAATCTTATTACAAATATCAGATAAAGAAAACAAATTTCAAAAACCACCCCATCATACAATTTTTTTTTTTTAACTTTTGGTCTTTTTTTTTTGTAATATCTATTTATTACCCTTAAACATTTATTTTTGATTTTTCAAAAACAATATCAATGTCTTTGTGAAGAATTTACATTTTTCAATTGTCATTCAGTTTTTATACAACAAATACATAGGTAAATAAAAAAAAATTGACAACTTAAAGGATCTTATGATTATCCACTCTTGAATAATGTTTAACCTCACAATTTCAACATCAGCAAAATTCATCTCATTTTTCTTCATTTTAACATTTTAATACATAATCTTTATTTGTATTGGTGTGAAGGATCTACAATGAACATGAACACTGAACACCCCCTATATCTATTATGGGTAAATTTTATATTCTATTCACGATTTCAATACGCCAACTAACGCTATCGGCTAAGGTCAACAATAAAATTGAAAATATCGAAACAAATTTATACAAAGAACACCACACCACATCACTATACCTAGGATGACTTTAAATTCAAACGCGCAAGGAAGAAAATAAAATTCCATATACCACATTTCATTCTCACACCAAGAACAGCAAACCACACAAACAAAAATTAAACCCACGCACCCAACCAATCAAACCAAAAAGGGAATAGAAAAACCCCCTGCAATTTTTATTCACAAGGAACTTATCATCAAGAATTCTTTCTTTTTTTTTTGCATCTAATTTGAATTTGAAAATTGACAGGGACGAGAAATGGAGTGTCCTTTCATTTTAAATGAGAGACAATATAGTCTTCCTCGTTTGGCTTATTTCTTTTTACTATCACGACAATGTTAAGAAGAATAAAAAAAAAACTTGGAAGAAAAGTTAGTCGAAATAAAAAAATTGAAATTGAATCATTTGTCTTTGGTGTTTAGGCTTTCACATATACTAAATATAAAGGACATAGCCAAAAGCCAACAGGATGCGAAATTAATGGCACAAAGACTAAAAAGGCGTCAATTTTAAAATGACATCTGCATTAGACACACAAAAAAAAGCCATCATCATTTTGGTCGCCCACCAATTCCGTTCATAAAGAAAAGAGTTAGAAGGTCCTTTTTCTTTTGAAGAAAGCATTTCCATTTTAATATTAAACATTTTCGATGATAATCAAGAAGTGATTTCGATTGCCTTTGTGATGTGTGTTTGCCCATTCTGTGGAAGTTCTTCAATCACAAAGTGGTAAGGAACAAATAATAGAAATGAAATTATGGTAAAAAGGATTTCAAAAATGTCATTGATATCAACTAAGGATTTATTTTTTTCATTCCTCCCCTTTGAAATGTAGAGAACCAATTGTCACCCTTGTCTGGTGTCAGAAATCATCACTAGGACACGTAGTATACGATAAGCAAGGACATTTCTTTTTTGTAAATATATATGTATATATAAGCTCTTTCTTTACATTATTGTCTTTTTCTTCTTAACTTTTACTGTTAAAGGAAAGTGAATTATTATAAGCGAGTCCTTTTCGCTGTCACTTAAGGTTCTAGAAAAAAAAGGGGTTTTATTGCGTAGGAAGAAAAAAAAAGATACAAACTTTTTTCTTCTTAATGTGGTGTCAATGGAGCCCCCCTTCGACTGATGGGTTGGGGAAGTAAAATTTGACGAAGGAGCAAAAGAAGCAAATTGCATGAACAAAACCAAGGATTTATTGGGATCCATTTTTTCGACAAGAAAGTGTAGGTAGATATATATTGAATGCCAATGTGAGTTACCTCTATAGGTAGGTTACCTAAACCTAACATACTTTGGTAAGGCAAAGGCTTCTTAAGCTGGCTTATATTTTGTACAAATTAAATTATGTGAAGCAGAAAGAATTTTTTTTTTTTTTAATTCATAAAAAGGTTTGATTTGGTTTCATGGATTTGATAGGATAGAACATTAATAGACAAAGTGAGTAACGAATTGGCTACATCGATATTAGTTAATTTGGTTTGAGTTTATAATAACAATATAGAAGGGTCATTCTAATTTGAACTTTTTTAATCACAGCCTTTATAAGAATTCAAAATGGAAGGGATAGGCGGTATTGAAATTTGGGTATAGCTTTTGAAAGATTAAAATTCATCGAGTTGGAGTTGGTAAGTACGGTTGTTGTGGTTGTTGTACTTAATCAACTTTTTACAAAGTTTATCAATGGGTTTCATTTTGAATCATGAAAAGTTTTCTTTTTAATGACAAGAAAAAAAAAATTAAATGCACGACTGGGTCGCACGAACTTGCTCTTGTATAGCAAACTATGTGACTACAAAAACTTAAGCTTATTAAATTCTGAAGAAAGTTAGAAAAATATAAAAAATGGACTAAACGTGAGATCAAGTTGTATGGCAGCTATCATTAAACGGATCGTTATCAAAAAACTGTGAATGTCATGTTGTGCTAAATGCGTCAAGTTTAAAATACGTACTGAATTTAAAAAGAATCGGCTTTGCCGTTATCAAGTAAATTTGGTGTTAAATCTCCGTTATGTGCATTTTCAGCCAAAAACAAGAAATGCAGTTATATTAAGACTACTGCAAATATAACGTACCCCAAAAAGTGTTATATACGAAAATTGAACTGAATCCTTCAAACCGTTTAAGGTGTAGGTCGGTGCACAGACATCCAAACATACGCACATACGCACATCCGCACATCCGCAGAGACAGACCGACGACGAACGGCATGACGAAACCTACTTTTTGTAGGCTTCTCTAGTATCAGTCAGTTTTGATTAAATTTGACGGATTGACAACAAGGTGTGCCAAGGTTAAAGATTTTTTTAAATTCTGGGTTGTGTGATTGAAGATTCTCGCCCGCCGGCACGATCTAGTAAAATAGTAAATCAAACAATAAAACAGGAGAATGCCATTGTCGAAAACATTCAAAAATGTTTCGCGAAACCTTGCAAATTCGAAAAAATTCTGTTATAATACAAGACTCACTACCAGCACTACCAGGCAATTCCACTGAAGAAGAAGAAGAAGAAGAAGAAGAAGAAGAAGAAGAAGAAGAAGAAGAAGAAGATGATGAAGAAGAAGAAGAAGAAGAAGAAGAAGAAGAAGAAGAAGAAGAAGAAGAAGAAGAAGAAGAAGAAGAAGAAGAAGAAGAAGAAGAAGAGAAGAAGAAGAAGAAGAAGAAGAAGAAGAAGAAGAAGAAGAAGAAGAAGAAGAAGAAGAAGAAAAAGAAGAAGAAGAAGAAGATGAAGAAGAAGAAGAAGAAGAAGAAGAAGAAGAAGAAGAAGAAGAAGAAGAAGAAGAAGAAGAAGAAGAAGAAGAAGAAGAAGAAGAAGAAGAAGAAGAAGAAGAAGAAGAAGAAGAAGAAGAAGAAGAAAAAGAAGAAGAAGAAGAAGAAGAAGGAGATCGTCTCTTTTTAGTTAAAAATATAGCTTAACTTTTCGTACAGACTGTATTCGCACAAGTAGATAAATTCAAAATGAACCTTATACCAGCAATAAATGTTTCAAAAAATGGAAAAAAAAATACCTACATGAATAGTGGGAGTAGGTATAGTGAATATAGCTAGATTCACAGCAATCGCCTTAGTTTCTCTAATAGCTTTCGCTATATCAACATACCAAAACCTACACAAATATAACTCAAACGAACTGTGCAAAGGCAAACATAAAGCATGAAATTGTGCACACAAAAAAAGACAAGAAATTATTGCGGTCGAGACCTTTTAGCTCCCAGGCACAGGCACATGCCACTATATAGAACTAATAATGATCTAAAGGTAGGCAACAACAGTTGAATGAGCTCAAGTACTTATATGGCATTTGTTTACTCAAGTATGTGCCAAGGATATGAATGCGCTAGTAAAATAAAAATTTTAATTATTTCATTCATTCTTGCCAATAATTTATATAAAATAAATATATTTTTTTATTTGAATATTATGTCTTTCTATCTGAGAGAGCTTTAAGCTACTTAAGAAGGTAATCATCGTTTATTTATGACTTATTATTTAACACTAAATTGCCCTGGGGTTATATCATCTGAATAAATAAAATAGGGATGTGTTTTGGATGGAATAAAATTTTTTTGTGAACCTCACTTTACCGTTAACATATCGTTCTACCTCGACATCCGTATATATAGTGTGTGAGTATAGGAAAAGAAGTTTTTTTTTTTGTCAACTTGCTGTGTCGACCTTTTATGCGTCTATTGTGCGTCAGGAGAAGTCAAATTTACACACATATCCTTGCATAATTTCAGGATGAAACATTAGATACATAAATTCAGGTGAAAACATAATATAAAATCCTTGATGGCATATAACGGCTCAACGAAGTGAATATGGCTACAGATATTATAAAAGACTGAACAGCAAGAGTATCTATAGAAGAGAGCAGTGTTGCAAGAATAATGGCTCCTGGAAGTATGCAAAAATGTTATTAATTTTTATGTTTGTTAGCCATAAAAAGATATTTATGAAACATTGAGAAGGTTGTTGTGCAAAAATTATTTGCGGCCGAGTTGGCAATAAGTCAAAAAAAAAAGTGTGTGTTTTTTTTTTTTTTGTTAAAATTTGATGTTATGCGAACATCTTTTTTTTTTAATATACATTATAGGTCGTGGTATAGTCACAGTAATTTAACTTCAAGTAGAGGGTATCCGTTAACGTAATTTATTTTACGTTTTTATTGTATACTCTTTTTCAATTTGTGTATCATTAAAATTATTTACCGTTTATTTAAAAATATAGACTAAGGTACAAAAAAATATATATAATAATTTCCAAAGAATCTCTTAATATCTCTGGGGCTTATGATTTGTTGACGACGACGTGTCTCCTTTATGTGCATTTTCAACGTCGTCATCGTAGCTATATGGGTCTTTTAAAATGGTAATTTAATTTGAATGACAATGTAGATACAGGTAGAAGTTCTCTTGCATGTTCCTGCAGAGCAGGAAATAATGTTGTGGTCTGTTGAGGTATTTAAGATATTTAAATTGTGTTATAGAATTCCAATTAGAAGACAATTTATAGCATTAATAGTGATTGATATTTTATGAAGAATTCACCATGATGTGTGTTAAATTAAAGATATAAATTTTGTAGTTATGTTGTGGTTGACATAATATTTAATCTAAAATGTTAAATGGGTATGGGATACCTAATGAATATTAGATTCAAATTTATATACGAATATTTCTTAAAACTTTTTTTTTTTTTTGCAGATTTATTAATATGAAAAAGAGAAGAATTTTATGACATGACTTTTGTGTGAATAGGATGTTTCTTAGAAATATAATTTATAACTTTTAGTTTAGGAATTAATTAAAAAGCATCGTAAATATTGAGTTTATATCAGGATATATTTAATACAATTTTTCGGAAATTTCAATGTGCATGATGAATTGAAATGTTTGACAATATTAAGTGTCAAAAGTTCATAAATAAATATTTTAAAAAGAAAGATTCTATCTATGGAGAGTGGAGACCTTCAGTGCAGAACAACAAGCGCTCTCATCCACTGTAACGTCCTGTCGATGATAAAGGCAAAAAAGTTCCTAAGGAACATATTATCGTCTTGATGATTAAAACTAATATAAGAAATCAGAAAACTAATATGTATCAAGAGTAAATTCAAGGCAATGGCCATGAAGTAGGTCAGCCCAAGAAGCAATGCACCTTAGTGAAAGTATTTCGAAATTACCCAAAGTGGTTTTAAAATGCTGAAAATACTAATATTTGTGAATACCTGAAGGTTAAGAAGGTGCATTATTAAGAATCGACAAAGGAAACATTTGATAACATAAAATATTTCAGAATATAAATTGATTTTATTGTGGGTTATATCTTCTCCAACTTTATTAAAGTTAAGATTATAGGATATAACATACCTCACAAATTTAGACGAATTTGCTACAATCTATATATTAATACGCTTGGGATAAACTGTCGGTACACTTTTCCCCGTAAGTACTGAACGAATCTTTATGATATAAACATCAAATGAAAGGTATTCTTGCGTAGATTTGCAGACTTAGTTTATTTTTCGCACGTTATATATTTATCCATGAGTAATTGAAGTAATTAATATAAAGGCATATAAACACTTTGATGAACACATTTTTTAGGGGATCAGAACGAAACTCAGATATAAATAAACTTGAAGTTTCATTTTATTCGTTCAAATCTGAAATTTCTATTTCAACGGTGATCTGACGATGATATACACACAATACACAAATCAACAGTGACCCCAAAGCGCAATCTAGGTATGTATAAGTTTTGTGCATTTGTCATCAGACATGCATGAAAAATAAGTATTTGCCATTGCCTTTTTAGGTACGGACTGAACGGACTGGACTGCTGTTTGCACTCAAACAAAATCGCAACAAATAAATAATTATGATCCAGGGGGCTAACAAAATTTTAAGGTGGGTGAAAGAAAACAAATTGTTGTTAATGAGTTATGTAAGTAACCATTCGACAAAAACATGATTTTATGGGTTTTATTTTATGATTTTATTTTATGGAAAATCAATATATAAAATTCACTATTAAAGGCGGTAAAAGAAACATAATTCTATGAGACATATTATGAGAAGTTAGTTTTTTTTTCTAAAAAAAGTGCAATTTTTAAAATATATAATGTATATAGGGTTTTCCAATAAGAGGTGTTATTTTGATATTCAAAGAAAAATGGCATTTTTTGAGATAAATGATCGGGTGTTTATTTCTTTATAAAGAAGAAGATATGCCGTTAATAATGAAGCACAACATCAGCCAAATGGCCGCCACGACCACGCTTACAGGACCATATCCTTTTCATGAAATTTCCCATAACCAAATCGCAAAGTGGCTGCCCTATGTCCTCGATAGCCTCACGAATTCCGTCTTTGAGGTCTTGAATCGACGCTGGGCTGTTGGCGTAGCATTAAAAAAAATGTTTTACGAACCGTCTCTGCCAAATTTTCACCATTTTTATAGTAAATTTTAATAATTTCAATGCGTTGTTGAAGCGTGTATCGTTCCATTTTTATTAATGGCGTAGTTTCTACTTGTCAAATGTCAAAAAATGACAGCTTCAAAAGTGACAACTACCGATATAGCGGGCTATTCAAAATAACACCTTTATATTCCTTCTACCGTCCACCATAAAATTGTTATTAATTAAGCCACATGAATCATGAATCGTGTTTCTGTTGATCAATGTAATCTTTTGCGATTTTTTGAGTGGATTGGATACAGTCTGCCGCCGTCCGTCGATGTCCTTAAAAATATGGAGAATTTTTTCTTTTACGTTCCGAAGCTTGCGGAAAACTTTAGAGAAATCATATTACCAAAAATTCAGGATATCCAAATAGCTAACAAATCACACAACACATTAGCGCCACTCTTCAATCAACTCAAAGCAAAACCAGAAAAGGATAAACGGACGGACGTTATCTACAAAATTAACTGCCTTAGCAACGAAAGCGAAACGTGCAATCTGTGTTATGTGGGAACTACCAAACAGTTTTTAAAACAACGAATGGCCAACCATGAATCAGATTTAAAATCTAACACCATAAACCCGATTATGAGTGTGTAAAAATCCTTCAATCTGAGAAACACGCCTCAAAAAGGTATACTCTGAAAACACTTCACATTCTGAACACGAAAAATAACATGAATAGGAAACAAGACACTCACAGCATTTCATCCGTCTACTGCTCTCTAGCTTGCTGCAACAACAAAATATAACATTCAGTCGACAATACTTCGTCAGTCGAAGTGCTTTATTTAAAAGTTTTTTTTTTTTTTTTTAATTAATTGTTTTTTATTTATTTTGTTTTTTAAATGTTTGATTGTTTATTTTATATTTTTGTTAATCTGTTTTAAAGTAACGTAAGTTGTATAATTATTAAACCATTATGTTCTTACATGTTCTAATTATATCTTATTTCATTATGTGTTAATAAAGATCCCCTGAAGAGGACAGAAATCTCTGTCGTAACGTTGGGAAAATCAATGTAAGCTTTGTTTCATTGTCACTACTAATGACCAAATAAGCCGAAGGAAGAATAAGATTTCATCCTAAATCCACAATTAGAATGTTTCCTTCTATAACTATCGATTGGTTACGAGGAGGTCAAAGGTATATGGAAAATTTTATTCCCCTCAAAGAATTAAACCTTGCAATAGGGTTGTTGAAAAAATTAAAAGATTATTTTTATGAATTTGTTTTTCACCTGTAAAAGTAAAATTATAATATCTATTATTTTTTATTATTTCCATGTTTAAAATAATAAGTTCAACAATTCAATATAAAGAGTTATTTTTTTTTTAAGAAAATTCAATTCTTTTTAAACTTATATAAAAATTTTTATGTCAGATTAACAGTTTTTAAGACGATTTGTAACATAACAAAAGTTATAGAACATTTTATAAACTTTTCCGTGGTTGAAGCGTAAATATCAAATTCACTTCTTACCCCTTTTCCCGCACTGACTCATCTTCCAGACGACAAGACTTAGTAATGTTAACTCCTTAAAGCAGCCTGAATAATATTTAGAATGTATTATTTAGCTACCTGCTGACACACTCTACAATCTCTTCATTAACTGCCCTTACCCCTTAGTATGTACCTAAATGAACTCAAGATCAAGATGCAACCAAGTTTCGACCGCCAGGCGAGCCTAGTTGAAATTAAAAGACTTGTATTGTATTGTTTTGTATTTCGAAAAACAACTTTTCAAATTTAACTAAAATCGCAACAAAATCCTATCGTTATCGACTAATTATATCAAAATTCATCTGATAGCAGAAACAGAAACCACCAACATCTGCAGAAAACGCAATTTTTGTATTGTTTTCATACAGTCACAGACAAATACTTGTTTTTGTAGATTTTATTCTATCTAAAATATAAAAGTAGTAAGTGAGATGAATTACCACTGCCATAGTCATGTCAGTAGCAGATTACTCTCACATTTATCATCCACAACTAAGTTAAAAAAAATCTATGCATTAGTAGGGTAAAATTCGCATTGCCGCACAGTATCGAAATAAAAATTCATTTTTCTGGGGCTTTTCAATGAGAACTAAATTTTTGTTAGAATACTTAACACTAAGGTGAAAAGAAAATGAGTAATTCATAGCGATAGTGAAAAATTATTATATCAAAAATAAGATAGAAAATTCCTTAAATTAAATTATAGAAAAGGAAAAACAAGAAGTAAGAAAAGCAGTAAGGTAAAATAGCTGCAAAGAAAGTGAGTTTTAATAAACTGGCGCCCAACTATTATATATACACATAAATTAAAATGAAGTGCCTCTTTGTAGTGTCAAAATAACGTATTTTTACAAAGTGCACATGAAACCATATGCGTCATATACATATAACAAAACATAAATTAAAAAAAAAAATTCTCTATCTAGTTTGTTTTTTCTGGCTAATCTCGAAAACGGCTCGACTGATTTTGACGGGAATCGGGTCACTTTTTTTCGCATATTTATATATGAACCAATCAGATACTACTGGACTGGTAATCGTTCGAAAAACACATTGAATTTTAATAATTCATAAATAAATATGTTAAATAAAAAGTAATACAACAGTAGGTAATACCACTTTATTCAAAAAAATTAAAATAAAATAATGTTGCCAATGACTGTATACACTCCTTAGAGATGTGATTTTGTCATCTATGTTATAAAAGGGCTGCATTGACCAAGATTTTGAAAGATTTTTCTTTCTAGCCATATCGCTATACCTTGGCTTCATCACTTCACCATTTTTCTTTATCTCGTTAGTGTTCTTTAGAAATTTTTTAGAAGTGTTAGTCGTTGAGTCTTGTGCAGCACTCAACTACTTACTGGCAATACAGTTCTAGGTGGACCAAGGCATTACCAATTAGTTTCTTCCTTTTTCTATAACAAGGCATCTCCAGTTTCGTTCGCCAAGATATGTTGGCTCTTCCACTTGCCTGTACCATACCACCTATTATGCTGTACATCGATATGTCTATAAGTTTATCCATCATTATATTAAGAGGCTGATGTTATTTCAGCAGTCATTTCTGACCAACCTATAGGAAATACTTGTTGTTTGCTTGAATTGACTTTCAATGATTTCAATTTCATTTATATTATGTTAGAAATTGCGTTGACTTTTTTTTTCTATATCATCGCTACGATTAGAGTCAGGATGATTTTTTCTCGTGAAAACAATACGTGTTAGCCTTTATAGAACATTCAATCTGTTTTAATATAGAAAGCTGTAAAAATGTCCATTTACAATATAAACCTACAAATAATAATAATGATTCGATAAGATTAAATGAAAATCATCTTTCTTGCCTCTGTTGGCCTTTCCAGATATTTAGAAAGTCATAAAGCCCTTTAGGACCTCATTGTAATAATTAAAAATAATTGTTTTATTATCAAAATATTAGCCTTTGCTTCATAATAAAATACAATGTTAATAACTTTCAAAAAAAAAAAAACACGAGATCATTAAACTAACTTCATCCATTTTCCAAGTTATGGTTTTATCTGGGATCTCAACCTCAGTTAATGTTGTCATAAACTGAGTTACTTTACTTCCACCCCGACAAGTTTATGACGGTACAACGCCAAAAGTTTTTTTTTTCCATTTTAAGGCGAACATCAGACGCCTAATTTTTGTTTTCAACATGCTTTTGTGTTTCAAATAAGGAAATCTATTTTCAAGAAAGGATTTTCATACTTTTTTTTTTTTTGAAGGGGAATAGAGGGATGATGTTACAAAGGTTCTGCTATAAGGAGTCTGGAAAGTTTCTTAAGAAGGTGTTACCCTAAGCAACTATGTATATAGTATTTTCTATTAGGTTGCATTTTGCTTGAATATACTTCAAAAGAAATGTTTTTGAGGAATGTGTTTCTATGAAGTTAATTAATTCAGTTGGAAAAAGTTTTTTTTTTTAATTCAATAGAACACCTAGCTTTGGTATTTCAGTTATGTACTTCAAACAAAGACGTCGTCATATAGCTGCAGTCGACTGATGCAAACAGTTTTGATACAAAATGTGAATTAGATTTAACAGATTTGTTTATGGTTAAGGAGAAAAGTATTCATTTTCAACGTCAAAGGTAGTTGAATTTAGTACTTGAATTTTAATCTTCTTTCCAAGGTAATTCATTGCTGATGTTTTGAAGCTCGTTTGTGGAAACTTTGGTAACATTAACAAAGAAAGACATAGATACTTGATTAAGGGTTAACTATATGATGGCTGACTTTGTGAAACTGTGTTCGTTTCACCTATGTGATTGAATGTGAGAAGAATTGCGTTATCTGCAAAGTGAGAAGATAGCTATGGCATTGCATGTGCATAAATCATTTGTCATCTGTCTCATTCGGGTTTTTAGTATATTAGCAATCCAGTAGTGCGGTATTGAATAACTAAGTATTAAGCCAGTCGGCAGAGACAAAACATTCCATATAGCAACAGAATATACATGCAATTTTATGATTGGATATAGTTCGTTATAGTCTTTCAGAAGGATGGCGGAATGGTGTGAAGTTTGCGTTATAGTCACCATTTTGGAAATCAAATTTTCTATTGAAAAGATCTTGATAGTTTTTTTCATTCGATGAGCAATTCCTAAGTTATTTGATAAAACGCGTTTTTCAATAGGTAGGTATGGCAGCTAATGCAAACCTCTAATAAGAGTATATTAGACGAAAATCAGCATTCTGTAACAGATAATTAAGGTAAGTTCGAACATTATGGCGCATCTGTGAAATACCACACTTCTTATACTCTAACAAAAATGAAAACGATGCAAATACTTTGGCCTTCGGCAATAAAGCACCAAATCATAATCTTATGTCGATACGACTAGTTTTGTGGATAAAAACAAGAAAACAAAAAAGTTGCCTGGTTTTAGGTGCTTACTTAAAATTTTCTTTATTTTCGACTTTGTGTGTCTTGGTAAGTATATACACTATACAGCGCACGTGTTTGGTGTGAACATTAAAATGCAGAGTACAGTTTCGGGTTAACTGTGTATTGGGGACATGTTTTCGACGAAATGTGAATTAATTTTTTTTTTTAAATCTGTTATATGTAATATGGCGCACGTGCTGTTCGGACATTATGGAGCGAATGATCCAAAAGCTTAAGTCTCAAAAAAAAAATCCGATAAAGCGCTGCTTAAACTCATCGATGGCATCGAAGGAAGAGAAACTTTGAGATCTATCTAGCCGACTAGTCTATAAGGCCCGAATATTTCGGAAAAAATATTTACTCCGGTTTTGTTAAAGATTACAACATAAATAGAGGAATGGATTGTGTTCTTTGTGACGAGATAACATAAATTGTGGACCTACTGTATTTAAACTGTATGCAGAGTTTGGTGCGCCATAATGCTTTTTTTCGAGTTTTAATTTGGTGGTAGAATCATGTATTCGTATACCCCGTAGTTCTATAAAAAATGAAACAAGACATAATTTTACTCGCTCGAAATAACCGAATTTAAGCAAATAAACTAACGAACATTTTACTCTCTAAACAATGCTAAGTTCGCGTGAGTAAATGTTGTTTACTGGAACAACAAAGGAAATGCGTACTTTTTAATAATTTTATCGAACTTTGCGAATTCGCGCTAGTGAAATTCGCTTACATTCGCTAGCACTGCAACCGCAAAAACTCTTAATGGGATATACATACAAGAAAATATGCATGAAAAAAATCGAAAAGCTTTTAATAGTTTTTTTCGTCGGACAAGCCGTGTTTTTTCAATATGGTGGCTCAAGCAAACCTCACACCATCTTCGCCATTTTTTTTCCTAGGCTGAGATAACCACCACAAATTAAGCATACCTGAAATCCGAACCGGAAACATTTAATTTTAATTTAAAATTTGACCGCAAGCTAAGCATTTTACGGAAATTCAAAAGACGGAAAAGGTACAAAATTTCAAATGACAAAATCTCGAACGAAAAAAAATTTTTTTTCCTCATAATCTCAAATGACGAAATCTCGAATGAAAAAAATTCAAATTACAAAATCTCGAATGACACACATTTTTTTTCGTCATAATCTCGAATGACGAAAGTCTCGAATGACCAAATTTCGAATAACAAAATCTCCTACGGCAAAAACCGCAAGAGGGGGGGGGGGGTTGCAGGAAATACCTAAATATTTATCTTCTTATATTATTATATCTGAAACTTCTTTTTTTAATTACAAAAGTATTTCTGCATTCGAGATTTTGTTATTCGAGATTTCGTCATTGGCGAATTTTTTATTCGAGACTTCGTCATTCGAGATTTTTAATTTAATATTTTATCATTCGAAATTTTATTATTCGAAATTTCGTACCCAACCCTCGCTAAACACGTCTTTATTTCAGCATTCACTGCGGAACGATTTCCATTTCCCACACGTTGTTGAAAAAGAAAAATCTTTAACTAGGTCGTGGGAAATATATTTCCGGTCAGATGTTTGGCTGGCAAACCATCTCGAAGTTGCATTTCCGAAACAAAAAGGAATTTATTCGGGTTTTGTAGAAAAACTGACTAAACGGAGACAAGCCCCAAAATGAGCTTTTGCATAATTTTGGCTTACTTATTATCCAAACCACCATGAACTTCAGAAAATATAACGTTTATGTTTGAGGAATTGCTAAGCTGAGATACCACAATAAGTTGTTAAACTAGAGCTTATCCAAACAGGAAATATCTATATATATTTTTTTATTTTTATTATTTCGAATTTTAACATGAAGTTAAGTATTTTTCAGAGTTTCAAAAGACAAAACTTAATACTGGAACGATTTTCGTGGCTAAAACGTTGTTGCATTGAAAAAATGTCAGACTTGGTAACGGGAACCTTAGATGTCTACTTCAGATGTCTACGGTTTAGCCTGCTAACAACACAAAAGCTTTATTTCCATTTATTGTAGTTTGAGGTGCTTTTATTGGTGTTTAAGTCCCACACTATAATACAGTGGTATCAGAGCGCTATACCAATTATTGTCATTTGAGATGACGGGTTTTCAGCTACAACCTAATATTTTTTTTTCTTTTCAAATTCAATCGCCGATGTAAGGCAATTTGTTTAAATTTTTTTCATATTTTCTTATCAATTTATTTCATCGCCCGCACAATATACGAATTCTTGGCAGTCAACTAAAAAATTTGTATATAGTGGCCAGAAAATGTTTTCTATGCATTTACAATCCAAAAGACCATGTCATCATCTCACAGATGAAAATCCTTCGGCAATAATATTATTCCTTTGCATTTTAAGAAAACAATAAAAAATTAAATGCATCCTTTTTATTTTCCTAGCCAACTTAAAAAAAAAACACACTGCAGTACAATATTCTAAGCTCATGGTGTTCTTTTTCAAAACAGGAACCTGCACAGATGACTTTGTGTTTAAAGGGAGAAAACAAGAAAGGATATGAGATGGGTAAAAAAAATCTAAAATTTATCGTCTCCTGTAAACAACGCCAATGAAGTTGGCTCTAATTCAAATATTCTTTTTTTTTTTTTTTTCTTATATTTCGATCACTTATACAACAATATTTTTTTTCTAACCAGAAAGAATGAAAATAAAAAGGACTAAAGGGAAAAAACATAACAGCAGAATGTGAAATGACAATGCATTGTTTTTTTTTTTTTGTTTGTAGATATATTTGCTAAATCCGTATACCACCTTACAATCATGTCCTGGAATAGTCAGAGAATTCTTTGTTTTCCCGGTAAAGAGACTTACCCATAGGCAACTAGTGCCAGTTCCAGCATAGGGAAAGGACGTCGTCGTCATAGATGCAGAACTACAAACGATTGTGTGGGGTGCATTGTTTATTGCTGGGCGAACGAATAGCACCAGATTCTCTAAAGGATCTCTAAATCGATTGGAGGTATCTCTGTGGAACACATAATTTCGATTGCAGATATTACACACACTCGTACATATACTATAAATCCAATGAAGAATTGCAGAAGAAAACAAATGGCGCCCAATGCGGGGCCCTCCAGGTGGGTAAATGCATCGTCTCCAGGATATGGATGTCATTTGTACGAACGTACGGCGTACATAGAGTATATCAATATTGATAGCCAAAGTTTTGTTGTTTGCTTGTGTTCATAATCTGTAGACAGAACGAAAAACTGTCCTTTTACAGATTTATCCCTTCGTCTGCATTCGGGGTGCATGGATTTCCCTTCAGATCCTTGTCAATCCCACAGAGTTGTTGGAGAATGTTTAAAACAGAAATCTTTTTCCTATTGAAATTATTGGAAAAGTTAGACTTGTCGTTCACCTTCCACCTGTACCATCCATTATGCTCAGAGGAATTTATTTATTTATCCAAGTAAATCTCCCAGTAGGAGCAACACACCCAACTATCCGTTCTACGAAATTGCATCAATGATTTTTAAAATTTTTTTTTTGTTTTCTTTGCCCTTAAAATAAATTCAAAAAGTAAAAGGACACATTACAAGAATAGAAGCAGGAAACTCTACCTGTTCTGGAGAAAAATTGATGGCAAAGGGCAATACGAAGGGAAAACTACCATTGAACTGGACCGAAGTATTAAAGCTTATTATCTATTGGATTGGAAATCGATAGAACGGCGAAATCCTTTGGAACTTCCTAAAGAATAGATATTATATCGATGGGTTTTATCTATCGGAAATCTGTTATTATTTTTTCGATTGTTTTCTTATATCTTTTATTTTTCTGTCTCTTATATTTTTAAGAAATACCTATCAATTTGTTTTTATTTGTGTGTGTGTGTGTGTGTGTGTTTTTTTGGAACAATTTGTTCAATTGATAGGAAAGGTAGCGATTTGTATACGTTATGAGTTCAGTGTTATCTGTTAGACATGGATTTCACTTCTATCTTCTTTTTTTTTTTTTTTGATACAAGGATCTTCTTGTAGATTAAGTTTAGGGGATGTCAACGCCATTTAGGGTAAAGTGTTTTCAATTTTTCATTTTGTTTTGTTTTGTGTTTATTTGTTAGGGATTTTTTTTTTTTTTTGAGAATTAAATGATAATGGTCGAGCTATTGTCGGTGATTTGTTTTTGATTCGTGTCATTGCGTTTAATTCTTTGTTTTTTTTTTTTTTTTTTTTTAAATATAAATTGAAACGTGGACAAAACACTAAACTTACCAGATGGAAGTTATTTAGTCTTATGATTTGAACTTTATCTAAAAATGGATTTTTAGAAAAAGTTTTTTGAAAAATATTGGTTATTCTTTGGAGCTATTTGGAATGTTTGCAATTCTAGTTTAATGAAGCTATTTACTTTACTTTTTTCTCTCTTTAATCAATTTAATTTTCAATTCAAAAACGTCATTATGATTTATTATGACACACTATTTTATTTATTTATTTATTTATTTATTTCATTCATCTGTCGAGTTTCCTCTTACAGATTGCTTAAAACTAATATAAACTTAATTCATATTTACATTATTACTTAGGTGTAAAATACATTTCTTTCTATACTTAAATCTAAATTAAAATTTAGTTCATTATATAGTCTCATATATCTTGAGAATGGTTCATTACAACCGTAATTATATATATGTGAGGGAATATAAAACAATTTTCTGGATCTTATATTTCGGCCTGGAACATAGATACTCAGAAGATATAGCAAATCGGGGCATTTTAAATGGTAAGACAATGTATCATAAACGAACGCCGTAACACAAATTACGAGCCGGCGTTTTTCCAAAGAAGCTAAACCAATGAGGGCACATCTGGTTGAGTAAGTTGGCATTTCAGGCAAATTCCATTTCAACTGTCTAACCAAAAATCTGGTAAAAGATTACTGAACCCTTTCAATACGATTTTTTGAGACTGCGTAAAATGGATCCCATACGACTGAAGCGTATTCCAAATGGGGTCGGACAAGTGAAGTATAAACAGCCTTGATTGCATAAGGACTGGAAAATTCGGAGCATTTCCTTTTTAGAAAACCTAGCATTGAGTTTGCTTTAGCTAAAGTAAAATCAATATGCAAGGAGAAATTTAGCTTTGAATCGAAAACTACCCCAAGATCTTTCACTTCCGAAAGTCTTTTTAAAGCAGTGTTTGAAATATTATAGTCATACAAAATGAGTGTTCTTGACCTAAAAAATGAAAATGTATTAAATTTCTTAATGTTAAGTGATAGAAAATTTTGTTTACACCAATCAACTATTTTATGTATATCGCTTTGAACATTAAGACATTCATTCATAGATTTTATTCTGGAAAAAATTTAAAATCGTCTGCAAACAACAAACCAGTTGTATGTTCCAGCATTGAAAGCAATTCGTTTACATAAATAAGAAATAATAATGGTCCAAGATGGCTTCCTTGAGGAACACCAGATGAAAAATTTATCACATTTGATGTAGAGTTCAAAATTTTTACCATTTATCTTCTATCAACCAAGTAACTGGAGACCCACTCAAGAAGAGGGTTGAATGAAACCCGAAGTGTTTTAGGTTTTTTTAAAGCTGCAATATACAAAGGCTATCAAATGCCTTCTCAAAGTCTGTAAAAATAGCATCCACTTGAAATCCTGATTCTAAGGCATCGCAAACATAAACAACCAATTACAAATCCATGTTGGCATGAAGATACAAATTCTTTTATATGAAAATAAATTTTTTTTTTTACAATTAGCTCAAAGAGTTTTGGTATCGCGGATGATTTAGAAATAGCGCGATAGTTTTCAATTTTATGCTTCTGTCCAGCCTTAAAAATAGGAGTTATAAATGACAATTTACAATCATCCAGAAAAATCTCATTTAAAAGAGATATATTAAAAAAATTTTGGAGTGGTTTTGCTAAAGAAAAACATTTTTTAATTAAAAACGAAGGAATTCCATCTGGACCAGGATTTAAACTTGGATTAAGTTTTACAATTCCGTCTATTATATCTTCTATAGACAATGAAAGGTGTCCCAGATTCATATTTGAAACCGAAGTTCGATCACAAAAATTGTCCGAAATAACTGCAGAAGAATGATCCTTGTACAAAGTCTAAAAAAATGAAGCAAACAAGTCGCATGTTCAAAATTTTTACCATGTTAGAAGAGTCGCATGTTAGAAGAGGCTTGACCCTTGTATTCCATATTAGTAAATACTCCAGAATTTCTTTTTTTCGAATTTATAAAAGCCCAAAAGGCCTTTGGATTTATTGCGATTTTTGACTGGATATTCATGATATTATTACAATTTTACGGGATTCTTTTAATCCTGGCCACAGAAGAAATCACTGAAAATAGAACTCTTTTAATAAATAAAACCAAAACTAAGTGAAAATGAACTTTATTGGCGCCTATTCTTAACAATCTGCCTCGTGGTCTCTATATGTCTAATCCGTCTAGAACAATCTGACATTCTCGAATATTAATGTATCGCTGAGAGAAAGAGATGACTATCACTACTCGTGTTGACAGCTCAGAGTGTGTTCAGAGTGTGTTTTTGTTACAATATATTGTTTGTATAAAAATTAATTAAGAAAATCATATTCACGCCGTAACTGACAATATCGATGTCTGTCAATTTCTAATTTAGTTACTTTAAGTTTTTGATTTCCAAAATTAACCATCAACCACGAATTCACCTAAATAAGAAAACACAAAGTTTTCTTCTGTATATTTAGTATGAGTCGGTTTAAGATGGGTAATTTGTTGTGTGTAAATGGTTTTTCGTTTTCCTTTTTATTAGATTGTAATTGACGGTGAAGGACTGGATGGATGAGTTTAATTTGACCATATTTCGAATTATCATTCGGAATCGGAATGGTTTGGAACAACGGGCAGCAAATGATGCGAATACACCTTAGACGAATACCAACCCACAAAAGGTTCGAAAGAGACGGAAATTATGGTCCGCCATTATGTCACTTGGAAGACATGCATATACTAAGTGATTGGATTAGTTTTAAATTGGAAAAACGAACAACTGTGCCGATTTGTAATTTGAATTTTGGAATTTGAAAGTTGTAGTTCGTGAAAATAAATTTTAGCAGTTCGAGCTAAAATTTATTTACAGTTAAAGAGTTATGGCAGTTCGAGCCAACATTATAACTTTTTTATGTGTGAAACAAGTCTTGGGAAGTTAACGCAGATCGAGCTTAAAAACTCTGGGAGATAGGATCCGACGAAATGATAATTATGTAATTATTTTGGTGGTGTTTTGTTTTGGTTTAATTTTTTTTTTTGTGCCGAAAACTGGCAAGTCTTATATACAGTCTTATAACAAGTAACAGAAAAAGGTACATATTATAATTCCAAAGGCTTTCTTTTTATTATTTAAATATTAAAAAGTCAATTGGTTCTATGTTAAATAAATTTCGCTAAAGTGAAGCCAGTGCCATCTAAGTGGTTATTAAAATAACATAAGTTACTCCTGAAAATCTCAGGCATCTGACAGTGGTCGCCTGCGAAATCGGTCAAACATTATTTTTATCGGCCGTTAAAACAATTTTTCTATAAAAAAAAATTACTTGTGCGCCATCTACGAAGTAATTTAAATAGCCTTAGTAACGCGCTACAACATAAATTTCTAGTGAATTTCCCGTAAAAATCGGTCCAGCCGTTCTCGAGACCAGAACAAACAGACCAGACAGACAAAAATTTTAATATAATCAGCCTTATTAGGGAAGCCGACGAATGAGTTGCGGAATGAGTCTTACTCACTTTCGGTAGATTTGATATTAGCGAATCCGCAAGCCATTCGCGGGAATAAATGTCGGTAACGTTGTTCGTAAAATTGGTATTACCGAAAACGAAAGGCATCCGCACCGCATCCGCACTCCATACAAATGTTGGAAAAGCAAATCCGCAGTAAAATTGGTGCGGATGAAAGTGATTTTTATGAAAATAAAGCAGATAGTTAACAAATCTGCATTTTGTGAAACAGAAATAAAAATTTTTGGATCGCCGAAATGCATAAAGTTTTTTGCAGTATTTCTAGTAATTTATTGACAATGGCTGTTTTCGAAAACGTCATCTGCGTTTTTTTAGGAAGTGCAAATTTGATGTCGTTTTTTAGCCAAACCGTGGACATCTTCCTAGAAATATAGTCCCTACGACCTAGTTTGACATTTTCTCTATCCAACAGCATATTTACCTTGTAAATCGGTCCAGTGATTTCTGAAACACTGACGGATTAAGATTGGTCGTTAAAATCATTAAAAAAGGTTTTATTTGCGATATTAGATATTTTACGATACTAAAGTATCTTAGATTGCTTTTCTCGCGTGTACTTGAACGATCCCAATGTCAACTTTCATGAATGAAAGAATACAAGATTACGACACTTTATCATTTTAACTTTGTTGTTGTTTCACTTGTGATGTAATTTTCACTTGTGACGTAAGCACTTTGCCTTCTTTTTCCCTTTGGTTGGGGTAAATTCATAACAAGAGTCCACCATTTAATTGTTTTTCTGTTTGTGCTTACGTCACAAGTGAAAATAACACAACAACAAAAAGATGAAAAAAAACCAAGTGTCGTAATCTTGTATTCTTTCATTCATAGTCAACTTTTGACATTCACGATAATGCAGTTTCAAAAATGGAAAAGTAGTTCGTGGATCGATTTTGCAGCTCATTCATCGGATTCAATAATAGAATTTTATGCGAATACGGATCCACTGCGGATCCAACCGACTCCCGGGGAGTGAAATTTTGCGGATTCAGTAATAGGCATGAATATGTTTTATTACAAGTGCCGTTATATTATATAATATTATGCTTTCATTTATGCATTATTTTGGCATTACAAACACACACCTCATTTTTATTTATGTGTATAGATAAATTAAATATTATTATACTTTGTTCATTTCGTATTTGCACGGGAGAAATTTTTCAAAGACAGCGACTTTTGTCGCAGTATGCACGTATATCAACTGAAGAGATTGCCACTGAAAAAGAAATCAGACACTCAGAATTAATTAATACTGCATTAGAATTATCCTGGGTTTTCTCAGTGCAAACTAAAAACGCACCTTAATATTATTTGGTTAGTAAACAAAAACAACCCATCAGCATGCAACTGCTGGATTATGTTGCTTACATATCAGATAAATTTGCAAAGCAATTGATATTTGATTTAATACATTTTGTATGCCCTTTAGGTCATAACAATCTCACTCAATCGGATGAGCCAATTTTCATTGAAATCATAGCTGATAAATTCAATTGAAAGAATTTTCGTTTTCAATGGGAAATATTCACTTACATCACCCAAACTATGAAAAAAGAAAAATGCGAAAAAATACTTTTGTATGCCAAATACTATGAGTAATAAACTGAGTAAACAAAAAAAAATATTTTGTATCCATCCCTTGGGGATGTGAAAAGATATGGTATCCATGTTCTTTTTTTATTTAAATTTATTTGGCATACAAACAGCATTTTTTTTTTGATTTTCTGTATACACTACTATTATGTTTCCTTATTCATTTTTTACTACTTGAAGGACAAAATAAATCAGTTTTCTTTTTTTAACAAAAATCTTTACGACACAGAAGAAAACTATATATGTATGTATATAAGTATAATATTCAAATTTGGGTTTGTGTTACACAAGGATTCTCGAGATTTACCTATTCAATAGCCTTGTACTTTATATTAAAGGAGATAAAATGAATGTTTTTCTGTGCTATTTTCATTTGCTATAGGCAGACCATTAAAACGAGGACATTTTAGACCAATCTAGCGTTGATGTGTTCGTGTTGGGATGGTGATACATTTTTTTTTTTTTTCAGGAATAATATCATAAGAAATTAAGAAAGATAACGTCCCGTAATGTCAATAACCGCAGCATTTAATCCACACTATGATTTTGATTAATATACCTAACGAACATTCTCTATTCTATATTATGTAATCATTTCTAGTAATATAACAAAATGCTTGTGTGAAATGTACACATAATAGTAACCGTATTATGAATTATGTATACAGGGTGATTGGTATAAGATGCATCAAAAAGAAGGGGGGGTTTATTTCCCCCGTTTATGCGGGAGGGGCAATTTTCTAAAACATTGACTTAAATCAGAAAAAAAAATATTTAAAAACAACGGTGAATGATACAATAAGCCTTGTTATATTTTTTTAGAAAGCCAGAAAACTACTCTTTTATTTAATTTTTAAATTAAGTTGTTTAAATGAACAGTTTTAAAAAATTTAATTTTCAAACTCAAAATTTTGAAAAAAAAAATTTAAAAAAAAATTTTAAACTAATATTTTTCAAAATTTTATGTAATTAGCTATTATTTTTATTTTCAAAATTCAATGCTCTTTTTCATTTTTAGTCAAAAACAGAAAACCGGATGCCAAAAGGTATCTTAGTTTTTGAGAAAATAAGAAGTATTTTTTTTAAAGAAAAGCACTTTTTTTTTTGGTTTCCCAAATTTGACCTGCTCAGGTCAATTAATAATTAGGGAATTATCTCTTTTTTATTTTTTATTACATACCATCCGATTTTAATCAAATAAAAAAAAAACGAGTTAACTTTTTACTTATTTTACTAGTTTTACTTTTAATTTTTTTTTAATTTCTCAAAAACTAAGATACATTTTGGATTCCGGTTTTCTGTTTTTGACTAAAAATTAATAAGAGCATTGAATTTTGAAAATAAAAATAATGTTTAAATACATAAAATTTTGAAAAAATTAGTTTAAACATTTTTTTTAATTTTTTTTTTTTTAATTTTGAGTTTGAATATTTTAAAACTGTTCATTTAAACAACTTAATTTAAAAATTAAATAAAAGAGTAGTTTTCTGGCTTTCCAAAAAAATATAATAAGGCTTTGTATCATTGTTTTTAAATAATTTGTTTTCTGATTTAAGTCAATTTTTTATAAAATTTCCCCTCCCGCCTAAACGAGGGGAAATCGACCCCCCTCCCATACGATTTTTTTCTTGTCTTAACTCCACCTTTTTGGTGCACCTTATACCAATCACCCTGTATAGTCCAGTCATTTTAGGGTTTCACAAGAGAAATTTGAGATAATAAACTGGAAACTCGTATACACCTTCTTATTGGCGTTCTAAAAGTTGTCTAGAAAGTCAACAAAAATCTCGTGTCTGCAACATAAGTTATTCAAGGTCAAAGGTCACAAAAATCAGTTTTTCCAAACAAATAGTACCTATCAGACAAAGTTTTTGCTCAATCAAGGCTTCCTGAGATATTTTAGATAAAAGTAAACAAGTAATAATACAGTAATTTTAGGCAAAAAAAGGGGTCAATCTAGAAATGAGAAATAATACTTGTTTACTTTTATCTTTAATATCACAGCAAGTCTTAATTATGTAAAAACTTTGTCTGATAAAATTTGTTTGGCCTTAAAATGTAAATAAAATGAGTCTTCAAAAATGAAAATCGGACTATTGGATGCGGAAATATCTTTGCACCAAAAAAAAAATTATAAATTTGGCGGCAATTTTTAAAAATTGTGTCCAAATGACCATGATTTGGACCATTTGACCCAAGTTGATTTATACCCCTATGGGTACTACTTCGTTTTGCTGAGTTAGCATGGATGCTAACAGATTTTCTCGAAAAACTGATTTTCGTGACCTTTGACCTTGAATGACTTATGTTGCAGACACAAGATTTTTGTCTACTCTCTAGACAACTCTTAGAACGCCAAAAAGTAGGTGTATACGAGTTTTCAGCTTATTATCTCTCATTTCTAGGTTGACCCCCTTTATTTGCCTAAAATGACTGTACTAATATATTTATACATAAATTAAATAAATCCGATTGCTTGTTTTAATTTACTTTTTAATTAATATAGTAAACTCACCTCTCTCATCAATAACCCTATATAACGAGCTATTTATCTCACGTGGAATGTCGGATGGTAGACATTTAAAAAAACCTTGTAGAGTAAAGCAAAGTCAACAAAGTCCCTATATAGAGCTGGTTATAGTGCAAACATAATTGCCATCCATCAAGAGCAATATGATAAAATGAATAAACTCATAAAAAGCGTTATCTATACTAAGGCGCGTGTTATAAATGTTGCGATTTTCCGGTTGTTGTTTTGAAAGGAGGCTATGGAAAGACGATCACTTAAACGAAAGCCTACTGATCATATCTGCATCACTGCTATAAATCAGATTACTTAAGGACACCAACAAATATAGCTTCTACAAGATGGCAGAAGAAACGTTACAACCAAAATAAAAATCATTTAAGGAAACTTCATTGTGGCTCTTATACTATGATTCCACCTAGCTCCTAATTGCACAATTTGAGACCTCAATTTCAAAATTAAGAAAAGTGTTCACACCTAAATTGAAATGATTTTGTTTGACAATTTTAATCAATAGAATAAGAGAAAAAAAAAAGTTTTTCTCTTTCTGGCCCATGTAAAGCCATGAATATTATTTGTTGACATTTCAAGAAATTGACACCATTTTGTTAGCTCTGTTCATTGAATACATCAAGAATGACATGAAATGAAACGTAATTTCAAGGCAATTTCGTTGAAATTGCGTTTCGTGAGTAATTTCGAAAGTTTTGCTGAAATTGCGCAATTTCATTAGCTGGGAACATAGTAGTAGGAAATTCAGAATCAACGACAGCACCTCCGATGCAAAACAAAGGCTGATTAACTCTGATGTGGTGAGTGGAAACAACTTATTAGCAAGCAAAGCCATTGTCCCATTCTAGAATTCACAATTGAAAATGGCGTTCACCTAAGTGCCATTCCACCAACAACCACAATCACCAATTTCAATCGATCGCAGAACCCAAAACAAAATCGACGTTCATCGAATTCAAGACAGCTTATGACAGAATAATGTATGGATGAGCTCAGTAGAACCATGACTAATCTTCAATCCCGAACAAACTCGTTAATACTATGTTTCCATTAAGCACTTAATCTTGATTTGACCAGATTTATACCTTCTAGATCACAAGATTTCCCATACAAATTTAAATCAAAAATCTTCAAGATTAAAAATTAATCTCTTATAAATCTCGTGCAAATTACTTAACACACACCTTTTAAGGACTGAAAGCTTTCATTTCAAATTCATTTGAGATGTCAACAATAAATTTGTCAATAAATTTATATTTTTGAATTTTGTTATTTTTTCTCCAACTTAAGTACCTACTTAAATTACAGTAATTCGACGGTATATAACAAATTATTAGTGAATTTAGTGAAATAAGTGCATTGTATAATTAATAAATATAATATATCTGAATGAAATGTTGCTGTGTTTTGAAGTTGTAAAACCTGTTGTCAAGTTAATCTTGTTTTAAATCTTTTTGACCGGTGGAAACGCTACTAAATCTTCTTCTCTCAAATCAGGGTTTTAATTTTGGTGGAAACACAGCATAAAATTATGCAAAATGACAATGTATAAAACCCGCAGGTGCAGGAAAATGATTTCGTTGGAAATATTTTCACATGGAAATGAACTTCACCTCTCGTGAGACTAATATTGAAATTATTCCCACGTAAGATGAAAAATGCTTTCATATTTTTTTGTAAATTTGATGTGATGGGAAAAAGAAATTATGTGGATTGGATTAAGTTCACGTAAACTAATTTCACATGGTAATTAACTTTATTGTTGATGGGTATAGTAATTTAATTTTTATTTTTAGTAGGTATAAGTATTCCTACTGAGCGATCAGACATAATTTGTTCTTTTTGGGGAACTAATTTCATTTTTATGTTAAGTTATGTCTTAAGACAGTAATTTATCATTTCTGTCTTTATATTTATTACAGTGTGTAATATCTTGAAATTTTCAAGTTATTGATGGGAAGTGATGGCGGTCAGCCATCAGACGAATAGGGGGAATAACATGTAGCATATGAAAACATGCACGTGCCGTAACTATTCGGGACTGGTGGAAGTGTGATCATAGCCTCTTTGCGGCGGCCGCTAGTAACAAGCCTTTTAAAAAAGGTTTGGCTAATATGATCAGGCTAGTTCCTCAGGTTGGCAACAGGTTAATTCCCTGTTCCGTAAAATTTTAGAATTACGAACCCGACAACAAGCCTCGGAAACGGACTGATCTCACGACGACAACCAACGCAACGAAAACGGCAAAACGATTTACGAATTTTCTTATGGAACGTACGATCGCTCTATAGAGCTCGAGCTGCTCAGCAGCTAGCCGATGCCCTGTCAAAATATAGAGCTGACATAACAGCACTACAAGAAATCAGATGGACAGGGAATGGTGTTTTACAGAAGAAAGAATATGACGTATACTACAGCTGTCATACAAAACACCATGTGCTCGGGGTAGGCTTCCTAGTCAGCGAAAAAATGAAGTCTACCATCATCGGCTTTAACGCTATAAGCGAAAGGCTATGCACCCTTCGCGTGCGAGGCAAATTTACGAACATTAGCCTCATTAACGTTCACGGACCTACGGAGGAGTCCTCAGACGAAGAAAAAGAGACTTACTACGAACAAGTCGAGAGGACCCTCAATGCCTGTCCAAGGTATGACGTAAAAATCATCCTTGGGGATTTGAACGCAAAAATAGGTCGGGAGCCGGTATTCAGGCATTACGCAGGCACCCATAGTTTGCATGAGAACACTAATGACAATGGACTTCGAGTCTTAGAATTGGCAGCATCGAAAAACATGGTCGTTGCGAGTACCAGGTTCCCGCGAAAAGATATCTACAAAGCCACCTGGGTATCACCTGATGGAGTCACTCGTAACCAAATAGACCACGTGTTGATAGACCGTCGCCACTACTCGAACTTGATGACGGTACGAACGTACCGAGGCGCCAATATCGACTCGGATCACTATCTTGTTGGTATGGTCTTCCGAGGGCGGATTGCCTTGCGAAGACGTATTGCATCCGCCGATCAAGTTCGAATCAACACGGCTGCCCTGCGCAATGAAAATGCCAGTAACACCTTTGGTAATGCGTTAGGACTCGCCCTAGAATCGCTTGATTTAGGGAGAGTAAGTCCTGGGGCCAGTATGCTGGGCGTAGATGAGAAGTGGACACGCCTTAAGAATACTGTCATTAGTACTGCCAACTCCATCTTAGGCAGCAGTCGTAGAAATCGGAACGACTGGTTTGATGATGAATGCAAGCTAGCGACTGAACGTAAGAATGTTGCGTACCGAGCAATGCAGCAATCTCATAGAACGCGTGCACGCGAAGAAGAATATAAAGAGCTCAGAAGAATAGAAAAACGGCTTCACAGACAGAAAAAATCAGCCTGGGAGAAGAACTTAATCTGTGAAATAGAAAAAAGCCGAGAGCGAGGTCAGCACCAGGCGCGGAAGTTCTACCAATCCATCCGAAACATGACGCAGTACACACCACGCTGCACATACTGCAAGGACGGAGAGGGAAATCTGATCACCGATCTACAAAGCATACTGGAGCGATGGGAAGTGTACTTTAATGAATTGCTAAATGGTCAACTCACTGCAGAAGTGGAGGCTCCACTGCTTCAAGACGAATACCCTATGTTGCCGTCACCAAGCATAGAAGAGGTTGAGAAGGCTATAGACCGGCTAAAGAAAAACAAAGCCCCGGGAGCTGATGGTATACCAGCCGAATTATTTCAACACGGTGGGCCAGCTCTACGTCAGGCAATTCATGATATTATAGTGCACGTGTGGGAGCGTGAAGAAATGCCAGAAGACTGGCGAAAAGGTATAATATGCCCCATACATAAGAAAGGAGATGTCACAACGTGCAGCAACTATAGAGGTATCACGTTGTTGAGTACCGCCTATAAGATACTCTCCTCTATCCTACAAGACCGGATAACCCCATACGCTAAAACCATCATCGGACAATATCAGTGTGGTTTCATTCCAGGCAAATCAACAACTGATCAGATCTTTACCCTTAGGCAGGCGATGGAAAAATGTCTAGAATTTAACATCCCAACATACCACCTGTTTATAGACTTTAAGGCCGCCTATGATAGCATAGCCAGGGTAGAACTTTACAAAGCCATGAGAGAATTCGGCATCCCAAATAAATTGACACGACTATGTAGGTTGACCATGACCAACGTAACAAGCCAAGTAAAAATAGCCGGATTGCTATCCAGACCAATCAACATCTTTAATGGACTCCGAAAAGGGGATGGTTTGGCCTGCCTCCTCTTCAACCTGGCGTTGGAGAAAGCAATCCGTGACTCTGGCACGGCAACAAGAGGGACCATCGTCAACAGGTCCAGCCAGATACTGGCTTACGCAGACGACATCGACATCATCGGAAGAACCGAGCAAGCTGTACACGATTCCTTCATCCAGATCGAGCAGGCGGCACAAAATCTGGGGCTGCACATTAGTGAAGGTAAAACAAAGTACATGGTGGCGTCGAATGCGAGAGGAACAGTTGGTCAAACAATCAAGGTAGCGGAGCACGAATTTGAAGTGGTGCAATCCTTTAAATACCTTGGGTCAATAGTAGCAGCCGATAACAATATAGAAGAAGAAATACGCGGGCGGCTTCTCAAATCCAACAGAGCCTACTACAGTCTGTCAAAGCTCTTCAAATCCAGAAATCTCACCATAACTTCAAAACTACTGCTGTACAGGACCATGGTTCTGCCAGTACTCACATATGGATCCGAGACTTGGGTGCTTAGCAAAAGGCACTCTGACCTCTTAGCCGCGTTCGAGAGAAAAGTCTTAAGGAGAATTGTTGGCCCCATATGTGAGGAAGGACGATTCCGGAGACGGTACAATCATGAATTGTACGCAATCTACCTTGAAGCAGATATAGTGACAAAAATTAGGCTCGGTAGACTTCGGTGGGCAGGGCACCTAGCTCGCATGAGCGAAGAGGAACCTGCTCGGAAAGTTCTTTGTGGTACATTCTATGGCAGACGACAGCGTGGTAGACCATGCTTGCGCTGGAGAAATGGCGTAGACCAGGACGCCCGGAGCCTTGGGGTGCGCAACTGGATGGCGTCGGCTCGAGACCGGGATAGGTGGAGAGACTTGTTGAAGGAGGCCAGGACCGGACCCCGGTTGTCGAGCCGATGATGATGATGATGATGGGAAGTAATTTCACACGACTTTTAGATGAAACTATTTCGCTCACTTAGTGAGAATTTACTTTAATAAAAAAAGAAATGACTTCCCCTAAGTGGTCAAGTTCATTCATAAAACTTAAATTTAAAACTACATATCTACACATAAATAAAAATTAAATGTCTGTTCGTAATGTCAAAAAACTGCATTTCACAAGATAGGTATAACAAAACATATATTTTTAAAATTTGCTGTCTTTTTCTACTGGCTAATCTCAAGAACGGCTGGACCGATTTGGACGGGACTTTTACTTGTCAATACCTAATTTTGTAGCGCTTAAGACTACTTTAATTACACCCTAGGTGGCGCATATCAGATCAGAAACCACCGAACCGATTTTGACTGGCAGATAGTTTATGTTGCTGGAAGTATTTTACAATATTTTTATTATTTTTCAGATGAGGCTGGAGTAGTTATTTTTCGAAAATTCTTATTTATGGAGCGACACGACGTACGACGGGAAACGGATGGACCTATTTTGAATGGACTTTCACTGGTGGAAAGCTGATGCTGTGAAGAATAACTAAGGGTATTTTAATCACGCATCAGATGGCGTTGGGGTGGATTTTGCACAAACTCTTATAAATGAAATTGATAAAATTGGCCCAACATAATAAGTTTTTCATAAACATTAGTTCTCCTTAATTTTTATGCGGCAGCAAGGACCGGGTAACAGCTAGTACGAATTGATATCGGTGCAGGGAAATAACTTCAAGGTATTTAATACTATAACACGGAAAATAACTTAACCTCCGGTAAAAATACTCATAAGGTAAAAAATGCTTTCACTTGTTGGTGGAAGATATGATTCACCATTATTATATGTCAACTAAAAATATACGAAATATTAATTCACTTTTAAATACATTCATTTATAGATAGGAGTTAACTTCACACGAATGGGTAATAATTTCAACTAAAAAAAAAATTATTTTTTCCATGTGAAGCTATTTCCTGTGATGTTTATTTCCCATCGAAAAAATTTATTAGAAATTTGTGCAAGTGCTGACATATCCCAAAAATTATTGTAGCTCGTACTAAAGTAATTTAAAAAATCGTGCAATACAAAAAATATTGGGTGCTATTTTTGCGTACTCGGCCCCGCGTTGGGCGCCATTGTTGCTTCGGTATAGCAATAGTGGTAGAACGCTTGTCGTTTTACGGCAATGCTTGACGAAATATGGGGTACGTTAAACATAAACATTCTTCTGCATATTCTTACCGGCACATTTTATTTTTATACAGCCAGCTATGCAACAAATGATCCAAAAGGGAAAAGTATTAAATGGAAAACTTCTTCCATAGCAATAATAAATTAAGAGAGAATAATGATGTCTCGATCTACCATATATACATTCTAATAATTTGTGGGTTTTGTACGGTATAAATCCTATGATACATACTTGGAACCGAATATTATCCAATTCCCACTTCTGGGGAAAAAAATCGAGTCACTCTAATTAAAAGTAATGGAAAGGAGGGGCAGTGAAAGATCAAAGAAATACTATATAAAACACTCATCATCTCAGTCATTATATGTGGTGCAGAAGCATGAACCGGAACCCTTTAAATAACCTCTCTTAATACTTCCGTCGTAACATTTAAATTGAATTTGATCACTTGTCTCACCGGTCTGAGTACAAATAATGGCCTGAGTTTTTAAGGCGTACTTGAAGCTTGAGAATTGTGTATTTGAAAATGAATGCAAGGCTTAGCTTTGAAAACAACTTGAGTGGCAACAAAAAAAAAAAAAAAAAATTCAAGAATTCCTTTCAATGACACAACTTTCTCAAAGTAATCGAAATTCTAAATTTCTAAAAAAATAGCATACTCATAACATCTTATTCCATTTAAATTTTTCACCTTTCCCAAATTTCTGGAAAACTTTTTTACCACACGTGACCTTTAGTAAAATAAATAAAGGAATGTGTTGCAACCACAAATTAAATTTCAAACTTTTACCCAACATTATTATCATCACCACAAATTTCAAAAAGGTCGCTTCAATTTCAAAAGAACGTTCTGTTCTCTAAAACAATGATAACTATATTCCCTTTATATAATATACAACTCACATAACAATATTACATTGCAAAATGCACGATGAGAATAAAGGATTCTTTTTCCTTTGAAGAACACTTTCTATGGTTTTTGTAAGCATATATAGCAATATGAAATTGAATTCCTAGAAAGCTTTGAATTTCATTGGTAAATTGTTCGTTATTATTTGTCAAGTGGAAACAATTTTCTCCTAAAGAAATGATAATCATCTATTTAAAGAGAAGATGGAGTTAAATGTTTATTTTGTATCTTATAAGAATGCTGCGTAAGGATTAAATTTCTAAATCCACCCAATGGATCATGGATTTGAAAAAAGAAGTTCTCACACATTTAGACTTGGCAATAAGTTTGTCGAAATTGACAATGACATTTGTATCCAATGATTCATACATACATATGAATCTATATCTATACACACATCAAAAGCAGACGAAAAAAAAAATCGATGATGTATTTTTCTTATTTGAAATATTTTTTCTTGGAAAGAAAAAAAATAAAAACAACATCTTTTAGAAAGAATCTTCAGTGTTGCGTATGAAATTTATCCGAAATTCCCAAATCGATAAATTATTATCTGACTTGGCTGTGTGGCATCTGAAAATTATGTCTCTTACAAGCGTATGCCCATAAATTTATGTAAAAAAAAAAGAATTATATTTGCCGTTTTTACAGACATAAATTACACCATTTTCCATTAACCTCAGGTTTGTTATCTTTTATATAATATCTTTATTTTTTTTTAATAAATTTTCTAATGGAAATTAAGAGAAAATATTTCTATTTTTTGCTCGCATAACAAGCCATCAACCACTGAGTGATTCTTTTTTTATATTTTAAAAAAGTATCTACATACATACGGAAATTTTGTAAAAGAAAGTGATATTGAAACCACACAATGTAACCCAAGACTTTCGAGGGTTGGGATTGGGAGGACACAGATACCCAAATAGGGATTTATCTTTTTAAACACAAAAACTCAAACAGAATGAATGAAATAGATTTATACATTGAATTTTAAATTGTTTTTTAAGCTCGTTTCTGAGATTAAAATTGTTTTCATTTTGTAGTCAAAGGTTTTTTTTTTTTGTGAACTTATCTGAATATTTTGTTTAGAAAGAAGGAGGCAGGCTAGTTGCTATGTTACTGATCTTTGACAGAGCGAAAAGTATTCGGTTCAAAGGTATATCAGAATTGTGGGGATTGAATGATGGCAAATTTTAAATGATGGCAAATTCTGTGTGGAGATGTACATGCAGTCAAAACTACAACCTTCGAGTGAAGAAAACTAAAAAAAGCATACAAAAAATTATTAAAAAAAACAGTGTTGAGGCAAAAGCTTAATAAAGATGTATTTTTTAACGTAATGGAAGAATATTTTCTTGGAAATGAACTCTTCGTAGAAAAACATAGGCCTTTTGTTTCTGTCTTGAATATTTAAAAATTCCACGACCGTTTGAGCATTTGCAAATCTATATGCAAACCAAAAACATACATTTCAATAAAAATTATTCATATAGGTTTAAAGATTTGTCATCATGATTTCTTCTTGAAAATTCGACATATCAACTTGCAATAGGTATTGTATTTATTGTCCGGTTGTTTTTTAATAACTCTTGTTTTTCCCCACCCTTAGCGGTACCTAAATAACTAAACTTTTACATTTCATCAAAGTGAAATTATTTCCAACAAAAAAGTGAAGCTTGTTCCCACTAGATTACTCAAATCACCTCTATTATTGTTATATATCATGAAAAATGATTTCTCATTATTTTCGTACACCTTAAATGTTTGTCAAATGTTGTGTTTTTTGATAGCAAACAAAACCAGATCCGTTCATATTGTGTTATACCTTACTCTCGATTTCAGTGCAGTGAAACGGGAAATAACTTCACACGGGAAACCACTTCACTTGTGACTTGTGGTGGGAAATACTTTCACTTTTTAATTTGATGAATTTAATTGGATGAAAAATCAAAAATGTTTGTAAATATAGTTTGCCTTTACAATTTTACTGTATAAAATAAAGTTTATGAGCACCTTCAATGGGAAATATTTTCACTTTGGTGTGATGTGAATAAAAATGTATTAATTTCTCAACTTAAGTGGAAACTAATTTCATCTGAAATGAAAGACACGACTACAAACTTGCTCTAGACTGGTAAATTCGTCGACTGTTGACTGTCGTCAATAAAGCCACTCATATAATATTGTATCCAAATTTATTGGATTTTGTTTTTATTTATGTTTTTTGGCAATTTTTTGTTTTAAGAACATGCCACACAAGCGTTTTAGACAATTCCATATTTCTCGTGGAAAATACGATCGACTGATTTGTTCCAATAATGAAGTTTTTCGTTAGAAATTTATTTTCAAATCACCTTAATAACGGTACCTGACATATAAACGCTACAGAAAATTCAATTTTTCTCGAAAAATATACGATCGATTTTGATGAAATTTTGTGTGCTTTATTTTGTGGGAATAATAAAGTTTTTCGTTAGATTTTTTTTATAGTTTTCTATTTAGTATCCTTATCTAAAGATTAGTAATCTGACACAAGAGCAAGTTTGTAAATTGTCTAAATGGACCAAATTGGAAAAATCTTAGTTTATTTATGAAGAGTGCTTATAAATATAGAATATTATTGATAACACAATATGAGTAGTTAATTTTAAATTATATAAATACCTATGATGTTAAATTAATTTAACTGAAAGTAAAATTTAAAATATTATATAATTATATTGCTAATGAGCTGACGACAACGAAATAGCTTTTAATTTCATTTTTGTTATATTACTATAATTTTTGAATGTGTATCAATAAAATGAATTACTTAAATTACATACTTTCTGAATGTATTTACTTTGTTAAGTTTGAAAATTCGTTTCTATTTAGGTATTCCATAATCGGAACACTTCCTCCTATAGTCTTATAGCTATATACCTAGCGACAAAAATTATTACGTCATTTGATGACGAAAATAATTAGTCCTAATATCATCTCCCAGTACGTGTGATAAATAATCTGGAAGTCTACCCAGATGATAAATCTAAAATGTTTATAAAAGTAATTTTCTTTGACAATTTTAATGTATTAAAGTGTGTATTGAAGTGTTTGCCACTTTCAGCTGAATATAGCTTCATTTTGATATGATGTGAATAAAAGAAAAAGTATTTTTAGCCTTATGTGGAAAATAATTTCAACCGAAAAAAAAAACACACTTTCCACCAAAACTAATATTACTTTCAGTGAAGTTATATCCCTTTATGTCGTACATTAGTCAGATTTTGTGTTTTTTGAAATCCAAACAGTGTTAGAAATCGTGCCTTGTATTTTTCTCTTGAAAACATCAAGGAAGTTTGAATCCAATAGAGAAAAGTACATATTTCTGCACCATATAGCAGGACCAAATGGTTTTTTTCTTTTGCTATAGTACTTCTCGACATAGTTTAATTCCTCAATTGCGTCAAAAGAAACAATGATTAGCAAGAGTTAATCTTTGTTCAATATCTGCGGTAAACGAACTCTGTGCAGATTGTGCCCAGGTATAGACGAATTCACTGAATATAGCTGTAACGGTTACACTTTTCAATTATTTAGGTTTATAAAGAAATACGGCGTTATCTCAAAATGATATTAAATTAAAAACATCCACTCAGCCTTGCTCTGAATCCCGACAAAAGCAACATGACACTGAAATTTTATAATACTAATTTATGCTTTCTTTGAAGTAGAAAACAAAAAATTTTACCCATTAAAAAATTAAAAAATATTTTACCTTAATTAATTTGATTTGCCTTTAAATGCTTACTTTTATATGCGCCACTTCAGAATAATTGTTTCTTACCTGAAAAGACAAAAAGAAAATATATTTTAAATTAATGAATTCAAAATTTCAGTGAAATATAAAAAAAATTTTTTTTCTATTATTAAATTTTTATTTTAGTTTTTCAATGAAGAATTTCCTTTCTTATGAAAAAAAAACTAACCACGGTTTTAATAATTAAACCTTCATTATACTATGACATAGAAATCTGAAAATAAGTACGTTTTGTAGTGCTTCCATATCGGTTTATTTATATGAATAATTTATGCTTTTTCAATAAACTTTATTACACTCAAAAACATCCATCCATATTCAACAACTATAGAGCGTTTCAAAGATGAGATAGATTCATCAATTATGATAGCTTTATCTCCATTTGACAATTTTATTTAATCAACAAAACATATTCAGAAATATCAACACGAATTCCTTTTAGTTTCGCGATGTTTCGGTTCATTTCTCAGCCAAATTGAATATATTCCTCCCTCATTACCCTTTTATTAATAATTTCTGATGAAATGATAAATTAACAGCATTCTTTTTTAGTTTATTACTTTGATCAAAGAGAAATGAAAAGAAAAGTAAAATCGAACGAAAGCATAATTACTTTCGTCATAAAGAGAAGAAATAGAGATTTCTTTTTTTTTAAATCTATTTTAGTAACTTCACATTAATAATAAAATAACTTTTAGCTTTGAGAAATCAATAAAAATCATTTTAACTTAACAGGGTGTTTTGGGTGAAACTTTTTTATTATTATACCTATTAAATTTTAATAGTGGGATTTAAAATGCTACAGACATTTAATCTTTTTAAGCACAATCTGTAAGGTTTATACATCATTCAAGTATTTGGTGCCCTGTTATTGACATTTTTAACCCCTACCTCTTCCAAATCAATGTCTAACATTATAGGCCACGCAATGAGAATGAGCCTGAACATCTAAAATGCTAGGTGGATAAAGTTAGCTAGCACATACATAATAGCTGCCAGGTTTCGGCGTCAAGTGATTATAGCCAGCTCAGTAAAATTTTACATGTTAATCTCAACAAAAACCAAAAGTGTGTATAAATAAGTCAGCAATCAAAAGTGAACATAAAGTGGATATGAATGATTTAACTGTTGAAGTGTAGATGGCGCTGCAAGTGGAACGGAGAAAAATATTCGTCACTTAAATTTTGGTCGCACTGCTATGGGCAGTGTTCGAAAATGAATTCAAGTTCTTTGCAGTAGTTTTGTCACCCAATATTTAGAATAAATATTTGTATGTCCATTTTTTTGAAATTCAGGAAGTAAAAATTTGGTTTCGTTTTTTGGCCAGCCCGAGCACATGCGCTTAGAAATATAGTGCTGACGAACTAGTTTGACATTTCCTCTATCCAACAGCATGTGAAGGGTGTAAATAAATTCAGTGATTGCTGAAATACAGACGGATTAACTTCTGGTAAAATTTTAAATTTTAAATTTAACCTTTCCGGTTCAGATTTCATTTGGTGCTTGTTTCTGATAAGCATATTTTTCTCCACACAACTATCAACGCCATCTGTACGTCATCATTTCCAAAACTAAAAATGAGTTAAAATTGATCATAGCCGTTTTATTGTTTGCTGCGTAAGCACTTCACGCCGAAACACGACTAGTATATAACCAAACAAGACTATGCATGGAATTATGTGCTGTTTTTGTGAAAAATGTTGAAAATCAAAAAAAAAAAAATCCAATTTCAATGAAGCCTTATATAAAGCTAGCACAAAACTTTTTTCCTTATGATCCGATCTTAATTAAATAAAGACCAAAATTGTGTGCTATAAATATGTGCGAATTTAAATAAAAATACTTATATATGTATTTTTTATTAATGTTTGAGCTAGCTTTATATAAAACAAAAATGTTGGTCTTTATATTTCATTAAGATCGGATCATAAACCAAAAAGTTGTGTGATAGATTTATATAAAGCTAGCACAAACTTTAATAAAAAATAATAAAAATAATAAAAAAAATAAAATAGCACAAAAATCGCACACAAATAGCACATAATTACATTCATAGTCTTCTTTGGTTATGCTCGCACCTCAACCTCACTCACCTTTAAGGTGACTCAAAAATGAGTGAGTAAAGAAGTTGAAAAAGCGGCATATGCACTATATTGTGTTTTAAATAAGACTTCATATTACTTTTGACGGCTCTAATGGATTTGGATCCATAATTGAAGAATTTTCCATTTTTAATACTTTTTACATATACACAAACTTACCCTTTGCTTAGCAGCCGGTAATTGGCAGCATTACAAAACAGGCATAGTTGTCGCACTTTTTATCTTGCGTACTATAAGGCAAGTTTTGCATTCGTAAAAATAAAGTAAAATAAATATAAGAGATGACAGAGAACACGAAAAAATTAGGTCCGACAATTCTGTCTGTCTGTTTGTCAGTCTGGATGTATCGACACCACAGCCTTAGCGGTTGGGCCAATTTTCTCAAAACTTGAGTAGGTACTCCGTATTTTTAGAGTAATATGCATGGCGTATTTTTTATTTGTATGATAGGTCTGAAAATAACGATACCTGCCATATAAGCGTAACAGATAATTTAATTTTTCTCGAAAAAAATACGGTCGGTTTTGATAATTTCGTATCAACGGTACCCGCAAATAAGACTTAATGGTAGTACAATTTTTCTCGTAAAATATACGATCGATTTTGATAAAATTTGTGCGATTTTTTTTTCAAAATCATCTTATTAACAGTATTTGCCATATAAACGCTATAGAAACTGTATTTTTACTTGTTATTATTTATTATGCTTTCTTGTTTAGTATCCTTAGCCAAAGGTTAGTTATCTAACACAAAAGCAAGTTTGTTCAACCTAGTCGTGCCTTTTATTTTAAATTTAATTTTACAAATTTAGCTATAAAAAAAATGTTTGCTTGCGAAATTTGAAAAAAATGCCCTTTTTTGAAGCGCCATATCTGTTGGTAACGATGTGAAATACAATATACAAACATGTTTGTATATATATATATACAAAATGAAAGGTGTACACTTTTTTTAATAAAAATATAATTTTATGAAACAGTTTTTTTGTTTAAAATATTAGACACCGAAATTTACAGAAGGTACATTTTCAGTACAGTTTCTATTTTTGTCTATAATATGAAAAAAATCCACGGTAAATCTCTGATAACCGGACACGAAACTCTCATTATCGGACAGAGAAATGATACGTTTTGAGCTCAGTAGGGAATTTCCGGAAGGGAAAGATTTTTGTATGTTATGAATTTGTTATAGAGCTTCCTCTTTTGTATTTTCCTTCGCATTTAAAACATATTTTTTTATTTCTCTCTCTCTAAAACGGACAGCCATGACTGACTGACTGATTGTTCAATTTCATGTCAGTTTCTTATTATCATTCAAAATCGAGAAATGTTCTCAATATCGGCAAGTTCAAGTATAAACCTTAGTGTCTTAACTAATTTATCATTCCTTAGATACTAAGATATTATTAACTCTACTAGTGGAGTCAACCTTTTAAATACAATTCTTATTAAACGACTTTTATTTATTTAAGTATAGTTAATACTCATTTGAAATATAAAACACCCTGTAATATTAAATTTATTGTCTTATTGTCAACATTTTGTCAATAAATCTTCTTCTGTAGACAACGACCACGTAATCTTCTTGGAAATACCGGACAGCACACTTTCAGAAGGTACTTTGGTATTGCTGATTGCTACGGTTAGTGTCCTTTTTCATATTTTATTATTTTTTCATCTTAGGACATTAAGATGTATTCTGTTTTTTTTTTTTTTTTTTTCAAACATATATTTATGCATATAAAAGGGAATTCAAGGAGGTGGGTGGTTGATGTAGGTATTCTCTTGTCGTCAATATCATCAGAGTGGCTGTTCAGTTTTTTTCTTTCATAGCTAAAGGATTCACAGATTTGATGTGTTTTTTATGTTGGCATTAGGGGATACAAAAAAAAATGAAGATTGAGGGACATAATAAAATGCAGGAAGAAGCTGATTTGGCTTACAGACACGACGTTTGATTGAAAGGATTCACAGATGAGCAAATAAAATACATATACATGTTTGTTTCTACATACCCACATGTATTCTGTTTATATATTTTGAATTTTTTTTTTCATCGAAATTGTGTTATGCCAGAAGGAGGTGACATTCAAATGAAGGATGTCTCAACACACAACACAAAAAAACAAAAAAATTTAAAAAAGCATTTGAAAGGATGTCATATTATTTAAAATGTCAAGTTCAAGGATACTTAAGGCTTTTATAAAAAAAATATGGTAGAATAATTTGAGGCGAAATTATGATGATATTTAAACAGTGGTTTGAGAATAGATTGAGGGAGATTTATATTTTTTTCTTCCATTTAACAAGAATTATAATACTCGAATGGTGTTATTCAAAATGTTATGAGGTCCTTAAAAACTTTATGTGGACTTTTAAAGCTATAAACTACATGACATTATGGTGACTGATTATTTTGAATGGAGAATTTATGGAGACATTAAAATTTATTTATTTTTTGTTGCGTTTTTGATTTAGATTGTAAATTTGCATTTAATTTCGATTTAATCATAGATTTTGCCTTTTTTTTAACACCCAAAAAGAGTAATTCTGATAATCAGTTTTATTTAGGATTGCTGCTGAATTTAAACGAGGACTTATAATAAATTTCTGAAAATATTAACTCTAATTTTGTGAAAAGTAAAAAAAAAAACAAAAATGTCTTACAAAAATTTTGTTTAAAAATTAGAGGAAAAAACTTGCATCCTTCCATTAAACTTTTCAAACACAAAATATTTTTATAGGTATATGTATATGACAATTTTTTCTTCCAACAATTTTAAAGCAAAACTGTCTAGTCGACAAAAAGGAAAGGAAATCGAAACTTTTTGTAAAGTAAATAAATGCTAGAAACTTGCCAGGTTGCCACGTCGTTGTATACGAAACTCCAGACTTATATTGTTATGAAGCATGAATCCAGACTTATATGGTATGAAATAAATTTGAATATTTTGTTTTTCCTTTAAATAGAATCAAAGTTGTTTTTTTTCCTTTGAGTTTTTCTTATTTTTTATTTTTCAACTAAAATAAAAATACATAAACATCTATTTATTGCTTTATGGAATGCAGTTTTCTTTTTTGATTTTTTTTTTAATTGAAAAAAAAATTAAAAAGAGAGGACCTGTGAAATTAATTTTGTTTCATAAGAACATATTTTTTTTCCTACAAAAGATGCATTTTTTAAATGAGCAGCATTTTCAACAATATTATTAAAGAAAAAGTGTTAAATTGCACTCCGAATTTTAACACACACACAGACAATATGGATAATAAAATAAATAACAACAGTTCACAAAGATTAATGATGTTTCTCTGGGTTTTATTTATGTAAAAATTGAAACAAATATTATACAATGTTGTTGTTCGTGTTATACTTTACTACTATATACCTACCTACACAATACATCACTTGGTGCACATGCAGAATGCCATTAACATCGTTTTTTTTTTTTGCTTACATATTTGCGAATGGCAACTTTCATTTATGGATGGTATTTATTTTATTTCTTTTTATCGTATCTGTTTTAATGTTAACACATTTGCATGAAATAAATTTTCCACATTTATTTTAACAACGAAGACCATATTGAGTCTACATTGAGTGGGAAAAAGTAACAAGTTATTAAAGAGTACAGCATCTGAACTATCGATATAGGTTTTCTTAATTAATGAACCTTGTAGCTATGTTACATATAAATTTTTATTTAAAAAATACATATTTTTTGTATACTTTTAAAATGTGAGTAATTTTTATTCAGAAAAGGTCATATAATTCTTATGATACTTTGACTATAGATACTTAAGACTTACAGTTAAGTGGTTATATATTGCTATTTACTGTGCAGTTAAAATTGAGGCGTTTGTCACGAACAAAATCACCACTTTTATTTTCAATAATTTGAAATCTCGTTAAAATATGGTGCAATCACTTTACAATCACAAATATTTTTTATTTATCGATTTACAATGATTTCTTGCTATCATTATAAATATTTGAATTAACTTTAAGTTTTATGCAATCTTGCAATCAAAAATTAATGATACATAATTTTTGTATAGGTACCCAACCCATAAAAACTCTTACTCTTGTGGTTGTGATGGTATTTCAAACCTTACACTTAAAAAAATTGCACTTAATATAGTGGTTGTACTAGCATACAATTTTAACTTGAGTATTCTCACTGGTAATTTTCCAGATAAATTAAAAGGGTAGTAAATTTGACAAGAATAATTATAGGCCGATTTCGCTATTGTCTTCAATTTCCAAAATTTTTTAAAAAACAATTAAGTGTAGAGTAATTAGATATCTAACAAAAATAAAGTTTTTAAGTCCAGCTCAGTTTGAGTTTAGAGAAGGTCTTTCTACGGAAGATGACGTTTTAGAGTTCTGTTCTCTCATATATAAAGCGTTGGATGACAAAAAACACTGTGCCTGTTAGACAAACTATATTGCGCAGGATTCCGGGGTTTTATATATGATTGATTTCAGTCTTACCTAAAAGATAGAAACCAAAAAGTTAAAGTTGGTGAAGTCCTTAGTAACTCTAAAGTTATCAACTTAGGTGTGCCACAAGGTTCAGTTCTGGGGCCTATACTGTTCTTAATTTACATTAATTTTCTTTTTAATCAACCGTTTAAAGGCAAATTTACAGCCTTTGCTGATGATCTTGAGATTGTTTTCCGTTTAGAGAGTGCTTTGAACCTATATGTGCTGAAATAAATCATGATGTTCATCTTCTTAGAATTTGGTTTACTGAGCACAAATTATTTGTAAGTAGGAAAAATAAATTGTTGTACGTCAGTCATAGTAGTCCAGTATGCCCTGGTGGCGAAATTTATTTTCATGCAAATAACTGTGTTAGGCAATACCTGTCAAATTGGGTGTTTACTTCCGAACATTAACTTCTTTAAAATTGAAATAGTGTCTCAGCTCAAATACTTGGGTATAACAATTGAAAATAATTTGAAATGGTTAACGCATGTCTCTACCCCGAAAAAATATTTGCTTTCTTCTTTACGTAGTTTTATCAGAAATGTCTCTGACAGTAAAACACTTAGAATGATTTATTACGGACTATTTCAATTTAGGTTGCAGTATGGGTTGAGTTGTTGGGGTGGCGCTTACGACACTATTCTCCAGCCACTATTGGTTTTACAAAAGTGCGCTGTTAGAAAAATACTTAGAGCTAATCGCATGGCTCATTTTATGGTTCTGTTTAGATCATTGGGGATTCTGCCATTAAAACATTTATTTTATTTTAAGGTCTTAAAAATATTTTTCTTAAGAGATGGTTATATGCAGAACCCAATTTCTGACTCTAGGTGTTTGCGAAGCAATTCAATCAATTCTGTAGCTACACCTTCTTTGCGAACAACACATTTCAATTTTTTTTTCTCCGTTTTAGTATTTAAATTATTTAATCGTCTTCCTATGGACATCCGTTTTATTAGATCTCTTTCTATATCTTTCTAAATAAAATAAAAAAATGGCTTCTGGAATTAAATCACGCTGAAATCAAGGTTCTGCTGCCGGATATCACCTAATATTGTGTTCTAATTTTTGTAGTTTTTATTTTTTGCATTTAATTTTGTATTCTGTTTATCAACTATATACACCCCACATTGTAAAACTTTTTTTCAATGATGTGACAACACTATTTTATTTTTAAATACAAATGTCACTAGCTATTCTTCTCTTTACCTTTTTTGGAATTTGTTAAATTATATGAAGTATAAAATCTGTAAGACAAGAATAATAAAATAAATAAAAAAAATATAGATTTTAAAAAAGATTATTTCATTAATAGTTGCCATATTGCAAAATTACTCGAAATAATTAAAAATCTTTTGAAATAAGTAAAATTTTTATCTAAATGCAATCACAAAATATTTAAATCAATTTAAAAACTGCTGCGTTACTATACAAATAAATTAAATATTAAATTACTTCATTGTTCAAGCAAAAAATTATACCTTATATAATATGTACCTAGATAATTTTATAAAAGTTTAAAGTAATTTTTCCGAAAACTGTTCATTAAAAAAAAAGATATTTCTGGTTTTCAAAAAGGTATAGCATGGCATTGTTGTTGTTTTATCGTTGTTTTTTAATATATTTTTTTCAGAAAATTGCCCCTCCCGCTTATCCTGGGGAGATAGACCCTCTCATACAATTTTTGTCTTATCTTGAGCTAACATTGGAAAATGCATCAACAAATAAAAATGGTTTCATTTAATATTCCGGTTGTGAGTTCGCTGAAACTATATTTTGAATCATATATGAATTGAGCCCCATGGTGAAAGAGCACCATGGGTGGAATCGACTTTTTTTAATTTGTGATAATGATAAGTGATCGTCACAGTGATAGCTAAAAGTCAATCACAAACAATTTGTGGCTTTTACCTTAACATGAAGTTGGCGTTTGATTTTTATTTATGTGAAAATGTGACTATAGAGTTACCGCATACAAAATATACTAAAAATTATATATTTTTTTTTTTTTTTTTTAAATTTTGGTCATAAAATCAACACAAAATCATATATTTTATCATATTAGTTCGCTACAATCAAAAGTAAATAGTTAAATTATAAAAATTATTGTATTTATTCACTTGAAACTTAATTATTTTAAGTAATTTACTTAAAAATAAATGTGACTATGGCAATAATATTTTTCACAATTAATGTCACGGAAAAATAATTATCAAAAATGGGACATTCAATTATCACCTTAAACAAATCCACTCCTGGATTTTGGTGTGTTGTTGTGTTTGTTGGTTTTCCTCTGATAATATATGAATTTCGATTTAGATACTTCATATATGGAACTCGTACTTTCTCAATGAAAACAAAACATTAGATATTTTTAACTGATAAAAAGATAGGATATTATCTGAGTTATAGTTATATATACTTTTAAATTGTTTGAAGAAGAAGCATTACGTATGAGAGTATTAACGTCAAAACCTAAAAAAGCATTAAAAAAATAAAAAAAATTTCTGCAAGTTTTTTTTATAATGCATGGCGGTTTACCTAAAAATTAATAAAAAAACTAAGTATTCAAAATAACACATATTTCAAAGTAAATCATGTCATAAAGTAAATCATATAACTTTGGCATTAATTGAATAAATTCAACAAGTCAATCTCAATCATTAATTTCAGTTTTTTTTTAGATAGCTATACATATAAGACATGAAATAATTTTTTTATTTACAAAAAAGACATTTAATCATTTTCTATTTTAAAATGTTTTTCTCTTTCGAAATCCTGTCAACATAGAAATTAATTGAATTTCAAAAATTCTATACTGATGTTGAAGTGGAGGAGATGTTAATTTTGTTTGCGCAAGTTTCTCAGCAAGTATAGATTCTTACATTATATTTGTAGATATTTTCATTGATGTGATTTTTTCCGGAAAGAAAGGAAAAATCAATATTTAAGATGTTAAAGTATTTTGCCAGAGGGTCTATTGATTCCATTTTGTTTACTTTTTTTTTTTTTAAGTTATACAATTCAGAGCAATCGAAAACATTATTTGTTTCATAAAATTGTATACATGAACGAAAAATAAATATTAATATTATAAGAACAAAATACATAAATATATTGTAAATCAAATCAAATCCTTCCGCATAAGTTAAATTTTAACTTGAACAGTTAAGTTGTTTTTTGTTTACAACACGCTCTTCTTCGAATGGATGTAACAGAGTACAGTATTGTTCTATAGATCCCTATGTACCTACAGTGGGCGCTATTCACTTTCATTACATTTAAGGGTGATTTGTGAATAAATTCGACATCTTTGTTGAAGCTTTTAGAGGGTGATGTACCCAATGTATTTCGAATTGACATTCTTGGTCTAAAATAGACGGTTCAACCATATGTAAGCGTGAAAAGATTATTTTCTTTAAAACGTCTTTAACGTCACTAACATTTTTAACAGGATTCCATATGTTTTTATGTCAAACTATAATCAAAAAAAAATTATATATAATCGAACGAATATGACAAAAAAAAAGACAGGTCTCAGTCACACGAAAACTATTAAGAGGTTTGTTTGAATACACCAAAAACAACCTGGGTACACGAATATCTATTAATTTTTGGACAGGAATTGATTTCACGGCTATAAAGCCGATCATCAGGCTACTTTAGTGCCGCTGGTTTGTATCAAGTTCATTCGATTTGATTCAATTCCATACAGAGAAGGTATATTTTTTAGTGCTACATTCACTCAGCAGAGTGAGTGAAATCAAAATAATTCGAATTCTAAATTTTGTAAATATCGTTAAAGCAGATTAAAATATAAAGTTGTTATATGAAAGCCCTTTTCTATGGAAAGAAGCGTTGATAAACTTTTTTTTGAAAAATATTTTCCAGTGAAAAATATCATGATTTGCAAATAATCATCCATGACAAATTTTAACAATCTTTTAAAGGTGAGTTATCTAATCGTAGGTAATAGTTGATCTAACTTATTTGTCTTTATATAGTACAAAGCACAAACATAATAGATAAAAAGATACATACTTACGGCTATAGATGCTACGAATAAAAGTTGACTTCATATAAACAAATATATCAGAATTCGCAAGAACAACAAAATGTATACAGGGTGATTGGTATAAGGTGCACCAAAAATACAATGAATTCAGCATACCTAAACTTTATGTTTTTTTTTTTTTCTTAGCGTAGTGCGTTTCCCATCTCTAATTGTATCTGGTCTTTTTGTTTGACACGTTACCCAAAGGTCGGTCGGACTAGGCTGAAATGAAATAAGGACCTCTTATTTCCACTCTTATTTGACCTCTTATTTCACATACAGGGTGATTGGTATAAGATGCACCAAAAAGCTTGAGCGTGTAGGTGCGGTTAAGACAAGAAACAAATCGTATGGGAGGGTCTATTTCAACCCGTTCAGGCGGGAGGGGCAATTTTTTTTTAAAAATTGACTTAAATCAGAAAAAAAAATATTTAAAAACAACGGTGAATGATACAAAGACTTGTTATTTTTTTTTTTTGAAAAGCCAGAAAACTATTCTTTTATTTTATTTTTAAATTAAGTTGTTTGAGAGAACAGTTTTAAAGAAATTAATTTTCAAACTCAAAATTTTGAAAAAAAAATTTTTAAACTAATTTTTTTTAAAATTTTATGTAATTAACTATTATTTTTATTTTCAGAATTCAATGATCTTATTAATTTTTAGTCAAAAACAGAAAACCGGATGCCAAAATGTATCTTAGGTTTTGAGAAATTAATAAAAATTAAAAGTAAAACTAGTAAGTAAAGTAAAAAGTTAATTCGTTTTTTTTATTAATTGATTAAAATCGAATGGTATGTAATAAAAAATAAAAAAGGGATAATTCCCTAATTAATAATTGACCTGAGAAGGTCAAATTTGGGAAAACCAAAAAAAAAGTGTTTTTCTTGGAAAAAAAATACTTCTAGTTTTTCTTAATTTCTCAAAAACTAAGATACATTTTGGCACCCAGTTTTCTGTTTTTGACTAAAAAATTAATAAGAGCATTGAATTTTGAAAATAAAAATAATAGTTAATTAGATAAAATTTTGAAAAAAATTAGTGTAAACATTTTTATCAGTTTTTTTTTCAAAATTTTGAGTTTGAAAATTAATTTTTTTAAAACTGTTCACTTAAACAACTTAATTTAAAAATTAAATAAAATAGTAGTTTTCTGGCCTTCCAAAAAAATATAACAAGGTTTTGTATCATTCACCGTTGTTTTAAAAAAAATGTTCTGATTTAAGTCAATGTTTTAGAAAATTGCCCCTCCCGCCTAAACGGGGGGAAATAGCTCCCCTCCCATGAGATTTTTTTCTTGTCTTAACTCCACCTACACGCTCAAGCTTTTTTGTGCACCTTATACCAATCACCCTGTATAATGATTTCTTATATTCAAAATCTCATACATACATAACTGTAGGGCTTTTCAACAGGCTTTTTACAAGATTTTGCCCGTAATAAGATTTTTGCTTTATTTTTTAAAACTTATTTTCACTCTCTTAGTGCTTCTTATGGTAAAAAAAAAATAATCTCTTTAAACTCTATACTGACTGAAGTGGCTTTTTCGTATATTTAACCTAAATATTTTGTAATATCATCTTTTCAATCAATCATACAAGGTTTTTTTTTTAAACACTCAAATGAAACTTTAACGATGGTGTTGCTTACACATAAAATGTTATGATAAACACGCCTCTTCAACATTCTTATTAAAATTTTGTCTTTTCGGTACAAATTCGCATCATCAATTATTATGTGCTTGTGAAAGATATACAGATAATATCAAACGTATCGTATCCTGATTTTGTTTATGCTAAATGCGTACTAAACATTAAAGAACAATATATTGTTAGCTTATTGCCTTGAAGATGATTTGTCGTAAAAATCCTGATGATAAGAAAGATTATTTGAATAATGATTCGGCATCTTTTCAATTTAACATTTAAAATATGATTTAACATGGTGTATCCAAAACATTTACAACATTTGACAGCTTATCATATTAAAATTATGGTGTATTCATATTCTAGTTATTGGGAATTTTTTATTTTACTAAATATGTATTAAAAATAAAGAAGTTTATTTATCAATAAAATTTCAATGGAATTTTTTCTATATTTCAAATATTTATATCTAATCGTTTCGTGGTGTGTGCTTTCGAAATTTGTTCTTGCAATTCAAAGGTATCATGAGTACATTTTCCATGTTTTTTTATTTATTTATTTATTTATTTATTTATTTATTTATTTATTTATTTATTTATTTATTTATTTATTTATTTATTTATTTATTTATTTATTTATTTATTTATTTAACCTACCGAGTATAACTCTTACAGATTTCAGAAAAAAAATAATAATAATAAGTATAATAAAACTATTCATTAAGTAAAATTTAATTCTAACACACATATCTTCAATTTAGATCTAGGTATACTTAAATCGATTTCACAGCATATCGAGTAAAAAAGTTTAATACATTTTGTTATAGGCTCATCAAGTGTATAAATGAAAAGGGTTGTAAAATATATTTCTTAGTCTAATACATCTTTCCGGTGCATAAAAATAAAATGACTGAAGAATTTCGGGGCAAATAATTCTGTATGAGAAAAAATTGTGAACAAATAATATACAAATCATATTTCTTCTTTTTTCTAACGACTGTAAACCAATTAAGGCACAACGTGTTGTATATGAAGTCATTCTGTCAAGATTCCAATTTATCAGATGAATTTTGAAATAGAACTACATGGACACTACACAATAGCGCAGTATTCAAGTATAGGTCGGACTAATGACATATAAACTGACTTTTAAGAGTGTACGGGTTGGAAAATATTCAACAACTTCTTTTAAAAAAAAACAAGTAAAGAGTTTGCTTTTGCGATAACAAAATCAATGTGAAGAGAAAAAGATAGTTTCGTATCAAAAATTAAACCTAAGACATTTACTTCTGTTTCTTGTCTGAGAAGAAAGTTGGAAATTGAATACAGGAACTGTATAGGAAATAAGGTTCTGCGTGACATTTATTGACGTTAAGCGATAGACCATTATCAGTACACCAAGTAGCGATAATATTTAACTCATTTTGCAGAACTTCACAATCATTCAAATTTTTAACACGATTAAAAATTTTCAAATCATCAGCATACATCAAGCATTTTGCATTATGATCTTGTGGAACACCAGATAGTACATCAATTGGTCTGGATAAGAAAATATTTATTTTAACAATTTGTTTTCTATTAGATAAATAACTTTGTATCCATTCAAATAACGAAGAGTGTATTCCAAACAGTTTTATTTTATTCAGAAGAATTTTATGACAAACAGTGTCAAAAGCTTTATTGAAATCTGTAAAGATCTGAACATAGTTTTCTTAGAATATTATGTGCAACTTGTAACAACAGCAGTTGTGTTTTCAATGTCCTGGCTAAATCTTTTCCGTCGAAATTTAATTCACTTAAGCATTACAATAGCAAAACGTTATTCGGGAGAAACAAAATTTTCTCTGGAATTCCTAAATATTAAATCAAAAGACCGATTGAAGGAAAAAATTTATAAAGAGTTTTGTTTTTTTCTATTTAAATGTAGTTCAAAGGAAAAAAATAAATTTAATTAAATTTACCTTGCACAATCCAATTTGGGTACAATGCAAAAGAAGAATAAGGTAATCGGTGACTTGGTAAGGACACATTTTCTGAAAATGTCCAATCCAATCAGCTTATAATTCTTCGAAGAGATGATCAAAATACAAGGAAAGCTTATATTTTAAACTTCTTTTTATTTAAAAAAAACATTAATGAGAAATAAAATTTGCTAGTTTAACAATTCTTCCTTCGTTAGGTGAAGTAATGTGAGACGAAAGTGTTGAAATATTTAGAAAAATCTTTAAATTGCGTAATGACAAAATGCTTTTTGCTAGAAGTCATCTGACAATGCTTTATTTATTTATTTCATCAATATTCGATTTTATAAAATCTACAGATCTTAACAATTTAAATAAAAATTTAAAATTCATTGAAAATTATAGAAAATACATTAATTTTTAGGTTTTCATTAAAGTTAATTTTAACTTCTTTTTGAACATAAAGCCTAGCAGTTAAGCATATGTCAATGTCGCCAAAAGAATGAAATACACGGCTTCATCTAGAAATAGGCTCATGCTATGTCATACGGTCGGTCGTATATAGCCCTTTTTGTCAATTTATTTGTTTGTTCAGATTTTGATAGATTTTATATTTACATTCAGTTTTGGAATTCATGTAATACTTACTCTCCGATGAGAGAATTATGAGACTTTAAATATTATTTAGAGCTAACTATTGATTAAAACTCGAAAAAAATTATTTGTCATTATCACATCAAGGTATACAATAATTGCCAAACAATAAATAACAAAAGATCAAATTACATAATAATTTTATCGAAATGTCGATTGCTAATTGATACAAAACAAAAATGAATAGAAAAAAAAAAACATAAACTGCCAATTAAGGTGAAACAAAGAAATTGCGAATGAATGTCGCCAAACATTATTGACCTAATTTTGAGTGGGTGCTTTTTTAAATATTTAAAGGCCCATGGACCGTTATGACTGCTTTGTCCTTGGACCTTATGACTAATTCCTATCGGTCTTAATGTTCATATGGACATTGTGTCCGTAAATAAGCAGCAATGATGTCCATTGACATTATGTCATCCCACTATCAAAAGTCCAAAAAATTATAAGAAATGCAGAAAAATTAAATTTTTTACCATCTGATTTTTTTACTTGCGATTATAGGTACTATAAGGCTTTGAGATAAAAATCAAACCTGACATTACAATGGTAGGGGAGACGAAAAAAGTGGGTCCGACAATTCTGTCTGTCTGTCTGTCTGTCTGTCTGGATGATTCGACAACTATATAGCCTAAACGGTTGGGCCGATTTTCTTCAAATTTGGCATAAACTATTCTTAGTTAAATATTCCCGGACTTTTTTTTGTTTTTGACCTAGGCATACAAATAACGCTACCTACCATATAAGCGTAACCGATAATACTCGAAAAAAAATACCATCAATTTCGATAAAATTTTATGATTCAACATTTGTTGCCAATGTTGATGTCTTTCGTCTGATTCCGACTATCTTCTGAACGGCTGAACCGATTTTACCGAAATTTAATATTCGAAAACTACTGCTATACTTAAATGAAATTGCAAACAAATTTTTTAAAAAAGTAATTTTTGAAAAAGTTTTTTTTTTGGCAAAAACCGATAGTTCCAATTTTCTCGAAAAAAGTACCATCAACTTCAAATAAAATTTTATGTGAGTGATTTGTTACCAATGGTGATGTCTTTGGTTTGAAATTTTTTTTTAGAATAAGCTTATTAACGGTACCTGCCAACCGGTTTTTATTAATCCGAACAACTTTTGAACGGCCGCACCGATTTTAATGAAATATGATACTATCAAACAATTGCTAATCCAAAATCATGCTGCAAAAAAAAATCAAAAAAAGGAATTTTTGAATTTTTTTTTTTTTGAAAAGCAGATAATTCTAATTTAAAAAAAAAAATTATTAAATATATTTTTATTAAGGTCGTAACTTGCTACAAGAAAATGTTCATGCGACAAAGTCGTGCACCACAAGAGCAAGTTCGTGCGACCCAGTCGTGCACTTTACTTCTCTTTAGTGTTGAAGTGAACCAAACTTTTAAAAAAATATTCAAACTGGTACAGCTGTTATCTAGTTTTAGCGAGACTAACACAAACAGGAATTGATTTTTATATATAAGAAGAAGATAGAAAAATTAATTAATTTTTATTTATATTAACATGATTCAAGCTTGAGCTGTAAGCAATTCACGAGAAATTAAAATTTTATCAAAAGCAAACCTTTAAAATATGCATTTATTTTTTTATATTTATACTTAATTAACAGTACATTCAACAAACGTGAAAAGTATTTTTAATGACGTTTAAATAAATAAAATTTTGGTCTTAACTTAAAAATTTTATTTTTTTATAAATTTTTTTTTTATTTATTTAATTTTTTTTTTTCTAAATTAATTTTTCCCGTAATTTGATCAGCTTTACAAGCTTGTATGTGTATCGTGAGTAATACGTCACGAAAAAATCAAATTTTATTAAAAACTGAGCTTGATAATATTATCGTATACCCCTACCTATACCTACTTAAAACAGGTACCGTTAATAAGATGATTCCGAAAAAATAATTTCAAGTGGAAAACTTCATCCTTGGCAAAAAATAGGTACTTCACACAAAATTTCATCAAAATCGGTCGTGTTTTTTTGGATTAACTTTAAGGCTTATTTGGCAGGTACCGTTAATATGAAAACTTATTTTGAAAACACGAAAAACAGACCCGTAAGCTACAAATCCATTACAAGTCCATTATACGAAATTTAATGAAAATCGATTTTTTCGAGAAAAATGGAGTTGGCTGTAACGTTTGACCAAAAATATTACCGTTGGCAAGAAATCAGTAATACGAAATTTTATCAAAGTCTATCGTATTTTTTTCCAGCGAAATGGAACTACCTTTTACGCTTATATGGCAGGTACCGTTATTTTCAGACCTAGGATAAAAATCAAAAATAAGCCTGGGCATATTACTCTATAAATACAGAGTACCAAGTTTAGTTTGAAGAAAATCGACCCAACCGTTAAGGCTGTAGGTGTCGATACATTCAAACTGACAGACGGACAGACATACAGACAGACAGACAGACAGCCAGGTAGGCAAACCGCCAGAATTGTCGGACCTACTGTTTTCTTGTTCTTTATCATCGTAATATCATATTTGATTGTTATCTCAAAACTTTTTTTTCGCGAATACAAAACTTGCCTTATAGTACCCATAATCGCAAGTAAAAACTCACGCCATAGGAGCTAATTGAATTTTCAAAAAAAAAAAATGTATTAATATTTATTTTTTAAGTTATGGAAAATTTAGTAGGTACCTACGTCAATATCATTCAGGTTTTTAGACTTTCCTTTACATGAAGTTTGGTAAACCGCCTTCAATGCCGTGTTACTAATGTCATATTTAATTAAAATCGTTAGAGCAGTTTTTGAGGAAACCAAGATTTTTCATACCCGTTTATATGGCAGGTACTTCCCTCTATTTTCAAACCTAGAACTCCAACTTCAAAAAGCAACCCCAGGTTTTAGGGTGAAAAGTAAGTAAACCGAATTTTTAAAAATCTCTTTAGGTATATTTTTCACTACCTATATGTTTCTAGAAAAAAAATATTTTTTTTTTTCATCATCAACACAATTCCACATTCCTAAAAAAAAGTACATCTTCGTCTCGTATTTCAGGACAAAAATCGTTTAGATCCTATAATATGCTAGTAATATTCACACTCCATCCGCCCTCTTCTTTCTTTTTACCCATACTTACAATGCTCCCAAATAGTAATTCTGAAATTTTAATCTCTGATTCTAATATATCCATTATGTTTCCCAATTTAATTCTTGATGGTGTCTATATGCGATAAAGAAAATAATAATATCCAACACCGACTTATAAGAGGAAATCGAAAACCCCTGTATTAACATAAATTATTTTCAAAAAAGGGGGCGGGAAATCAAGGAATATAATTTATCTGTATTATTATTTTCGTTTAGACTTGTAATAATATCCAATATCTTAGCTGTATCTAGTGACAATCTGTCTAACCTTCTACTCGTGTATAGATACACCTATAACACTCCCTAGCAAAAGAATTTAATATTTCGACAAGCAATTTTATGAATAAATTTTTGCACATCTAGGACTAGGATAATAATGTACAAACACATTTTTTTTTTTTTGAAAGCCCTTTGAGGCATAAATAAGTCTCAAGGTGTATACAACCTACATTGTGGTCTCACCTTCATGTTCACATACTCAAATATGCGAATCGATGTACGAACGTGACTTAAATGAACAAAATTTGAGGCGAGAAGAAAAAATAGCCAAAAAATACCCGCAAGAGATGAAGATGATAATGTTCCAAGAAACAGCAAACAAGGATATTTTAACTTTGATTGATGAGGGTTGTGCGGTACAAAAGGTTCTACATACAAGTTTACGTGGTAAGGAGGACGAACCTATGGTTAAGGTAGGTATACTATCATGATTGTATGTACCCACTGCCTAACCAACCAAAAATAACAGAAATTGCCTCTAATACTGGTGTAGGTATTTTGTGACAAAATTAGGAAAAAAAAAAAGTATCTAAGATGTAACTTGCAGGATAATGTGAAGACAGAGCATTATAAAAATATGAATTTTGTGTGGCCGTAGTTCGTTTATATTCATAAAGACATTTGGGAAGAAAAAAAAATTACTTTAAATGTCCTCAAAAGAGAAGGTATATATGTATGGGTTGAGGTTCAAAACTTATGATTAAACCACTTAGTTGGAGTTGTATTTTATTTTCTATTGGTATACGTATAACATTGCGATAACGGACATTATAACCCCTTTGAGAACATGCTAAAAGATGAGTTTCTGTTTGATTGGATATGTTAGGAAAAGTGTAAGGCTGTAGGGAAAACATTTCTACACCTGTATAGTTTTCATCACAATAAGTAGATACAAGCATAGGAACACCAACACCTAGCACTGTTCAACAGTCGTTCCAACTTGAAAATTTTTTTAAAGCATATTTCATTAAATAAATTTAATCAAGACATCTGCTGTGAAAGTTAGCAACATTAGTTGTTATAAATTGCTCAGTATATTTCGTTTTATCATAACTCAGAACCATTAGTAATAATGCCCGATAATAATGTGTTATAAAACAAAGTTTACCTAAATTGAAATAGTGACACCTAGTGTAAAACCAAAATATTTAATCTTCCTATAACACCAAGGTAGAGATAAGATAAGATGGCGGAAAAAGCTACTAGGGGAATTTAACCCTGTGTGAACAGCAAATCTGTATACACATGCGCAAAAACCTTATAGTCTAACCAGTGGGGAAAAGTTCAATCGAACACATTATAAGATGGCGGGATATACCTAGCTTTCAAGTCTTCAAACAGATGGCGCGGACCATAAATTATTAAAGCAGAGTGCAAAATGATTGATTCACTTTTCTAGTAAATCAATTGACTTAAAAATCGTGAAATAATTAGTGTATCGGTAGTTTCAATATGTAAAAGTGACATAATTGAGATGCGTTATTGTTATAAATAGGTAAAATATCTTTCAACAAATTGTTGAAAGAAACCAAAATCGTGTGTTATTTAGTGTAAAACTTACGTAGCAACAATGTTTTAACCAGAAATGATAGTTTTGTTGGAATTCAATCAGTATGACTCTCACGAAATCCAGAAAGAAAAGCCTTCAAAAAGACTGATTATGAAATTACTCAGTTATGATTGATGGATTTTCATGTGCATCTTCTTTGCGAATGCGATTATAAACGCCTAAACTTTTGACATACTGACAGACATACAACTTATACTTTAACTTTATAATGAATAGGCATATAATATATAATGTGATATCATATGAATTTACCATTCATTATCATAAAAAAACACAAATGTTCTATTTACTATACCTACCAAACTTACGTCAATACAATACTTACCTTAATACGCCTACATACTTATTCAAACAACGACCGAACTACACATACTTACCTTTTACGAAAACGAACCAATTTATGAATTATATAAATAACTTGTAAACCAAAAACATATACTTACCATTTTTACGTCAACGAATACTTTTACTTAAAACATTTACGAAATGACAATAAACAATACATACTTTAATACTTACCGTACTTTTAAAACATACAATACTTACGAACACTAGGCTGAAATAATCAAATTCACAAGGAGATGTTCATGATTATTTATCAGTCAAGTCATCAATCAAACACAAAAAGTGTTACAAAATAATTTCAGTCTGTGCGCAGCTTAAAGAAAAACGAAGCATTACGCACACTACCACAAGAAATTCTCGTAAACTACCCAAGCGCGCATAAGCAAGCTAAAGAAAAAACGAGAGGAGGATATAATTTAAAAGTTATCTCACTCCAAAAAGCTTTCCACCTCGCGCAAATTCAAAGGCAAAGTAACGAGACAGAACAACCACCATGAGTTGGTTGGGGAAATAAAAATTCTAGAACATTCTTTCCAATTTGTCTGTCGGCGCTAAGAAGTTGTGTCGTGTTATAGAAAATTCCGAACAAAAGTCTTATTAACAACGCAACGTGGCAACAAATTAAATAAAGAAAACCTAAAAAGAATGCGGAAAACACCATCCATGGAAAATTAAACAAAAGGAAAGAAAAACCAACATAAAGGTATGAAATAATTTTTGTATAAAAGAAAGTGTAAAAAAATTGATTAACCGCGACGGCAATTTTCTTTCACAAAGGAAAACGCGTGGGTAATGGCGGAAAGAAAACCAACAAAATCCACATTAGCTGAATTTAATTATAATCTGGGCAAAGACATCACTCAAGCAAAAGATTCGCCGAAAAACAAATCAAACGCACAAAAAGAATTTTGTCCAGAAATCATCCACCCAGAAATCAAGACTCCGTTAAACCGAATCAAAGTCTCGAACAGAAAGGAGGATTCCAAGGACAGAAACGATTAGTGGACGACAAATAACCAAATTGTGCAATGCGGAGAAGATTCATCCAAGAATATTAAACACACTTTTCAAGAAAATTCGGGAAAGTCCACAAAACGGGAAAGAAAGAAAAAACTTAAAACATACATACATATATCCAATAAAATGTAAGTAACAATATAAATGACACAAAATAGTCATATTACTAATTGAAAAACACTTAAAATTAGATAACGAATGCTTCACGCTGAAAGAAAAAAGGAGCATACATACACATCTAGAGTATCTACTTAGCATCGATGTTAGTAGACTCGTCACCTGAAAATAAAATCACCATCATCCCACAAAAAGAAAATCATATCCAGGTAAGGAAATGAACTTCATTTATGATAATGTAGTGTACTAGGTATAGTGATTACCATTAGGTGACCAGTATAGTAGAAACATAATATGAATAGAAACTAAAACGACCTTTTTCATTGTTCGTTTATAGGCAGGCAGGACACGTTTATCTACCTAGGACGACAAGGACAAGCAAATACATTGGGAGCACCCCAATCGAAACAGAAAGTGCTCTACCAAACTAATCTGCGAATCCGTAGCTCAGTCCGAAGAGAAATCCTACGTCTGCCTGGATTTTTTTTTTAATTCAAAGTTAAATCTTGATCAACCGGTTAATAATTTTTGTTAACAGTTTCATAAACATCCAAGCAAATTTAAATAATTTAGAGTTCAAAACTCAAGTAATTTTATGATTTTTGGAATTAACGATTTTTTATCTTCTTGGAAGATCTACGTTGATTTTTGTGTGGCAATAATTTTGTGCATATATGCAATTTACCTGCAATATTACATTTCCGATATCACTATGATATTGGAATGTTAATTTAATAAGTCGTTTGAAGAGTCAGCGCAATTCACTTTTAAATCTCGAATCTATCGAGACAGTCATTTATCACTAGGAAATTTAATTTCCATTTACATCGAATTAACTTCCTAGAGAAACGCATCAGGGATTCATACAATCCATATGTTCATAAATAATTTTGAATTATTGATTTTGTCCTGGTCCAATACGTTTGATCATTGATTTTGAAATCAATCACTGATCTTAAGTTCGTCGATATTTCATTGATTAGAAATATTTCTTCGTGGTACACTATCAGTACAAGTTCTGATGTACGCTCATGTCTGTCGGTATGGTAGTCCGAATAATCATCGAGGGAAAACCAACCAACATACTTGAAAGTATGAATGATTTGTGACATCGAAGGAAGCTGCAAATATATAGTCAACTATAAATATTGATCAACGGAGCATCTTTAATCAACTTATAACGTTCTTCAAGTACACCGTTGGATCATAGTCAACTGTAAAGTCAACTATAAACGGAATCAACTGTAATTTATCTAAAAGTTAAATACGTAGGTCCAAACCTACAGTAAGGTACTGTAAACTTTTGATTTATTTAAGTGTGATCTGAAAATCTAGTAGGAATTAATAATTCGAAATACCTACTTGAAATCCTGTGAAAGTTAAAGCTTTTTTTTTTTGTGAAGTTAATATCACTTATGATATTGAATAATATTTGGTCTATGACTTTTATACCTACAGAGATCCTAAATGTAAAAGGATTCTCTTTCTGTTAAATTAATTTTTGAATTACCTGAGCATTTACATGCTAAAGTTGAAAACTTTATAAGAGTTATGAACTCTTTGTACCTATGTTATAAAATAATAAACATGTCTGGAATTTTGAATTTATCTTTTACGAATTAAGAATCGGAAATTTAGTATTTAATATTGAGTAAAATCATATTGTGATCTACGAAGTAAAAGAAAAGAGAATTTTTACTTGTTGATAATTACACGCGATATGTTCTTCACTTTAAATCACTAAAATTATATTTAATTTTTCTTAATTACATTTTTTTTTGTTTTGATTTATCATTACTTACTGTTGAGAAGTTCCAAAACTGAAGTTCAGAAAAATAACTCACGGGAACTCGGTAATTTAATTACGAAGCTCTACCGGTGTTTTTTTTTTTTTTTTTTTTTTTTTTTTGATACTGTTAAATACTTACCTACTTGTAATTTTGCGTTGAATTATAAGTGTTTTTACTTTTGTTACCTACTAAAATCTATTGATTCGGGAAATTACTTTATTGAAATTAGTGTTGATCGAATCACGGTTTATAAATAGTAACGATGAATTTCTACTTCCTATAGTCGGTTTGGAATCATTTAAGAGTAATGGTATCGTCTTTTATGTTACGTTTGAAATCGTGAAGAGACTTTGAAATAAGTTTGATTTAGAATAACCAAGTCGAAAAGAATACGGTTTATTCTGACTCTCACCACTTACATGTTTACGAAAGATTGTTACGTTTACAACCTTTCGTGAAGATTTATCCTTGAACCAAGAATTTTTTTTGAAACTTATATGTAAATAGAATACCTTGTATCAACGAAGTCGTTATTATAACTTTGTTGATTTCTCCATCATCGAGCGAATGCATTCCCTTGTAGGTAGAGATTTACCCTTTTTAATAATTATGATGAACCATATTGATATTTAATAACATATTTTCATTTATTTATTTATTTAATTTAATTTATATAATCTTTTTTAATCACTTTACATAATCAGAGACTTTATCCGTGTTTATCAGATTTGAGAAACGGATTAAAGAACCTGAATTTTTGGTTTTGGGAAGGGTCACGTTTGTCTGGGAAAATTGTTTTCTTTGGACATCGATTTTATTACGTTTTTTTTTGTCGTGTTTAATTATATTCGAATTTTCGGAAGTGAAGTAAATATTTGAAGGAACTACCACTTTCGAAAGTTAATGATATTTATATTGTCGTCACTTGTTTTTTTTTTATTTTTATTTTTTTTGAGAATCCTAAATCACTAGTCTGTACGGATTCTCTATCCTTCTAACTCAAGCGTCGCGTTACGCGTTTCCGTCCGTTAATAGATCAAAATGGTCTCAGATCATTTTTGATACTTTTGAAGGTTTTGTTAATTAAATCGTTTCGGATTACAGTCGAGGTAACGAGTTAAATTTCTTAACAGTTAGTTGGACCTGAAGTACATTGGGTAATTTAACACTCAATAGTACGTTTCGAATGAACGATTTGTACTCAAATATTTTGAATTGTTGAGTATTTGAATTTTAGAAATCTTTCTACTACTGAGTAGTTGATTTTTCTTACACTTTATTTGGAAAATTAAGTTGTTTGTATTAACTTGATTTTCTTTTACTTCTAAGGAATTGGTAATTAATATAGTCAGTAGTAAGCCTAGTTAATTTATAAAGAAGATAGTTATAGTAACTTGAAATCTAAAGGAAATTAACTTTATTAAAATATTAGTTAAGCTAAGAACAAAAATGTTAGTTTTTAAGTTAAGAAATAAAATGTGAATAAGGTTTCTTGAAAGAAAATTTAGTCTTTGCTGTTGAATTCGCATGGAGGTACTTTTTCTTAGGGAAGCCGATTTTCTTTCTTACGTTTTTAGAATTTAGATAATGGATCAGTAAGCACCTTTTTGGATAGGGGGTTGTGACAGACACCCTGAGATGACACACTAAACAACACAGTTAACAACAACAACAACATTAATGTAATAGGAGCGTAATTGTTCCTACTACATTATGGGAGTTTACGTGTACTTTTTCTTTTAATGCCAACGTAAACATAGGGAGTTAGTTTTGATTTATTTTTGAACTTTCTTTAGGTTGGGTAGATAGGCATTGTAGAGTGACTCAACATCTTCACTCCCACACACAAGGGTTCTTTATTATTTTTGAGCGATTGAGAACATGGTGGGCGGGTTTTGACAAGCTCATGGAGGCACGATCATCTATGTCCTCCCGATATAGATCAAAAACAAATTCTTCATTCTCTTCTTAAGAGATTTTTCGTAAATTATTAATTCACAAATTCGGGCCCTAGCTCTCAACAAAATTTCATAATGGCCAAACGTCAGCAAGGTCATGGTCTGTAAATAGTGTGTGACACCAGTCAGCGTTCCCATAGCAAGATCCCCCCCTCTTGCGGCGAGCTAAGCGATCGAGCAAATATCAGGCCAACTGCGGTGGTCGAACACTGGCTAACCCAGTCTTACGCTGCTCGGACATGCCTTATTCTCGAGTAGGGTATTAAGAGTAGTAGATGAGATCGGTATATTGGATTCTAAATTATTCTTGAAGGTCGATAACGTCTTTTCTACAGAGAATGCTGAAAGTTTCTTTTCTGAAACTAAGAGGAATTAACACTTTCTCCTAGAAATAAAACACAGTGGAAAAGACCCAATAGATTTACAAGATTAAACGTACTGTAATGGTAGTCATATGTAGTCAATGGTGATCCATCTTCCCAAGACAGGTAGTGGAGTCGAACCTTGATCTACTAAGATGAAAATACTCAGATGTAAGTTTATTTTTAATCCTCCATTTATAGTCACTATTTGGACGTGTATATGATATCTACATACACGAAGGACTTCATGGAAGTAGATAAGAGATAGGGGTAGCGTAGTGGAAAGAAATAGGCAGTGAACTACGTGGTGAAGGTGTTTACTCATCTTTAGTCTTCCCTTGCATGAAGCCTTATATTTTTTTTTGTAACTTAGATAAAGTAGGATCTTCTTTTTGTAATTTTTGTTACATAAATGACGCCCAACGTGGGGCCCGAGGATTTCGTAAATACGGAAATTTATTATGAGGACAAGGTTAGGTCGTGCATAATTTCTCTGTATGGTCGAGAAGTCTCGGTCCCACGGGCGTGTCGTTGTGTTATGAGATATTGAACTAAGATAAAATTTGTAATCCAATCTTTTCGTAATTTTCGTTACATAAATGGCGTCCGACGCGTGGGGCATCGAAATTTCGCTAAATGGATATTTCATTTTTTCGGATATTAAAATATTAGTATTTTTGTTTGTTTCATTTTGTGATTCGGTCCCGGTTGACGCTGTGTTTTGTGACGTTGGTTAGGATCCAATTTTCGGTAATTTTCGTTACATAAATGGCGCCCAACGTGGGGCATCGAAATTTCGCTAAATGGATATTTCATTTTTTTTTTGATATTAAAATATTAGTATTTTTGTTTGTTTCATTTTGTGATTCGGTCCCGGTTGACGCTGTGTTTTGTGACGTTGGTTAGGATCCAATTTTCGGTAATTTTCGTTACATAAATGGCGCCCAACGTGGGGCATCGAAATTTCGCTAAATGGATATTTCATTTTTTTTGATATTAAAATATTAGTATTTTTGTTTGTTTCATTTTGTGATTCGGTCCCGGTTGACGCTGTGTTTTGTGACGTTGGTTAGGATCCAATTTTCGGTAATTTTCGTTACATAAATGGCGCCCAACGTGGGGCATCGAAATTTCGCTAAATGGATATTTCATTTTTTCGGATATTAAAATATTAGTATTTTTGTTTGTTTCATTTTGTGATTCGGTCCCGGTTGACGCTGTGTTTTGTGACGTTGGTTAGGATCCAATTTTCGGTAATTTTCGTTACAAGGCGGATTATGAGGCAAGATATTATGAGGTCTGAGACATGGAATTAGGAATTCTCCTGGGGATAGGGACAAAATCCCGACTGCCAAAATCCTGACTGGACAGATTGAAAAATCCCGACTGTCAAGATCCTGACTGCCAAAATCCCGACTGACAAAATCCCGACTGACAATATTCCGACTTACAAAATCCGAATGGTACGAATAAAAATCCCGGTTTTCAGCACGTTTTTGTAACTTTTTTTGCTTTTACACTAATTATTTTAAATATGAATTGAAAAGGAAGCGAAACAGGCCACCCAGGAACTGTTGAATTTGGAAACTTTGGACTCAGGCGCTTGACAGACGACTGGACATACCCTAAGCGGAGCAACGAATTTGCATGAGCGGTAAAAACGAAAATAACCGGTAAAAACGATACCTACATACAATTAAGAAATATTTTTGCAATTAATTTATATTGAAAAATTCAGTTTTAAATTGCCATACCAAAAAAAAGTAGTTAGTCAGTCGGGATTTCGTCAGTCGGGATTTTGGCAGTCGGGATTTCGGCAGTCGGAATATCGGCAGTCGGGATTTTGGCAGTTGGGATTTAGGCAGTCGGGATTCTAAGTCGGGATTTTGTCCAGTCGGGATTTTGGCTGCTCTGTTCATCAATCATCATGGTAGAATAGTGGATCCAAAGCAATGATAGATTACAAAAACAAAAAAAGACGGATTTCAAAACTTGATGGAGAACATGTATCTGAAGTTGTAAAAAATATCTGAAACGTGTTTCTCAGGAACTCTGAGGGCCGAGATGCCAACATTAACAATATGAACACCTTCAAAACTAGAGTCCATCTTCCTGGTGAATTTCTTCAATAATTCATTTCTTCATATATAGATGGCGACAAAAGGACTTTCAAATGAAGAGTTTCCAAGAGTTAAATAAAATCGAAACATTTTTTAAACAATTTCTACGAAAAAATTTGCCCAAAGTTTATTTTATATGTCGACAGTGAAAAGCCTTTGAAGCTAAAATAAGTTAAATGCAAACTCCAAAGCCGATGCAATCAATCTTGGGGACTATCTATATCTTGGTATATATCTAGTATATCTACTTAAAATTTCTCAAAACAAAATATCGATTCTGTGACAAACATAATGTATAACTAAAATTAAAATACCATTACCACATTTTATGGCTGACGTTGAATTAAACCCTATTTTGTTGCAAAACTATACCAACAGTATATTAACAATCACCTATCGACTCCTGTAAAAGTGTCTAAGTGAATCAACCTTAAACTTTATGTATCTGAATACATTTTTGAAACTTTTTACTATTCTCTTCGTGTTCTTTGCACCTTCGTGTTAAGTCCGGACTATCGAAAACAATTTTCCTCGTATATTTTCCTCTTTACACAAAGAAATCAGATCAAAGTGCCAAGAGTGCACTCTACAATCTACAAACCTAATTGCGACAAATCAAATTTCCCTTAGAGCATTATCACAGAAGAGTGTGTGTTGGTCTTTGAGTATTCCTCTTGATGTTGACATCCTGAAGAATTCTCCAGTACAGAATTTAAGTCTGCTGCTGCACTATAACCGAACTTTGTTGAACAAAACTCTAAATGTTGAATTTCCCGAACCAGGATATTAAAGTGTCTTCCGATAAAACGTTTTTATTAAAAAAAAAAAATAAAAAAAAACACTCACTCTCAAAAACCGTCTCGAATGGTTTTTAAAAAAAGCTTTCACTCGAAACCGAAGGTGCTTGACAACCGGAAATGCTATACTTACATCTTACATACATATGTATTTGTCACCCTATGATTTCATTCTGTCAGTGAGGACTCTTTTTTCTCTCATGTTGAAACAGTTTTTTTTTTTTCTGTGTGTTTATCTCCCAAATTTTATACATCTTGTTTTTATTTTTTGGCAGAAACTTGGTTGTTTTTTTTTATTGCTTGACCTAAATAGTAAAACATTTCATTTGTATTTTCTTCTTTGATATCATCAGAGTTTCTTGTGGTAAGGCTTGAGGTGGATATTTACCTACCATACACAACTCGAAGTGATTTCCAAAATTAAAGTTTTATTCACTCGAAGTAGTTGTTTTTGGTAGACTTATTAAAGAGCTGATTTTTTATTTTATTTATTTAGGATTTATAGATTTTTGCTGTTGATATGAAGCGACCATTCGAATTGAACTTTTCGTAAATTTCATAATGTAGATTTAAGGATTGAAGGAATATTAAACCATTGTCAATTTTTGTTTTAACTGGGGAGAAGTGCGATAGCTGTGAAATATTTTGAAGGCTATCACTTCAGAAACATTTATTAATTTGCAAAATTTATCTAATTTTTTTTTTAAATTATTTTTTTAGGGCTTCTTTAAGCTTGACGCTTGATAGACATTTTTTAAATGTTTCTGAAATGTTTCTCTGTTTTAAATTCACAATGTAAATTTAACTTCTGGTCATAACATAGAGACCCAGCTGATTGATGTTGTTCATTGGTGGCATCTGGCACATCATTACCGCTTAGCGACTTATTCAAATATAGCCTCTACATCCAATGCTATACACATCAACTATGTTTATTATATAAAAAGTTACTTTCGCTAACTTTTCAGACAACCATCAGGCGACTTGTGACTCATAATCAAGGCGTGCTAACAATTCTATAAAGCTAAACACATGTTTTCTATCGAAGCATGTTCTTTGCATGTTTTTGACTTTGCCATAATTCTTTTTACTTGCTATTATAAGTAGGTATCTACTATCTACTATAAGGCAGGTTATGGATTCATGCAAAAAAAAAAAAAAAAAAAATTTGATGACATGACATTACGAAGATAGAGAAGACGAAATAAAAGGCACGACTGGTTCGGACAAACTTGCTCTTGTGTAAGATTACTAACCATATTGGAATACTAAGCAAGAAACTATAATAAATAATCGGAATTAAAAATAGTTTCTATAGCGTTTATATGGCCGTTAAAAATATGATAATGAAAATTTCTAACGAAAAACTTCGTCATTGGCTAAAAAATAGTTACACACAATTTTATCAAAATCGATCGTATTTTTTTCGAGATAAGTCGGATTTTCTATAGAATTTATATGGCAGGTACCGTTAATAAGGTGATTTTTAAAATTGTTTTCTAACGAAAAACTTTATTATTTGGTAAAAATCAGTCACACAAAACTTTATCAAAATCGATCGAGAAAAATTGAATTATTAAAAATTACGGTACAGGAAAGCTTAATTTTTCTCTCACCTAAGATTTTCTTCAAAAAAATTAGAACTGGTTTTTAACGTGCCGTCGAAAAAAAATGCTTCTTAAGCCTAAAAACAGTAGCTGACTTATAACTTACATATAACTTTAAAACCAACATTTTGCAGAAGTACTTAAAATTTAAATTTTATTTTTAATTTTTAATTTTTGTATGAAAAAAATTCAAACTATTTAGCACTTAAAAAATATTGGCGTACCTTCTTCAAATTCGAACAAAATTAATTTTTAAAACATCGATTTTTATAAACCGCTCTTAAGATTTTGGAATTATTTTTTTGGTAAGCTTATATTTAGGCAACAAAATTTTCTGCTTACTCTGATTTTGACTTGAATCTTTTTAAAAAGTAATTTTAGCTCTTTTAATAAAAATTTATATTAATTTTTTCGTATTTCTCAATTAACAGTTGGGCGGATTTTCTTAAAACTTGGTTCCAACTAGTACTACAACTCTAAGTAATTTTGTGCCGCCACCTCTCCTTATAAGACTTATGTATAAAGTCCTCAAGTCCAAAATTACTGCGAAAGGGATCGCAATACCGCTTTGTATGTGCCGAAACGTTGGAGTGAAATAAGGTCCGCGGAATTAAGGCCCGCGGGTCTTAATTCCCACTTTGAAAGGAAACAAAGCCCACAGGCATTGTTTCGTTCCCAAAATGGTAATTAAATCCGCGGGTGTTTTTTCGCAACAGCTGAGGGGGCATGCTACCCCCATGCAACACCCTTGTCTGACTCACTATAGGGTTTGGGGTGGGTGCAAGTTTTGGTGGGTGCAAAGTACCACGGGTCTTCATTCTTTTTTGATGAGGGACCTATAGCTACTTTGAAAAAGAATTAATGCCCGTGGGTGTTGTTTCCTTTCAAAGTGGGAATTAAAACAAACGGGCCTTTATTACGCGGACTATATTTCACTCCACCGGCCAAAACACCTTCGAACCGAATAGAATTCTGTCAGTTCTGATAGTCTAATCTTTTTATTGCGTTCTTAAACGCGGATCGACGTACCTTTTGTCTAACCTTGTATTCAACTCAAGAACTCATGTACTATATAATCTTTGATGAGTGGTTGAAAAAATTTAGCATGCATGCTAAGGTTCACTATAGTTTGTCCTCTATAAATTGGCAGTACAGGCCTTATGGGGAAGCTTTTTTAAAATCAGTAGCGCGCCTTATTTGTGCACCATACTGAATTGAAAGAAACCCCATTTAAAAAATGTTTACCCGCCAATGATTTTTCGATCGCATCCGACATAGATCCCACAACGACCTGCCTTGCGTACAGTTGAATACGCACTGATTGGCTAATGCATTTCAACCCTCTTTTAACATCCATTCAAACAGAGATACCTTTGTCAATTTGGTAACTCGTTTCGTATTTTTTTATATTGAGTTTCTGTTGAGGAACTTTTGATTTTAGAGCTTAAAAAATACCTTTTATTGATGAAATGATAAAGAGATATTGAGATGAGCATATTACTAGTACAAAAGTGTTATCGTGCAGTGCTTTTGTTGATCATGTTTGTGTTTTTTATGTGGGGAAAATCTTAAAATGCAGTTACAAAAATGTAGGTAAGCTGTTGTCTTTAAAGAATTTATTTGCGTAGATTCTCGTGCCGGTCGGTCGGTTGATATTTCGTGTATATTTTTTCTTATTTGCGTAGATTTTTAAAGCGCGGGCGGTCGGTATTGATGTTTCGTGTACCTATTTTTGTGATTAGTGTTTTGAAATTAATGTGAAGTGAAGTGTTGTAAATATTACTTTTTTTAAAAACGTAAAAGGCCACAACTGACCACCAAAAAAGAAAAATTCTTTATTTTTTGTTTGTTTTTTATTTAAAAGGGATTAGGCCTACTGGGGATACCCTTCAAAAACGCGCCTACTATCTTACCTCTTGGTGGTGTGGAAAAAAAAAATTTCATTTCATTTTTATAAATAAAAATTAAGAAAATAATTTTAATTAAAAAGGAAGAAAGGTAACCCTACATCATATTTTTTCAGTTTTTTCCAATTCAAAATGCTTACTACGGCAACCCTGTTAGAGCTTTTGAAAGAAGATAACCTTACGGAAAGCAAAGAAGGGCGAATGAGAGACAAACATCCCTATCTTCCCTGTACTGCCAATTTTTAGTGGACAGACTATACACACAGACTATATGTATATACTCACGTAGCCACTTGGTACAAAATATAAAGTTAAAGGCATTGTATGTATAAGTACACGTTTATAATTTTTATTCTACTTCTTATATGACTTCTTACAGAGTCGGTCAAGCACGAAAAACATATTAACGCAAACTACTGACTGACGAAATGGCACCTTAAAATAATTTTCTATGTCAGTCGCCTTTGATATAAGAGGGTGTCATTTTTATAAAAAGGACATGCCAACACCATCATCAACCATTTCCCCATCTCTCTCTCTCACATAGCTACAACTTCTTGTGCAAAAGTTGAACTTAATCACACGCAAAAGAATGCGATTATTCTTGTTCACCAACTATATACTATTATAGTATTACTTATTCTTTTTATTGTATAGTTAATGATGTTCCTTGTATACCATTATTTTTTTTTCTAGGGTACGTGCTCAAGAGAGTGTCAGAAGACGATATTGTCACTTGAAAACGTTTTGTGTAATAATAAATTTATAAAGTGTTCCTTTGAATAAAAACAAAATGAATATGATTTTATTTAAAATTTTGCGGTTGTGTTGACAGGAGTGGGTGGGATACTAAAAATGTGTTTCCTTAAAATTTCCTGGAAAAAAGTAAAGGAAATGCCTTAAGACATCATAAAAGATAAGGCTTTTAAAAATATAGAACCCAATTTATGTAAAGTTAGAGGATGCCCTTTAAATGAAAAATATCATAAATTTAAATTTATGGCTGCGTGGGCTAAAAACTTTGAAATAAATAAAGAAAAATCAAAGAATACCAGCTTCTTTTTGTTTAAGGGATGCCTCATTACCCAATTAGCTGTCAGAATTATGTTTTATTTGTTTTTTTTTTTGTTTTGTGCTTTTAATGCACGTGTCAAACCTTCAATATAACATAAAGTAGGCTAGTGTTTTTGTGTTACCCACATTATGAAATGTTAACATTTTTTAATTTGTCGTAAGAACTGATTCTTTAAAACATTTCCATATTTTTAAGTGCTTTTCTTGTTGAATGTATAATACCTTTGGAAACAATAATGTCTCTAAAACTTCATCTCTAATATAAAAAGAAGATCTCTGAAGCGAATATCAGTGTTTTAATTGATATAGTGACGAATTCGTTTGAATTGGTTTTGTCGGTTGCTGAATATGTAAAACTTTGTAGTGGGGTAAAAACTTGTGTGGTGTGAAACACAAGATTCCGACATATTTCTATACATTTACATAGACAAATGGGTAAGATGGTCGCACGACTGGTTTTCCGTCCACATGTTAAGGAAAAATGTTTAGCGGCAAAAACTGCGATAAACTTAATGTGGATAAAAATCTTCTGCAACAAGTTCATTTAAATTTCGTCAAAATTTAAAGTTTTTGAGGCCACTATAAACTCATGCTTATGCTATGCTAGTCAAGTTTTTGGTTAACAAAATCTTGATGAATTTGAAATTGTACAACGCTTGTTTTTTAAACGATATTTTAAACTTCCGAACCCTACGTTATGCAAAGGACCAGTAATAACCTCCAAAGGCAAATGATGGGCTTTGCTTGACAATTGTCGCCGTTCAAAGATTGGAATGACATAGCAATTGTACATGGACTTAATCTTAATCTTAATGATACACATCCTGAAAATTGGCAAGGAATGTTTTATGAATGTATTGTGATGGTCGATAATTCCTTTTATTTGAAATTCTTAAACAGGCCTCAAACTTTATCTAGCAGATTGATCTATAAAAACCTCTATCACACCCTCTTTTTAAATAATTATTTCCATAGCAAGTTTCCCGTTAATCAAATCAGCACAGAAACGATAACTCCAGGTATAACCTCTGTAACCGTAATGAAATCGAAGATGTCAACCACTTTTTGGCCGTTTGCCCAATTCTACAGGAACTTCGAAGACTTTATTTTTCAAGTTAGCACAAAGAAGATTTCTCAAAATATTTTTGCCACTAAAAAAAACACATTCAATCAAACAAAAGACGCCCTTTTCTGCACAAAACCTACCAAATGATTGAAAATGAACACCTACTGATTATTCATAACACAGTCTTTGAATAACTGTCAGTTTTTAATCTTTAAACTTTACCGTTATTCAATATAATCGTTGAAAGAAACATTACATTTTTGTCAAAATAATTATGCCGACCAGAGTGTTACTCTACAACGATTTAAGTAGTTGCTAAACCAAAACCAACAGCAGTTTCCTCAACACATTGATTTTCCATTGTTTTACATTTTACATTTACTTTACCCCCTCCCCCCTCACCAAATAATGACTTTTGGTTACTTTCTTGACTCGTTACATATTATATTTTTCCCTTTTCCCCATGATTGAAATAGATTTTGTCACTTTCATTCCCTATTCCCACTTTTTTCAAAAATCAAATCAATCGATTAAATCTTAATAATCACATTGCTATATTGTCATAATCGCGATTATACAAACCTCACCCTTCATGAATTGAGCACCGCACACCATTTGCATCTTTTGTTACCAAACAAGGGTGTCCCCATATTATAGTTTCAAAAAAAGAGGGAGAAAAATTATAAGTTGCCACTTAAAAATCAATTATTTCCACTCGACTTCAATGCGATTCCATGCAAAAGAAAGCAGAGAGATGTCGAAATGACACTATGCAAAGTTTGCTGCTTCTGGCATTATGATGAAATTATGACTTTTCTTCATAGTTTTCCATTTTATCGTTGTAATTTCCTGCTAATATTTGAATCGAGTTTTACTTTGCTTCATTTTTTTTCTTATTAAATTACATTTTCATCCTCGATCCTATTTTTACTTTGCCTTTAAAAAGTAGAAAGAAAAAAAAACATTTCTTTTATTCTTTTGAGATTCAAGTTAATAAAACTTTATGGAATTAGTAGCTTATAGCTATGGGTATGTTTTTATTGACTTTTCAGACAAGTCGTATTAAATTGACAAGACATTTTGTTATTTTGACATTTATCGCTGAAATATCGTACAAGAAGCAGCTATGGTATTTGCCTTTGATGTCCATCCAAGACAATTTAGCCAAATCGTCAATTCAATTGTGTCTGCGTTTAGAATTTAATCGACACAACGTTACATTTAAAATTTGATTTGATTGTGGTCCGTAAATCTAAATAATGTACTTCTTGTAGGTACCTACTTCAAAAATTTTTTTTTTAATTTTACAGTTTACTATCAATTTCCAATATTTCTAAGGCCCAGTTTTTAGTGGGAGATTATTCCAGGGTTGAGCCATGAAATAGCTATAACTCCAGCCAAAATAAGGGCACGTCAAACATACTCTTGAGGCACGTTACTTTATCAAGGTGCCGTGAAATAACGCCAAGTGAAATAAGGCCAACTTTCAAAAGTTCGCCTTATTTTTGTTTCCTTAAGTGTAATAAGGCCTAATTTTCAATCGTTAGCTTTATTTCACTTATAACAAAAGTGAAATTACACCAAGTTGGTCTTATTGCGTTTTCAATTAATGTATTCAAACAAATCCTAAAATTGTTTATATCCTGAATGCACAGTAGTGTGCTTTCTTTTTTCAATTTCGAAAATCGACATATCTTAAAATTTTAATATTTTATGTTCCTATATTCAGGTTTTGGAGGACGAAATCGGACCAATACGATTGTTTGTTTTTTCTAGGACTAATAACATTCTTACAAATTTATTCAAACTAAGCAAGCAGCTTATTGGTGGCCAGGAAAAATGATGAAGAGCGGAGCGAAAACAAAATTAAAAAGAGAAGGATCGATTTGTGGTGTAAAAATTAAAAATTCTGTCGAATTTTCAATTTTCACACCACAAATCGATCCTCTTCCTTGGTTAATTTTTTTTTTCGCTCCGCATTTCATCGTTTTCCTGCCCACCAATCAACAGCTTGGTTGATAAATGAAAAGGGAGCATTGAACAACAGTTTATGTTTACAATATTTCTGCGCCTAAAGCGACACGACGCACATGTATTGCAAACAATAATGACATCATTTCAACAAAAGCTCAATTCATCAATTATTTTGTTTAACTGACCAGTTCACTGTATCTTATCTTTTTGTAAGACACATTCTTTTTGAAGAATTCCTCACTTTAAAGAAAACTTACTGTTTGACTGAAATAGTATGAACTTTGTCTTTTTCGCAATATATGTATATTGGCATTATTGCACTTTGCTAAAGTGAAATAAAACCAACTGTTGAAAATTGGCTTTATTTCTCTTTTCAAAAGTGAAATAAAGGCCAACTTTTTTTTTGAAAACAAATTGAATAAAATAAAGATTTATATGAAAGACATAACCGCTGGAAAAAATTCAATTACATGAAATTCTATCAAAATTGATTGCATTTTTTCAGAATTGTCGGTTTTTGGAAAAAAAAATTGTTTCAAAAATTAATTTTTTTTTACAGTATTATTCAGATTTTGCAGTAGGTAATTGAATTAAGTTAAAATCGGTGCAGTTTTTCAAGAGTTAATCGATAATAAAAACGGTTCTATGGCTGGTAACCGTTGATTCTGAAAAAAAATTTCGGTAAAAGACATCAACATCGAAAACAAATCCTTCATATTAAATTTTATAGAAATTTATCGTATTTTTTATTTCAAAAAATTTGAATTAAGATATACTTAGTATAGGTATCGGTTTTTTTTTGCAGTTTATGGCCGCTTAACACTTTAATTTTGAATAGTAATTCAGAAAAGTCCACTTAAAATAATCTGATGCTTAGTCTTACTTTGTTAAATATTCTTAATATAAAAAACAAATTTTTAAATTAATTTTCATACTAGTATATAGAATTTGAATCATTATTTATTTTATTTCTTTGATGAACTTAGATATTGTTCAGATTTAGCAGTAGTTATAGAACATTAAATTTCGTCAAAATTAGTGCAGCCGATCAAAAGATATTCGAGTAAAAAAAAACAACGATTATATGGGCAGGTACGTTATACCTAATAAGCTGATTATAAAAAAAATGTTCAGTTAAAGGACATCACCATTGCCAACAAATCACTCATAATTTTATCAAAATTAATCGTATTTTTTTTCGATATGGTAGGTAGATACCTTTTTTTATACCTTAATCAAAAATAAAAAAAAACGTCCGGGGATATTTATCAAAAAGATAGTTTTTAGAATGTTTTAAGAAAATCGTCACAACAAAATATCACTTTCCTTTCAATTCAATCACACCTATTGTGAGTTCCACGGAAGCAAAATTCCACACGAAAAAAATGCCATTTCACTCTGCCCTTATTGTGAGTTTCGTGTGAAAAATTGTTCATGTTCGAAAAAACTCCCTTATTGTAAGTACATATTCCGTGTGGAAATTCTTGTCGTTGACAGCTAATATTTCCATTTATTTTTTGGAGGTGAACAAGATAGAACCAGGCGGGCATTGTAAGTTTTTATTTGTTTCTTATCCACAAAAGTGAAATAGAGTTTATCTATAAAATTCAGGAACAATTCACCAAATAAAAATCAACACAAAATTCAAAGTCAAAGAGCTACGTACAACAGAAAGCGGCAGCACACTAAATTAATGAAAAAGGAACAGGAGGTAGACCAAACAAAACACACAAATAAAAACTTCTTCTTCTACCAAAATATGCGTGCAATGCTTAATATTTATCAGTTTTATTTTATTTATCTTAACACGATAAATTATTAAAGAATAATAAAGTTTAAACAATCTCGATTCAAACAATTTTAAACAATTTTGTTTGACACTATTTATCAAAATTTGACACTTAAGTCTACTAAACAAATACACTGAAGCGTTGTTCATTTTATAAACACGTATACACACTTGGTCAATTCGGAGAGGGAAATTTTTTGTAACAGCATGATCTGTAATGTTTTTTTAGACATAAATCAATGAAAAATTAATTGAAAGTGTGTTACTTAGTATTAAAAAAGGTGTAGATTTTGATATCTGTTTCCATTACAGAGAAAGGGAAATTTATTGAGAACTCAGTTTTCTGAACACAACTTTTTTTTCGAACTGTCAGTTCTGATTCGAAGTGGAATTTCATTCCTGTGAAACTCGCAATAACTTTTAAAATTCCGGGCGGACAAAAATATTTCGGGTGAAAGGTTTTTCGGGTGAAACTCACAATAGGTGTGAATAGGTCAGCATTGTTCTCAGTGAACAAAATTTTTATCCATATTGAGTAATCTTCTTCTTCTTCTTTTTCTTCTTTTCCGACGATATAATGATCTCTAAGTGGGATCACAAATAAGGGTGCGTACATTTATTTGTATGTTATTTAAGTATCCGTTTTGTGCATTTTTAGCCAAAATAAAGATTTGTATATCCAAAGAATCATTTAATTGTCAATGAATTTGATAATAAAACGCGGCTAATGCGTCCCTTAAAATATGCACTTACTCAGTGAAAACTCCAACCAACCTAATCTAACATAAAGTTACCAGGAGAATCTTACAGAACATTCAACCTTTAACATGCATACCCTCTACACCTATCGTTGTGCTATAACTGTACTTATGTTATAACCTCTAACTTCATATACGTCACATAGAATAAGACAACTTTGTTTTTCTATCGTTATGTGCTTTACTGAAGTCTTAAAACAAAATGAACGACATTACAAGACGACACGTCACCTCCTTGTTAAACCTTTCATTTCAGACTCAACAAGTTTGATGAAAATAAAATTCCTTTTCTAAGGTTCATTACAAGAAGACTTATAAGAAAAAAAAAATGCTGTTCCCTTTAACTAAACACTTGTCGGCTTCAAAGAATTTATTCATCCAAAATGAAATGTCAACAAGCAGCAAGACCTTCAAAAATATCCATGTAGCTTTACAAAAAGAAAAAAAGTAAAAACAGATAAAACATCCCTTAATTATATCCTTGAACTGTATGTACACTTTGCTAAATACTAACGACCTGGGCTCATAAAGATGACGACAAAATGCCAAAACAACAAAACATAAATTAACTAAAACTGCGCTCGCACATTAACTTAACGACCTCAAAGCCATTCCATGCTAAAGTTTTTCCAGCCTTTAAATGCAAGAGCTGGAGTAAGACAGTACTATCTATGCAAAGTCATTTTTGATACAGCAGGTACCTTACACAAAGTATATAGCTCGTTGTATCTCAAGGATAATTTGTTAGCCGTTTGCTTCTCGCGCTGAACGATAACGCTACCGCGCTCGCCTTCTTATTCGGTTAATTTCTCTTTTTGCGATTCTTTCCGTTCGCGTAGTTGTCGTTGTCGTTGTCGTTGTCGGTCGTGGTTGCAACAACGACAACGATGGTTTCCCTTGCACTTTGTAAAACTCACACCATTCCCAAGATAATATACCCAGAAGAATGAGGACATTCCGGCGACAATGATGATATTAAAATGTCGTCTGAATGCAAGGACGAGAATTTGCATTTCTGTTTTTCCTATATACAGTTCTCAATCCTTGATGAAAAAATACAAAAAAAAGGACCTTTGAGTTTAAAATGTAAAATCATGAAAGCGAAAAATCCCAGAAAATAAACATTCCAATATAAACGAAACTCCGCATGTATAATGATCATTATTTGCAAGAAAAAGGTCCTTGCAATTGCAATTATTGTTATATGAGAGCGAGGGGCTTACAAAGCCCAAATAGGTTCAAGTGAAGTTAAAATTTATCAAAACTGTTATCCTTTTTATTTCTGATAGTAATGATGATGATAATAAAGATGATGCAGTGAAATTCCAGAATATACTCGTTACAAATGCAGTTCTCGAAATAAGTTGAAAACATTTGGTTTAATGTATATGGCTTCAGGAAGTATAGTAAGCTCGCCTCTCCAGTATCACTGCTCAACTCCTTACATATAATTATGCCAGTATATACAGTTGTTACTATCCCGCAGGATTTTCCGAAACGCGTTAATTAGAGAATTTAAATTCGTTGTGCTGTTGTAGTATGTTTTCCCTCTCTTGAGATCATTTTATGTGGTAGGATGAGCACACATTGCAAGGACGACGGCATTATAGTCAAACAAAATAAAAACATAACTTTCTGTATTTGAATGAGAACAGTGAAGTTTTTCCTGTTAAGTGGAATTTTCATATACGTATACCTTAGTTGCTTGTTTTTTTCTTATTTTTTTAGTATTGTATTTTGTTTTTCTGTTTTTTATTCCCTTTAAGGATGTGTATCGTGTTTTTTTTTGTGTCATTTTGGGTTGAGATGGTGAAACTTTAAGGTGAAGGGTTTTGCGATTATGGGCGCACGTCAAAGATTTCAAAATAAATGTACGTAGGTGTTATAATATATAGAAAAAGGGCACGACTGGGTCGCACAAACTTGCTCTAGTGGCAAGAAGTTATTTTCGTGTTGACGACTGGACAATTTCTTTGACCAGTTTTTTTATGAAGAAAAATTCCGTATTTTAATTTTGAATTTTTTTTTCAAAAAAAAATCTTTTGAAAACAAATAGTCCAATCAAAGCGTAGAAAAAATCGCCTTGATGTTACAACAAATATGCAAATGGATTTTTTTTCGAATTCTATGTTTTTTTGGTCGCTGAATCTGAATCTGAAGAAAGCCAACGAAATTTCATTGTGCGTTTTGAGATATCCGCAAAAAACCACGGTTTCGGTTTTTTGCTTACATCTCGGAAACTATGCGTCTTAACTGAAAATTTACCATAACAAAATTAAAGACCATTAAATTTCCTACAAAATTTATAAATACTATTTATTTCTGAGACAAACCGTTAGCCCGTTAGAGTGCGTTGAAATGTCAACAAAATTTCCCATTTTTGTAAATTCTCATGTGGCTCTATTATCATCGTCGGCACTGTAACACACTTTTTTCTTCATTGAATGAATCTATTCTTTTCTTTCCTTAGCAAATAATAAAGCGAATCCAATATTGTTATTCTATGTGCATTTAATTGCGCATGCGGGCGCTCATCGGTCAATTGGTGATTAAACTATTTAAAACCGATGAAAATAGTATGTGGGCGCCTAGCCTAAGGTTCGTTAAAAGAAATTTTGACTGTAATTCAAAATTAATATTATATTGTTTCTGGGTTTATAGAGTTAAATACTACATCATGGATAAAGAATTCAAATACATAATGGTAACTAGCAATTTTTGAATTTTTCATAGAAATAATTAGAAATTATGGTTCATTGCCCATGAGCATCTTTATTTTTTATGCAAATCGATACACAAGGTACAATAAATAAAATTTTCTTTTAAAATAATTTAGTTTTTGTCAAAAAGTAAACAAGTTCACGCCACGCACTCACATTTGTAAAATAGTCGCTCATGGTATATTTTGTAGGTATAAACTTAGGGCGTAATACTTAAGTCGAGGAAATGCTTAAATGAGCTCCCGACAACACTTGAGTCTTAATTTAATATATGAGAGAGCTAGAAAAAAACTTCACTTGGGAAATATTTCGACTTGAGTGACGACTATGAATTTCGCCCTTAATCTAGAAGAAACGGCACACAAATTCTTTAAAGCCTTCCCAAGTGGATAATTCTTTGTGACATCTTGTTGACCTTTATATTCTTGAAGTTAATTTTGCCCTTTTCTACTTGTGCAGTTCTTTTTTTTTTGTCACAGGTACCAAATTATTATTTAAGACTAAAAGGTTTGAGGTTTTAATGAAGTAGTTTTTTAATAAGCAGAATTGCCAACTCGTGTGTAACATTAGTTGCATGGAGTAAACTTTTGGGACATCGTAGTAGGTATTACAGTTAATTTTGTTTTTAATATAATGAACTTTAAAAGAGAAATTACTGTACACATGACACTTGAAAGTAATACAAAAGTATAAGTAAGGTGATTCGTTTAAAGTGTAACAGAAAACTATGGTTAGTTAAATACTTATACAAGACAAGCGCATCTTTCAGTTTCGTAAACGATTTATTCTTTAAGTGCGACTTTTTCCCATTTATGAATTTAATTCATTTTTTCTAGTTCAATTTTTCCTTCTTTCAAAGCAAAATCCTTTTTTATGCAATACACAATTAAAAACAAAATACTTATGTTTAAGGATGTCCAACAATTTTTAGCACTTGGATGAAATGAATAAAGTTAGTTCATTACTTCACAGCATCTTTTTACTTGCGATTTTATGAATTCGTGCAAAAAAAAGGTTTTGAGATAACAATCAAACATGACATTGCGATGATAACGAAGTCGAAAATTCTGTCTGTGTCAGTCGATCTGTCTGTCATTCGCACCTGCAACCTAAACGGTTGGACCAACATCCTTTGAGCTTGGTATGTTAGGTTCTTATGGTGACTGCCAGGGGAGTTTTTAGAACTTCTTTTCTAGGCCTAAAAATAACGGTACCTTCCTATAAACGGCTCTAACGATTTTGATAAAATTTAACAAGAGTGATACAGCATGGAAGGCCTTTTAAACAGTATAAACCGTTATTCTTTAAAAACAGTTTTATTAGTACTTGTCATATAAGGTTTTTTTTTAATTTTTATTTTCTCGTGAACGACTGAGCGGATCTTAACTAAATTTTATTTCTAAAAAGGCTTGTATAGCCGAATTATATTGGCTTACTTATTTTTGTAAACAAAATTATATTAATTAAACAAAATTTTTTCTTGAAAATTTAATATTTTGAAAACCGATCGATGCATTTTTTTTCGCATGTTAAATTTTTAAAATAGACATTCTTAAGCATTTTCGTAAAACTATTTTAAAAATTTTTTTGAGAAAAATCGATTTTTTCAAAAACTGGTGGTACGATTTTCGGAAAAAAATCTAAAATAGCTATATTGTAATTTTTAATAGTTACTGGCATACCACGATTTTCTGGGAAAACTCTGGTTTGTTATAAGTTGTTTTTTAATGGACGTCTTCCGTACAGCGGGTGGTAACAGGAGGGTAACAAACCCCGCAAAAAAATGACAAATAAAATATTGGATTAAATCATGTATGATGTGCGTATGATAATAGAACTCCAGTCAAACAGTGTTTCGGCCAGGAAAAAATAGAGAAATATTTTGATATGCTATTTCTTGTTATACATGTTTTGGGGGTCACTGAATCCAAATTTCTAAATTTTGCTACTTTGCACGGATCAAATTGGATCTTTTTTGTATTGTATTGCTCAAAAGTCTTAGAATAATGCATAACAAAATGAGAGTGCATAAAATTTCCTACAAAATGCATTTTTGAAATGTTTTTTCCGTATAACCATTTGGCCCCTAGAGTGCCCTGGAAAATGCGAAAAACCGAGTTTTATCCTTTTTTATTATATAGTTTTTAACTCAAGCTTGAACTGTAACTAGGAAACCGTTTGAAAATATAAAATAACAAACGAAATATTATTTTATAACATAGATTTTGCTTAAAATTAGTTTTAATCAATTTGGACAAATTGGGCGTGAGAGAAAATAATCGCCCTCGGTTGTGCTCGGCTACTTAAATCAATAGTAAGCTCATCATAGTAACCAACTTTCCCAAATATGTCGTTACCTTCCGGTCTTTATAAAAACTTCCCGTTCTGCATATCGTTGTTTGCAGTTAGGAACAGAAAAGTTTGAACGATTCGACTATAGTATTTAATGAGACTTTACAATAATATTTTTGTGACTTTTAACGCCTATAAATGTACAATGTACATCACTTTTATTTAAACAAGGACGTGAAATATAATATGTATATTAAGCTACTATAATTTGTTTAAAACATTACTTACCTTTAAAACGCAGCATTTAACTCAATCCACAAGAATGTTCTGGAAAGAAAAGAAAAACGTTTAATATAATTTATATAGGTACCTTATATTGAAATGGATTTTAATGATGAATTATAATTCTGTGTTATATATCATTACTTAAAGCTTTTGCAACATAAATAATTCAGAGGTGGGGTGAGAAAGCAACATGTTCAATGTACTACACGAGCCTTACTGCAATACCCTAAGTCTGTGTATAAAGCTTTTGGCACTTTTCAGCTCAAGAAAAGCGGTATACATTGTCATTTTTCTATTGATTTGGGTTAGGAGTTTTTCAACACTAGTGTGTTAAACTATCAATTTAGCTCGTATAAGTTCCAATTTTTTTTAATTTGGCAAGTAATAAGTTATATAAGGCAAATTATCAAAAACTACACATTTTGAACTTTGACAATTCAAAAAATAGCTGATATGACATTTAAAAGTGATTTTGACAAAGCTTTACACAATGCTTGTACAATGTTCATAAAGGTTCATAATAGTTTGTATAAACCCTAGCGAAGTTGTTTACAGAAAATTTAAAAAAATATACTGCTATAAGACTCTCTACGACAAGTTATGTTTGAGCATGTGTGTGATTTGTGGAAATGGGTTTCGTCAGAATATACCCTCGGCAAAATTCACAGGTGGAAACTTTTTGAAAATTTTTTGACAACTATTGGGCACGGTTTGTTTAGATCAATGCAACTGAGCTGGCAATTGTTCAACTGTTCCTCTAAATAATATTTGGGTGGTTATTACAGTTCTGAATTTTCCAATTGAACACTTTGCCTTTATTGTTGCAATGCAATTTATTTCAATGCAAGAACTCAACGTTTTGAACAAGAGATAATTACGTTGAGCAAGATCTTGAAATACAAAACGTCCAAGTCTAATATTTCACAAAATGTTTTTAATTAAATGTTGCTATTTTTTTTCGTTTTTCTATGATATTTGGAAAAATTGCATCAAGACATATTGTAAGTAAATTTTTCACTAAAATTTTATATTTTTTGCTTTGTTTGGAATTAAAATTTCTTAAAACCGAAATACTTTTAGCATAAGCGCTGGAGGCTTAACACGTATAACTAACCCTAACGAGCAAAAGCGTAGCTGCCAGTTAAAGTTCTTGAACTAATTAGTGATACCGTGGAAGTTCACCCTCTTTATTGATGGGTTTCTTTGAAATATTAATCCTCCTCCTGATGGTAGATAGTTTATTCCAAAGCAAATCTTGGCATTTCCTATTCCCTTCTCCTTCTCATGTACAGATGAAAATGTTATAATATTCACTGTTGGAGGTAATCAATAATAAAATTATAAATACAAACGTTTCCTTAACATAAAATCGAATTTTCAAGTTCTATATACAACACCAAAGTATCTATAAATTTTATCTTCATATTACCTGACAAATTATTATCCTTTTGGCAATAAATTTATAAACTTAATCCAGACAAAGGGTTTGAATGAGATTCCTTCCAATAATTCTATTCCCACAATGTGCTTTGATAACATTCCAAAGAATATAAATAGAATTTCAAATAATTCAACAATAATCATTTGAATTGCTCTCAAATTCCTTTGTTGTATCTTTTTTCTTATATTCTTTGTAAAACCAATGCCATTAAAATTTGAAGTTTAAATTTTCAATATGAGAATCCAATCTTCCGTTTACCATTACACATCTAAAAATCAGAAATTCCTTTACAATTCTAGAAAATGTGCGTCTTTCTCTAAATCGTCCTCAAAGAAAATAGCAATTTCTCGAATTTCCAATAAAATTAACGAATAAAAAAAAAACACACACACTCACACCACACTTAGAATGGATACGGCAACATTTTATGGTGCGCCCTTAGTTCGTAATTAAATGGTTTGGGAGCACACTTTATCGCAGACCATTTCCAACATAAGACGACGACGACTATATAATACTTTGAGCATTAAAAACGATGGACTCCTTTGGAAAACTCTGCAAAAAACTTTGAATGACTTTCAAAAGAAGACTGCGCTAGCTCCTTGCCGCTCGTACAGGCATTAATAATATTTTTTAATGACTTGACTCCAATCAAAGTTTGTTGGAATTGTTTTTTTTTTGGAGATGGGAGTAATATGAAGATTCATTATAAATTGAGGAAAAAAATAATTGTGACAAAAACATAACGACGTATATATAAAAAAAAAAAGAAAAACATAAGGATATTGGATGGATGCTCATTAAACCAAAGATAATGAGATTTTTAAGGTCAATTTTTTTAATAATTGAAAGCAGAAAATGAAAATTGAAAAAATAATAATACAAAATGGAATGTTTTAATTTTGTATATGAAATAAATACCATTTAGGTCAATGGTTTCCAAGAAAACAAAAATTAAAGAATCTTTTGATACCTATTAAAAATTGTATTAATAAAATTATATAGGTACAATATCCTCTCCAACATTGAAAATGTTGGCATTACACCGACAATTTTGTTCTTTAAGTGAGAACTTAGAAATTCAATCGTTTTTTATTCCCAAAAAAAGATTGTGATTGTCAAAAGTGATTCTTCGTTGAAATTTAAATCCGGGGCTAAATTTGCTATGAGTTTCTTCAAAACTCACACTCCCGTTTACACAAATGCTTATTCACGAGACTCCGCAAAATGTTTTGTATCTGAGAGCGCTGAATATATTTTTGTTCATTGCCTAGTATGAATGAAAAAATACAAGATTACGACACTTGGTTTTTTCAGTTTTTTGTTGTTGTCACTTGTGACGTAACCACAAACAGAAAAACAAATAAATGGTGGAATCTTCTAAATGACTTTACCCCAACCAATATGAAAAAGAGTGCAAGGTGCTCACGTCACAAGTGAAAATTACGTCACAAGAAAGTGAAAATGCCAAACTGTCGTAATCTTGTATTCTTTCATTCATGGTTGCCTAGTGTAGTTAGCTGAATTTAATTTGAGTTTGTTAATTTTTGTTATTTTAAAATTCACCCAGCGAAAGGTTGGGGTCGAAATTCTGCCAGGGTTAAAATTATTTTCTCAAAATTTGGATTTCAAAGTTCTGCTTTCCGAAATTATGCTTTTAATAATCTGCTTTTCAAAATTCTGCTTATTAAAATTCTAACAAATAATAAAGAAAAAAAAATAGGGTTGGAAAATGTTAAAAAGTGCGCGCTTTCCAACATTTTCCAAACCTATTTTTTCTTTTTGTATAGAATGTTGAAAATCAGATAAAAAAAAGCAGAATTTTCAAAAAAAAAAGCAGAAGTTATTGTTTTTCAATGATATCAATTTCATCTGTACATATAGATTAACACCCAGTTTTGAACAATTACATCCGATAAGGTTGTTTTTTCGTAAATGGTTTAAGACAAAACGACAGTTAAGATCTTGCATGCGATATGCAGGAGGCTAATTCATATTAATTTTTGAGGATCTGGCTCTATTTTGTTCATCAAGCGTGATTACACTTTGAACTAATGTCGCTTAGGGCCAATCTTTTCAGCTCTGGTTTGGTCACCATAGAGTTTTCTTAACCAGTTGTTTTGAAACTCGGTTAACCAAATTTCGTCTTTTCACCATTTTATCTACTTTGGTTACCAAACCAAAAATAGTTCCAGTTTTCCAGTGGTCCAGTTGTGAAACAGAATCTCTGGTTAAGTTTGTTTATACTTTTTTTGAATGCGAGAGAAAGAGATAGAAGATTTTGTCAATAATTGATAACAGTCTGTCTCGTTTCGATGCACATGGATTTACGAACAAAGGAAAACAAAAAAATATACATAAAATATAGGGGTGGAATTTATTAAGATGATAGATCATAATTTTTTTTAAATTTATTCTTTACGATTAGTTGTGATAATCAATTATTGTCCACTATATTGTTTATCATTTAACACAAATATGTGAAAAGAGTATAAGTATCCATAGAATTTCTTTGGTTAACCAAGAAAATTTGACTGGTTAACGAAATCTCTGGTAACCATAGATTCTCTGGTTAAAATTTTGCTGAAAGACCAAATCTCTGTCAACAGACTGGAATAATGACACTAACCATGGAATATCAGCTGGGTAACGTAATCTATGGTAACCATAGATTCTCTGGTTAAGATTTTGTTGAAAAGACAGAACCTATGGTTACCAGCTGAAATAATCAAGGATTAAACTTGTATTTATCGGAGTCAATGTTTGGTTTTTGTAAAGTTCTTCAAGTGTCTCCCATCAATCCGGTGAGTATACTGGTATGGTGGCATCGCGTAATAATACCATATTCCATGGACGTATTACATATGGACCGCCAGTAGCTAACTTCACGCGTGTTCCAACATAACTAGGGGCGGCATCAACTACTAGCGGGGAATCTGCGTAGCAGTGTTATGATTTTTGTATATTATTATTTAGTATTGAAGTATTTTGGTGGAAATTGTTATGAAACTACTTTTATTTTACAAAACAAATCCATTCCTTATGGCATGAGTTACTCACAGATGAATATACTATCGTTTTCATTTAAATTTTAATGGCATAAATAGTACACGTATTTAACACTAAAAGATGATGGCGTTTTTAGTCTGTTTCTAGCTGGAACAACTTTTTTTTGTTGTTTGTATGAAAATTTCAACCGAATGGCGGTCCATATCTAGTACGTCAATGTCATATTTCTTCTCAACGCAAAGAGTCCGTAATCGAAAGTGGACATCATTGTGGTTAGTTTCCTCAAATAGCTCGTAGAAAAGTTAACAATTATATAATTGTTTACAATTGCAATTGTTGTCATTTTTCTCATGTGGTTGCTTGTGATCAAATTAAGTGATTCAAGGATCTCATTTTATTTGTCATATTCTAATTTATAAATTGAAGAACCTTTTTAATTAAATTTGAGTGCAATATTTATTCAGTTATGAGCAAAACTGGTATATGTATAAAGTATAATTTATATTTATAGTTCTATATTTATATTTATAATTATTTTAGTAAAATATCAATCGACATTTAAGTTTTAAAACGTGTTTTTTTAACATATTTAGTTAATGAAAAGTCCAGAAACACAATAATAGATAGTCCCCGCAAAACAAAAAAATCTGTTTCTTTCCCAAATGTCTTTTAGTATTTATGAATCTTTTTTTGAAATCTTATTAATTCCAACCAAAAATAATTCTTAATGAAATATTGTTATTGAGTACAAAAATAGTTTTCCTTTGCCGGCATACTTCGCATATTTCTTCGGTATATCCTTACAAAAAAAAAACAATAGTCCTACGTTCCAGAATATGAAAACATTAGCACTGTGTGTGTATAGTGTAGATATATTATTATTCGTGCATTATACAGTTATATGATTTATTTTTTCTTTGCAACATTAATTGAAAGAAATGACGAAATTCCATTATCGCAAACCATATTTTTCACATTTTTGCAGCCAACTCTTAAGATTTATTATAGCAATTTAAAAATTAATTTCTATATGGAATGTTCACACTTTCTTTCAAACTTGAGCACCCACATTTTTTTATATGTCTGGTGGTCCAATATAATATATAAAATCAAAGGAATGTCTTTATAACATGCTCATTACCTTAATTGATCCTGCTTGTCTTAATTAATGACACTCGTTAATGCTTCAATTGATGGCCAAGCCATTAAGGCTAAGTGTTGTATTTATGCATTTGCACAGTTTTCCTTGAAAACCAGCATGTTTTTCGTTTCTAATATTGATGCCAACATGCTAACATTCGTCCATACTATATAAATTATATTATTAAGCCACAGAAGCTGGTATATGTTCCGACTAAACTTTAGATGTATGTTTCTCCTTTAAACGAAGCAAATTTTGGCATGTTACTCTTTCTATATCGCAATCGTTCATCCCTCACCCTTACCACAACATAATAGCATATTATGGGTGACTTATTAACACTTGTGTATAATTACGTTCATGCAACTGGAATATGGTACACCTGTCATGAAAATTGTAAATATAAGTGTGATTATTTGAAATGTGTGGTAAATGATTTGGCAAGTTAATGATATGAGCATCAAGGTATCTTAAAAAAAAAGTCTCATATTCAAACAAAATTACTCGGAAAAAATTAAAGCCGAAAATGGGGTTCCACAAGGTTCTATCATGTCTTCAACACTATACGTATGTATGTTGGTTGTATGTACGTACGTATAACTTTATAAGTAACATATTTTTTCGGCTGACAATAGTTTCGATTAGGAGCTGACAGTTGATATTGTTCCCGTTACACTTTTGTGATTTTAAGTCTATATTCACACCAAACCTATTACCATCCAAAACATCAATTTGAGAATTTTCTTTAGTGCAGCTTGGTTGTCAACAAAGCCAACGTTGTGGTATCAAATTGTGGTATTGCCAACATCGCAGGGTATCAGCTGTGAAAGATTTTCTGTCTAAAAAAAGAAATTCTTGAAAAACACATTTATTATCGAATGTATTTTTAGTTAACAATTTGACTTAACCGAAGAGATCGAATGGTTGCCTAATCTTGTACAAAAAGATTTATGGATTTATGGATTTAAGGTATAGTTACGCTGCTGATTGTAATTTGGTCCTGAATTTCAAGTTGTCAAATTTCAAATATCAATCAAATATCATTATATATACTTTTTTTTTGTGTGTGTACGTTTAACATGATAATTTGAGAATTAGGCCACCACATCTGCGTCGCAGATAAATTTTAAGCCACAATACACAATTTCTTCGTGGTTGCTAATACTGGGGATAGGACTTTTTCGGTCGCTAATATTGCACAGATTAATTTAGAGCTTGGTAGACAACAAAGTTACAACTTTGTGGATTGTCCGGAGTTCTGCAAAACCTTTATGCGGGTATGGACACTATAAACTTGTATCTAGTTTTAAAGACCTCTTTTTCGGCTTTTATATATAAGACCTCATTGATTGATTAATTAAGCTAGTGGTATCAAGAAGAAAATTTAGTCAATGTACTATTCTTTTCAGACCACCTATTATTTTTTTCATATTCACCGAAATCGCTGCAGCTTATTACTAACCAAAAATAATTCAAAAATTGGAAAATATCAGTTAATTTGATGGAATCAAATCAATATTTTTAAAAAAGGAAAACTAATATCTATGTCTATTATATAAAAGGACTTAAGAAGTTTATGATGCAAATTATAATAACTAAGAGAAAAAAGAGGATGTAAAAATGTGCCCGGTTTTGGAATAAACAGAAAGCTCCAAAAACTATACGTAGCAATAATATGGACTATCAATCTGAAATGGAAACATATTAAACGAAATTTTAAATAAAAACACTTAATATAAATTTAAATCTAAAACTCATCGAGTTATTAATAGTGCTATATGCAACTTTATGTCTACCTCTTCTTAATGCATAGGTCTGAACATTATTTCTACTTAAAACAATATAAAATTGAGTAGTTCTACTTTGAAATCAAAATTTTAATGCATTTAATTCTATAACAGCCTTTTTTTAAATGACACAAATCTCCCTTTTCAATTCAGTTCTTCATTAAAACTTGGTTGGAAAATTATTTCAAACTAGATTTTTGTACTGCATAATTAATCAAATCATTTTATTTGTATTGTCTTCAAACAAAAACTGTATTTTAGGGGACGGGTTCATTCAGATTGATTGCAAATAAATCCATCTACGAAATTAATGCTAATATAGAATAGAATAATTAATTAAAGCTTTTTATGACAAACTTTCATTTAGTTCAATTAAATAGAGAAACATCCAAGTAAAGTTATACTCATGTAATCAGGTAAAAATAATTCGATTTTACGTTATTTCTACACTTTTATATATGTATTATATTTATGCAATTAATACAGTTTGGTTGAAATTTTAAATTACCCTTTAGATGGCGCTCGATTATTTTTTTTCGCATATTCGTGTATAAGAGTGATTGGTTTAAGGTGAACCAAAAAGCTTGAGCGTGTGGGTGGGGTTAAGACAAAAAAAAAATCGTATGGGAGGGGGGTCCATTTCCATCCGTTTAGGCAGGAGGGGCAATTTTCTAAAAAATTGACTTAAATCAGAAAAATAATTATTTAAAAACAACGGTGAATGACACAAAGCTTTTTTATATCTTTTTGGAAAGCCAGAAAATTACTCTTTTATTTTATTTTTAAATGAAGTTGTTCAAGTGAACAGTTTAAAAAAAATTAATTTTCAAACTCAAAATTTTGAAAAAAAAAAAAAAAAATTTAAAAAAAGTTTTTAAACTAATTTTTTTCTAAATTTTATATATTTAACTATTATTTTTATTTTCAAAATTCAATGCTCTTATTAATTTTTAATCAAAAACAGAAAACCGGATGCCAAAATGTAACTTAGTTTTTGAGAAATTAAGAAAAACTAAAAGTACTTTTTTCCAAGAAAAACACTTTTTTTTTGGTTTTCTCAAGTTTTTTATTACATACCATCCGATTTAAAGCAAATAATAAAAAAAACGAATTAACTTTTTACTTTACTCACTAGTTTCGCTTTTAATTTTTTTATAATTTCTTATAAACTTAGATAAATTTTGGCATCCGGTTTTCTGTTTTTGACTAAGAATTAATAAGAGCTTTGAATTTTGAAAATAAAAATAATAGTTAATTACATACAATTTTGAAAAAAATTAGTTTAACATTTTTTTTTTAAATATTTTTTGAAAAATTTTGAGTTTGAAAACTAATTTTTTTAAAACTGTTCACTTAAACAACTTAATTTAATAATAAAAGAGTAGTTTTCTGGCTTTCCAAAAAGATATAACAAGGATTTGTAACATTTACCGTTGTTTTAAAATTATTTTATTTCTGATTTAAGTAAATTTTTTAGAAACTTGTCTCTCCCGGCTAAACGGGGGAAATAGAACCCTCCCTACCATAAGATTTTTTTTTGTCTTAACCCCACCTACACGCTTAATCTTTTTGGTGCATCTTAAACCGCAATTACCCTGTATTAACCGATCAGAAACTATTAAACCGAGTTTCACTGACAAATGGCTAATGTTGTATGAAGTAACGTATGATATTTAAATCATTCCTTAGATTGGCGCTGGGGTAGCTTTTTCAAAACTTCTTATTAATGGAACGACGCGGTTACGGGAAACGGATGGACCGCTTTTGACGGGACTGTCATTGGGTGGATAGCTGATGTTGTATGAAATAACTAAGACTATTTCAAATAGGTACCCAATATAGAGGGACGCTTTCTAAGCTTATAACTTATGTATATATGAGTTTGATGACTTTGACTCAATATCCAACTTTAATATTTAAATAATAAAAACAAAGTATTTGACAAAATTTTTTTCCCAATATGATTTTCTTTCAAAAACAATATTGTCCCCTTATTTTTTCTGCGGCAGCATTTCCCGCGTATCAGCTAGTTAAATCCATTATAATCTTTACTTTATATGCATGGAAATTAATCAAAACAACAACAGAAAACAGAATCCAAACAGAAACTAAATTACTAGAACATCAAACGAAATGTCCGTTCACAAGAGAAATTTGTTCATTATTCACAATAGATCAACAGAAAACGACAATCATAATATCGAAATTTCGTTTGATTGATAAATGTTATCGTTTAACAAACAATTAATATTTAACAACCGTAGTTGTAATTTTTCAAGAAAGAAAAAAAATGTTAAAGCTCTCATAATTATGTCTTATGGATTTACACTTTGACCACTTTTTATAGTGATTGTTGGTATGTGCATCTCTTTTTAGTCAATTTATTTCATTGCGACAAAAAATTTATGTAACTGAGAAAACGAATGCAAAAATATTCAGGCTCAGTTTTTTGACAGCAAAAGTGAGAAAGTTTGATGAGAAATTTTGTTTATGTTGCTGAGCATTCTCTTCTCGGAGATCTAAGATATAAAAATTGTCTTGTCAACTTTTTAAAATTTAATTTCATTTGGGCGAAGTATTAAATACTATCTAAGATAGCACTATTTTATATCACCCCTATCTAATGGTTGTCAATTATTAATAATTGATAAAGAATTAAGTTCAAAATAAGGTATGCTTACTTACTTATACTTACTTAAGATGGCGCTTACAGTCCAGGATAGACTACGTCCTTAACCAACATGTCTCTCCAGCCAGCTCTGTTCCTAGCTAGCCGCTTCCAATTTTGCACTGCAAGTTGGCTGAGGTCGTTTTCCTCTGCGTACACCATCAGGAATAGACTCGAAAACTCGTCGGGCTGGTGCGTTGGTGTATATACTCCACGTGACCCAGCCATCTCAGACACTGTATTTTCAGCTTCTTGACCAGGTTAATATCGCTGTATAGCTCGTATACCTGGCCATTGAATCTTTTTCTCCATACTCCTTCGATACACACAGGACCAAAAATCACTCAAAAAATCTTTCTCTCAAAGCACCCAAGTAACTTCTCAACCGAGTCTTTTAATGCCCATGCTTCCGCCCCATACAGCAAGACTGAGATGACCAAGGTCTTATATAACGTCTCCTTGGTTCCATGAGAGAGGGCCTTACTACTTAAATTCTCATAAGGTATACGTAGGTATACCTAATTCATCGCGTAGTTAATAAAAGGCAAAACACCGAATTTTAAACTACTGTTTAGTTTAGCCTGGTTTTAAGAAATAAATAAAGATAATTAAATAAGCCCCAATACAAAACTTATTGGACATATTTTAGAGGCACAAGTGACATACGCTAGCGCCTCAAGAATTGAGTCTATCCCTAGACTATTGTCAAATATTATTAGCGAACTGATTGAATTTTTCTGCGAAAACTCTTCCGTGAAATTAAGAGGCAATATTTTGGAACCACCTAAACTCTTTTCAAACAAAGTCGTTTACTTTTTGAGCGACTCACTTTGCGAATGGAAAGGCGTTTGACATTAACTACATCTATACAAATTATGTAATACCATGAATACCCCTATTTTAATGTTTTTTTTATTTTTTTTTTTGTAAGGACTTCTTTAATTCCCATACCAATCCATTGGATATTCATCAACAATAAAATTGTTATAAAATGTATCTATATAGGAATGCCTATTAAAGTTTAAATTTTGTGAGCAAGTTGTCATTCCGATCCTTCAACATTCATACAAACGCTATGGTAACGAAATTCCAAAAATTATACCTAAAATGAAAATGAGATTTTAATTAGTGCGGCAAAGTGTCGTTTGGGAAATGAAACTTTGGCAATTTAGTGCATTTGCCTTTTTTGGTTTGAAACTCAGGTGGTATAAGCTTAATTTTGTTTTGTTTCTTTTTTTTTTGTAAAGCGAAGGTATAGGAAAGGGTGAATGAAAAGTCCTTTGCATGTAGAAAGTAATTAACAAAGAAGCAAGACATGAATTTAAAGATGTTTTTTTGTTTTAAGAAATGGTGCCGTCTGTTTCGGGGCTAAGATGTGGTTTTAATGCATATTTAATTGTTGCTCTGAATTCTTATGGTTTGAAGTATTAAAAATATATGTATCAATAAAAAAATTTCGATAGTTAAAAGTATATATCTACTATTATGTTGATAATTTTACATTTTTTTTACAAAATAATGATTTAAAGTCATTCAAAAGTTTCAAGTTTTTCGAATTATTAGTTTCATAAGATGAAGGTGGTAATGTGGCCCAAGAAAATTAAACAAAAAAAGGCAAAATTACGAAATGATTAGAAAAAATATAGCTGGAGACTTTTGTCCGAATTTTTTGGGCTAATTATATAGATGATGAACTTCAAATCTGCTCGTAAAATGTTAAAAGTCCTATCAGACTGGCTCATATTATGCAGTTGAGGAGTCAGCAGAGAAGTCTTGGAATGCTATAAAGCAGTTGATGGGATAGAATAATGATGGGATAGAATAATCAGGATAAGACCTAAAAACTTGAATATATATAATATGCTACCTGTAACAAGGATCGAGGGCATATTTTCCATTGACAGATGATTATGGGAAGTATTCGTAGGCTAAAGGTACAATCATGTATTCGAACGAGGTTTTAAATTCAAAAAAATTATACACATTTGCTTGTAAAGAAAACTTCTATACGATAAGCAAACGTACCACAAAAGTCCTAATAAGGAGGATGAACAAATCATCCTAGGAGGCTTAAATGCAATAATTGGTATGAAAAACACAAGTGCTAGAACTTTTGAAAAATATGCTCACAACACTTCCGATAACTGACAAAGTCTAATTGACTCTTCATCTAGCAGTTACATAATCGTTACAAGCACCTGATTTCCCAATTTCACAGAGGCATTTTATTCTTTCAGCATACCTCCCAGCTTATGCTGGACGTCGCCCATTAGGTATGCAACGAAAAATAAAATTAAACAAGCTCTCTTTCCATTGTACCAAAACAAATCTTTACTATCTTTCTACTCCTTCTAACTAGTATCGTGCAACACTTGTTGCATTTAAAAGGTCATGATATTATTTTATATGAAATCATTTCTTAATTTTTTTCAAATAATTGAATAAGAAATAATTTAAAAAAAAAAAATAAAAAGAAATAATTTTGAACTTTATAACAGTTTCAAAAAAGATTCATGAATTGGGTTTCAAAACATTCATTTTTCAAAAAAAAAAAAAAATTGTTTAATTAATCTAATTTTTTTAAGAGTCGTAATTAAAAATTAAGTACGCCATTTTTGTTTGGCTATCTATATCTTCTTAAAAATACAATTTGGAGAAATCCACTCACTCGTTAACGAGAAAGTCAAAATTAAAAAAAAAACCGTTATATGGCAGGTACCGTTACAACTGTTCCTAAAGAAATATGGTTCATGCCATCTGAAATGCTTTTAGTTTCGTATCACTTATGTCAAATTTTATCAAAATCGTTAGAGCCCTTTTCGAAAAAAACGAGTTTTTCATAACCGTTATATGGCAGTCACCGTTAGTTTTAGGCCTAAAACAAAAATTCAAAAAAAAAAACCCCTGACTGTCACCCTAAAAATCCTGTATACCGAGTTTATTGTATATCGGTTTGGTATATCGAATGGCAGACAGACAGACTGACAGACAGACAGAACTCCCAGACCCATTATTTTCGACTTCTATCCGTAATGTCATGTTTGATTGTTTTCTAAAAACCTTTTTTTTTTGCACGAATTCATAACTTGCCTTATCGTACCCATAATCAAAAAAACTGAACTGGATAGTTTAATTGAACCACATATTATATAGTTCAGTAGTTCCATGACGAAAGCGAGTATAGAAAGAGGTAAATGTGAGCAACACGACGCAGTCGGTTTGTTCGAATATTTAAATGGTAGAATTAGCACATAGAAGAAGCACATTGTGATTGAGTAGCATTGCGGTAGGTTCATAATAATGTCTGGTGTATTATTTAAAACTTAAAACCATATGTCAATTTAAAAATATTATATTTGTTGTTAATCAAAGAATTTGTTTTATTTGTTAGTTTTCGTAACATAAATTGAGGAACTAACTGTAGAATTATGATAAATTACAAATCCAATTTAAGCTATAGGGAACTGGTTGAACTAGAAGAGCGAACTAGTTCAATTAATACTTTTGAACTAAGTATTTCAAGTGAACTACTTAGGACATGCATAATGGAGAGTTTATTAAACACCCGACTTTCAGTTTTTGACTTCGACTGATTTTTTGAAGAGACAAATAGCATGATATTAGTATAGAATTTTTTAAAATTCTCATCCTTTTAAGCACTAATAAATTTGCAAGAACAGATGTTTCTCAAACTTACATACATTTTTTTCAATACTTGTTTTTATTTAAAAATCACAACTGCAATATCATGAATATTTCTCAGTATAGAAATTCAAAACTTTGTATTTAAATCTGGAAAAATATTGTTAGCGTGTGGCCGTGAGAGAATAAATACAACAAAACTTTAGTTTCACGCTAATGATTGCATTTTGTTTTAAAATTCATTGCTGGTAAAATGTGGCAAATTAATTACAAAAAGTTACAAATAACAGAGGAGAATAATAAACCAAGAATTCGCTATAAAATACCATTTTACCAAGAAACTCTTGTGTTTATGTTAAGAAAATTGCTTGCCGCCGCCCGCCATCGCGCCGCGTCACGGTCGTCTTCAAAATGAACCAAGCCCGAAATGAAAAGTAATTGTTGACTAAATGAAGTTTCCATTTGATGTTATTGATGAACGAGCTTTGTTATTTTGTTGTTATCCAACTGGGGGTACAGCTGATATAAATTGCTAATTTGTGGAAGAAATTTGGGACACCACCATCTTCCTTTATATACCTACACAAACGAACGGATTGTTGGGGTGCGAATGTTTTAAAGAAAAACTTTTTCATTGTATGCATTTATAGTTTCTATAGTGTTCGTTACGAGAATTTCGCGATGGTTTTTACAGTTGGCCATTAATCAGCTGTTGCAAAAGGAGAAAACAGCTATACCTACGGTGAATAAAAACGTACTTTAGATGGCTGAAACTTTCATTTCGACTGGCAGTGGTTAATGGTTTGCTTGGGCAATTTATGGTACTAGAGGTAGTTATATAGTAATGATTGCGATTGCTTATATAGTACACCATATATTTTTTAAACTTATATATAAATAATATCTACACACCTCATATATATATACCTTCTGGGCACAATAAGTTTCCAGTGATTCTAAATTCCCGAAACTTGAATAGTTCCTCTTACACTTTTACTTGCTCAATAGGGCATGTATATTGTGTTGAAGAAAAAATTAAAGTTTGAAAATTTGGATAAACTTTCGTCATTCTGTCGGTTGGTTTGTCTTTGCGGATGTGCAAAAGTTCATCTAACTGATTACTTCTTACTAACTTTATTGACAGACATTTTTATTTTCGGTTAGCAAATACACAATCTTAAAACTTCGTACTAGTTATACCAGATACAAACATGAATTTTGGAAAAAAATATCCTGAATAGAAAAAGAATCATTGTAACTATACCTTTCTTTTACTGTTCGATGAATGGGTCATTATAGGAGACCATACCTACATTGTTTTTCGATAAAATTACGCTCGTGCTCAAATCAGCATCTTGGAATTAGTTTATACAGTAAAAACTCGAACATTTGTGACTCTTAACAAGGCAAATAGATGTGGAGTGCACATCGATCTTGAACCATCAGATTTGATCAATATAAGGCAAAACTTATACCAGCTTGTGGAAAAAATAGATGAACAGTGTAGAATTGACTTTAAAGCTGAAGCAACTAATTCACTACACAGATCAATATACAGTCGATTGGAAAACAATTTGTGTCCAAAAACTATTTTCGAGATGAAAATAAGATTGAAGAAATATCGATGGTGGCAAAACTGAGCGGAGAGCTTCTAAGTCTCAATTTCATTCCACCACAGAGACGATCTACCCATACTTTGCGGTATGTATAATTTGAAGGAGAGGGAAGATACCATACATTTCATCGGAAATTTTCCAGCACTACGAGAAACAAGACGAGATGTTTTCGGAAGCGACTTCCTATCTGAAGAGAGTAGCGCAAAATTATAGTCGCCTCCTTTTAAATCATTTAAGTTAATCCTAACAAACATTAACTTTACATTATCACCAGGTGATAAATTCGTATCATATTATAAACAATTTATGGACTTTCCAGTAATATCTTCCAGTGAGAGATTTTGTTGTTGGAATTAAACAGTGTTTGTGTGTAGTTTCGTTCTCTTTCTAGAGAGTATTCAGTTTTTCTGTCAGAAAATTTGACTCGGATCTAAAAAGATAAAATGGAGATTTCCTGGTTTAAAGAGCTTTATCGGTCTATAAGTTGTGAAAACGTTAACAAAGTTTTAAATTCTTTTTAGGACAGTGTTATATTGATTATAATTTTGCGCCATTCTCTTTTGAGAGGGTTGGTAGTTTATCTGTCAAAAAATTAGAGTCGGATCTAAAAAGATAAAATGGAGATTTTCTGGTTTTAAAATATGTTTTTATCAAAGAGTTAGCTCTATCGGTCTATAAGTTGAAAAAACGTTAACAAAGTGTTAAATACTTTTTAGGATCGTGTTATTTTGACTATAATTTTGCGCCAGTGTCCTTAATATTTTAAATGAAGCCGATACATCAAGTTTGTTCCGATATTGCAAAATTACTTTAGCATACAGGCAAAGAATAATTAACGAAGCGTTTTAAGTAACCAAGTAAAGCTAAATTGTTTATATTGTACAAAATTATTATATGTTAAAAAAAGTAAATTAAATAAAATTGTTGTAGTACAGCCACGCTTTTAGGATTTTTGTAAATTGATAATTGTATTATATCTGAAGTTAAATTAATAAAAATATATTATCTATCTATCTATCTATCTATCTCTCATATAGTGGGCCAAGCAGGGGGGTTGCAGGGAACAGCATGCCCCCCCCTGAATAATCTCCACTGTTGAGAAATACAGGTGGGTGACCCAGGTACTGTGACTCCTCGGGACCTAAGTCCAAAACTCTTTTGTTTGGACTTGTATCGCACTTTGGTTGGACATAATTCCTAAATTCGATGTTGGACTTATGTCTCATCAAAGTGAGTCATAAGTTCAAAAAAAAACATTTAATACAGGGTGTTTTTTTAGAGGTATAGAACTTTAAATTGCAATAAAACAACGATGGAATATTCGATTGACATGATTTTTTATTTATTCGAAAGATAATCTAGTGGCATTACATTTTAAATATGATTTTTGGCATATGACTGCCACGGCTGGCTCGGATGTAGTCCAATCTGGATGTCCAATTTTCGATGACTTTTTCCAACATTTGTGGCCGTATATCGACAATAACACGGCGAATGTTGTCTTCCGAATGGTCAAGTGTTTGTGGCTTATCCGCATAGGCCAATGACTTTACATAACCCCACAGAAAATAGTCTAGCGGTGTTAAATCACAAGACCTTGGAGGCCAATTCACAGGTTCAAAACGTGAAATTAGGCGGTCACCAAACGTGTCTTTCAATAAATCGATTGTGGCAAGAGCTGTGTGACATGTTGCGCCGTCACAGCTCCTTTACATCATGATTGTTCAACTCAGGAATGAAAAAGTTAGAAATCATGGCTCTGTACTGATCAATATTGACTGTAACGTTGTGGCCATCATCGTTTTTGAAGAAGTACAGACCAATGATTCCACCAGCCCATAAAGCGCACCAAACAGTCAGTTTTTCTGGATGTAACGGTGTTTCGTTTTGTTTGTTGACGTATCCATTCAACCAGAAGTGCGCTTCATCGCTAAACAAAATTCGCTTATGAAAATCGGGAACAACGGTCATCTCGTTTTGGGCCCATTCGACAAAATTTGCAAGCGTTGTTCAGGCGTGAGTCTATTCATGATGAATTTCCAAACCAAACTTAGAATAAATCACTTGACAGCTGTTAAATCGGCCGCCGTCTTGAAAAGAAATGCCAATTTAAAGTTCTATACCTCGAAAAAAAAACACCCATAGAAAACTCGGTGCCATGACATTTGGCCAAGCGTCATATGGCCGTATTTACAAATTTGGCCATTTGACACTTTCACAGTGCGTCATATGGCCATATTTGTAAATTTGGCCATTTGTCGCTTTGCCAAAGTGTCATATGACCTTATTTTTTTGTGAATCTTAGCCATACTCTTTAAGAGGGTCAAAAGGCAAACAGTGAAGGTTTATGCTGCAACCTTGCAACCACACTGATGCTGGGGCTCACTGTAAGATTTGGTCTAGGTGCAAGGCTGGGTACAATAAGAAACGAAGAGCGTAGCTGAAAAAAATTTTGACGAATGGAGGATCAATTTGGGGTGTGAAAATTAAAAATTCTCGCGAATTTTTTGTCATGGCACCAGAAAACTAATTGAAACGAAAATCCTATCCATAAACAAAGTATCTTTTTTATATCTTTATTATTAAATCAATTAATCTGCAAATCTGTACCAATCCAAAATAACTACCCCAAGGCTTATTGTAATTCTTTGTTACAAAAAAAAAAGTCCTTGAAACACCAGAATAAAGTTTGATGTCATCTGGATTTTTGAAATTTGTTTCTATTGTTGAATCTCTACAATGGTTTTGTCTTCTTTTTAAGTAAACATCAAAAACAGAAAGCAGATGATGATAAAAATTCAATTTACATCGCCAAGGAGAAGGCTCTGAACTTTAGCGTTGCTTTGCTCTTGCATAAGTCTACTCATCATTACCCAACCTAACCTTTATACTTCCTTAATTTTGCTTTTGATTTCCAGACAAACTCTCGATAATCATTCTTTTGGTTTTTCAACTCAAAAAATTGCAGAATTCTATAAGCTTAAAAAAAAAATAATAAAGAATCCTTCCCCTGTGTTGTTTTTCCCAGCACCACACTTTTTTCAGTATCTAACATCTACAATCTACATCCCTTGCAATTATTGGGATACGTTTTAATGGAATTTATTAAATGGGTGAATATTAAATTTTTCCAGGAGGAATCTTTCTCCTGCTTCAAACCTAAACCACAAAGCTTTGGTAAGAGATGAAAAAAGTTAAAAATTTTTTTCTTCTTTAATGAAATTCGCACACGAGCGGAAAACAATATTATGATCCTGTTATATTTTTTTTTTGTAAGTTATATGAATTTAAAAGATGTGTTTAACGCATGTTTATTTTACTGATTCAATAATGATATAGCTTCGTTGTTTTGCGGTTTTTCTTATTAAGGACGTTAAAATGTATTCTTTTATATATTTTTTTTATGGATCTTGGATAATGAGCGGGATTTCTGTGATGCATTGTAGCGTTTAAGAGTCAAACAATTTTTAAGAAAGGCATTTATTTATTATAATATTTCTTTTTTTTTTCTACCTTGATGCGGGGTGGGGAAGGCTAAAAGCGCTTAAGGTGGTCGTTAGATGTACCTTCAATACACATTTATTATTATGGGATTTCTCATAAATATTTTGATGATTTTCTTTTATATAAAAAAAAAAGCGATGAAATTTTATTTTATTAAGGGAAATTGTTGTGGTGATGGGGAAGTCGTTTGAGGGCTTTACTTTGATTTACAAGTTACCTTTAGGGTTCCTTATTTTTTTTTTGCATATTTAAGGATGCTTTGCAAAAGTTATTAAAGTGATGAAGGAGTTTTAGATAATAATAATTGGTTTTACTAGGTTGTAGATAATGTATGGGATCGCAAAAGTGGCTGTCCAGCTGAAAACCAATGCTCCCATAACTTAGACCAAGACAAGTAGTTTTATTGTCATGCCGCACGTCATTAGTTGTGGAGTTGATATATATATATACATACATATACATATAATAGATGTATATACATACAATAGATGCGAAGTTCAATCCAGCTTGGGACAAAAATGTTTCCTCGTTAAACATATTAAAAAACTTGTTTCAACACATATAACCCTTAGTTTTAGTTTTTAATTTATAGTACATAATTTTTTAATAAATATACGAATAAGAGGTTTAGCTTCAACAAAAAATTAAAATGACAGAAGCTTAATTATATAGCCCAGTCAATAAAGACATCGAAAGTCGCCAAAAATCACAGATCGCTGCTTTTTTTTTTTGGGAAGTTGTTAGGATAGATACCAAGAATGTAAAACTAAGTTTGTAGCTTTTTGGTGGTGGTAAAAAAACCTCAAATTTTTTTTAACTTTTTTCAATTTCCCTTATAATTTTATAATAGTGCATCCGGGGAAAAATTGTTGTACGCACTTTTAAAGTACAGTACCTACTAAAAAAAAAATATCCGTTTTTCTTTGATTATTTTCAAAATAATGTAATAAAAAATTTAAAGCAGTTTATTCTGAAATTATAAGTTGACATGATTCTGGAAAATTGCACAATTTTTCGATTATTATTTATAGATTTTTTTAATCAAAGATCTTGAAACAGTAAGAAGCGGTGCGTATTAAACCCTGTCTCAAACACAGTAGAGAATAAAGCGGGCGACACGACAACACGCGGTAGTTGTCTGGCTGACGGTAGCCACAAAAAGCAAAACCAGACGACGAAAGCCGTAATTTGATTTGTCTGGCGTCTTTAGCGGCTGCAACTGCAAGAAAAAACGATGGGAACAGTGCTGCCCCCCAGCTGGTTGAAAAATGGTTACGAAAATAATATTTTCATGTTCTTACGCCGTGCTTTTCCAACCGCAATATTATGAATAATCGCAATCAATCGAACGTAGGATTTCCGAATCTATTGATAATAATGCCAAACGAGATTGACAAATGACCAACGCGGAATGATAAACGCTTGACAGTTTGCGTTCATACTATAGTCAAGCAAATACCGTCAACCACCATAATCGTCACAAAATATCAAAATATAATATTATTTAAACCATCATGCCGCTTGACAAGCCGCTTGATGAAGTATTCACACTATCAAAACTGAGCTCATCATGCCGCGCTTGCCCCCCTTATACTAACCGCCAAGGCGCGCGCCACCATCTGCCAAATGTTGTGCTTCAGTTTAGGTTCGTTTCGGTCAAACAAAAAGTTGTACAGAACATATACTGATACTGAGATTGAATGTGTTGTGTTCAGTGTCGTTCATTTGGAAACGATTGAAATTAAGATTGATTGGTTTGTTTTTGTTTGATTGCAATCATCAATTTTTTTTTTTATTGAACAAGTCCCCAAAAAAAAAAATCTGCCGCCCTAAGCAGCTGCTTACATTGCCTTTATAGATAGTTCAGGGCTGGTTTAGTGTTCAACATTTTTTGGCTTTGATTGAAACTTAATTTTTAGCATTTCATTCCGCTTGGCAAAATATAACTACCACTATTTTGAAATTTTATATTTCGAGACGCACTGTAAAATATATTTGTAAGTTTGTCTTATAAATGAAAGATTTTTTTTTTATTTCATGAGTTATTTACAGCGTACGAGGGGTTTGTCACTAACCAGTTTAGTAGCTCAATGATTGCAATATTTCAAATGACTTCATATGATTTCAGGTGATTTCAAGCAGTGTTTAAATTGATTTAAAAATTTTGTGATTGCTTTTATTTCAAATAAATTAATAAAACTTAAAGTCATTTTTAGTTTTTAATGATTGCAAAAAATCGTTTGAAATCAATAATCAATTTTTTTTTTTACATTCATCATTTGAAATTGTGATTGCATCTGATTTCTACGTGATTTCAAATGATTGCAAGTATAAGTGGTCATGTGATTTCACTCGTGACAAATCCCTCGACAGCGTATACACGTTAAAATGAAACATGTGGAGTTGTGGGCGCTACAAGTTCAAAGTATATGGCACTATTGTTTCGCGTTCACTGGAAGGCTAGATCAATATTCAAATGAATGATCGAATACAATATTGTCAATTATCTTTTATCTGAACGTAACGTACAGTAACTATTCTGTTCCTAAACCAAAATAATTAAATTTATACTAGTTTCAGTGAAAAGGCGTTTTATTGGCATAATCAAACAATAAACAGGAGTTCGCAGTAGGAGTAAGAGCTTAAAAAAATGGCGGTAAAAATCAGCTTGAAATTTAAAAAAAAATATATAGAAATGCAGTAAAATTGTTTAAAATTATATAATATCGAAAAATTTCATCGTGAGAAATTCTTCTTCTTCAATACCCGTTTAACAATCTTCACGTTGTGTTTGAGGAGGAAGAGATCAAGGTATAGCCCAATCACTTTTGATTTTTTAAAATTTGTCATCGCCCGTGACACTGACTTTTTCGACTTTATATCGCGCACTCTCTCGCAGTTAGGAGTTATTCGAAAGTATAATCTAGAAAACTGTTCACTGAAATGTCTTTTCACCAAGTCGGTTTGTCTCGTTGGGTGCTACTTTCTTTTCTTATAGAAAAGATTCCTCCAGAATTCGGTGCTTATTTGAATTTCTTAAAAGTTCCGTCAATAAATAAAGATGGTGTATCTGGTGTGTATCTGATCGTAAAGAAATACTCTCAGTATTTCTTTACGATCTTAAAAAGGCGCTTTTATGAAACGGGCTATTCAACTGCCAAATGATTGCTCAATATGAATCTCATCCCGCTATATCTGAAAGTAATAAGGTGTGCCATGTTGGTTGATTTTCATTTTCAAATTTTACCGAAATGCCGTTCGTCTTTAAGTCATTTTAAGATTTAGATTAAATTTTTTGAAACATGTCACATATATTATATTTCTTCTGTACTTATAACACCTTAAAATCTATCGCTATTACTCAATCAAGTCTCCAACCATATCCATCTTTTGAACACGAAACCAATTTATTTAAGAATTCAACCAGCTCTATAACTGCATGACAAGTATAATTTGTTATAACACTTTCATCACTAATTCATATAATTTATCCCAAAAACTCCTATAACTTATCAGCGTTTGACAAATTAATCTCTTTAACATTTACAAAGATAAGTCCTTTGTGTATATTCGCTTCTATATTGTCCTGATGACATTCATGTCTATAAACAGTTCTGTTTATTTGAAATACATAGACGCATGGTTATTTGATTTATTACCCATCAATAAATTAATCACATCCATGCACAGATTGCTAATTACAAGGTCGAGAAAACAGGTTGTATTCAGGCAGGTGTTGACCAAATAATGAAAGAGGAGGTAGCAACGAATTTATAAACCATAAGAAAGATATCATTCTGATGTTTGGTCACTATCATCAGTGATATTTTGGAAAATATAGTAAGGATATCTAGTTAAGATATTCTAGGAAAATATTCTCGAAATAAAAGGAGTTCCTTTTGGATTTACCACAACCCTCTTTCATCATGGATGGTATCTATATAAGTTTGGGGGAGCCTTAATGGAGTTGTAGGTATATACAAATGCGTTTTTATGATATCAGCAGGACGAAATGGGATCATAAAACACATTTTTCTTTTCGTTCTCATATTTTATTTTTTTTATGTCGTAGAATGAAGTGAAATAGACGACTATAAGCATCTTGTTGGACTATTTTTCATTCACAATGGATTTCTTGCCATCAAGAGATTTTACTTAGGCATATAGGTAGGTATACCAAGTAATTTCACTGTCTGGCGTTCACACAAAAGGCTTACGAAATATTGGAATATATTTTTTTTTATATTAATACCTATGTGTTGGTATCGGCCGCACACAAAACAGTATACTTACGTATATACTGAACCTACTAAGTGCTTTGGGGGTAGTTGAGAAAAAGCTTTAGGACCCACGATGTATAGGAGATATTGATACATATACATTCGGTCAACGCCTAATGAAAGACAAAATATACGACATAATCACTATACGGACTATTGTAGTGTTTCTTCTCTTTGTGGCAAACAAAAAAGGAAGACGGTAAATTGAAAAATTGAGAGTATAGAGGTGAGGCTGGATCGGGACAAAGAAAAGAGTAGAAATGCCTAGTCTAGGGAACGTGGACTGTTTAGCTATTCTCGGGACTATGCAGTTTCTTCTTCCTGCATCTGGGTCTTAATAGCTACATCTCTGATATCGTCACCGAGTTAACCACACCTATAGATGGCGAAGCGTATGGTATATGGCACTGTTCCATATTCTCTGGAACCAAAAATTAACCATAGCTTTATCAATGATTAATTTTTCGCTTTACGATGAAAGTTCGCATTAAATACTTCGCGTCCGCAAGTGTCAAAATTAAAAACCTAGCATTTCTTTCTAAAAAAATATCAAATTAATTGCCTCTGGTGACAGATAATTCCGCAAATGTCAAAACTCGATTTGTAAAAATCTATGATGGTGTTGGCGTTTATATTGGACGCATTTTGAAGTGTATGTGTTTTGTGTCCTTCCTACTTCGTTGTAAGAAAGAAACGGTGCATTCAACTAGTATTTTTATTCCAAAATTTGTGATTTAATATTTTTCGCATTTTGCAACAAATTTGGTAACTTTTGATAGGGAATATCAATTCAGCTTTTCACTTATTTTTTTTTTGTATAGTGCGGTTTCCTTTGTGTTCACACTACTTACTCAGTGTCTGAACACGACCGATTACTTACGTCAAAATGCGTATGCTGAGCGAGTCCATCGTGAAAATCGTCTATATATAATTTTCTGATGCCAGTTTGCCCTGAATACTCAGAAAATGTCAAAATTTGGATATTTCTACAAATATTTGAAACTACAAAAATGGCGCTCACATATGAGGATGGACTTTGGTTTCAACCAAAAAGTCTCTCAAGACATGCTTTGTTCCTTGCTAGCCGCTTCTAATTTCGCACCGAAAGTCGTCTGAAGTCTTTAAAGCAATACAGATCAAGCCAAAATATGACAAACCTATTAGTTAAGAGTGGTGGAAGAACTACTACGGTATGTTATCTAGAACTTTTTCAACCTCTACGAATATGCTATACCTACATGGAAACTTTTGTTGTTTCGATTTTCGGTTTATATACCTTTTTTACGATAACGCTACATTTAATTTATATTGGAATTGCCAAACTTTGTGACTTTTAAAAGTTTCAGCAAAATACTTAATGGGTGATCAAAATCAAGATATAATTGAGAATAGAAAATGAACAAGAAGTATCAATATTTTATAAAAAATACTTTGAAATTGGGAGCCAATATTCCAGTATTTCTGATGAAGATCGAAGTGTTTACAAGCTTTCCAACATAACATAAGAGAAAAATCTATTTTACTAATCAATATAATATGTAGCTTGGATATAATCGTATTATTTAAAGACCTAAAAACGATAGGAGTCAAGTATGCACTTTGTCACTTTAATGGTTTATTGCAATTCTGCTAAAAATTGCAGAATTCAAGAAAAGTATTACTGATTTTTCAAAAGTGTAAAAATTTAAAATTCAAGATGGCGGCTGCTGCACAAGACCAAATTAATTTTGACTGTACTATTTGAGTTTCGTGTCGTTGTGTAACGGTTGTTTACTTCATAACTAACAAAAGCAGATCGAGTATAAGTCCAAAAGATTAAAATACGTGACGACAAATCAGAATCAAATCAAGAAAGAATTTTTGACAATAGCTATGTTTGCTCTGTTTTCATTACCAAGTGTTTTAATCCATAATTAAGAAATCTTCTAGTTCTGACTTTAAAGAGTTAAATTGTTTAATGACTCTTAGGATGAACTTTATAGTATTTCTAAGCTTTACTTTCCGCAGAAAAGAATACGATTTCCGATCGATTTGCTGATGAACTTAAAAAATAACTGCAAGTATTAAATAGCGAATAATATAAATAATAAGATATAAGTAAAAAGAATTTAAAATAACGTAAGTTTCTGGTTTTAATGAGGAACGACAAGTACTTACAAGATCTTCGAAATGACTCTCGTCAATTATCGAGATAGTAATTAGCGTAAAAGTAACAGAGGCCTCGTGGGCATACATAACCGAAACAAATGTCGAATCACGATCACGAATTTCATGCACTGGGCTTTGAATTGCTCCCCCCCCATGAAAACATGAATTGGTTAAAAAAAATCATCTAAAACTAGAATTTTGCTGCCGAGGAAGAAACGAATTTTGATCAATTTTTACGAATCATATTTTAGCAAAGATTACAGAAAACTTAAATTAAATAATATTATCTACCCTAGATAACGTTGAAAAAAAAAAAAAATCTTGCGTCTCCGTTTCTAGCGTACCTAAGGCCACGGGCCACGGGGCACGGGTAACTTATTGATCCACCCTCTCGTAATCCCATTATATAAATTAAAACTTCTATTGCGATTTTAATAAAATTGTAATGATTTGAGATTTTCAAAAGTGCGCCATTCTATGGGAAGTTAGATAATTTCCACAAGACGTAAGTCAACAAATACGACACTGACATCAACATTTTTTTATCAATAAACCCACTTAGTATGCGTGTCTTCATTTGTATGTCAAACAAACTCAACTGACAAATTCTATATGCATGATTTAATCCGATAACTGAGGACAAACAAACAAAAAATACCCACATCATGAAAGACTTGAAATGAAAAAAACATAATCAAATTATACGGACAAATAAATCACACAAGATTGACCCCAAATATAATGAAATCCTGCCACTAAAACGTATCCATCAATTAACTCTTAAATGAAGGATAACCGCCATGAGGTTGATATAAAGAGGATATATGTATAATGTATATGACTGTGTGTAAATGTTCTTAATTTTTTCCTTTCTCTAATTCTTCTTCCATCATCATTACATCCAGAGCAGACAAAACTTTGTCTATGTATAAAATGGTGGCTTCCGTGTCCCTGGTGGGATCAATTTTTTTTCAACCCATCCTTTTATTTAATGAAATTAACGTCACACAGTTATTCGCATAATATAACTTGAATAATTTAAAGCTAAAAAAAAACTTACCTTCGTTCTTGCTTGGTGATATGCAGATTCGTGAATGTGATTTGATTATATGAGTGTCCTGCAAGTTAAGTTTTTTTTTTTTTTGTTAATATGCGAATTTAGCTCATTATGGAAGTTGTTGGTGTGAGACATTTATCCTGTCATTCTGTCCAGTTTTAATGTGTGTGAATTTCAGCAGTGACCTGGAAGTAATAAAAGTTGAATGGATGATGTGAGTTTTAAATGGTTGGGTTACAAATGTAAAAATTATACACAAAAAAAAAATGTTAATGAGGAAACGCATAACTGAAAATAATATTTGTGTTAAAAGGTACTTTAGCATAATTTTGGAACTTAACCGGGTATTTGCAATCATAATCATCAGAACGCATTAGTGTTGGAATTAATTATTATAATGGGGAAGAGTTTTATGAAAGATTTTTTTGTTTTTCAGAAAATTAAGAAGTTTTAAAACTTTATGAATTTAAAAGATAACATAACATTTTGTTAAAATGTATTTTTATATGAGCATAACAAAGTTTTGGGTACATATGCGTAAATTGTTCGTAATAATTGAGCTGTCGTGTATAAGGATACGTAACAGTATGAATACCTACTTATAAGACAAACTTGTAGGAATATATTTGACTCTAAAACACAGCTTTATATAACAAACTTTAAAACACCTTTTATCTTTTACAACTTGCATATGCAAGTCCTATGTCCTAGAGTTGCATACTGGATACTGGATCATTATCAGCGTCGAAAGCATGCGAAAGCGTCACGCAATATTTCGAGACGCTGTAATCTGTCAGCTATAATAATATGGATAATATGGATATTTAAATGCAAGGGAAACTTTGCATGCACCCAACCTTTCATCTACCCCAAATCCTTTAGTGAGCGCAAGCAGGGGGGTCGCAGGGAAGCAGCATGCCCCCCCCCCCCATACACACCTCATCTGTTTATACGCCGTAAAGCTGGGTGCGGGGAGGGTATGATAACTGAGGTGCCAAGAAATAAGAACGGTTTTTTGTATAAATGTTAAATACAGGAATTTTTTCTTTGGGAGGGGGGGGGGTGTGAGTTCTTTTTTTGTAAGTATAGTACATTAAGTCATTTTAGCTTTACCCAGAGTGCACCACGAGAAGGTAGGCTTACACTGCGACAAAATTTGAAAGTTTGTGCGGTTTCTTTTCTTTGATGTTTTATGTATATTGTATATATGTAGATGCAGGGAAATAACTTCACGGTCAAGTGCTCTATATAGGAATTTATTCCTCTTTTCAATGTGGAGTTGATTACCACTCTTAGAGTGATTGTATTCCACTTTACCCAAATGAGTTAGAAACTTTACATACCCATACTTGCACCCAGAAAAACTCGCACCCACCCCAAATCCTATAGTGAGCCAGGCAGGGGGGTTGGAAGTGGGCAGCATGACCCCCTACCCTATCTCTACTTTTGGTGGTACAATTGAGCCACACAGGTATACTGTTCAGTGAAAGTTAAATTATTTCTCACAGTCATTGGGAAACAACTCCACTTTAGAAAGTGAACTAACTTTCTCACTTAAAAGTCCAATAAATTCACATCTTCAGTGGGAAATTAATCCACATTGAAAAGTGAAGCAGATTCCCACTAAAAGTGGAATAAATGCACATGTGGAGCACTTGCTCGTGAAGTTATTTCCCTGCACCATATATGTATACCTTTTTTGGACATAATATATACCTTCTTTGGATTTTACCCCAACCAAGCGGAAAAAAGTACAAGCTGCTTACGTCACAAGTGAAACAACAACAAATTGAAAATGCCAAAGCGTCTTAATCTTTTATTCTTTCATTCATGCATAATACATATAAATGCATGATAAAAACAAAAATATTACAACCGTAAATCTCGGTAATGTGAACTTTGAGCAATGCAATACATTTTTGTTTTTGTTTAAATTTTGTAATAATGGTTAATGCAATGTGTATTAAAAAAAAGAGTTATTTGTTAGAAGAATTAGTCCATATTCTATTATTACTATCAAACAAAATGAAACAACGTAAATACTCAAGTAAAACAAAATTTATAATACAAAAAAAAATGGTGATTTTCAATTTTCTCAAAAACAAGAAGACATAAAATCATTTAGTTTTCAGTTTTTGATTAAAAATTAATCAACACGAGTTCAAAAAAAAAAAAATAATATAAAATCTCAAAGTTTTGAAAATCACTCTTTAAACATTTTTTTGATGTTTTTTTTCCAAATTTTGGGTTTGAAACTGGTTTTTTTCAAAAATATGCATAGATTTTGTTGTATTTAAAAATTGGCTTGTAAATCAGATTTTAATATTTTTTTTTTAAATTTTTAGTACATTTTTCATGAAATATAGCCTTTCGCCCAAACGGGAGAGATAGACCCACCCCACCCATAGAAAAAAATGCTTGTATTGAGGTGTTCTACCAAAGTCCATTACTATTTCTTGGTGCCATACAGTTATCATACTCGTGTCAAACATTTTATATACACTCTCTTACATCTACTACAATCAAAATAGAGTATTAGACCTCTCGCACTATAGGGTAAACTTGCACCATATCCACTTGGAAAGTAACAAAAAAGAGCATCTACTTTTTGACTTTATCAATATAACTCTGATACCGTTGCAATAGCGTAGTGAAGAGTATTAAAAAAAGAATCATTAAATCATTGAGTTTCCAATATCCACAACTATATTGATTTGCTTCACAAAAAAAACCCTCCAGTATTATTGTTTTGCAGGAATCTGAGAGCACTTTCAAATTCAGTGAAATTGTTAGTAAAGCATTTGAAAAAACATGTCTTCTAGGGAAGTGGACAAAGAAATTGGAAATTTTAAGAAAGAAACCATCACATAACTTTTCGTTGTTGTCAAATTAACAAGAACATACATTGTCTGGGAAATAATTGCAGTAAAAAATGCCCATTGAAAACTCAACGAACGAAACGTAGCTCTTAGAAATTTCTGTAGCAAGGCAAAGGAAACTACTGACTAAACTCTGAGAAGGAAACAGACTTTATTCGAAATTTATTTCTACGTTAAAACTTATGAAGTTTTTAAAATTTAATCTATATTAAATTTGCGGGGATATAATTTAACTGGAGATCAATTATCATAAAAGTCCATGTTAACTTTTTTTAATTATATTGTGTAATACCCTCATGATAAGGTTATTCAATTTTATGTTATAGACGAAGAGCCAGCGACAAAAAAGTAACGTCATTTGATTAAGAAAACTTTAAGTGTCATTGTATAGATTGAATATAAATAAACATTAAATTAATTGTCTGTCACTTAACCTTTGGTGGAGAGGCGCCGATGGGGGGGATAAAGGCTTCAAAAAAATAAGACCAAAAACGTGATTTCATCAAAGTTGGTTTTTGGTTTAATGACGCTTAATAATATTTTATGCAACATATCAAAACGGCAGACAAATTAGTTGATACGAAGATGGTGGCAGACTGCACTGCAAAAGCCCTAAAATTTCCGCATATGTGAAAAAAAAAACAGTTTTTGTGTTATTTATTCGCTTTTCGCTTGTTACTCGAAAACTATGATTGTCATAACAAAAAAAAAAAAATTACAAAACTTTATTGAATTCTTTATTAAATGGACACCCTAACCACTTTTATTGGTTGAACCGTGTACCCGCTATAGACCGCATTGAAATGTTATGTCATATATTACGTCACGAGTCCCTATAGTCCAGTCAATTGGTAGTTTTACCTGGAAAGTTTTGGAGGAATTTTAAGTTAAAGTTATTTTTATAGATTTTGGGATGTTCTTTCCGAGTTTTCACTTTTCCACCTCGTATCTTCCCTGATAGATCAGCCATCTTGAAATATGGCATCCAGAAACAGTTTAGCCATATCTCCTCTCCTATTAATTATAGATGAAAATTGTCAAGGTACAAGTTATAACTTAGGAAATGTCCGACAATTAAAGTCCTAGTAATTTTTTTGTACGATTGATATTTTTAGCGTACGAGCGCCGTGAAGTCTACTCCTACTTTCAAACGACCATGTGTTTTTGTGCTAGCGTGAATTTATTTCTTCGTAAGTAATTTATAAGTTGGGACCTGGTATGGTTTAATTAAAAAATTAAGCAATCTAAAAACAAAATGGTGATCTGTGTGTTTATAGGCCAGTCATTCAAGGCAAACGAATTGTGGTAATAAAGGTAATAAAAAAATTGCACTGCTCTGCATTTGTGGTATGTTGTTAGGAAAAATTAAACCAAGTTTGCAGCATCGAAAGACTTGTGCTAACTTGGTGGTGCTCAAAAAACTTCAATTTTTCGGACTTGAAGAAGACAAAATTTCCTAACTTAGGCGTAACCGCAGTTCTGTAGGTATAATAAATTCTGCGATACAGCAGTTCAAAAATTGACCTTTTTTTAAAAATGCAATTCCTAAATTGTAATTTTAATCGCCTTCGGGGCGGCCACATGGTTCAACCTAAAAACGTGTAAGTTTTTTGTTGGAAATTTAATATTCTTCAACTTTTTAGAAGGTAAGTAGCCTCGAAAAGTGCAAAACTTTATTATATTTTGTCAAAAAACTAAAAAAGGTCGAAATTTTCGGTGGTTTTCGCGATTTTCGTTGTAAAGCCATATCCGGGCGAAGTAGCAAAGTTGAAAATCGGATTACATAAAAAACAAGTGAGAAAAAAACTTCTGTATTTTTTTCCTCAAACAGTTACATACTTTCGGTGACAATTTGACTAGACTAAACATGAGTGAAAGTAAAAACATAATTTATTTGAAAAGTAGTTTTTTTGTTTTCATTTTTTTAATGCAAAAAGTCATTAAGTGCCATTAAAAATAAAGTTTACTTAGAGACTTTTTGCAATAACCCCACGGTATCATTATTGAGTCTGCCAGGGTGTTCGGCTCAAAATATTTGTCTGCCTTTTTGATTACATGATTATAATGACATTTCGAAAAGTTTAGCATATTTTCAAACCTTGATGAAATGACGTTCTTACCCCTTCCTTATTTTCTCGACCTTCCCACCATTGTCTGCCACCATCTTCGTATCACCTAATTTGTCTGCCGTTTTGATATGTTGCATTAAATATTTTTAAACGTCATTAAACCAAAAATCAGCTTTGATGAAATCACGTTTTTGGTCTCATTTTTTTGAAGCCTTTATCTCCCATCGGCAGCCTCTCCACCAACGAATAAATGGCAGACAATTCATTTAATGTTTATTTACATATATTCAATCTATTCAATGACACTTAAAGTTTTCTTAATGAAATGACGTTACTTTTTTTGTCACTGGGTCTTAGACTATTAGTTACATATACGATTTTCAATCTTCCTGCTTAATAACAATACATTTGTCGAATATTTCAACAAAAACGTTGTGTGTTTCACAACTTTAAGCACGAAAGTATTTTCCCACAACAGCAAGTCCATCCGACCCAGTTAAAATCTTTATTTTATTTTATTTTTATTTTAGTATTTATGTAATACAAAAACTATATAGAATTATATAAATATTTTTTTTAAAACTACGATAAATTGATAATAAAGAAAAAATTCATTCAGCAGATTCATGCTGGCTTAGTCTTCCAATAAATGAACACGAAAATCCTTGTTCCATTATAATGTTCGATTGTATAGGAATGAAGTTCTGTTAATTCTGTACTTTATGTCAAAACTTTCATTGTGGCGCAGTAGTAAAACAGCATTACCACAGCCGATATCATCACAAATGTACAATCCTGATGGGTTAAGATAGGCCAATGAAGTCATTCTGTTTCTCCTCATCTTCATTTCATGATTCCACACCAGAAAGTGGTCCCATATTCTACATCACCCAAACCTCAACCACTATAATATTTGTAATTACAACCCCCCAATGGAGGGTTATAAAGTACCAATACCACCGTAGTACCAATAAACTCGCGCAATCTCATTGAAACGAAAATGGAACCTTCTCATGCTTGTTCCCGCATTTGTGATTTCCATGAAGACACTTTCAGAAAATAATGGAGAAGAAAGACTTCTTCCAAACCAAATCCCTTGACAATTAATTGTGAATGAAAAAATCGAATCACGTGTCATGTTCTTATGTTGTATCTGAAGAATGTAGATATACCAACATAATGTAGGTATATACATACCTATAAATTAAATTTGAGTTTTAGAATTTTTATAAAAAAATATTACTTCCTATTCTCATCAAGAGAATAGGGCAACCGAAAATGAAACACAAATTTATTTGTATGATATTAAATACTTTATTTGAGCTTCAGATCCCTTACCACTGGTGGGGGGAAATCTTCGGCTATACGTTGTTGATGTATCTTTAAAACTAAACTAGAATGAGATCTTGAGATCCCTTTTATATCATAATTATGCTAACGCATCAAATCTTTGTTTGACTGCGGATGATACAATGATTCAATGTTGTGAAATACTTTGGTATCCATTTGATACTCATGCACAAGCTGCTGAAGGCAAGAAAGTGTTGATATGGAATTTATGTCTTTTTGGTCGCTTTATTTGTTTACATTTGATATACATTGTATACTCTTACAAAGTTGCTGAAGGCAAAAGTGTTGACTATAATATTTAATGTTCTTTCTGATCATTGTATCATTAATTGGTTTTCTTATTTTTGGTTTGTTTACATTTGATTGAAATCAAAGTCAAGTTTTTGTTTCTGTGTATCTTTAATAAGAATATTTGATATATGTGAGGGCGCACAAGTGAGCTTGGATATAACACCCCCCTCTTTAGATTCTTCTAAGGGTCGGAAAGTGACCGTTGGAAGACTTACATTATTTATTATCTTCCTTTTTCTACTTTTTAATGTTATATAAACATAAATTATTACAATTATTAAAATGATTAAAATGATAAAATATATTTTGAAACTCGACTTTTTATGGTTATATTTTAATTCTTCTATTTCTTTTACATTGTTTATGTTTTGATATTTTAATTCTTCAAATGTTAATTCTTCAATTTTGGTATAATTGATATCTAATATTGTATTAGGAATTATAAGTTCATGTTTATAATTTTTTCTTTCATATGATTTGTTATTTATTTGTATTTTACAATTTTCAAATCTAATAAGGTAGTTACCTTTAATTTTAATTTTTTGATTATTACAATTTTGATTAAGCTCTTGTAATTGAACATTAATTATTACAAGATTATTATTTCCTATTTCTAATACTTTTTCATTTATATTTCTTATAAGTTTACAATTCATTGATTTTTTAAGTATATTTTCTATACAATCATCATTTATTTTGGTTAAATTTTGTACGTTTTTAGTACTGTCATAAATTATTTGATCTTTTGTCAGATAAAGGTTTTTGTCTATTTTTAATTGGGAATTATTATCCTTATTTGGAATGGGTTGAACGTATATCTTTTTATACAGTTCATCTGTATATTTGGGTACTTTAATTATGAATATAATATTGGTTTTATATAGGGCTAAACTGAGTTCTAATTCTTCCAAGTTATTTATATTAATGCCGTATTTATCTATTTCTTCTTCAGTTAAAATATCTCTGCTAAGTACTCCTAATCTTGAAGTCATTATTATTTCTTTTATTTTTTCAATGTCCTCATGTAAATATTCAAGGTTTTCTCTTAACTTTATTTCGTACTGTATTTTAGCTATATCTTTTACGTAATCGTAGCTTTCTGTTAATGTATTGATTCTTTTGATTATTTCATTAGTTTCATTATTTAAAGTTTCAGTAAGTATTTTGATTTGTTTATTAAATTTTTCATTTATTATTATTTGTTTATTTAAGTTCATTATTTCAATATGATTGTTTTCTTCAATTAATTTTAAATGTTGTTCGATATCTTGGCGATCATTGTCGTCCATAGTTCCGAATAAAAATTTCATACCTGTTCCTAAAATATTTATTAATCCTCTTTTTCGTCTATTTGATTTAGGATGGGGTAAGAGTACTTCAAATTCTTTTCGTATTTTTGACATTTTCCTTATGAAACTGTCATTTTCTTCAGGAATTCTTTTAACGTTCCTTTCCATAATTTCTATGTTATTTTCATATTCTGTCAAATTAATTATATGGATTATAGTATCATAACTTTCTATTAGTGGATATTCTTCTAGTTGGATCAAAGTGAATCCGTTTCCTTTATTTAAGTCAATGACTTCCAATTCTGCTCGTACTTGGTTGAGGGTTATCATAATCATCATTATTATCATTACTTTCTGTATTATCGCCATTGGTTGCAACATTTGATGCGATTTCTTTATTGGATCTGGAATTGGATAATTTAGTTTGTTGAAATTTTTTCTTTTTCCTAAATTGATCTTTATGAAGAATTCTATGAGGAATTTTCTTATATCTGTTTCCTTCTTGTAATGTATATTTTTTATCAGTTTTATTAATAACTTTCACCTTTTTATGTTTAGGTGCGATTTTATTTTTTATTTTCTCTTGTTCTGTTACCTTTGCATAATTCTCGTCTATGCTTGCATCTTTTCTATTTATGTTTAATTTGTTTAATATTTTAATTTTATTTTCTTCAATTCTTTTATAGATTATTTCATTGTCAATTTTATTAAAATGTACGTCGATAGGTTTTTCTTTTGTTGTTAAATGAATAACATTATTATATGTAAGTATTGCATTTGTTGTATGGTCTATAGGTTCAATTTCTTCACCTGAATCTCGAACTTGAGTTAACATTCGGATATGTTCATTAAGTGTGCTGTGAAGGCGTTCTATGTCTGAATTGCCTGTATGCCGGTTGGCTGTACAATAATGTATACTTATTTCATTGTTTTCTAAAAAATTCTTTAATGTTTCAGAAACGAAGGCGTTTTCGTTATCAAGCGTTATTTGCTGAGGTTTTTTCATATATGTAAAAATTTTCACTAAAGCATTTAAAACGTCTGTGTATGTTTTATGTTTTATAGGTTCGATAGCAGCATATTTACTAAACTTATCGATGCATGACAGATATTTCTTTTTGTGATTTAAGAACCATATATCTATGTGGTAGTGTTCATTTGGATTTTTCGGCGTTTCTGTTTTTTCATATGGTAATTTAATTGGATTTCTTTCGATTTTAGTCATACATAGATGACAATTATTTATTTGTTTATTTATTAGAGTCTTGAAGTTTGGTATATAATATTTTCGATTTAAATCAAGGTATATTTTTTCTATACCTATATGGTTATTATTTTTATGTGTCTTTAATATAATTTCGTTTGCTTCGTCTATTTTTAGATCTTGCAAGAGCTTTGTGCTTCTATGTAATATTTTATTACTTAATTTATTTTCTTTCTTCCATATGTTTTGGAAGTGATTAAATATTTGGTCATCTTTGACATATATGCAATTTAGCATCGTAGTATCTACTTCTTTTATTATATTTATGAAATCTTCTTCTTTAAACTCTTTACGCGTGAATCTAACTCTTCTTTTTCCAACATGTGGGTAAATAATTTCTTGATGATCATGTTCGTTGATTTCAAGGATTATTTGTCTGTTAAAGAAATTAACAGCTTTTTCACTAATAGGAATTAAATTCGAATTATCTGGCTCAGCACTATGTTGAGTTGCTAGATCGTCTTCCTCTAAAACGTTTATTTTTACTCTAGATAGAGCGTCGGCAACTTTATTTTCTTTGCCCTGTATATATTCTATCTTGAAGTCGTATTCTTCAAGCTTAATTTTCCATCTTTGAAGCTTGCTGTTGGGTTCCTTCAAAGTAGATAGCCACACCAAAGGTCTGTGGTCGGTTTTCACTGTAAATTTTCTTCCATACAAATAATGTCGGAATTGTGTTGTTGCCCATACTATGGCCAGTAATTCCTTCTCTATAGTGGAATAGTTACATTCATGTTTGTTCAATGTTCTTGAAGCAAAACACAATGGTCCATGCGTTTGACTTAAAACCGCACCGATCGCGAAATTAGACGCGTCCGTCGTTAGAACGAATTCTTTGTTGAAGTCTGGATGTCTGTTTATTAGATCATCTGACATAATTTTTTTCAGTTTATAGAATGACTCTTTGTATTCTTTATTTTCAATGTTTATTTTAGCATCTTTTTTAAGACATAAGGTCATTGGTTTAATTATAGCCGCATAGTCAGAAATGAATTTTCTATAGTAGCCAGTTAGTCCGAGAAAAGACTGAATTTCTTTTACGCTCTTTGGAATGGGGAATTTTTTAATTGTTTCAATTTTTTTAGGGTTAGGTTTGACACCGTGTTGTGTTATTATATGTCCCAAGAATTCGGTTTCTTTGCGTAAGAACTCAGATTTGTTTAGAGATACCTTCAGATTTGCGTTCTTAAGTGTTCTCAAAATACTATGGAGCGAATCCATGTGTTCCTGCAGGCTAGCTGAGAATATGATGATATCATCGAGATAAACATAACATATTTTCCCTATGTATTCTTTTAGGACTTCATTCATGAGTCTCTGAAAGGTTGCAGGTGCATTCTTTAAACCGAATGGCATCCGCACGAACTCATAATGACCCGTTAGAGTAGAGAAGGCTGTTTTTTCTCTATCCTTCTTTTCAACTTCAATTTGGTAAAAACCTTTTGTCAGGTCTAGTGTCGAAAAATAGTTACAATGACCTAATTTATCTAGTATTGACTCAATGTTAGGTATAGGGTATTTATCTTCTTTTGTAGTAAGATTTAATTTCCTATAGTCAATAACAATTCTCCATTCTTTATTTCCAGTGTGATCCTCTTTTTTAGGTACCACCCAGATGGGAGCATTATAAGGTGAACTTGAAGGTTGAATGACCTTCTGATCGAGCATCTCTGTGATTTGCCGATCTACTTCTTTTTTGTGAATTTCCGGGTATCGGTAAATTCTTGTATATATGGGTGAATCATGTTCCGTAGGAATGTTGTGTTTAACGTGGTTTGTAAATGACAAATCATCACCCTTTTTATAAAACGCATTTTTATTTTCTTTTATTAATTTTAATAATTTAAATTTTTCTTCCGTGTTTAAATGATCTGTTCTTAGGTCTTTTTCAATATTATCATCAAGAATAGTATTTTCCGGAAGCATATTATTGAAATAATTAATGGTTTCATCATACTCAAGTTCTTCGTCTAAGCTGAAGAACAGAGGTATTATTTCACCATTTAGTGTCATACTCTTATTTAAGTATTTTATTTCGGCATTATTTGGAATTAAAATATTGTTGCCTATAATTCCGTTAAAATTTTTATTAAAATTATGAACTTGAAATGCACATTCTTCTTTTACTGGAAGAGCAAATTTTCCTTTCGGTATTATTATGTCTTTTGTTATTTTTATAGGGCTACCTGCGGTTTGTATTATTAAAGGTTTTTTTCTATTTATAATATATTGCTGAGGAGCGTCTTCTTCTCTTAGAAGGCTATTGGTTGCTCCGGTATCTATCAAAAGCTTAATAAATTTACCATTTTTCCCTAGCTTAATATAGGGTAATCTGGGGTTTCCGAGGCTGTAGGCCGAAAATTTGCATCAGACCCAGTTTCATCGTTGTATTGTTCCACATAGTTAGTGGCTTTAGGTGCTCTCCTAAGTTGAGAGGAAGTCGGATCTTGTTCCATAGGTTCGAATCTTTGTGGAAACTGCCGATAATTATGGGGATTGTAATTATTATTTTGATAATTATTATTTTTTGGAATGTATGGCTTTGGGTGCCAATTTTGATGATTTTTGTTTTGGGGATCATCTCTAAAAGGATTGTTAGGATTTTTAAAATTTTTATGTGGGTTTTGGTTTTGTTTGTTTATTTTGTCTGAGTATTTATTTTTTTGTTTATCGTCAAAATTATTTTCTGATTTCCCTAAAAATCCTGCACTACTTAACTCGTGTAAAGCTAATTCTATTGTGCTTGGCTTAATTGAATATAAGATTGTTCGCATGTGGATTGGCAATCTTTCTTTAAAAATTTTTAACGCGGTTTCCGTGTTTCTTGGAATGTCTAAAATATTATTTTCTTGTAAACATTTTTGATTTAATAATGACAGCGATTTTTGTATGTAATTGTAAAATTTTATTACATCGCCGCGGTATTGCGCTGACCTAAGCTCTTCGTATAATTGATCACTGCTTCTGAAGCCACCAAAATTTTCTACTAGCATGTTTTTTATATCAGACCACTTAGTGAGGTGCGTATGTATTTCAATCGCTAATCTAGCTCTACCAATGAATTTCGATTTTAAAAGATTTATACACATTTTTTGACCTTGCTCGTCATATGTTAATAATGTTGGAATAATATCATCAACATTTTGAACAAAAATAGCTAAATCTTCAGTTCTTCCATCAAATTTTTCTAACTTTTCGATATAATGTATAGGATTAATTTCTAGGTTTCTTAATGCTACATTACCATTTGCTGCAGGTTGAGGTGCTGCTGCTGCTGCTGCTTGTTGCTGCATCCTTGTTGCCATTATTTCCATTTGTTGTTGTTGTTGTTGCAACTGTTCCTGTAGTTGAAGATTTTGTTGTTGTAAAGCTGCAATTTGTGCTGGGTCCATGATGTTTGATTTAGCTCTAATATTGTCAAATATAATTGATCGTCTTAAATGTTTTTCACTTTGAGCTTTTTTCGAATCCTTTTTGATTCGATTGAAAATATTTTTCATCTATTTCAGATAACTCTTTATTTTTTTTTGTGTCACTATTTTTTTTTTCTCTTCTTCCTCAAATTATCCTTCCTCTACGGAATTTGAAACATTTATCATATGCACTGATATTGGTTTCGGATAATTTTCACAAAATTAATTTTTCGTATTCGTCGAAAAATAATTTTTTTTTCACTGCACTTATTAATTTTTGATGAATGTCATCGATATTCGTTCGATCATTCACTTATAATTATTTTGTGCCACGTTTGTTGATTAAAAAAAAAATTTCAAATGCACTCATTTAGTTTAAGTGAACTATCACTGAATTATTATTAAAGGGAAAGGGGCTTTTACTGATTTGCTTTCAGTGCACTTTTTCTTCACTTTAAATTGTTCAGAGTTCAAAATTCCGATATGCGTTCGGATTGAACTTATAGTTGCACTATTCACTTTTTGAGATTTTTATTATTATTTTTTTTTTTTCTACGCGTTGCAGTTGCACGTATTTTCGTTTCGCGGATACTATATTAAATTAGTATCCTACCGACTGCGCCAATTAAATTTGAGTTTTAGAATTTTTATAAAAAAATATTACTTCCTATTCTCATCAAGAGAATAGGGCAACCGAAAATGAAACACAAATTTATTTGTATGATATTAAATACTTTATTTGAGCTTCAGATCCCTTACCACTGGTGGGGGGAAATCTTCGGCTATACGTTGTTGATGTATCTTTAAAACTAAACTAGAATGAGATCTTGAGATCCCTTTTATATCATAATTATGCTAACGCATCAAATCTTTGTTTGACTGCGGATGATACAATGATTCAATGTTGTGAAATACTTTGGTATCCATTTGATACTCATGCACAAGCTGCTGAAGGCAAGAAAGTGTTGATATGGAATTTATGTCTTTTTGGTCGCTTTATTTGTTTACATTTGATATACATTGTATACTCTTACAAAGTTGCTGAAGGCAAAAGTGTTGACTATAATATTTAATGTTCTTTCTGATCATTGTATCATTAATTGGTTTTCTTATTTTTGGTTTGTTTACATTTGATTGAAATCAAAGTCAAGTTTTTGTTTCTGTGTATCTTTAATAAGAATATTTGATATATGTGAGGGCGCACAAGTGAGCTTGGATATAACATATATATATACGAATATAGGTTTTACGGCTTTCAATGAAAATGGAATTCTGGAATTCTACATCAATGATGCAACTTAGACAGCAATTTATTTAGTCATGGACTTGTGATGTGAAACTTTCTGTCTGTTGACTGTTTTAGGTTGTTTAAGGGTCTTCAACAGGCAAGACATAATCTGGTTGAAAGTTTGGTGTCTGGGATGATGTGGTGAGATGTGATTGAGTGCAAAAGCCCAAATTGAAGGCTCCCTAACTATTTAACTGATAAATTCCGAAAAAGTTAAAACGAAAAAGAAAACGATTGCTATAGCGAATGAATTCAGAAGTTTTTCTAGGGAAAACTTTTTTGAAGGGCATAACAATAAATTTATGTGAAATCTTCATAATTTCTTTGGTTGCTTTTCAAATGTTTTATAAAGTTGAAGAGCTTAAAAAACGATTTATCAAAATAAGAATAAAAAGATGGTTTTAGAAAAAGTGGAGTACTGATGAAAACCCACTGATTTTATAGAAAGAGTGTCTGTTGAAAGAAGGAAAAACTAAAACAGAGTTTAATTTGAACATTTATAGTTATTGATTCATTTGTGAAAGCCTTCAATTCCTTGTGATCCCCGTAACATATTTAAAAAAAAAATTCCGAAACATTTTTAAAATAATTTTTCTAGAAATATTTTCTGTTGAAATCTTTAAACCCGAAAATTCGTGAACAAATTAAGATATGAGAACATGGGGCGATATGATTTTTTTTTTAAATTTTATATCTAAACACCTTTTTGAGAAATTTAATTTTCTGTGTCCATATAAAACATTCAAACATCTTTTCCCATACCCTTAATCTTTCTGTCTAAAATGATTAACATCTGTGCTAATATTCTATTTACGCATCATATAAATTTCCGGATCACTGCCATTAGTATATCCTTTAATGGGTTTGGTAAATTGGTCAATATCACAAACACTATACATGATAATCAAATCACGTACCTTAATGCGTCGTGTGTCTTTTTGACTGACACCACATCTAAAGCTATCAATTTCTTACACACCACTTACTATGGTTTATTACCCACCTTTCAGTCTTGAAACGAATATTTTCTTCCTTGATGTATAATTTTGGTCTTAAGACACATAGAGGACACCAAAATACACTTAAAGACTAAATTATATTGAATGAATTGAGTGTATCTTTTACTGAAGAAGGAGAAGAAGGTTTTAAGAAAACAAATTTTACTCGAAAAATTAATATTAATGAAGAAGCAACAACAAACTTTATGATGAATAATATATACATATTTATATAAGTATGTATGTCAATGGGCACCAAAAAAGAAAAGGACCATGACGACCAAAATTCAAACAACTACTACAAAGATATTAATTACAGGGTGGTGAGAGAGTACGAGTGTATCTTAAGGCTTTGCCACCCGGTTTGGTTAGTAATTACTATATTGTGTGATTTTATGGAGTCATATTTGTGTTGGAGAAGAAACTTCTGCTTTCTCCTAATGTTTGAAGTATCTATATATATACCATACTACTATAGAGAACTATCCAGAAGGACTGTAATAAGGAACTTTTTGGAAATTTAAATTACAATTAGGGAGGGTTTTATCGCTTGGTTGGTTGTTCTTCTTGTGGTTCTTATTCAGTTATATGTATGTGTGCATTTGTTTTATGTTATAATAATATAGACAGAGAATATCGTTTCAGGATGAAATAATAGAACTTCAATTAGGAAATAATGTTTTAAAAGTTTAAGCTGTTGAATGTGCTGAACCTTTGTTTTTTTTTTTTTTTTTGGGAAAAGAATTTATAACTTTATTGGTCTTGTAAGAAGAAAATGTTTTGTTGGGCATTTTTTCTATATGAAAGTTTGAACAAATGACATAAATAGATATAATGAAATATATTTCTGTGAGAAAAGTATAAATTATACATTGTAGTGAGAAAACAAGTTTAAATGTTTTTAGGATTGAATCACATAAATTGATAAAACATATGTTCATTGAAAAAACACTCTTCATTCAAAACTAAAAACAAAATATAAAAAAAATAAAGATCAAGACTAGGTCGCACAAACTTGATCTTATGGCAATAAGTAACCTTAATGTAAACGACTGGGAAATTTGTCAACTTTTCACCGTCAGCAACAAAGCACTCACATAAAATTTTATTAAAATTGACTGGATTACAAAAGTTGAATAATAGAAAAACTGACTGTTTCAAAAATACTTTATTCCAAAATTTTTCAAAGCAGTATTAATATAGCTCAGTCGACCTACTAGAATGTTCAATTTCGTCAAAATCGGTTAAGCCGTTTAAGAGATAATCGGTATCAAAAAAGTATTGTTATTGGGCAGGTACCGGAAATTTTTTTTTTTTATGAAATACATCACCAGCGACAATTAATCAATCATATAAAATTTTATTGAAATTGCTCGGATTTTTTTCGAGAAAATTAGAATTAAAAAAACTAACTTTTTAGAAAAAAAATTTGAGTGCAGATATATGTAATTAAATTTAAGAGCACTTTCAGAATATTAAATTCAATATTAATCAATTCAGCCGTTTTAAAGATAATAAAGTTAATAAGCTTTTTCGGAAAAACAAAATTAGATGAAAGAAAATTCATTTACCGATACGATACCTGCTATACAACGGTTATTTTGAATTTCAACTTTCTCAATAACGGCTGCAGCGATTTCAATGAAATGTTGTACTGATATTAGCGTAGCTATTTAAATAAAATTCTTATTTAAATAAGAGGGCATACGTTTTTTTTTTGGCTTTAGAAAAAGTTGGTCAAAAGAATTCCCTTACTCGTTTTCTCGTATAGATATCCAGTTTATGTATTTCGACCGGGCTTCATAGCACACGAACTACGACCAGAATAAAACCAAACCCATATTGAAACGACACACATCGTCTTTTTTCTCTCCAGTGCAGTGTGTTTATATTTCAAAATATTCTTTGGAAATATCATATTTCTATATAAAAAAGGACTAACGAAGTTAGCGATATTAAAGTTGCGGAATCAATGTGTGGAATGACGACACTTCCACGTACTTACATCACGAAAGACTAATCATAATTATTCACACTTTGTCTACTTAAAAGATAACGAAAATTAAAAAAAAATAGTACATGCACTATTTAAAAAATATCTATATAAATACTTATACGGTTTAAGAAACAACACAATCAAAAAAAAAAAAAAAAAGAATGTCAACCTAAAAAAAAAATTCCAGTTTGTATAATTTTGGGTAAAAAGTTATTCATAATTTATTTCTGTTAATCAGTTATCTTTTGACGTTCAAAATAAGGATATTATTTTGCGTTTCAAGCAAAACTTTTATTTCTGTTTTTGACAAAAACTTGGTAAACCAAACACAAAAAAAAAAGTTGATTCTTATTCTCAAGAATGATTTACTGAACAGTTTCAGGATATTAAATCAATTGTCTCGCATAAGAAGGGATAAAAAAGGATACCTTTTCAAGTTTAAACGACTTTCTATTGTGTATTTGAAAGCAAAGCAAATATTTTCTACACTTTGGAGCTGCGTTTGAAAGAAGAGTACATTGCAAGCAATTTTTTTTTTTTTTTGCTTAGGTATAAGAAAATCTTTTGTTGTGAAGGCAGGAATACAAATTTCTTTAACTTTTTTTTTCAAGATTTCTTTTTTTTTTTTTTTGTTAAACGGTAGCTAAGGACTTTAATTTGAAATTTTGGCACGCATGGCAAATGATCTTTTTAGTAAACAATTTAAACTTTGAAATTTGTGAAAGGATGTAGGGGAATTATGCTTAAGATTACTGAGGTAAGATGACACATACCCCAATTTCTCTTCTTACAAAGGTGCCACAGTTAAATAAAACATTTCGAGACAAACGTGTCTTTGGCATTTCTTTATATAGGTAAATTTGCTTATATTTCATTCAATGCATTTAAATTAGGATTGTGGCGTATAATTTACTATAATTAGGATTCAATTTGCTTTCCAGACCAATCAACATCTTTAATGGACTTCGACAACCTGGCGTTGGAGAGAGCAATCCGTGACTCTGGCACGGCAACAAGAGAGACCATTGTCAACAGGTCCAGCCAGATACTGGATTACGCAGACGACATCGACATCATCGGAAGAACCGAGCAAGCTGTACACGATTCCTTCATTCAGATCGAAGAGGTGGCACAAAACCTGGGGCTGCACATTAGTGAAGGTAAAACAAAGTACATGGTGGCGTGGAATGCTAAAGAAACAGTTGTTCAAACAATCAAGGTAGCGGAGCACGAATTTGAAGTGGTGCAATCCTTTAAATACCTTGGGTCAATAGTAGCAGCCGATTACAATATAGAAGAAGAAATACGCGTGCGGCTTCTCAAATCCAACAGAGCCTACTACAGTCTGTCAAAGCTCTTCAAATCCAGAAATCTCACCATAACTTCAAAACTACTGCTGTACAGGACCATGGTCCTGCCAGTACTCACATATGGATCCCAGACTTGGGTGCTTAGCAAAAGGCACTTTGACCTCTTAGCCGCGTTCGAGAGAAAAGTCTTAAGAAGAATTGTTGGCCCCATATGTGAGGAAGGACGATTCCGGAGACGGTACAATCATGAATTGTACGCAATCTACCTTGAAGCAGATATCGTGAAAAAATTAGGCTCGGTAAACTCCGGTGGGCAGGGAACCTAGCTCGCATGAGCGAAGATGAACCTACTCAAAAAGTTCTTTGTGGTACATTCTATGGCAGACGACAGCGTGGTAGACCATGCTTGCGCTGGAGAGATGGTGTAGACCAGGACGCCCGGAGCCTTGGGGTGCGCAACTGGATGGCGTCGGCTCGAGACCGGGATAGGTGGAGATACTTGTTGAAGGAGACCAGGACCGGACCCTGGTTGTCGAGCCGATGATGATGATGATGATGAGGATTCAATTTAAACCAAAAATAATGTCTGAACTAGTTTGATATTCTAGTTCATTTTGATTAATAGTTTAAGTGGGTCTTGTAGATATGTAATTTATTAAATGCCGTTCTTCACTTTGTCGCCTATATGCAATGCATACAATAATTACACCTGAAAAACAGTTTTGAGATTATTTATTTATTTAAAAAAGACCATATATATATATCAAGAAATGTGGAACTAAAAGTGTATGTAAAATTTTAGTTCAAGGAAAACTGGCACGCACGCCTTTTCCAGTCAGAAAGTCACTCAAAAAACAGATGTTTGAGGATCTATGTGCGATAACGGAATGAATACTTTATTTAAAGAAGTGAGAATCAAATCTTATATACAACATTTTATAACGGGTGTTTTTTTCGAGGTATAGAACTTTAAGTTGGCATCACTTTTCATGACTGCGACCGATTTAACAGCTGTCAAGTGATTTATTCTCAGTTTGGTGTGGCAATTCATCATGAATAGACTCACACCTGAACAACGCTTGCAAATTGTGCAATTTTATTTCGAAAATAATGGTTCTGTGCGAAATACGTATCGCGCACTACGTCCATTAGCGATGAAGCGCACTTCTGGTTGAATGGCTACGTCAACAAACAAAACTGCCGCATTTGGAGTGAAGCTTATCCTCAAGTGTATGTCGAAACACCGTTACATCCCGAAAAGCTGACTGTTTGGTGCGCTTTATGGGCTGGTGGAATTATTGGTCCGTACTTCTTCTAAAACGATGATGGCCACAACGTTACAGTCAATGGTGATCGGTATAGAGCCATGATTACTAACTCTTTCATTCCTGAATTAAACAATCATGATGTCCAGGAGCTGTGGTTCCAACAAGACGGCGCAACATGTCACACAGCTCGTGCCACAATCAATTTATTGAAAGACACGTTTGGTGACCGCCTAATTTCACGTTTTGGACCTGTGAATTTGCCTCCAAGATCTTGTGATTTAACACCGCTAGACTATATTTTCTGTGGGGTTATGTAAAGTCATTGGTCTATGCGGATAAGCCACAAACGCTTGACCATTTGGAAGACAACATTCGCCGTGTTATTGCCGATATACGGCCACAAATGTTGGAAAAAGTCATCGAAAATTGGACGTCCAGATTGGACTACATCCGAGCCAGCCGTGACGTCATATGCCAGAAATCATATTTAAAATGTAATGCCACAAGATTATCTTTCGAATAAATAAAAAATCATGTCAATCGAATATTCCATCGTTGTTTTATTGCAATTTAAAGTTCTATACCTCTAAAAAAAACACCCTTTACTTTCTTCAACAAATCTGAACTGAATGGTACAGAGGTAAAAAGCATCGTCAAGCTAATGTTGGACCAATAGGATTATTATAATAACTAAGTATTTCAAAATCAATGTTTTCTCTCTTAGTTTTCTGTGACAGCAACGCGCCGGGTAACAGCTAGTTAAAAATAAAAACCTTTTAAGATGGATTTAAGAAGTATTGAAGAAACAAAATAAAGTAGTTATATGTGGTTGATTTAATTTTGTCACCATTGGCATTGGTTTGGCCCAGATTATCAATAAAAATTGCCAACGGATGGTTTAACCAACAAATCCTTGTCCTGTATTAGATAAAATTATTTAATGTTGACCCTTTTGGACAACGTTCACTTGCATATCAAACTTATTATCATTCATTTAATGTGAGTTAATCAAAAGATTCCATAAGTGCCTTTGATGTCAAATGTTAATTTCTGTGGTATAAAAAAATCTAACTCGTCGCTAATTAAATAGATTTCATCTAAAGGCATTTGATTATATTTTTGAATGCGTTTTTTTTTCTGTAACTTTCTACTGCTCTCAAACTCTAAGCCCAGACGTATGAAACCATTTATTGAATTCCGTTCAATGTTGAACCCCCCATTGGTATTCAATTAAAATTCTGTTCGCTTGGTTATGGTCGAATAGGAAAGCAACTAACCGCTTCAATGAATTTTTCATCCCTTTATTCAAATAACATATCTCTCTCTCCGTTCCCTTACAACATCCTATAGAAAGTGCATTAGGAAGCGCACTACTAGCACATATTTCCATATACTCACTCATATAGAGACCTATTGAAAACCGCGAACGAAACGTCCCTTGGTTCTGTGAAATTCGAATTTCGTTTTATAATCTGGCCATCATTCCTGTCAATATCCTTCTACCACTACCTATACAGGTACACCAAACGAAACGTAACCGACCCTGAACAAAATTGATCCCAACCTTTAATTAATTTCCCATTCACCGAAGCAGAACAAAACCCCATCCCTTTCCAATATTTTATTCTTGTCAGTGATGGTAACATTCACCTACACTCTATATCTACCCAACAAAAAGGCTTTAAATTTTACCCACATTGCAAAAGGTATTCAACACACACACAACGTTGTCCGCGTGTATCTTAATCGAAAAGCCTCCAAAGTGATTGCTTGACGGATGATAAAAGTTGGCAACTTGGGTTAGTTCGTATAACTACAGTTTATTTGTAGTAAAAGCGTCAAACTTCAATGTGACGTGAATGGCACTCATATAGATATGTGTGTGTGGTTAAGGATTTGATGTGCAGGCAAAGGAAAAGTGACAGCTTTGTGGTGAATCTAAACAATGCATTTGTGGTTGCCACGGTTTGATGATTATGGCCTTGATTGTTCAGATGAACGAAAACTACATTGAACACACACAGTATTGTGTGTTGAGATTAGTGAAAGAGGGAGTGAAAAAGGACCCTTCTCGATATGAGAAAACATAATTTAAGGTTACATCATCCTAATGTGAATGCTTTTTGATTGGGGAGAACACGAAAAAGGTGTTTTTGGAATTACAATTCATTTTATGTTCGAATGCTTTTGATATGTTATTTTGAAGACTCTGCGGATCGGAGTCATAACATTTTATTACTTTTGATAAGAAGTTAAATTTGTGTTGGGAAAAGCCCGGAGGTGGCTTATAAAACAAATTTTTATTCCACTACGGTACTTAGTTCATTATATGGTTTAATTAATGTACAAGTAGATAGATTTTAAAAGCCTTGAAAATGATTGGTGAAATTGATGTCTTTATTTCTATCATAAAATTAGTCAATTAAAATTTTATATTTATGAAGGATATTAAACTTTGAAATTGATAAAATCAGTAGATAGGAATAAAGTATATAATATAATTCAATCGCATAAGTCTTTTAATTATACAAAGTTTTATTCAAATTTAAGGACCATTTTGATGTTATATGTTATTTCAAAAATGAGAGGAGACATTTTAATTAGAAATGATAGGTAAGATTTTATTACATATACATAGTTACCTACAAGCTCCCATATTTTTCTGATATTCTTAATTGGATATTAAATTCATTCATTAAATTTCATTCCCTAAACTATTTACACGGCAAGTTATTTTACTTCTGCTTGGAATCAAGCTAAGATAAATCATAATCCTGAAATTAGTTATAGCTATGTCTTCCTTATCTTATTTCTTAAAGCTCAATTTGAGCATGACTTTCCCACAGATTCTGTAAAATTTTTAGGATTAACGTATGTTAAATACTTAAGCAGGGTGAAAAAGTTTCCAAATCAAAGGCCCTGATCACGCACTCAAAAACCCCTTTATTGACTAGAATAATAGTGCATGTATAAAAAAAGCACACAGATATTGACATCCCTTTTTTTTGGGATACGAAAAGACTTAACTTTGATTTATCCTCCTGACCATATATTCAATATGACTTTCAGTTTTTTGTCATTTTTATTGACAACGCAATTTTTTTTTAATTTTCATATCACGAAAAAATAAACTGAAGATACATATGTCCTTTTACATTGAATGTTTGAACAACAACAAGAACTTAAAAGTGCTACCATCAATTTTTAAAAGAATTTTATTTACTCGTTTTTACGAATTTTATTTTTCGTTTTTTCCATTCTTTGGCTGGAGATATATGTAGCTATTTCAAGGAGTGACAATTCCTATCACCAGTCCCCTTAGTGGTGTCGAGCTTTAATCCAATTTTATTATGAAAAACTTTTCACATGCACATCATGATTTGCTCAGTCTTCGAAGTCCTATGCACTACGCATTCCACCGCTTATGACCACTGACGTCCCAGGTCGAGATGTTATGTTTGTTTGTTTTTCAAACGCTTCAACATTTTTCTAAGCGCCTTTAAGTATGCTGTTTTGTTCCGCCTCCATTTTTCTCCTAGCCTTAATTTGATAGACTGCAATTCGTAGCATATATCAAAGGGGGAGAGGTTGGAAGATTGGTACATTAGGTATGTAATATGGCGGTTCTGCGAACACCTTTTACAAAGAACCCAATTAGAGCTAATATGCCACATTTCGATAAGGATGGGTCTTTACAATGCTGAAGTATTTTTTTTATTAAATATAAACAGAGCTATTTCCCAAAATATGGTTAAATAATTTAAGAATTTATGTAAATTATACCTGCTCCTTTTTTTACAGCCGTGGAACCTCTTTTAGTCTCATATGAACATATTATTGTTTGTGGTGACTTTAATGCTGATATTCTTAAAGTAGATTCTCGTTCTTCTCAACTCCTTGATTCTGTTGCTGCTGCTGGTCTCAATGTTATTAATAGTTTTCTCACATAGATATGCCCCGAATTGCTCCCCAAGTTTACTTGATTTGATTATTGTATCTGATCCACCTAATATTCTTTTGAATGAGCAAGTGTTTCTTGATGGTATTTCAGATCATAACCTTATTTTCTTTACTTATAATATTGATTTCTCTCATTACCAAATTCCACTAACCTTATTTCATATAGAGATTTAAAGTCAACTAATGTTGAATCCCTGTATTCTGATGCAAGCAGTACGATTGTTTAAATATTCCAGATGTTGATATTAAACTCAATTACATACAAAACCTCTTAAAAGAATTAATTTTTAAGCACGTTCTCCGTGGTACAATTTATGAGTTTATGAATGCAATAAAAAACTGTAGAAAACATTATCTTACGTGGATAAAATCGCCACAACTTGAAACTTGACGACTTTACTGTTTTTTTCGAAACCAAGCAACTTCTATTACTCGATTAGCCAAAAGTAACTTTTTTTTAATACTGAACTTCCACCTTAACAACTTTGGGCAAACCTTCGTAAAATTGGTGTTGGGAAACAGCAAATATCTAAATGTAAACATGACCCGAATGTACTCAAAACCCATTTTACTTCTACAACTTAATTACCTACTAATTTTGAACCGGAAGCTGATTTAATATATAGCTATGTTGATCACTTTAGCTTTGAAGTTGTCTCCGATGATGAAGTCTTGAGCACTTTAAAACTCTAAGATCTGAAGCAAACGGAGAAGACGAATTTCCTCTTCGGTTCATAAAACTTGTTCTATCATATATTATCAACCCCCTTACTCATATATACTGTATTGCGTCTTTTAAAAGTTCCTAAAATAAATTTGCCAAAAAAGCCTTCTGACTATCGACCTATTAGTATTTTACCCTGCCTGTCTAAGGTATTGAAAAAAATTCTTACAAAGCAAATAATCGAACATCTTAACTTAAAGAATCTTCTGTCTCCATTTTCAATCAGGTTTTAGGGCTAACCACTCTTGCTCTACTGCAATGCTAAAGGTTTTGGATGATATAAGACTGCAGTATGATCAAGAAAATTTGGCAGCTCTGTGTTTACTAGATTTTTCCAAGGCTTTTGATAAGGTCAACCATAATCTGTCAAAAACTTCAATGTTGCTTTGGTTTCTCGAATTTGGCCGTTCATCTTATCAAGAAATACCTAAGTTGCAGGTCCCAACGTGTTGTTATAGATGAACTATCTCAACCCGCTCTTTTGAAAATGGGTGTACCGCAGGGCTCTATTTTGGGCCTTTCTGTATATTTATAAATGATTTACCCAATGTTTGTAGAAATGTAAGTTTCCATTTGTTTGCTGATGATATCCAGATTTATCTTTCACTTAAATCTGATATCATTTTTCGTGTTAATGATGAAATTGCTAGCATTTGTAGATGGACTGATGTTAATGGTCTTACTCTTAACCCCGGAAGCAATAATCTTCGTTTGATGAACACTTTGCTAGTTTCAATAATATCCTTTTCTGATATGGTATATTTCTGATATGGTATATCCTAACTCCGTGTTGAGTTAAATGACATGACTAGACATGTTTACGGCCTCCGAAGATACGACCATATACATATTATCTCCATATAACATTAGGATTCTGCATTTGTGATCTCCTTGAATATTTAAACTATCGGATTTGTTTTTTTCTCAATAAAATAATTCAATCCAAAGCGCCTCATTACTTAATTGAAAAAATTCTGTTTTGCCTATCTTCTAGAACAGATTTTTAGATTTTTTAGATTAGACTAGATTTATTTAAATTTCAGAGAAAAGTTTACAATTTGCTTATAATTAACTTAAATCTTTTACGGAAGGTCCATAACGGCCGTTTTGCCAGATGATAGCTTTTTGTTAGTAATATTTTGCAAAATCTAAATAAATTTACATTATTACACATTTTTTTTTTTTTGTTTTTAAAAATCTTCTCTTACAATTTTGTTTCTATAAGCTAGAGCTACTTTAACAAATTTAAACAATTTATCCCAATCGCTGCCATTTAATACGGCCAAAAGTTCAGCGTGTTCCAAATAATTTTTTCGCCAAAACTGTCGGCGTACTTCTACCAATATTGGACATTTTGCGAGGAAACGAACCACGTTCTCTCTTTCGCCGGTGTTACACAGTGAACAGTCTTCTAGAACAGTAAATATAGTTATTCCATCCCATAAGTATCTTTATTCATCACGGTTGTTCTTTGTTAATAGCATTTGCATGTGGAACTCCTTGCCAACTAGCATCAAACAAATTAGAGAAACAACAAATTTTAAATGTGCAATATTCAATCACTTTATTAACAGTTCGTAGCGGAAAAAGTGGAACAGGAGGCAAAAAGATCCATAAAACTGGAAAGAACTCCCTTAACTGAGACAAGCCAAAATGCGTCTTGGGAACTATGTATATAACCAAAAGCGATCTAAAGCTTGTATAAACCTGAGAAGAAACAAACTTAGAATCTTAACGGGTTTCCTCAGTGGTCACTGCAAACTTAAAAGACACCTAATCATCCAGTAGTGCAACCTGAAGATTCTGTGACGACCAAGAAGAAACGCCAAATCACCTTCTAGGAAAGTGTGGGGCGATAATGCACAAAAGAATAAAACATCTGAGAAGTTACCAGATAGAGGAGAGCGAATTACCCTCTCTACAAGTACTCCAGATACTATCATTCCTTAAAGATATTAAGATAGAGGAAGAGCTGTAGAATGAGTCAATCATCCAGCCCTAGTAAAGGGGGCACAATAGATCTAAAGGTCGCAGTGCACCACAACCCCTAAATTTATTCATTCATTCATTCAACCGTTCATAAATTTTTATTGTAAGAGGAAAAACAGAAAATATAGATTATTTAAAAATGTTGTATAGATAATATCATTAAAATAACTGTAGCATTAACTTTATTTTTATATTTAATATTATTGAGATCAAATTTGTTATTCATAAATCATATCCGATTTGTATAATATACTATAAAAGACTTATGTCTTACTGTATTTGTTCCAATAAAGAATTAAATTGAATTAAAAAAAAATTAAAAAGAGGGATTTTAAACTTTAATAGATTTAAAAAATAGTTTGTATCGAAAGCAAAATTGAAAATGAAAAAAATTGTTCCTATAGTAATTAAAGATATATAAGTTGTGGCAGTTCATGGTAATACCTTATAAAAAGTGCTTGACCAAAGGAAAATCGATTTTCCCAATAAACGAAATTTGTGTAAGCAGAGAGCCAAGGCTCATTATAGTTTAAATATTCCCGTTTGAAAAGGGAAATTTGTTCCAAAAGTCAACGTAACCCCGCCACCGCCCCAATAGTGCGAATTACATCTGATTTATGGGCCAGAATCATCCCTATTGGGCTTCATAGTCAAATGACATGATTCACATATAAATGTTTTTGGTATATCAAATGTTTTCAAATAAAATAAAAAAAACTTCTTTTATTTATTTGTAAAATTTACCTGTCCCCATTTGTATATCCTTTATATTAAAAACTGGAATAAAAAAATCCATTAAAATGCTATACAAACACGATACATTAAGACGGTCAACTAATTTCAGATTAACTTTTCACATTGAAATTATTTTTCAGGTCAATATTTACTCAATCATTTCTAAAATACTTATACATTTCCATTTAAAAGTACTTTTTATGATTTTCCTATATTTTAATCTTCTCTTTTCTATATCCACATATTTGTTTAAGTACCTACTGGCTACTGCATCAAAGTCAAGATTCAATAGCATATAGCTACCACAAAAGCATTCACATAAAAATGTTCATTCAGATGAGCAAAAGATACTTTATAGCCTTAAAACATTTTGTATCATATTTTTTAGTTCTCATTTTTCATCACTTAAGAGTTCAAATTGCTGGCAGCCGCCAGGCGTGACCTCTCTTAAATTCCACTCGCAATGACATTTTATTCGTCCTTGGATTTCTTGTTTTTTTTTTTTTTTTGTACTTTAGTTTCCTCCATGGGTTCTTCTATATATATGTATCTATATTTTTTTTTTTCATTTTTTTGTTGAATTGGGTCAACATTCACACGAATACCTACTAATGCGCACTATGAACACTTCTTGTGTGGTACCATATAGGGTACGTAAAATAGAAACATTCAGTAGGTTAACACCCACCCTCTACTTCTTTGGAACATGTCCCCGAGCAGTGCAGTTAAAGCTGGTAATATAACACCGATAGTTTGACTACATTTTTTTTTTTTTTTTGCTCTAAAGGGGTCGGGGGATTATAATGTAGATATTATATAGGTAGTTCTAGATAAGCTGGTACTGCAAATAAAGGTGTGTCTATATTTGGTGCAAATAAAACCGTTTAAAGAAGGAAAAAAGTAGTTTATCCTTAAATAGACAGAGATGCCATCTCAATGTAGTTCTACTTTCATTTGTGGATGGTTTTAATTTGCTTTTCATTTAACCAACGTTAAATAAATTATTTCTATTCCGTTAATGAAAAGCATTCACACAGAAAAAACTTAAATGGTAAAAAGGGGACAGAGAATTTATAAAGAACTTGACGTCAATGACCTAATACATCAATCTACTTTTGAAAATTTTCCTTTGAGATTGAAAATGAAGAGCTTTAAGCAATAATCACACATCAAATTGTAGGTTGAATCATCACATGAGTAATTTTGGTGAAAAGGACACATTAAGCGTGAAGGACACTTCGGTTTTTCATTTCAAATCGAAATAAAACGAAATAAATCCGAAAAACGATATTGAAGAAAAAACAAAGTTTGTTTATAAACTGTCTAGACTGTGTTCGCAATAAATAATTTTGAAATTAAAGGCCAGAAGACAAAGGAAAATTTAAAACTTCTTGTTCTGTGATTTTCAAATCGAGGGGTTTGTCACTAGCCAGTTTAGTGATTCAATGATTGCAATAATTCAAATGAATTTATATGATTTCAGGTGATTTTAAGCAGTATTTAAAAATTTTGTGATTCCATTGATTTCAAATAAATTTACTGATTTCAAATGATTGAAAATTAATTCAAGTGATTTCATTATGATTTAAATTCGTGATTTCATTACGGCATTTTTGATTGCAATATTTTTGATGATTGCATTAAATCATTTTAAATCAATAACCAAATTTTTTTTATTATTTCATCACTTGAAATAGTGATTGTACCTGACTTCAAATAATTGCATGTAAAAGTGGTCAGGTGATTTTATTCGTGACAAACCCCTCGTTTTGAATATAGGATGAAATGAAAAATAAATAAATAAGATTCCGTTTGGTGTTTCAGTCATTATTTATTCTAAATTTTTTAAAGAATGTTTCTAAACTTATTTGTGCGTCACTAAAAAAATAAGTTCTTATTAAGATAAGTGACCTATACCCTACCAACCCACTAAAGTTAAAGGGCATTATACCAAGGTGGTGTAGTCTTGCACCAAAATATGCCTTCTTATCGTCCTGGATTTCTTTTTCTTTTGTATGAAGTTCTTAATTGTTTGCATTTGCAGTTTTTCTGAAATGGAATAATTTTAAATATAGGTCAGTTCATAAAATGTGAACCAAAATGTATTCTTGAATCAAGGCACACTTTCAACTCTTAGATTTATGATATTCATCAAACATCAGGAAACATAATATCAGGCACCCAATGTTAAAATAAAATTTGAAAAAGTAAATTTCTTCCAAATTTTATTTTCAGTAGACAGATATGTTTTTAAAAATAATAATATTCAATACCCAAAAAGTATCAATTAATATAATTAGAATGTTTGGTATTCTTGTCAAGTTCCTGGAAAAAAATAAATAAAAACAAATTAAGTTAACTTGCGTGTTTTGATTAGTGTGTGTCTGACTTTGACCCCGAAGTCTGGGCTCAAATCCAGAAAAACATTTAGTTATTTTTTAAGGGCCCTGTTTCGAGTATATGTTTTTGTTTCGATAAAGAAAATATAACAAAATTTGTCCAGGACCCATGTTCTGTACGATATCTTTCCGCCTCGTTAAAATATGAAACAATTCATTCCTCCTCTATCGCATCTGGAAAAAAATGTGTTTCTGTAAGTCGATGCGATAAGTTCAAACTTCTATCTCATTTCGACTGGATCTTCCATTGGAAGACGATAAGTTGAACTGTCAAATTTCCTGTCATATGTTCCTATGTCAAATGAAAAAAAAAAATGGAAAAATTATAAACAAACATTTCTTTTCGATGAAATGAGAACAAAAAGGTAAGATGTCCATTAAATAGGTACACTGGCTAATGGCCATACTGTCGATGGTTCAAGGAAAAAGGCGCACGCAGAACAATTTTGTCGAGGCGATAGTGCGAAAAAAAGTATGTCCTTTTTTATACACGGTGATGCTGCTTTTTGTGACCAAGATGTTGTTTATGAAACAACATCATGCTTACCAGACACAACATACGGAAATATGCATGTTGTTGCTTATAACCAAATTTTATTCGTTTTTCGCAATCGTCACCTTATTTAACAGATATGTTGCTGGAGTGGACAACGCTTTAATGCACGTTTGTATGGTTAGGTTCCAGCTTTTGAATTGGCATAAGGAAATAAAGGAAAGAATATACTAAGCACAAAGACTGGATTGATTCGGCATGCAATATGGATTCTTTGAAAGAAAGAATGATGACGTTGTTGCAAGGAATGTGATGCTTGCTGGTGCTGTTGTTGCAGTTGCTGCAGTGTCTGCTGTGTGTTGTTGATGTGATCTACTGCTCACATTGAACAAGATGAGCGAAGTTGAATGTGAAAAAAAAATTATTTTATCGATGAAATCTAAAGGGTTTTCCAATAATAGGTGTTATTTTGAATAGCCCGCTATATCGGTAGCTGTCACTTCTGAAGCTGTCATTTTTTTATATTTGACAAGTAGAAACTACGACATTAATAAAAATGGAACGATACACGCTTCAACAACGCATTGAAATTATTAAAATTCACTATAAAAATGGTGAAAATTTGGCAGAGACGGTTCGTAAAAGTAAAACATTTTTGGGTCGTCGTGAAGCACCTTGTCGGACCGCAATACAGAAATTGGTGGACAAATTCGAGCTGTTGGGACAAGTTAGTGATGTGAAGAATAAAACCGGTGCACGTCGCTCAAGAACAACTGAGAATTTTGCTGTTGTAGCCCAAAGTGTTGAAGAAAACCCAGGTTTGTCCATTCCTCGTCGTTCTTTGGAATTAGGCATTCCACAAACGTCATTACACCGTACTTTTGCATAAAGACTTGGGTCTTAAGGCTTATAAAGTTCAGTTAACACAAGAACTCAAGCCGGCTGATCATCAACAACGTCGTGTCTTTGCTGATTTGGTCCTTGAAATGCATGAAAATGATCCGGATTTTCATCGAAAAATCATCTTGACTGATGAGGCCCATTTCTACCTCGGAGGCCACGTCAACAAGCAAAACTGTCGTTTCTGGGGCTCGGAAAACCCAAGAGTTATTGTTGAAAAGCCTCTCCATCCTTAACGCGTGACTGTTTGGTGCGGTTTATGGTCCGGCGGGTTCATTGGACCTTACTTTTTCGAAAATGAGGCTGGAGCAACAGTTACGGTCAATGGATTGTGCTATCGAGGGATGATTAATGATTTTTTATGGCCGGAATTGGATGGTATTGATCTGGACCATGTTTACTTTCAACAAGACGGCGCTACGTGCCACACAAGCAATGAAACCATCGATCTTTTACGGGAAAAGTTTCCGGACCGTGTTATCTCTCGAAGAGGTGATCACAATTGGCCACCGAGATCTTGTGATTTAACACCTTGCGACTTCTTCCTTTGGGGCCACGTGAAAGATAAGGTCTACGCCAACAGCCCAGCGTCGATTCAAGACCTCAAAGATGGAATTCGTGAGACTATCGAGGACATAGGGCAGCCACTTTGCGATTTGGTTATGGAAAATTTCATGAAAAGGATATGGGTCTGTAAGCGTGGTCGTGGCGGCCATTTGACTGATGTTGTATTCCATTATTAACGGCATACCTTCCTCTTTATAATGAAATAAACATCCGATCATTTATCTCAAAAAATGCCATTTTTCTTTGAATATCAAAATAACACCTCTTATTGGAAAACCCTTTATATGAAGGTAATTGACGGTGTAACGACTTTGTCGAACAAAAATCTTTTCTCACAGAATGGGAACTTGCACAGTTGCACTCCTATGCGTCAGAATTGGCATTGGTTCATTGGTATTTCAAAGTATGTATTTCAAATTATAGTTAAGCGCAAAGATTACAAACAAAGTTGCTGTTTAAATTCCGTGTGTAACTGAACGTGACGTTCTAGATCCATACGCCATCACCGTAAATCGATTTTGGCAAATATCACAATCAAAAGAAGTTGTTTTTTTATCACCTAATAATGACGTGTTTGTATGGTAAATTCTTTGGTGGAACTTCTGCGACACATTCTTTAGTATAGTACCACTCACTGCCTTTACATACGCTTCATTTTAAAAAATGCTGTTGATGACTGCTTTACTTACCTCTCTTTGGTTCAGAAATCTTTCTTTCGGTAGTAGGTGATAAAATTTGACGTTCAAAATGAAAACTTTATCGCCTTTTTACCAAACAGAACCCCGTTTTATCGCACTTTCCAGTATTTTAATTTCAATGTGTTCCAAGCGATAAAATTATCGATTGTCAACGTTACAGAACCTTATTCAAGTGATAAAATCAGTTCGTTCCAATTTTCAACGTTTCTCGATTAATAATATCGATGCGATAGTTACAGAGCATATGGGTCCAGATTTGGCGTTAAAATAACTATCACCTACATTTTTAGAAAAGTCCATTTATACTGATAAGTTGACTGAACTTATAGGACCACGAAAGACAATGAGAAATTCTTGAGAAATGAGTCGTTCAATTTCTACACTCTCGGCCTGCGTATACTTATACAGACCATATGTTATAGTCTCTCGCATACCCGTCTCCCATCTGACCCCTGATAATTAGCGTACCACTACTTGTTTAATTATTTGAACATATTTTTCAGGTTGATATTGTTTTTAATGGTTTATTATATCAATGAATATGGTGAAATTAAGACTCAGCCATTCAAGCAAAAGCCCGACTATTAACGTCTATTAACATTGTGATAGTTGCACCAGAACTTTTTAATATCTTCTGCACTCAAAACTTACTCATTCTCTCAGGATGTCGTTTATATACCGTCTGTTATTATGACCGACTATTAACATTTTGATAATTACGCCTGTTTTCTCTTATATCTGCTTATTTTCTGAAGAGACCGTTTATCAACGTCTGTTCAGCGTTACCGATGTGGCACAATTGTGCTTTTTTGACACGAATATTTCCTTGTGACACGATGGCACGATGGCACGATGGAACAAAAAATTTCAATATGGCACGTTTTTTAAATTCATAGCATGAATACAATGAAAATAAAGCATTTTACGCATCTGTCAAAACCATAAAATCTTAAGGTAGATTAACAAAACTCACAAAAAAAAGCTAATAACCTATACTTTCATTTTACCTATTGAATTTTTGTAAAAAAGTAGGGCTCAACTTTTTAAAGCGAAGAAATACTTATTTATATTTTTAATTATTTTTTAACTTTCCATACAAAATGCATACAATAAGTGAAATTTTTGGGATTTTTTTTTTGAAATTTTTCTTATCTTGTTGATTATTTCGGAAAAGTAGTTTAATAACTAAGAAAAGTGTTTTTTTTTACCCATCTAAACTGTAAGGGGTTCAAGTGGGCCACACAGGTACTGTTATTCAAGAAAATTGCGATACAAAAAAAAAGTTAGGTTAAATCCGAGAAGAAAATTATTTTTTAATCGGTTTTAACGATGTTTCCTCTCTTTAATATTTTAATCCTGTTCTATTTAGACCTCACGTTTTTTTTTTTTTTTTTTTCAAAATATGGTACGAAATAATTTTTGTTCGCGGCAACGCTGCGTCTGTTAATATGAACGCCTGTTAACATTGAGTGATTATTGTACCAGAACTAGTTAATTTACGTCTTTTAATATAAACGTCTATAATCATTGTGTATATTAAAATGATATATTAACGTCTGTCAACTATAAGCTTCAAGGGAACGTCATATACACTGAAGATAATCTGTTATTCTTTGCTGACAACAGAACAATTATTATTAGTGAAGAGCTAAAGATGACAGCAGGAACAACATTGCATGTAGATCCGAGGATCTGGATTATATTACAGCACAATTTAAGGCCGACTTACCTGATGCAGTTATGTAAAAAAATTCTTATTAATGACCAAAAAGGAAAGAAGACTTTGAACTCCTGGAACAAACAATATAAAGTAACGTGATCAGCATTCATTTGGCCTTGAACGTAAAAACTTTATACCTGAATCGAAACTTTTAAGACTGCGGGATTAAGAAAACCCATAGTTTATTAAGAAAATTGTGACGTCGTTTCTTCATTTTAGCAATGTTTAGCAGTCACATTTTACCGACATTTAAATTTAATAGAATTCTTTCTTCAAATGTTTTCTCTAGCAGTGCAAATGAATACATGTCCTCAAAAACATTAAAGCTTACAAAAAATCTTCAAAATTCTTTTACTTCTTAGTACTCAATAAAAGCCATCTAATCTTTCTCTGATTTAAAACAAAATTCGAAAAAAATTTCCCCAAGAAAAAATTGTTGTAGCTTGAAAATGGATTTTAAAACATAGCAAGTACACATTATGTGAATACTTTATTCTGTCTGTGAGATTAATATTGCATACATATATTATATCTTATGCCATTATCATAAAAATTTTTTTTTTTATGTAAGATTATTTTATAATATTTTTTTTTCTTTTTATACAAAACTTGACTGACACCACATTTTCACTTTCATCACAAACAAAAGAAAACATTATGCATATTTTAACAGAACATTGTCCTTGAAAACTGTTAATCCTGTCGCCCGTTGATGTTGAGAATTAAATCTCAGTAAATCGCTGTGCCACGCTTTTAATACTCATATTCGATCCAAGGATATTCGCATATAAAAACAATTTATTTTCACACTGTGACATCCTTGTGGCGATGGATGAATACACAATGCTCCCTCGAGGACACGAATTTTTCACGCCATCTTTACCCGCAACAAAATATATATATCTATATTTATCAACAACCGCACAAACATTAACAAAATGAAGGTAAAACAACAAAATTGAGAATAAAATTTTCCTCAAGATTTTATTTTTTACCTGTCCGATCCAGTGGAACCAAGTAGAACGAAGCCAATGGTGACGCACGTTGTAATACATGTGCATAAGCACACAATATTAGTATATATAACCCCTTGCATTATAAGAGAGGGGTTTCGGATTTTTCGTAACCCTTCTTTACCTCTGGGAAAATTTATTCCCGCATACACAAATATTTTTTTTTTTTTTTTTGTGTATTCAAATCGCAGAACATCTTTGAAGCGTGAGTTTGAGGTTGGTTGGCTTTAGATATGTGCATGTGGGAGGTTTGACGAAAATTTCACATGAACCTCTGGATTCAACTTTCTCGTGTGTATTCCTTTGCCATTATCATTCTCTGTATCGTCATCAGCATAATCACAGGGGATGCCACCCTTAACCACACACTGTTTTTGCACCTGAACTGAATCTACAAGTTTGTTGAAAATATTTTTTTTTTTTCTATTTCATTTCTATACATAAATATCACTTTGCGGGTATTTCAAGGGTGAAAAATTGGAATGTGTGTAGTTGGGAAAAAATTTGTGGGAAGAATATTTTTTGACAGAACAAAAGGATTCAGCCTTCGGCAGAATTTTTTTTTGTTTGTTATTTTGTTTTTCGTGGCGAAAGTTACATGAAGCAAATAAGGGTTGCCAATTGGTTTTGCTATAAGAACGTTATGTCAAAAAATTGCCTTCATCAATCGCAGTACAGAACCTTACTTGACAGCTGTCAACTTCTCTGATTTTGAGCCCATAAAATTGTTATACACACTATACATATTTTGCAAACAGCCCGACCGGAAATTAGTTAAGGTTATATTTCAGCACGTATAAAACTTCATTTAGGCCATTATGATATCCTATATTAAGAGTCTGGTCAAACATTTAACGAGCGATTAAAAAGATTTCGTACCGGTCAGGCAACTTCACTTGGCCCTTTGTGTTCCTGACTTTATATTACCCAGAATTAAAAATTTTTTTCGTATGAATTGAGGTTCGAACTTTGAAGGAATAAGACCTGAAATCTGATCAGTCTAAGACTCCCTTAGGTCCGGAATCTCCCTTTATTTTTATAAATTGAAAGAACGGAATTTCTCTTATTTCACCCTAAAATAGATTTTAAATGATGCATAGTATATCACTACCAGGGCTGTCGTTTCATTTCTCAAGTTAGAAGTACCTCACGAGAAAAAACCAGTTGTTAGCAATACGCCAGTAAAATAATTTTTTTGTTACAGTTGAAGTTTTAAGTGTGAGCGATTCGGAAGGGTTAATTTTTCTCGAAACTGATTGCTGGTATGATAAAACATTTCAAGACACTTTATGTAAAAGTTATATAAATAACAACTCTTACCGTAACAGTTTTTCCAAAAAGATCACAATTTCCAAGAAATTTGCAAAAACTCAGTTTCGACCCCTTCCCGTCCCTCCTTTTACAAATTATGGGTACTTTTGGATTTGCTCAAGACATGAAAACAAAGCAAGTCTCCAGCAAAATCGAACTTTGTCGGCGATATTTTGGGCTACAAGGCTACAACGACGTTTGTCCGCCGTTCAGGAACTATGATTCATCGACAAGGAAATAGATTGATTCATAAAATGTTACTCTTTATGTACGCATAATAAAAATCATAAAAATAGAAAAAAAAAAAATCATCACACGCAAGATTAACAAGGTTTGATTGCTCACAAGTTGAGAGAATTAAATTTACAATATTGCAAGGCCAACTTCACTGATAAATTCGATAATAAGGAAACAAAATCTAAAGACATGACTGTACTGCAAACGCAAATTAAAAAAGATAAATTGTAAAGTACAAATTGATGATCACTTGTAGAATAAAAATCAAAATTCAACTTCGTTTTGGGTTGCGATACTTGTCTCTAGCAAAACTTTTCAGTTTAAAACTGATTCCCTTCGACGAGTATTCAAAGAAACCGAAACTCACAAATTGTTGCGAATATATGTCTACCTTTAACCAATTATACTAAAGTTTTTTTTCTTCAAAGTTTTGGACACGCTGGTAAACTATCCTCTTAAAAAATATGTTGAATAGTACTACTTTCGTATAGTTTTTTGATGGCTCATAATTTCGAAACCTGGTGGAACCAATATTTTATCTTTTAGATTTTGTATGTAATTCTTTTTTACAAAAAAGCAGTACTTTGGCTGTGTTAGCAGTAGGGAAGTGCAGAGTCACAAAAAGCGGTACAAATACTGCAATTGCAGTACTTCGACAGCCCTGATCGCTACACGTTTGAAAACGGCGGCTATGACAGAAGTAATTGAAGAAGCTTATAGGGAGCGAAAAAGTACGATCGATTATCTTTTAGTTTATTCACTTGTCTATGTCATACGCATACCATACTTGGAGTGGGGCGTCGATAACTGGATCTAATCATACATACTAGGAAACGGCGCCGTGAAATAACGCCCAAGGAAAATAAGGCCAACTTTTAAAAGTTGGCCTTATTTCACTTTCCTAAAGTGTAATAAGGCCAATTTTCAATCGTTAGCTTTATTACAAAAGTGAAATTACGCCAAGTTGGTCTTATTGCGCTTTTAATGTAATGCACTATTGGAATGCAGTCCAGTGAAATGCGACCAAATCCTTAAATTGTTTATATATCCTGAATACACAGTAGATTTCTTTCACTGGTGACATATCTTGAATGCACAGATATGTGCTTTTTATCCCAAGACTTATTACACTTCGGAGACGTATGACTATGAGCAGCAAAGTACACAAGGAATGCATCCTTATTGGATTTTTTAGAAAGCTATAAATTTGAACATTTTGTTTCTTTTCTGGTTTCGGAGAGCGAAATCGACCCAAATTGTGACTATGTACATGTTACTATGTTACTAATTCTGACAAACTTATTTAAATTGAAAGAGCAGCTTACTGATGGGCAGGAAAAAGGATCAAGAGCGGAACGAAAAATATTTTAACCAAGGAATGATCGATTTGTGGTGTGAAAATTAAAAATTCGCGCGAATTTTTAATTTTCGCACCACAAATTGATCCTTCCTTGGTTAAAAATTTGTTCGCTCCTCTCTTGATCCATTTTCTGCTGCTTGTTTGATAAATGAAAAAGAACATAAAATTACAGTTCATGTTTCCCATATTTCAGCGCCGAACGTCGCCGATGCGACGTGTGTAAGACGACGTGATGAACTTTTGAAGCTAACAAACAATAAATGCTATCAGTAAAAAACACAAACCAACGCGACACCATGACAGCGACAGGGAAAATTAGTTAAACAGCGACGTATAAGAGTGCCCACACCAACGCGACTGTGACGCCGCGCCGGAGACAAACGTGTTGACAAACTGAAATAGTATGAACTATTAAAGATAGCCTTTTTCCCCAAAATAAATTGGCCTTATTGCACTTTGTTAAAGTGAATTAAGATCAACTGTTGAAAATTGTCTTTATTTCACTTTTCAAAGGTGAAATAAGGCCAACTTTTAAAAGTTGGTCTTATTACACTTGACCTTATTTCACGGCACCCTAGGAAACGTCTTATGAAGTGAAGCTTAAGGGTTTTCAGGGGCTAATCATGATAACTATAACATGCTCTTTTATTCCACGGGAATAATAACTATTTCAGAATGAAAAATTAGACAAATTTCTATTCACTTTCTCTGTGCCAAATTTCATCCAGATCTGTAAAAGCGTTTTGTAGTCTTTATGGATCATACATACGTACACTTATCCATTTTGAATAGGTAATAGGATTACCGAAAAATCGATTTTTTTATATAATTTTTTGAAAATGTTTTTCTAAAATATAAAGAAAGCATGCAACTTTTTAGATCTTAATTAATTGTAACATAAAACACAATTCCATAAATAAGCTTCTGCAGGTTTTTGAAATACGATATATTCAGTATTGAATTTTGTTCAAATCGCTTCAACCGTAATCAAGATAGACGAAATTGAAAAATATGCATTATACATATGGCAAGTACCGTTAAACGAATTTTCAGGAAATGTTGGTTTCCACTATCTGATATAACTTTGATTCTGATATACTTTTGGCACCTTTTTTTTATACATGTGAAATTTCACTGAAATCGTTAGAACTGTTTCCGACAAAAATAAAAATTTTGATGACGGTTTATGGCAAGTACCGTTATTTGTAGACCTACAATCATAAAAAAAGATAAAAGTAAATCGACCCACCCGTCTAGGCTTTTATTGATTCTTATCTCAAAGTCTTATTATCGGAAATAAAAATTGCACTTAAGCAAATTACATATTAAAGTTATTATGTTACTTTATCTTTAAGATTTGTTTTATCTTTCGGTCCAAATTTATTAACTACACTAAAAATATTCAAACATCCCAATAGTTTCCCCACCTAGAATTGTGTATAGTGATATTTTCTTTGAAAAGAATTGTTTTTATAGTTCCATGAGAATAAAAAAGCAAAGATACCTAAACTGCAACTAAAAGTCACATATTTGGCAACTCACATATTCAAAAGATGCCTCTTATTTTATGCCAACAGAAGCGGCAACGTTAGAGGTAATATGAATATAAATTTTCCAAAAAGTTTCTAGCATCTCTATATAAAGTCGACATAACTATAATGTTAAAATCTGGGTGAAGGTAGAAGAAAAGGAGTATAGATAATAATTTTCTAGAGATAGAACATAGTATGTACATATTATATACATATGTATCTATATATAATAGAGATAGTAAAATTATAGTCATTTGCATTAGATATGAGAGATTTTGTTTTGTTTTTGCGTGCCTTTTCATGTTAACCCTCGAAAATGTATATGATAATGATGGGTAGGCTTTATTTATAGTCCTAGATATCCTTTTGTTCAAGACACACTTTCACAGCTTTCTATATTGTTTGAGTAGTGAATATGATGTGCTAAAAGGTGCTGTGCACATGTAGGTATTTGTATGTCTGATGTTTTCTAAAATAGGATTTGAAGATATACATAATATATAAAATATTGCCGATGGCAAATAGTAGAAGAGTGATTATAATTAAAATGATTTCCAGTTACATTTTCTATTCACAACAAAGCATTAATTAAATCTCAAAATTATTTCTATCTTAAGATTTTTTGCTGCAGTAACAGCATTGAGAATCAGATAGAAGATAATTTTCCAAATATGTATAGATACTGCAGAAATGAAATAAAAGGAGTAAGTATGGTTTTGTTTTGAATTAAATGCAGAAAATTGAAAATAATAACTTAAACTAGGTAGCTTAAGTGCATGAGTTTAAACTTAAATTTAAATTGAATTTGATTTAATTTTTAAATCCTTATTTTATTTCATACTAGCTGTTACCCGGCGCGTTGCTGCCGCAGAAAAAAATAAGGAAAAAACATTGATTTTAAAAGAGTAATCATATTCTTATTGGTCCAACATTTTGCCAAAAGCTTTTTAGTTCATATATTACTTCCTATGTTACGAACTATATGTTACTTCCTACAACAACTTCTATTTGTCAGTGAAAGTCACGTAAAAATCGGTCCAGTACTTTCTGATCGTTTCATTTATAAGAATATGCGAATAAAAGCCACTACGGAGCCGCAGTGTCATTTAGAGGGTAATTAAAATAACCTAAGTCACTCCCTACAACATCACCTCTCTATAAGTAGCAAGTCCCGTCAAAATCTGTCAAGCATAGTTTCTGACCGGGCATAAAAACGATTTTTCTAGAAAAAAAAGCGACCTGAGCGCGATCTAGGTAGTAAATAAAATAGCCTAAGTTCCGCGCTTCAGCATTAACTATCTGCCAGTGAAAGTCCCGTCAAAAGCGGTATAGCTGTTCTCGAGATTAGCCAGGAGAAACAGACAGCCAGACAGACAACAATTTTAAAAATTTGTGTTTTGAAATAAGGGCTGTGTATGCTTTCATATGCGTGTAGTAAAATACTGTTATTTTGACATTACAATCAGACACTCAATTTTTATTTATGTGTACAGATATACATACTATTATACGACTTTTGCATAATTTTACGTTAATATACTTACCATACATTCACTTATAAATAAGCAAAATACACTTGGTTACGGTATAATGTCATCTTGGTCATATGAGTCCATTAAAGCTTAACAGTTCAAAGCCTGTCCAAATGTTTGCATCTTTTAATTTATTTTTGCAGCTAGCATGTGACGACGTATTACAATATTATACGCCCGATTTACAATATTATACTGTTGTTAATTCTTTAAAAATAGAGGTTAACAATAAAATAACAGCACGCAGTTCTGTTCCTTTCAATATACAGCAATATTTTCGCTTGAAGGGCTAATAAAACTGACGCAATGTCTTCCATATGGCGTTAGACCATCTGAAACATTATTCGCTTCTTAACTCATGAGTTACTAAACACACTGAAATAGTATTTCTATATCGGTTACCTTTTCTCATTAATAAACAAATAACAACTTCCCACTCTTTGTTATCTTATTTCACTCTTTATTTCCCATATCGTACTAAAATGCATTATAAATTCGGGTTATCTTATGCGACAGCACTGACTTGAAATGTGAAAAGATAGCGTATTGTGAAAATGTTCTCTGGAAAGGGAACATTTACAGAAATTCGTATCATAAAGTTATTCTGCCGATTTCGGTGAGTTATTTCGTATTTATTTCACCATTTGAACACACATTTATTGATAGAGAACACGAGTTATGGGTGTGTAAGCGTTAAAACATTGTTGTTTTGTGTTCATTAATTGGGGGATCATGTTTGAAAACTGCTGAATTTATGATAAGACCTTATTACAATCTATCCTGTACGGTCAAGGAAATATTTTTTCAATATCACCTAAAGCAACTCGGTAACCAAAGATGCTGATTATACTACGAAGACTCGTATAATAAGGCGACAGAAGAGATACATCGAAAACTCCACGCCAACCACTCTAACACGAGGAGTATCTTCATCTAAAGAGGGTATCGTTTCACCGCTAACATATTAAAGCAATTTCTATCTGTGACTATGGTATATGTATGTATATGGATATTGAAAAAAAAAAGAAAAATTTTATGCTAAATATTAAAAATACAATTTCTAATTTAATCCATATTTAGTTATAAAATCCTTCAAATTCGCTGCAATAAAAAACCAATGCTGAAAAATTGTACATCCCATCATAATCAAAAATATTTTGGTTGCAGAATATTTCAAAGAAATTTCGTGTCAAAATATCAAATTTTTGGTTATATTTTCAGCTGCCACCTGGTGTCAACATAAAAAGTGGTACTGAATATTAAATAGCTTTATATCCATTAGAGGATGACATAAAAGTGTATGGTTTTAATCTTCCAGGACTTTGTTCTCAGCTGTTGCTCCAAAATGAACAATTTTGTCAAAGCTTATTATAATTTTTTTTTTGTTATATAAACGAGTAAAGAAGGCTTATCAAAACGTGTCACAGATAAATTATTTAACTGGGCGCACATCATGCACCCTTAGATTGAATGATAAGTATGGATACAGTTTTTATGAAGTGTGTATATAGGTGTTTTGAAGGAAGGTATAATATTTAAATATAACAGAAATGCTTATGCATTTTACGAGGCAAATTTAAGTGCTAACATCGAAAGAATAATAATGTCAAAGTGTATGAAAATCCAACTGACTTTAACTTCTAAGCTTACACAAAATGGCTTCAATATCAATGAAGTCTATCGGTCAATGTCAAGAATCTGTTTTTTTTTTTTATTTTCAAAAAATAAAAGGAACATTTAATTACTTGCACCTGTAGCGTCAAAACAAGGACAACATCTCTCTACTGGAAAAGGTCATCATAAAGCATTTAACTGAAAAGCATATGAAAACTTGTTTATAATACAAAACTTTGTACATAATAGCCTTCGAAGATCCTTCTTTTTTAAACTATGCGTTGTCCTCTACGTATACAATAAAGCTTTATGCTTTCAAGAACTCATCTCAAGAATAAACGAGAACATTCATACAAAAAAAAAAAAAAAAACTATTAACAACCCGAAGGAACAATTAAATACCCATTTGTAATACAAAACAATAAAAGTCAACTAAACGAATGCGTGTGAAACAATGACAAAGAAAATATCTCAAGGCTTACACAGTACACAGTCACATTCATATAGTTAAAACAAAAAAAGCTCTTCCATTTATGTTGGGTGTCAATTGCCATGACATAATGTCATATATGCCATTGCCCATAGATGAACACTGAATATCCTTTTATTTCCGCATGAACATCAGTGTTTCTAAACATATATAGAACCTGTGCTATAAATGAAAAACAACACATGTAGGAAAAAGAAAATGTCAGTGTCAGTTATTGGCCTAATCGCTTAAATCACTGACCCAAAAAAATGTTTTAGCTTTGAAAAAATAAAAATTCCATTCGATATGATTGTGACATAGAAAACGAGCAGTGAACTTGTTATTTATTCATGCACATTGCAGATTCTTGCCAGAGGTGCAATTCCGTGGCGTCAGCTCGAATTAAGGATTTGCAAAAAAAAAAAAAAATAGATGAAAATAGGAAGTGGGAATTTTTAGAACGGTAACAATGTAGGAAGGTAATGAAACTTTTTGTAAATGCTCATTCCTTTATAGTTTTTTTTTTATGTTAGATTTAGATTTAGATTTATTTATTTGTTCATCGACTGTACATGTAAGTTAAAAACTTATGTTTAGTACAGGTACAATTTAATTTTGCTTTAAAGTATTTTGTTTTAAATTTGAAAAGATTAAACATATGAAATGACAAGCGTACCGTTTTTGGATTGTTTTGAGTTCAGCTGAATTCTGGTATTAAGGTATGGTATGAGGAGAAACTCGCGAATTTTTGTTTTAGCCCGGCTATAACGGGTACCTCCTATATAACGGTTTTGGTTTTTCAAATTTTTTTATAAAACGGATCTAACGATTTTGATGAAATTTTGTGAACGTTATATTTGGAGTGCTCGGTTAGTCCATTTTTCGATATCTTTTGCCTTTTTACATAATTAAACACCTTGAATTTTTTGTAATCCCATAGTTTGCTACAAGAGCCAGTTCGTGCCATAAGGCCATATCAGTCGGTCAGTAAATTAATAGACCACTGACATGCTGTGACGTCATGCAAACTGACGTGGATTCCATGTCAGTGAAGCAAGTGCTCGTGAGTGGTCATCAGTGAAGAAAATAAAATGCACGACTGTGTCGCACGAACTTGCTCTTGTAGCATCCTATATGGGACTACAAAAAATTTATTTATTAAATTCTGAATTTTCTGAAGTGGCGAAAAATATTTAAAAAAATGGCCTTAACGTTAGATCAAGTTGTATGGTAGCTATCATTAAACGGTAATTTTGCCAAAAACTGTCAATGGCTTCTTGTGTTAAATACCAAATTTAAAATCAATACCGAATTTAAAAGTAATCGGCTTAGCCGTTATCAAGTTATGACCGACTTCGTAAAAACCGTTAAAACCAAATCTCCGTTATGTGAATTTTAAGCCAAAAACCTGGAATGCAGTTAGTTTAAAAGTACTTCAAATCTAACGTTCACAAAGTTTGATCAAAATTGTTAGAACCGTTTTCGAGAAAATTTAGGAAAACTAAAACCATTATATGAGAGGTACCCGCAATTAAGTTATACTTTAAACCAAAACGCATTTGCAATAGCTTTGTGATGTATAGGTTCGCACTAAATAGGTAATTTGCAACTGTCAAAACTAAATTCTAACATATTTTAAACAAAAAAATGGCATATAAAGATTTGTTGTTCAAACATTCAATGAAAAATCGACAGAATGGTCAGTAATAAAAACTGACTTTCTATAGTACAAATAATACAATATAAGCTTAAATAGTATGGTCGTACCAATCTTCCAACTTCTCCCCCTTTGATATATGCTACGAATTGTAGTCTATCAAATTAAGGTTAGGAGAAAAATGGAGGCGGAACAAAACAGCATACTTAAAGGCGCTTAGAAAAATGTTGAAGCTCCAAATGCGTTTGAAAAACAAACAAACATAACATGTCGACCTGTGACGTCAGTGGTCATAAGCGGTGGAATGCGTAGTGCATACGACTTCGAAGACTGAGTAAATCTGAAAGCGTGGGTTCGAATCTCATGGTGTGCATGTGAAAAAGTTTTTCATAATAAAATTGGATTAAAGCTCGATACCACTAAGGGGACTGATGATAGGAATTCGCACTCCTTGAAATAGCCAAAGAATGGAAAAAACGAATAAACTCGTTAAAAACGAATAAACTCGAAAAAAACTCGTTAAAAACGAGTAAATACAATTCGTTTAAAAATTGGTGGTAGCACCTTTAAGTTGTTGTTGTTGTTCAAACATTCAATAAAGATTTCCTCTAACGACAGTTAGCACTTAATATTTCCAAATTGAATTTGTAAAGGCTTGTTGAACTATCGTTGTTCAGCCTTTGTTATAATATTTGCATATTTGGCTCTAAAAATCATTCAAAAGAGAAAGTGTCAAACATTAATTGCTTTCTGATGACAGCTAGTTCGCACTAGATTTTCCGCAAATGTCGAAATTGAATCTGTACACATCTGTCAAAATATAAATTTTTAAAGATGTATTTTTCTGATGACAGTTGTACTACAAATGTCAGAATTGAATTTATAATAAACAACATGCTGATGACAGTTCACACTGAATGTTTAGCAAATGTCAAAACTAAATTCGTACGAATCTGTCCAACCAGAAAGTAACAAACCGCAAAACTGAGCAAATAAATCTTAAATTAAAAAAAAACTTAAATTTCAGGTTTGACTGGAGACATTTTTTACTCGAGAAAATAAGAAAAATGCTAAAAGAACAAATTTTTGGATGGAAATGGTAGATGTAATGTGCCCCTATGTATAAATTTTCCAAAATCCTTTGATTTTCCTTAAAAAAAATTGATACATAATTTGTTTCGAGATTAAAGTATGTTTGGGGCAATCGAATATAAGACAAGATCACACTTAAAAAACCACTAAAACTTTACGAACATACCCCAATCGAGATATGTGAATTTATCATTCGTACCAACAATATTTTTCGTAAAAAAAAAATATAGTATTATTGTACACATTATAATTTAAAAGGCTATGCAATTAATTAAATTTTAAATACATCGATGTCTTAACTTCAGCAGCTTTTAGCTGGAGCACCCACAAAAAGACAAGATGCTTGCACTCAGCTGACAAAATGCCACTCACTATCACGGTGGATGGCGTGAGTTTAATTAATTGAAATTTTATCCTTAATTGCGGGCTTTAGTGTTTGTTATATGGTGTTTTCATTTTCAGCGCATCTTCTTCTCTTAGGGGTTGTTTCATTCATTATATGTGTAGGTTGGGAAGTGTGGGTGGAGTGGATATTTCTTTTTGAAGGACGCACAGTTTTTATTAGTTTAATGTGCCATGCCATTTTTGTTGCCTCATGATTTTTTAATGTGTTTCAGGGATGTGGGGAGTTTCATTTTTATTTATTTTAAGGACGCTTACCCGTCGGTCAAATTTTAAACGCAAGGTAGTGGCATTCTGATGTTGTAAAAAAAATAAATATTAAAAGATGTCTTTTTTTTCTTGTTTGAAAAACGCAGACCAAATATTTTATTCAACTCAATGAAATTTCCCTTCCATGTGAAGCTTTATTACTTAAAAAAAGGACCAAATCCTGTTTACAGTTTATTTTTTTTTTGTTGATAGTAAAAGTGGTGGTACTGAATAAATGGTAATGATGGAAGTAATGATGTTGTTGGCAATCGATAAGCTTGCCCTTCTTGATGTTTTTGTTGTTAGTGCTATTTTTCTCAAAGATGGCGATGGCACTCCAAATGATTAAAGAGGACACCGACACTACGACGAAACAAGATTCAAGCAAAAAACATTTAAGCAGATGCTACAACGGACTAGGACACGTATAGGCGAAATGATAAACAAGAAATTCTTGATTTTTTTTTCATGTCCTAGTTTAAACGTTGTTGATTTTTTTTTTTTTTTAGTTCGTCATTTTGGTGCCATTTGAAAGAGATAGCAGATATAAATACCGAACTACAACAGAAAAAAAAAATAATCCTGCGAAATTATTGATTTTTCTCTGCGAAAATCATCACAAAATGAGAGCACAGTGAAATCGTATATAATAAATGAGAAATGATGAAGGGGATACACGATGAGGCTAAAATATAGGAAGTGTGGCAGGGATTATTGCCGCATATGGCAGCAAACAGGCGCATAGAATATAACTGTTCAAATCGGGGTCACGATATTATTATTAGTCTTTGAGTTTGTCGAATCGATTTTCATTTGAAAACTGCGGCAAAATTATAATATGTTTTCAAATGTTGCGCCTACTGCCCCTATAGCTAGATGATGACCTTGCTATATGAAATCAAAGCATGTTTTCGTTGAAACTTTGAACGAAAATTTTATTGGCATCAATGCTGGAATTTGTTTGATAAAATTGAGCAAAGGTTGCGTTATTGTTGGTTTATGATGGCACTTTTTACTTGCTGTATAGGTACTATAAGGCGCAAGACTTGGATTCGTGAAGAAAAAAAGTTTTGATATAACAATCAAACATGACATTACGATGATAGAGAAGTCGAAAAAGTAGGTCAGATAGTTTTGTCCGTCTGTCTGTCTGTCTGTCTGTCTGTCTGTCTGTCTGTCTGTCTGTCTGTCTGTCTGTCTGTCTCGGCACCTACAGCCTTAACGGGTGGGCCGATTTACATCAAATTTGGTAGGCATATGGTTTTTAGGGTAGGTATAGTACGCACAGACGTTTTTTGTAGTCCACTGTAAGTCCAAAAATAACGGTACCTGCCATATAACGGTTATCGAAAATATTATTTTTTATTTCGACAACGGAATTGTGGAAACCAAACTTTCAAGATAATTCGTTTAACGTATTTTTAAATTTCGACTGTTTTGATAACGGCTTAAACGATTAAAATGAAATTCAATACAGAAATTGTCTTAGCTATTTTAAATAACATGGCATAAAATTATTTTTCAAAAATGTTTTCGTTAAGTTTTAAATAATTTTGAAAAACTGTTTTTGTTAATTCAATATTTCAAAAAAACCGTTGAGAGATTTTTATGAAATTTTGTTTTAATATATAATAAATTAAGGTCAAAAAACCTGCTTACTTTTTTTTTATAAAAAAGTTTTTGAAAAAATATTTCGAAAAAATCGATTTTTTCTGAAACATGTCCAAAGATTAAAAAAAAAAAGATCGTAAGCTCATATTTAGTAAAGAAAATTTTCTGCATACTTTGATTTTGGTTTAAATCTTTGTATAAGATATGGATTTTTTAAAGAAAATTCATATGATTTTTTCGTATATTCCGTTTGTACTTTATGTAAACCCTCAGGTAACTTGCCACAAGAGCAAGCTTGTCCGACCCAGTCATGCCTTTTAATTTCATTTGAATAGTGTATTAAGTGGAATATTTGAATTTGTAAACGTAAAATTATGTGTCTTTTCGATTTTTATCGAATTGGATTTTTGTTTGCAGATAATTCTTTTTCTTCTTTTATTCTGACGTTGTTATGATCTCGAATGGGATCTCAAGTCTCGGACTTCACTGCAGATCGGTTTGTTATGTTCGTCAGGTTGATCTCAGAAATCGGCGGCTATATGGAGTGTAACATGTCTGATGCCAACTGAATGCTGGTGTCGTTGCATTTGTTTTTTCTTAGCCGTGCTCCTATGTGAACCTTGTATGGTAGTACCTTCTATCCAAGGCTTCTATCGAAGGGGTTTTAACGTCTCTTTTTAGTACATGACAGCACCAGAAGAATTTGTCCTGCTATATTATTTTGACGAGAAGACTTCTCCAGGTCCTCTTTCGATCAAGCTTTGTCACTCTTGCTGTCATGTGAAACCTCTTCGTCTCAGTCGTTGGTAATTCGTTCTTATAAACCGCTTGTACATTGTGCAACATTGTGATCTGTTCTGAATGAACTACTGCTGTGAAAATCTTCCCTTTCATCTAGGGAGGCATTTTTCGATCACAGGAGATGGCAAAGTTTTCAAGCCACTTCATCCACTCTATGCTTATGCGATGTTTGAATTCGTCATCAAAATATGCTTCAGTATTGATCATTCTTGTTAATTGGAAATAGACAACTTTCCCTCCAGGAAATATCACTAGTGATAAATTTGGAGATGAAAACCGTGAGCAATCTAATTCCCATGCCTCCCAATTTTCCCAGAACTAAAAGAGTATCCCATCTTTCCAAATCGCTTTTTCCTTTTTGGAATTTTTCTTCGCCCGCGTCGCCTTGAAATCTTCGGCTGTGATGACAGGCACTCGTGTTTTGGTACAGCTGTTATAAAGTATATCTATCTATATAGTCTGGGAAACTGTTCATTTTAAAGTCCTTTACGATACTGTCGCCATCTGTGAAGGACTTTGTCACCATCCACAAGAAGTTATTGGTCTTAAGCATTTGTTTAAGAACTATAGTGAACAAATATCCTGATAATTTCTTCTTCTTTGAGTAGAAAATTTAAAGATTATTTCGCCTTTGGTAATAAACGCATTTCACAGTTCCCGAAAAACCTGGTTTGTATCAACAATCGGTACAGATAATTCTTCCAACTCCTGATAAATACTCTCCGTACTCTCTGCTTTTAGTTATAAAGACCCTTTTTCTTTTGCTTCTTTCTTGCAACTTTAACTTCTTCAAGAAGTGCCGTTTCATCTGTGTTATGAGAAAGGCACTTTGACCAAGCTTTGACAGCCGATGTTATTCCTTGACATCACTGATTTGGCTTCATCATCATTCCAACACCATGTACCCTTAAACCATTTAGTGTCATGTACTTCTATAGTTCCCAGCAATAATTTTGATTTCTGAAGCCTTTATGATTTTTTGAAGCTTTCTACATCACACACTATTCTCAGGTCTGGAACATTTTCCATGTTAGAGTTAAAACAAAAAATCTGTAACCATCAGGAGATGGTGTTGCTGGGCAATCGTTTCTCCCAGTATTACCTTGCACTAAGAAGTTGATATTATGTTAAAATTTTAAGTCCCAACAAATTTCAATAAGATTCACACCAACTTTTTAGCTTTTAAAAATAAATAGAGGTACGTATATATTTGTGAGAAGGTAGAATAATAATGAACATTCTATAAACCCAAGTTAATCGAAAGATCGCGCTTAAATAAGTTCTTTCTATCATTTGCTCATAAAGGCATGATTTTTTTTTTCGTAATATACCTAATTTGACCAAAAACGCTATCCACAAAATGGGTATAGTTGGGTCATGGGTGCCTACTTATTCATGCAGAACACTTCTCATACCCTGACTTGCAATAACTTCCTATATCCCCTTGGCAGTTATTGAGGCCAACCATTATTAGACAGCTTTACTTAGTTTTTTTTTTTTTATTTTTATTTTGATAAGCAACAGCATAAGGAAAAACCCACGCATGCTACCCTCAGTATTCTTGTCCATTCCCTCGACCCCATTTTAGAAAAAAAAAAAAATATGAAGAAAAAACAAACCAATGAACCTGTGAACCCGTAATATTATCCAAATAATATGCTGAGCAAGTCTTTTCGCTTTATCGGGTTCGGGCATAAGGTTTCTTTCTGCTTTCATATACGAAACCCGTCGTAACGCTCATTGTTCCACCATAGAAATAGAATATATAAATACCCAGACCTCTATACCTATACAAGAAGTATGAAAAGATAAAAAAAAAGAAAAATAATATCTAAAGAAATAAGATATAAGATCTTAAATTAGTATTGCAATGGAGCACTCATTTTCACTATTCTACTTCCTTCATCTTACTCACTATTCTTGTTCTTTTTTTTTTTACTTTTTACTCATTCATTCAATTCGCATTCATTCGAAGGAACATGGCCGCCCCAAGGTAAAGTATAATAAGGAGGTTCAAGTTTGGAGTACGGGAGCTTACAACAACAGTTACAGGAAAAGTTTAAGTGAAACACTGATAACGACTTGTTCTTCTTTTTGCTTTACAAAGCTCGTAGAGCTCCTCAGGGGTGGAATAGTTTTTACCAGTCAAAGATATAGTAATAGGAGGAAGAGGTTGTAAAGTGATAGTCCCAGCTTTTAGCTTATAGATGTGTATATTACGTACATTGTGTACATGTATGTAGCTATTACCCAATGTTGATGTGGGTGCTGGGGATTAAAGATAATAAACATGCCAAAGAAGCAGGCAGACAGTAACAGAGACAGAGAGTATCAGAAAAAGGCAATTATGTGGCTAGAATGTTTTAAGTTTTTTTTTTTTTTGTTTTTGTTATCTTTACCCATATTCTGAGATATATAAAAAATATAAGAAAAAAAAAAAACAAGAAATGGGAATAGGGAAATAAAAAGAAAAACTTTCAACTTTCTGGTTTTGTAGTTTGTGTTTTCTTCATTTCCTGGAGATAGAAGGAATTATAAGTCTGTTATGGTTTTGTTAAAAGTTAATAAGCCTGATTAATCTTGTAAGTTTGAAAATGGAAATATACATATGTTACAACTGTTTTGTAAGTTGATTTTATTGTTAGACATACCTATGTAAATATACATAGGAATGAATAAACTGCCTATCAAATAGTTATTGATTATTTACTTTTTTTTGTTTTGTTGTTGTTAAAGTAATTTGAAAATAGACACAAACAGAAGGTTAGCACTTAAGCTGCACTGCACTTTGTCTATGGAACTGGGACTTAGATTAATATTAGTCTGGTTGCTTTTCTCAAAGTACATGGTAAAAAGAGTGCTGTAATAATTTGATGAAAGAATGTTTTCACTACTTTCGCTCTTTTTTCAAAAGATTTGTTGTTGTTTTCGCCCTTTTGGCGAAATGACAAAAAATTGAGACACTGAATTAAAAATTTTTGGACTTAGGCGCCTGCCAGACTACTGAACATACCCTAAACGGAGCAACGAAGTTGCGTGAGCGGGACTGACTACAGAAAGGATTTTGACACAAAAATATTAAATATCATAAATGAGAGTAACAAGTTAAACACATGAAAAATAACCGGTATAACCTACATGAAATTATGAAACATTTTTGCAATTAATTTTTATTGAAAAATTCAGTTTTCAATTGCCTTTACCAAAACAAAGTAGTTAGTCAGTCGGGATATCGCCAGTCGAGATTTTGCCAGTCGGTATTTTGGCAATCGAAATTCTCAGTCGGGATTTTGTCCAGTGGGGATTTTGTCCAGTCGGGATTTCGGCAGTCGGGATTTCGTACCCAACCATATTATGTTGTATGGACCAGTTATGTAAGTATATAATTTCAAAGGACCAAGGGCATTTTGGGCCCATTTTCAACAATGCTCAACAGTAATGAAGCTCATGTCATATGAAAGCGTATATACAGGGTGAGTCATGAGCAATGCGACAAAATGATAGGGCGTGTAGGTTGCGTTAAGACAAGAAAAAAATCGTATGGGAGGGGGGGGTCTATTCCCCTCCGTTTAGCCGGGAGGGGCAATTTTCGAAAAAACTGACTTAAAATGGGAAAAAAATTATTTAAAATCAACGGCTTCATTCACAATGCTGTGCGATACGTTTTTGAAAAGCCAATAACTTTTTCTTTCATTCTGTGTTTAAATAAATCTATTCTAAGAAATAGTTTTTGAAATATTAATTTTCAAAGTCAAAATTTCGAAAAAAAAATTGAAAAAAAAATTTCAAATTAATTTTTTTCAAAATTTTACGTAATTAAGTGCTAATTTTAATTTCAAAATTCAATGCTGTTATTAATTTTAATTCTAAATAAGAAAACCGGATGCAAAAATTTTATGTCGTTCTCAAGAAATTAAAAAAAAACCAAAACCACCTTTTTCTAAGAAAAACATTTATTTTTATTGTAACGAAGCAATTTATTTATTTATTTAGCATTAATCTTAATTTTTTTACTTTTTTTAATTGGAGTTTTATGAGAACGTAATAAAATTAAATAGTATTGGAATAACCCTGGATTAATATTATTTTCATTGATAACTTCTGAAAACTGACCTGTCAATATTTTTGCCTTGGCCTGCCCGCAGCCCATGGGTTCTACCTGTTATGGGGACAATAGGGACAATAAAACCACATTTTTTTAATAAAAAAAAAAGAAAATTGCAACGCAAGATAAATAAAAAGCATTGCAGTTTTGCTTAGTAATTATTTCAAATTTGAATATTAACTCATTAACACGTAACGATGTCAAGCTCATACACCCGAGAAGAATTAACGGACATGCATTTCTGCTACGGTTTAGCTAATGGTCGAAGTCGTGAAGCCGAAAGACTGTACGCTGAAAGATATCCCGATAGGAGGTGTCCCCATCATAGCACGTTTCCAAGAATCCACCGACGTCTAAGAGATCATGGAGTGCTGGAGCATCGAAGAAGCGAAAGGCCAGTTTCTGATGAGTCAAGAATCTTAGATGAAAGAATACTGGATTTAGTCCGAAATAATCCCTCCGTCAGTACAAGAAGGATATCCTCATACACCCGAGAAGAATTAACGGACATGCATTTCTGCTACGGTTTAGCTAATGGTCGAAGTCGTGAAGCCGAAAGACTGTACGCTGAAAGATATCCCGATAGGAGGTGTCCCCATCATAGCACGTTTCCAAGAATCCACCGACGTCTAAGAGATCATGGAGTGCTGGAGCATCGAAGAAGCGAAAGGCCAGTTTCTGATGAGTCAAGAATCTTAGATGAAAGAATTCTGGATTTAGTCCGAAATAATCCCTCCGTCAGTACAAGAAGGATATCCTCATACACCCGAGAAGAATTAACGGACATGCATTTCTGCTACGGTTTAGCTAATGGTCGAAGTCGTGAAGCCGAAAGACTGTACGCTGAAAGATATCCCGATAGGAGGTGTCCCCATCATAGCACGTTTCCAAGAATCCACCGACGTCTAAGAGATCATGGAGTGCTGGAGCATCGAAGAAGCGAAAGGCCAGTTTCTGATGAGTCAAGAATCTTAGATGAAAGAATTCTGGATTTAGTCCGAAATAATCCCTCCGTCAGTACAAGAAGGATATCCACTATGCTTGGAGTGTCCCAATCTAGAGCATGTCGAGTACTTCGGGCGGAAAATTTACACCCGTACCACTTTACGCCTGTTCAGGAACTCACCTCAAACGACAAGTTATTGAGAACCGAATTTTGTAGAACATTACTACTTAGAAATGAAACCGAACAAAACTATTTTAGAAGAATATTCTGGACGGATGAAGCACAGTTTACTAGGGATGGGGTTACTAACTTCCACAATTTACATTATTGGAGTAGCGTCAATCCACACAAAAAAAAACAAAACAAATCACAACACCGCTTTAGTTGTAATGTTTGGCTTGGTATTGTTGGACACACTGTGATCGGGCCCCGGTTTTTGAATTCCATTATTAATGGAGAATCATACCTGCAATTCCTACGAGACCTTTTACCCGAATTATTAGACAGCGTTCCATTGGTTATAGCAGATACTTTAATCTACCAACAAGATGGTGCTCCAGCACACTACAGCTTACAGGTGAGAAACTGGCTGGATGATCATTTTAGTGACCGTTGGATCGGAAGAAGGGGCCCCACGGAATGGCCGCCTAGGTCACCAGATTTAACTCCCCTAGATTTCTATGCATGGGGATTTATGAAGAATTATGTTTACGAAGTGGAAATAGTATCATTGGAACAACTGAAGGAACGAATTGAAGTCGCTGGAGTCAAATTGCAGGATAAAATTTGTCAAGCATAAACTTATGTGAAGCCATTACAAGGAGATATAATCTTTGCCTTCTAAACAATGGAGATCATATCGAGAATTTTTTATAAGTACTTCCAATAAAAAACATAGTAAAAATAAAAGGAATAAAAAAAACTAAAAAAACTAAGATTAATGCTTCTTAAATTGCTTCGTTACAATAAAAATAAATGTTTTTCTTAGAAAAAGGTGGTTTTGGTTTTTTTTTAATTTCTTGAGAACGACATATGAAGACATGAGAAAAGCATAAACTTATGTGAAGCCATTACAAGGAGATATAATCTTTGCCTTCTAAACAATGGAGATCATATCGAGAATTTTTTATAAGTACTTCCAATAAAAAACATAGTAAAAATAAAAGGAATAAAAAAAACTAAAAAAACTAAGATTAATGCTTCTTAAATTGCTTCGTTACAATAAAAATAAATGTTTTTCTTAGAAAAAGGTGGTTTTGGTTTTTTTTTAATTTCTTGAGAACGACATAAAATTTTTGCATCCGGTTTTCTTATTTAGACTTAAAATTAATAACAGCATTGAATTTTGAAATTAAAATTAGCACTTAAATACGTAAAATTTTGAAAAAAATGAATTTGAAATTTTTTTTTCAATTTTTTTTTTCAAAATTTTGACTTTGAAAATTAATATTTCAAAAACTATTTCTTAGAATAGATTTATTTAAACACAGAATGAAAGAAAAAGTTATTGGCTTTTCAAAAACGTATCGCACAGCATTGTGAATGAAGCCGTTGATTTTAAATATTTTTTTTTCCATTTTAAGTCACTTTTTTCGAAAATTGCCCCTCCCGGCTAAACGAAGGGGAATAGACCCCCCCTCCCATACGATTTTTTTCTTGTCATAACGCAACCTACACGCCCTAGCATTTTGTCGCATTGCTCATGACTCACCCTGTAGGGAGCACTGTATTTCATTATATAACAGCTAAATCGAAATCGAGCGCTTCGAGTGTTTAAAATGCAAAACAAGAATTGTATCAAATGCACCAAAACACCACACTTTTGCCCTTGATTTCGATTTAGCTGTCATATAATAAAATACAGTGCTCTCTATGCTTACATATAACATAAGTTTGATTACCGTTGAGCAATGTTGAAAAAGGGCCCAAAATGTCCATGGTCCTTTATTATCAGATCTTTTTCAAATGGAGTTTAAAGCAAGCATCAGCAGATGAAAGAAGATTTGCCACCACATATCAATTAATGCAGGTAAAGCTTCTAAAAAAGTATAAGTATACAATATTAAGAACATGCCAGTGTTGAAAACATTCGCGAAATTATGGAACACAGATAGGCAAGCATAAAAACTCCTGTAACAAACAAATACAAGACAGCAGCATAAAGTTGGGTTGGACACATGACATGGAAAAATACTTACCACGAAATGCGTAAAACATTTGGTACTCATACTTTATTTGGTGCTTCAACATCAGCGTATCAATTAATACAAAATTTTGTTAATAATGCAGAAACTTGCATCTTTACAAAAAAATGTTAAGGAATTCAAATAAAATATATTTATTTTTTTGTGCTAATGTATTTTACCCCAACCATTGAAAGTGATGGGCCAATAAAGAGGTTAAATAACAAAACAAGCTATACCATTGAGCACAGCAAATTTGACACAGAATCGATAACTTTTACTATAAGTATTTTACTCTTTCATATACATAATATCTATCTAAAGGGTGTTTTTTTTTTAGAGGTATAGAACTTTAAATTGCAATAAAACAACGATGGAATATTCGATTGACCGGATTTTTTATTTATTCGAAAGATAATCTTGTGGCATTACATTTTAATTATGATTTCTGGCATATGATTGCCACGGCTGGCTCGGATGTAGTCCAATCTGGACGTCCAATTTTCGATGACTTTTTCAACATTTGTGGCCGTATATCGGCAATAACACGGCGAATGTTGTCTTCCAAATGGTCAAGCGTTTGTGGCTTATTCGCATAGACCAATGACTTTACATAACCCCACAGAAAATAGTCTAGTGGTGTTAAATCACAAGATCTTGGAGGCCAATCCACAGGTCCAAAACGTGAAATTAGGCGGTCACCAAACGTGTCTTTCAATAAATCGATTGTGGCACGTTTTGTTGGAACCACAGCTCCTGGACATCATGATTGTTCAATTCAAGAATGAAAAAGTTAGTAATCATACCGATTACCATTGACTGTAACGTTGTGGGCATAATCGTTTTTGAAGAAGCACGGACCAATGATTCCACCAGCCCATAAAGCGTACTAAACAGTCAGTTTTTCTGGATGTAACGGTGTTTCAACATACACTTGAGAATTAGCTTCACTCCAAATGCGGCAGTTTTGTTTGTTGACGTAGCCATTCAACCAGAAGTGCGCTTCATCGCTAAACAAAATTCGCTTATGAAAATCGGGAACAACGGATATCTTGTTTTGGGCCCATTCGACACAATTTGCAAGCGTTGTTCAGGCGTGAGTCTATTCATGATGAATTGCCAAACCAAACTGAGAATAAATCACTTGACAGCTGTTAAATCGGTCGCCGTCTTGAAAAGTAATGCCAACTTAAAGTTCTTTACCTCGAAAAAAAAAACTTTATAAGGATATGTAAGATCCAGTTGAGGAAAGGCATATTCCATTCGATTTAACAAGAATGAATGTTTCTATATTAAACGAATTTTCCAAACAAATTTGCTTATCAATATTATATCAATACTATTCCTCGACAAAAGTTTTATATTACTTTTCTGTTTGTTCGTGAATAGAATATATTTTGTAAACCTACGGTTTCACGATGTCATATGATTATATCTTGTTGCAACTGATTCCCAATCAAACCATGATTATTTGACTTTCCTGTATTGCAAAAGTTTTACCGTATACCTACCCTAGTTAAGATAGAAATGATTGAGGTTTCGTTGCCACTGGCACATCTAAATTGTCCAAACTCAAGCTATTTAAAATACCTTCCTACATGAATAAGATTTTGACTTCCCTGAGTCTACATATATTATATTAAATAGCTAACACGCACTTATTCGCCCAATAAAATATCCAATTCCAGAAATGAAAAAGAGTTTAGTGACCCATTTAGTTCAGCTTATGAGATTTTCTCCAATAGATTGCAAAGTTCTTTTCACCACATCACTTATCACCTCATTGACCAACACATTAAACCCTATTCACACGCAACAGAAAGAAACTAAAAGTAAAATATCCATAATCCGTTCAACCCTTTCAAGGAGGGACTAATAAATGTATTTATAGACCAGCAAACACTGAAAATCACGAAAAGCTCCATTAAATTTTCATGAAATGTTACAAAAAAGGACGATGACGATTATGTGCCAAAGTATATATATTTTTTATTAACTGCGTTATGTTAACAAAACTAAGAGATATATAAACTCAAATCCATTTTAATAATTAAATCAATCTGAGCACACTCATACGTACTCACAGGTATACCTGTCTAGTTAAGCCATGTATCTACACATCCTTCTCGAATATATATTTAACCTTCTGCAATATAGGGACGGTAAAATAAAATTTTTGGGACATTCAAAAAAATATCAACAGTTTACTGAGGACGAACAATTTATTACAAAACCTCTAATCCAACTACACATGGGTGATCCAAAGTTAGTTGTGTGCTTAATATCAACATGTTATTAGTCTGTCTAACGATAAAGGCTTACAAAAAGGTTCTTACAACAAAATGGCCAACATTTTTGAATAAAACAAAGATTATGTTCCAGTTGGTGTTTGTGGTAATTGTTTATATTGCAACTGTACACTAGATAACGATGATGACTAGAGCTATAAGGTTGTGAATCTCGACCACCCTTCCGTTTTCAGGAAGGAAACAGGTAAAGTAAATGAAAACTACCTTAATATTATGTTTACAATTCGGTTTTAGCAAACACTATTCTCTGAGCAGTAGGACAAGGCAAACCCAAAAACCAGGCTAACAAACACAAACAAACTACGAGCAAGAGGTTTATATAATATATGCATGGTTGGGATATTGCTATAGTTTAATTTATATGGGAAAGGTAAATTAGCCTGCTTTATGGTTGACTGGCTTAAACTCAGCGAACCATTGTTAAATGCGATTTAATGAGAACCCTTTTAGCGGTTGCAGCAACGCGTGTATATTATATAAACAGAGTTGTCAAAATTAAACATTCAACCTTTCATTCACAGACATTATGTTGGTATACCTAGGTACCTACACAAAACTTTGATATACACATTATGGTATATGTACATATAGATATCTGTAGAGTTTGCAGAAATCAATTTATGTAGTTTTTGGATGCACGGTTCAACCCTACCCAATTGACGTCCTCGTGGTTAAGTCCAAAATGACCTAAATGCATACATAATAATGCAGTGCGTACATCAAACACCACAACAGGACATTATGTGATGGCTTGTCATAATGACAATCTTGCGATGCGGGGCGAAAGTGAATGGTTTATCCTTCATGCAATCCCAGGTGTTATTAGTGTAGGTATTTGTTGTTCATTTCGTTTTATTATATTTGTGCATTTGTATAAATAATCGGTATTTTATAGCCTTTAGAAAGATGAAACTTTTCAGATCAAATCTAGAAAAATAAAAGGAATCAGACATAGGTAGGTAGAAATGGCGGTTATTCTACTAGAATAACCCAATTAGCGCTTGGTGCGCCGTTTTAATATCGACATAGGTAACTCTGTATTCAAAATTTACACTTCCAACAACATAAATGATATAATTGCAATTGTATTTACTCATTCGTCAATGAAAGAATTTTTTTATTATAACGCAAAATCGTTTGATACCCATCTCATTTCTCCACTCTTTAAAATGTCCGTGTGGAGCTGAAGGATACCCCTTACACCTATGGTAGCAAAAAAGCAGATTTTTTTTCCTTTTATCAGTCAGAATTTTGAAAGGAAGAATTTTGCAAAGCATAATTTAAAGCCAGAATTAAGACCCGCACCGAAATTTTATTTTATCAATAATAACTGCTTCGAATTGATGAAATATATTTTTGCAATTAAATTTTTTTTATTTGAGATTAAAGTACGTTGAAAGAGACACATCACCTGTATGCCAAATTGGGATTTGTCATTGTTATACCGTTTAATAAATAAAATTTTGGCACAAGGTTTAATAATTGTATTTTTTTGTATTTTTTTTTACCACTAATAATTATTGACAAAAAAAATATCTTTGAATTTTGTGTATAATTAAATTTCCCTGTTTTTAAGGCATTTTGCATGCTTGGGTCGTGAGTACCTGCTTCACGAAAAAATTAAATATTATTAAAAAACAATTTTTTTGTGTAATTCAAAAAACCGGATATTCTGAAGAAATAATTATTTATTTAGTTAGAAATTTCGTGTTGTGCATATTTTTTCCGTAATTCTAAAAATAGGGTTTAATAAAGAAATCATTTTTAAATAGTTCGTTTATATAAATGTTTACTTGCTCAATAGGGCAAGTATTGGTTTCGTTTAGACAAAAAATCGAGGTTTTAATCAAACCTGACATTACTATGATAGAGAAGCCCAAAAAATTAGGTTTCGTCATGCCGCCCATCTGCCTGTCTGTGCGTATGTGCGGTTGTCTGTTCATCGAGCTGCAGCCTAAACGGTTTGACGGATTTTCTTCAAACTTCGTGTCTAGCACTTTTCTACGATTCCCAAGAGGATAAATTCGAATTATTGTTTTAGCCCGGCTATAACGGGTACCTCCCATATTACGGTTTTAGTTTTTCCAAATTTACTCAAAAACGGCTCTAACGATTTTGATGAATCTTTGTGAACGTTATATTTGAACTGTTGTAAATGCATTTCAGGTTTTTGGCTAAAAATTCACATAACGGAGAATTGGTGTTAAAGGTTTTTACAAATTTGGCCATAAATTAATGACGCTCGATTTTATTAAAATTTGGTATGACACTTAAATTAGACAATTGACATAAGATGGCATTATAAGTTTTTAGCTAAGCAACCATACAACTTGATCTCTCGTTTAGGCCAGTTTTCAATATCTTTTGTCTTTTTACATAGTTAATAGTTTTACATAGTTAAATGATGATACTAAGGAACTAAACATGGACTACGAGTATGGTAAGAGGAGGAATTGGTAAAACCTCAAATGGGCATCACAATGGGTCTACATTGACCTAAGTGCGCTGGGGCTGAGCTATTGGCTCTCCTACAGCAACCCGCAAACCTAACCTAACCTACATAGTTAAATATATTGAATTTTTCGTAATGCTAGAGTTTGCTACAAGAGCAAGTTCGTGCGACCGAGTCGTGCATTTTATTTTATTTTCTAATCTTAAGTATGTTAAAACCTAAGTGAACTAACCTTCATTTCCAATTTTTTTTTTCTTCAAAATTTGACTTTGTTAGAATTTTTTTATTTTTTATTAAATTTTATTATTTAAGAATAAACAATTTTTAATAATTTGGTGTGTCAAACATGTTTCTTGATTTATTACATCAAAAGATAGATAGATAGATAGATAGATAGATAGATTTTTATTCATAAAAAAACTTAATTTTAACATTGATTCAGTAATGCCAAATTAAATATAATAATTCTAGGACGTGGCAGAAAGCCGCCTGTCCAAGTTACATCAAAAGAAATAGCCATTTCAAGATACCATTAAATTACAAAAAAAAAAAAATCACACTAAAGTCCTTTTTAGCCAAGCCCTACAAGTGGGGATTTGGGTAGTTGGTTTTAAACTTTTTTTTGTATGTTAATTGTACAGTCATTGCCAAAATTATTGGCACAGTGCATTTTTTATGTTATATCTCTATAGTGGTAATTACTGTTGTACAATTGAATATTTTACATATTTTATTAATGAATTAGCTATTAAATTGAAATTTTTATCAAACATAAAAAAAAATTTAAATAAAATAGAATATTGTTCCATAATATAAATAAAATAAAAAAATAATAAAATATTAATTCCTTACCAACAAATGAAATTTCGTCATGTTGTATTATATGTAATAGGAACGGTTAAATCATATTTACCTATTAAACGAATAATAAATTGTTGTTTTAAGGAAAAAAAAAAACTCTCTTGTTTTCTTGTAGTACGAATGAAAATACTCTTTATTATTTATTTTAATTATCGTTCCATACCTGTTGGAAATCTTTCTACATCAGGATTGGTTAAAAAAAAAATTATAGGCATATAATTCTACCAGGAGTGACATAAAAATATTCTACACTCCTAAAGGTATCAATAAGACACGTTTGTCGTTGCCTAAGTAAGAAGAACCCTTATGAACTCACCTACAAAATGCTAGGTAAACAATACATATACGACTATCCTCTCCTCCAGATCCTTATGAGAAATTATTTTACTTTGGTTAAGTGGCTGCTCTTCCTTTACTCTGAAGTTAATTTTAATTTATCGCATGCCAATTGCCAATTAACATTGATTGGGACGCTTAATTACTGTTCTTTTGGAGCAAATTGTAAAAGCCTATTCAATTCAACTTCTGATGGAACCATCATCCTTTTTTGGTTGTTGGTAAAGAGAGTGAGAGATCAGAGGGCGATATTATACCTACCTACTATGATTCAGTAAACTTTTGAAGTAATCTATTGATAAACAAAGCATTATAAGTATAAGTATAGGTATAGGTATAGGTATAGTATAAGTATCGGGCCGGAAAATTGAAAAGGTTTTTCTATATACAGATGACTTCTTGAGAGGATAGGCATTTATTAAAAGGATAGGAAGAGAGCGCTTACGCTAGAGTGGAAAATTCTGTTTAAATGGTAAAGAGACACAAATTGATATATATATTATATTTTTGATTGGCAGTTGTTGCGCGTGGCTACACTTTATCAGAAATTTATAATTTGAGAGATAATAAATTGGTTTCTGAAACACGATTAAGTAATTTTTTTAAAGTTTTTTTCAGATAAGCCGTTCTGTTAAAGTTTAATGAGTTGTTTATCGGATTTCCTCACACCCCATAGTTTGTTTTTCAATTTATTTGGGATAATAAGGTACGTTAAAAAGGATTTATATTGATTTCGAAAACACATGTATGTAAGAACATCTATCTAATACCTATATTGGGGAAAATTAACTCTTTTAGAAAAAAGTTCGTCATATGAGTGGACATAAACTTAGAAAGGCAACAAAGTTTAGAGAACCAGACTAAGGATAGGGAATTAAAGTAGCTTTCTTCTTTAAGGGTACTTTATGTCTTTATACTTTTAAATTTATTTATTTTATATGTAATAAAATCAAACACGTTTAATTCCTTTTTAATATCTTTATACCTATACATACACAAAATAGCAGTTTCTGTTTGTAATTCCAAAATAACATATGCAAGCAAATACGGCACTTATAACAAAACATACCGTTTTTAAATTATTGTCTGTCTGTCAGTTTTGGCTAATAAGAACGGCAGGACCGATTTTGACGGAACTTCAACTGGCCGATTGTTTATGTTGTAGCTCGTAACTTAGGTCAATTTAATTACTCCCTAGGTGGCGCTCGGGTCGTTTTTATTTTGCAAATTCGTATACATTATGAACCGATCAGAAACTATACTGAACCGGTAAACGGATAGCTGACGTTGTAAGGAATATCTAAAGCAATTTCAATTACCCAATAGATGGCACTGGGATCGCTTTTTCGAAAATTTTTATGAGTTTGATGACTTTGACTCAAAAGTACACCTTGGCATTTAAATAGATAAATAATAAAAAATTACCTTTATATAAACAATGTTTTCTCCTTTTTTTTTTTGAGCAGCAGCAACGCGCCGGGTAACTGCTATACTATAGTTTATAATAAAATTCAAACTGACTCTCTGTAGCATTGTGTGCTTTACTTATATACTTTACTCAATAGTGGCATGGCTTAGACGTCTATAGAATATTCTATAGTTTAGAACCTTTAGAACCCTTTTGATGTATCTAGAGTAAATTCGTGTCTAGACTATCCAGTAAAAACATTACAAGGTTTGTGTCTGTTAGTGCATGTCTATATATTGTCTGTACTATAAAGTCAACATTTTACGTTGGAATAAGAACGGTAATGGTAGATTTACATATTATAATTAATAGAACAACAGAAAACATTTCGTTTTACTTGAACAATACGTTGCAATATTATACAGGGAAAAGTTGTATTTGATTGCAAATGATAAATTCTGTTAGCAATTAATTGCAATTAAGGGGTCGTTTTCTGTTTTAGCAGTGACACTCCTATAGAGTACGAAGTGTACTTAAAGAAAGCTTGGACCGACTTTCGGCCCCGTGCCGTATGTCGGTAACTGGAGCCATTTGATTCACCGCTATTTTTCGATCAGCGATTTTTCCACGAAAGAACGTTGGTCACTTCGAAGCCAATCTCCACAGTTGATTCTGTGAACATAATATAAGCATTCTCCTATTTGATCTAAAATACCATGTTAGTTTAACATAAGAACTGAACTTCTTAATTAAATCGAAATATTATTTGATAACTGATTTTATCAAAGTTAACTCGAGGTTAATCTAACCCAGGAATAATCTTACACTAATATAAACATTAAATTAATAATCCGGAGTTCTTAATTCTTTATAACACAAGTTGGCTACGTTTTAGATAAAACGAATATAAAAAGCATTACTAGAAATGTTGCCAATTTCGGCATTATCAACTTATTACCAACTTATTAAAACCCGTTTGTTCCTTAATTTAATTTTTTTTGGAAAAAAAAAACGCTATATAATCTAAATGTTCCGAGATGTCAGTTATCTGTCAGATATCAAATAAGGTTCTGTTATTGTTTTTAAGAAATCATAAAGGAAAAATAACTGGTTTTAAAGAAAGCCAAAGCGCTCTTGATATTCAGACTTAAAAAAGATTAATATGCCTATTACCGGGAGTCAGTTGGATCCTTAGCGGATTCGCACTCTCATAAAATTCTATTACTGAATCCGATGAATGAGCTGCATTATCGATCCGTGAACTACTTTTCCATTTTTGAAATTGTATTATCGTGGATGTCAAAAGTTGACATTGGGCGCATTCAAGTCCGCACGATAGAAAAGCAATCTAAAATACTTTAGTATCGTAAAATATCAAATATCACAAATCAAACCTTTTTTAATGATTTTAAAGAACAATCTTAATCCGTCTGTGTTTCAGCAATCACTGAACCGATTTTAAAGGTTCATTTACTGTTGGATAGAGAAAATGTCAAAATAGGTCGTGGGGACTATATTTCTAGACAGATGCCCACGGTTTGGCTAAAAAATGACACAAAAATTGCACTTCCTAAAAAAATAACGCATATATGACTTTTTCGATAACGACCATTGTCAATAAATTGTGAACTAATTGTAGATTTAACTTTCTCTTACTGGTGTAAATACATATATAAATAAATAAATAAATAAATTTGCTCTCTAAAGTACTGGAGAGTTCAAGGTAACGCCACTTCGGTGGTCCTTGGCTCAATGAAAGGAAAATCCCTATGTGCACCTCCTCGCGGTAGAGAGCGGGTAACGCTAACGCACAAGGGGTCCGAAAGGCTGCCGGTATAAGCAAACAAACCAGCATTGCTGGTCAGGGCACGGACTTGTCCTTGGGTTGAAGAAAATCTCCCTAAAGGCGGATGAACTGCAGATTGTAGTCAACGGCATGGAAGTCTGTTGGCGAATGAGCCTATTTAAAAAGGCCAACGGTAGCAGCAAGTAGCGACTGTAACCCAGAGTGGGCGGCTACAAAAGGCGTCTGTTTTCCCATAGTGGGCGGCCTCAATCGATTATGTGTTCGACCATACAAAGGGCGGGTGTGCCTGTCGAATCTGAGCTTATGTATGTTATTAACCATATCTCGGAAAACACCATGGTGGAAAGGTATATGCTATTACATGGAAAATGACAACAAATGGAATTGATTCCTCAAGAGGTAACCATTTTATGGAGAATCCTTCTACAGCTTCGGCTGCAGTAAACCGCACATCGGATTTGGGGGTGCGGCATCTTTCATGCAACAGCGTCAATCAAGACGCCATAATAATAAATGAATCGTCAACAAATAGTGGAAGTCTTTCAAGAAATGCAATGGATACTTTTGGCTATGGCATACGTACAAAAATTGGAGCGTGGAACGTTCGATCTTTGTATGGCGAGGGAAGGTACGAGCAGTTAGAGCGCGAAATGCTTCGCTTTAAGATCAGTATCCTGGGCATAAGTGAAACTAAGTGGAGAGGAAGAGCTGAATACAGATCTGACACTGGACAAACGAGAATGCTGTATTCCGGGGAAGATGAAAGAGAGGGTGGCCAAAGGCTGCATGGTGTTGGAATTATGTTGAACGAAGTAGCTAGGCGCAGTCTTATTTCTTGGGCGCCCATATCTGAAAGAATAATGACTGCAAGGTTCCGCTCAAAAATTCGCAACGTCACAATTATTCAGTGCTACGCCCCCACAAATGAAGCGACCGAGGAGGACAAAACCGCGTTCTACACTCATCTTAACTCGGTCTACAGTAGTGTTCCGACAGCCGATATTATAATCGTCATGGGAGACCTCAACGCACAAGTCGGAGCAGACAATTACGGTCTGGAACGAGTGATGGGAAAGAATGGCTTGGGGTCACGAAATGAAAATGGCGACATGCTTGTCGACTTTTGCAACGCAAATCGTCTTGTACTTGGTGGGACTGTGTTTAAACATAAGACGTGCAACAAAGTCACCTGGGTGCACCCAGATGGTCAAACCCAAAATCAAATTGATCATATCATGATTCAGCAGCGATGGAGGAAGTCAATGTGTGATGTCCGTAATTTAAGAAATGCCGATGTAGGAAGCGACCACCATTTGGTTGTCATGAGTCTCAAACTACGAACCGCGGCCATACTACGACAACAGCGGGATGCAGCAAGGAGCCCAAAATTCAACACGAATGCTCTAAGTGATCCCAACATATGTCGTAACTATATCAACACCCTTTACGAAAGAGCTTCGTCATTTAATGGATTACAACATTCAGAAATTGACGAGATGTGGGGTGAAATAAAGAGTGTTTTTATGGAGACTGGATCCGAGACTGTGCCTAGGCGGTCGACAGTTAGAGACTCTTGGATATCCCAAGACACCTGGGACAAAATCGAGCTTCGTAAATCGTTGAAGGTGCAATTAAACGCCCAGACAGACGTTCAACGAAAGGCTGAATTGCGGAGCGAATATCGGATAGCACACAAGTTGGTCTATCGTTGTGTGAGACGTGATAGGAGGGTGAGGATAGACGGGCTCGCTGTAAATGCTGAAAACGCTGCAAGAAGAGGAGAGATCCGAGAATTGTACCAAATATCCAAAGAAGTTGTCGGGAAAAAAAGCAACACTAATCATCCTGTAATGGATGTGGATGGGACACTTTTGGTATCAATTGAAGACCAGCTACGCAGGTGGAAGGATCATTTTTGTGTCCTGGTAAATGAAGATTCCATTGAGCAGAGTGCTGAAGTGCCCCAACTAAACGACATGCGTAGATCCTGTAGGGGTATTGACATCGAACCTCCTTCAGTTGCGGAAATCCAATCGTCGATAAATCTCCTCAAAAACAACAAAGCAGCCGGTCTTGATGGTGTACCAGCTGAATTCCTGAAAGCTGATCCCGTCATAGCAGCAAGTATTTTGCACCCGCTGATACAAACTGTTTGGGAAAACGAAACCTATCCCAGGGAGTGGAAGGATGGAGTGATTGTTAAGTTGCCAAAAAAAGGTGATCTTAAGAACTGCAACAATTGGCGTGGTATTACCGTTTTGTCCGTTTTTCCAAAGTTAATGGCAACATTAATCCTCGAACGGATAAAGGCTAGAATAGAGTCTACACTCAAGAGGCATCAAGCTGGCTTCCGCAGCGGTCGTTCGTGCGTCGACCATATCAACACTCTGCGCATCGTCCTTGAGCAGTCTGCGGAATTTCAAACACCGCTTTACCTCATGTTCGTAGATTTTGAGAAGGCCTTTGACCGAGTTAACCGCGAATGTATATTTAGATCACTTCTTGGTAGAGGAATTCCCCCAAAAATTGTCGCCATTATAAGGGAGTCCTACAACAATGCGAGGTGTTTTGTGTTGCATAATGGACAGCTATCCGACTCTTTTGAAGTGCGTCAGGGTGTGAGACAAGGGGATGTTCTATCGCCAATTCTTTTTCTGCTGGCGATAGATGATGTTTTGACGGCCAGCGTTGGTACAACGGAGAGGCAGGGCATTCAATGGAGACCGTTTGAAAGGCTTAGCCACTTAGACTATGCCGACGATATATGTCTCATGGCAAATAACATCAGTGGGCTGAACGTGATGTGTCAATCTCTGCTATTGAAAGGAGAATCGTGCGGTCTTAGAATAAATGGCAAAAAGACAAAAACAATGCTAACAGGACTCCCTTCACAACAACAACAACAACGTATTATTCTGCATGACACGCCTGTTGAAGAGGTCGAACAGTTTAATTACCTTGGAAGTACTGTATCAGCAAATGGTGGTACGGATCTGGACGTTAAAAGCAGAATAAATAAAGCTCGCGTTGCCTTTGGTTCTCTGTCTCAAATTTGGAGATCCAGTCAAATATCCCTACGCACTAAGTTGAGATTCTTCGAATCCAACGTTAAATCCGTGCTAGTATATGCTTGTGAAACCTGGAAAGTCTCGGCCACCATCTCGAGAAAATCGCAGGCTTTTGTGAATCGCTGTCTACGCCACATTCTAAAGATTCGCTGGCCACAAACTATTTCAAACGTCGGTTGGACGTCGACATAAGAAAGCGTAAATGGCAATGGATTGGTCACACACTTAGGAAACCAAACAATGATATTGCAAAGCAGTCTTTGGAATGGAATCCTCAGGGTTCACGTCGGGTTGGAAGACCAAGAACAACATGGAAGTCAACAGTTGTAGCAGAAGCTAATTCCCAGAGAAAGACGTGGCCACAGTTAAGATATCTAGCTGCAGACCGTGAAGGATGGAGACGTTTTGTTGGCGCCCTATGCCCCGAGCGGGGTTACAGGACTTGATGATGAAATAAATAAATTAATTAATTAATTAATTATACTGCAAAAAAAAACTTTATCCGTTTCGGCGATCCAAATTTTTTCATTTCTGTTAAAAAATTCAGATTTGTTAACTTTCTGCTTTTCATTGGATTTGTTTGCATAAAAATCGTCCTCATCGGCACCAATTTTACTGCGGATTTGCTTTTCCAATATTTGTAGGGAGTACGGATTGTGGTGCGGATGCCTTTCGTTTTCAGTAATACCAATTTTACGTTACCGATATTTATGGCTTGCGGATTTGCTAATAGCAATTCTACCGAAAGTGAAGTGAGTAAGACTCCCTCCGTAACTCATTTGTCGGATTCTCTAAGAGGGCTATAATTTTTGTTAATAATTACTAAAGAGTACCTTTAGAAGATGCTAAATAAGGCAAAAGATGCAAATAAAATACACTTTTTGTCAAAATTTCATTTTCAAACATATATAGTCGCACCTTGTCAAATGTACTATAAAATCGGCAAACCTTTTAAAAATATTTTTGGCAACAATTTCTTTGCGAATTTCGTACGGATTATTTCGACATAAATTGCTTGACAAATCTTACTCTAATTATTAATATTAATAATATTAATTAAAACAATATAGTTATTATGCTAGTTTGCATTTAGCCTTTATGCAAAAACTTACAAATAAATTCTTTCACAAAAGATTTTCATCAGATTTTTAGCTTATTATTAGTAAAATGTTAAATAAAAATTGAGAGCGGAATAGTTTGCGAAACAATAATAATGCGAAATAAGTTATATGGCTAAATGATGATTGTCTAAATAATCAAATGCGAAATGGAGATAAGAAATTGCGAAATGATTATCGCAAAGTGGAATTTATCAGATTATCAGATGATTATAGTGGGAAAGTTTGAATTTAGAGCCAATCTGGTGATGTGGTCGTGAATTCAATATAATTATGGTGTATTCCACAATATTTGTTGACAACCGAAACCATTCAAAAGTTATAAAAATAAATCATCTAACTCCAACTAAACATGCAAATCCATATTTCCACCCTCAACTTTTTTATAAAATTTCAAAATGTAAGTTTTTTTTTATTAGATAAATTCTAATTATATAATTAAAGAATAATGTACTTCAGATAATAATACAATTAAAAAGTAAACGACAAAGTTATCTACATTTAGACTTTCAACATTATTTTTTTTTCTTCCCTCCAAGGATTTGATGAAACGATTCCTTTGTTTTGTGTTTGTATTTTCTATGTAAATAAATTCTCAAGCTTAACATAAGGCTGCATCACTGTTTTAGTGTTTTTGTTGATGTCCTCTGATTCAACCAGACAAATCTATCGTCGTCGTCGTTGTTGTCGTATATTTTAACATGCAATGTATCTTTGTCGTTTAATTTCATTACATGCATTATATAGAAAATTTAGTGTCACAAATATAGACATACATAGAAGGATACGAACATTTATATATACATATATTTGGTTTAGGTTTCATTGGGTGTGTGTATGTTTAAGAGTATATATGTTCCGAATTACAACATTAAAATGCAATTAGGCTGCCATGATATCGCATATTATGTTTGACGAACAAGAATAGTGTGGGAAAGGACGAATTTTACAAGGACATGACATTAACTTGCTCCAGTTGGGTATGCATGAACGAATTAGAGATAATTTTCTACGCTGCTTCACTGAATCTACTCGTGTTCTTGTTCTAAAACAGAAAGTATAATTATGATGAATAATTATGTTGAAATACCATGGAATTATATAATTTAAGAAAATATAACGATGTTTGATGATATTGGCATTTGTAGGATTTGGAATGTTCATGGACACATTTAATAACACGATTTAACAATTACTTTTAGATAGGTAAATACATTTTATTAGACTTCTATTAATTAAGTAATTTTTAAAAGCGAAGTTTGACAAAAATGTTTAGCTCTTTTTGAAAGCTATTTGCAGGCGGGAGGTATTTGTTGTTTTTATTAAACTTTCAAATGAATCAAATATTTTAAATACTCAAGATTTTCATAAAGCCACATAAAGCCAAAAATGGCTCCTGATTTTCAATGCACTTATTCGTTCTTTTTTCTTTAGAAGCTTTTGCTAGAAGGTCTTAAAAATTATATATTCAAGATTTTCACGAAGCCAAAAATGGCTCTTAATCAAAAAATTCTTTTTAATCTAAACCATTTCGTGCACCTATTACTCTTATTTTCAATGTTTAACTTTTGTTTTTTCATAACATTTTGCTATTTTTGTGTGGAATCCATTTTTGGCTTCGAATAGTTAAATTTTGTGTATTTTACTGCACTATTACTTTTAAGAAATAATAATTTCACTTCTTCCACTTCTTGAAAGGAAAGCGTCTCTTTGGATGTGTTTTTATGATAAGAGAAAGACTGAGCACAAAAAGAAAGCGGAAGTATACATATTTAGGGTATTACCGGCAGGGGAAATGTTATGAGTCCTAATAGAGGGTGAAACCAAAGGCTACAAGGTTAAAACAGAAGTTTGTCAAGATTACACTGAGAATAATTTGTCATAAGTTAAAAAGCCTCAAGCGTTAAAATAGTTTGTAGCAATTATATAAATTCTAAGCAAAAACGATAAATAATATTCTTAAAATTAACCAGGTCTCCTGCAAGCATTTATCGTTTTTGCTTAAAATATAATATAATTGCTTAAAACTGTTTTCTTAATATTTAAGAACACGTTTTTAGAATTGAAATATTTCGCTGCAAGAAAGAACCTCCACTTCAAATTGGATGAAGAAAATTTACTTGATATTATTATTATTATTATTATTATTCTTATTATTATTATTATCTTCATTGTTTTTTTTTTCAGAAGAATATAAACTTAAAGTTTAAAAGATATTCTCGTACAAGCATGGCTCTAAGCCATCTGCCGGTTAATTAAATATATATTTATATAATCTGAGAGAAAATGTATAAAAAAAATAATAATAATAATAATAATATTTAACTATGTGTCTGTAAGGCACATTGCCTTTTAAATGCAACAGATAAAAAAATAAAAATAAAACAAAGTGGCTTAAAACAAGATTTATGACAAAAAAATAGAAATTAAGAAGCAGAAGAATAAATTAATTAATTAGTTAAGCTAAAACGAAACTAATAAAGTAAATAACAATACAAAAACAAGATAGATCTGCATTTTCATTGAGATTGAGAAGTTTCAGAAAAGTTTGTTTTGCTAGACTATTCATGTCTGCTTTCTCATCTGGAGGTAGATGTAATACAACCGTATTTTCATTTGATTTTTGGTATAAAATTTCAACGACAGCTAAACGTTCCGTTAGGTGCTCATTTTGGGACCGTAAGAGCTGTATTTCAGCAGAGACAGCTAAGACGTCATCCTCTGTCGCTATGTTTTTTAAATGTTCAAACAGGCAACTATCGACAATTGATTTTAATTCATTTGCTGAGGAAGATGTTGGTGCCATTGCGATATTCTTCTGGGGTAGTAAACAAACTTTGGATGTTGAATATTTTGCAGCTTGGTGATTGATTTGGAGATATTTCCCCCGATTTTCTCTTGGGGTTTATATATATGTTATACACAGGAAAATGGCCAACCTCTGCGATATATTTTAGTGACTTAAATTACCTTTTAAAATGTTTTGTTTTTATGAGAAAGTGCACTTTACTTATAAAGTAAATTTTCAAAAATGATTTTATGTTTAATTTTGTTTTTTTTTTAACTAAGATTTTTTAGAGCACTCTAAAATATCGACTTTCACTTGTTTTCTCTCTCTCTCTCTCTCTCTCATTTTACTTGATATAAAATCCGTTAAGCGATTTCCAAACTTATTTCACATGGTCGCTGGTTTGTATGACCTACCAATCTATCTTCTCTATATGCAGTGGATGATGACGAAGAAGGAATGCACGACTTATTTGGAAAATTTGGTCGGATGAAAATTTGTCTGATAAATGAAACCTCGGTAGAGTGTGCCTCATTGAGAAAAAATTTAATTTATACCAGCTGGAAAGGAATAGGAGCATACTCGCTGTTTCGTTCAAATTGCTAAAAATAAAAACATCAATGAACCAAAAGTTGTAGATGGAGCATCTTTCAGTATTGAGTCAAAAATATTGAGTCAGGTTCGGAAAAATGAGATTGTATATTAATTCTCTTCTCTCAAATAACAAAATGGAGACTATATAAGATCTTATCTTGCTGTGTGTGGTAAAAGCATGCACTATGTCGAGAACTGATACAAATTTGTTTGGTAGATTTAAAAACAAAATTCTTAGAGTGATTTTTGGTGAAAAAGATTCAGCGACGGGATTTGCCATAACCCATAACTGTACAGCGATTTCATGATGGTTGAACGCAGCAGGGGAATACCACAAAGTAAGTTTGCATCCCTGAGTGCAGAACGGCCTCAATCACATGAATGAGCATAACTGGAAGCAGCTAGCTAGAGACCGATCATTAAAGGTTTTCTAAACTACAAGCCTCAGCTGAAGTAAAGAAATGAAACCAGAATTTTAATTTTTCGTACATTTTAAACAATATGTACATGAAGCCATATATGGCTTCATTTCCTATTGTCTCTGAATAGCATAAGCAACAACATTTCAATTCACTTTATTTAAATTATTCTTTCATTTAAAACTGTATTAATTTTATCACACATATGCAGTTTTTTTCAGATATTACAAGCAAAAGGGTGTGACAATTAACCTATCAAGTCAAAACCAATCCAAAAATAATGACAAAAGAGATAACAAAGGCTGTAAAATAGTGAAAAACTGTTCAAATGAAATTTAAAACCTTTTCAGATCTGAGAGTATGCTTTGTGCCGTATGTACAGTACATAAATGATGATACTCTTGTATTTATAAACCAAAACTCAATATTTAAAAATAGCATACGAAACAAGATTCTTGATATGGTTAGTGTTCATCACGTAGAATGTGAATTATGGCTAAGAAACTATTATAACCACATCGAGTAACATTATACAAACGCCAAAATATATAGCATATTTGCATTTTAGAGATTACATGAGCATATATGTGTAGTGTATTTATACTATAAATGATTTATTTTGTGATTAATGTGATAACCGGTCTTCAAATATATTATTTATTTTATCAACCTATATCAAATAAAATTCTCAAAAAAAAAATCTTTCTCAATTTAATTTTATTCGACTGTAATTTAAAAAATTATTTTCAAAAATCCTTTTTGTTTTATATTTGCCTGAATTGTTTGCAAAAGGATTTACATTCATATTTCATTTTATTGTTTGTATATATTGTGTATTTAATTTCACACATAAAAGGCATGGCAAATTGCGCATACATGTTGAGTATTTATCAAATTAAAATAAAATAAAAACATAACTAGCTAGATTTTATTTTTTAAAGAAAGCTTTTTTTAAAATTTAAAAATATTTTTATTTTTTAAATTGAGAATCATTATTATTATAATATAATATAGGAATATTTATTTCTATCCTATTTAAGGTGCTTAATTTGTCATAGATAACCTTTTGAATAAAAAATTAGTTTTTATATGAATATTTAATTCAATTAAATTAAAAACAATTTTGAAGCAATTTAGAAAAAAAAAAATTCATTAATTGATAAATATATATGAATCTCATAAATTTTACTTCAATCCTCATTAGAGGCATGCCTTTTATGATGATGAAGTGGGTACACAGATCTCTTCTTCTATACTTATTCAGGACATTTTGCAAGGAATGTTTAATTTTAATTCCCCTTGAGAAAGCAAAAAAAAAAAGAAAAATATAAACAATTTTCCTGCCTAAGTGTTGCACATGGAAACCTCCGTTTAGTAAAGCGTCAAAAAAGCTTTTTGACATTTGTCCTTCTTGCCTGTCTGCCTTGAAACAAATTTTCACCCCTCACTATTAACTGTGGGCTTATTAAACAAACATTAACCACCCTAAACCTACTTTAGACTAAGCGAGATGGAAACAAAAAAGTGCTTTAGTTCTTATAATGGCCATGATGGCTAGACCAAGGGTACTCCATAAAAACAGCATAAATGCTATCTTTCTAAGCACATATAAAAGCCATGAAAAATGTAGGTGTTTTAATATAAAATAGCAGTCACTGGAAGTATATTACAAATTACAAATAGGTATATTTTGTGACATAGACTCAAATTAACGCAGAATTTACATGACGAATAAACACTCTTTAGGATTTTTATTTAATAAAAAAAACTTTGAAACTTCGAAAGCTTTAAAATTTGAAGATTTATGCGTTGACTTTACCGATTCTTGGTTTCATCCCGCCACTAAAAAGAAACCCTGGATTCGTTGACAAATGCAGACGTGCAGCAAATGCTATATGTATAACAGGAAGAACTTAAAAAGGGAACCCTTTTATATGAATCATAATCATTTCTCATAAGTCATACAAGATCTTATTTTATGTGAGCTACTTCAACCATTCACATACATGGAAAGCTTATTATCTATTCCAGACCAGGAAAGCGATACCATTGACCGCATCCCGACAGATTATCTGATAGAAAAGAACCAAGAATACATGTTAATTTTAATGTTAATTTTGATGTTAATTTTAAAAATGTTGATGTTAAAAATGTTAATGTTAATGTTAATGTTAATGTTAATGTTAATGTTAATGTTAATGTTAATGTTAATGTTAATGTTAATGTTAATGTTAATGTTAATGTTAATGTTAATGTTAATGTTAATGTTAATGTTAATGTTAATGTTAATGTTAATGTTAATGTTAATGTTAATGTTAATGTTAATGTTAATGTTAATGTTAATGTTAATGTTAATGTTAATGTTAATGTTAATGTTAATGTTAATGTTAATGTTAATGTTAATGTTAATGTTAATGTTAATGTTATAATGTTAATGTTAATGTTAGGTAATGTTATTGTTAATGTTAATGTTAATGTTAATGTTAATGTTAATGTTAATGTTAATGTTAATGTTAATGTTAATGTTAATGTTAATGTTAATGTTAATGTTAATGTTAATGTTAATGTTAATGTTAATGTTAATGTTAATGTTAATGTTAATGTTAATGTTAATGTTAATGTTAATGTTAATGTTAATGTTAATGTTAATGTTAATGTTAATGTTAATGTTAATGTTAATGTTAATGTTAATGTTAATGTTAATGTTAATGTTAATGTTAATGTTAATGTTAATGTTAATGTTAATGTTAATGTTAATGTTAATGTTAATGTTAATGTTAATGTTCATGTTAATGTTAATGTTAATGTTAATGTTAGTGTTAATGTTAATGTTAATGTTAATGTGACAAATCTCTTGCGAGGTGTTAGTGTTAATGTTAATGTTAATGTTAATGTTAATGTTAATGTTAATGTTAATGTTAATGTTAATGTTAATGTTAATGTTAATGTTAATGTTAATGTTAATGTTAATGTTAATGTTAATGTTAATGTTAATGTTAATGTTAATGTTAATGTGACAAATCTCTTGCGAGGAAATGACAAGTCCTCCAAGAGTATCGTTGGCATGAAAAATGCATCTTACCTATTCGTTCGGACTCGACGTAAAATAGTAGGTCCCTTCCAATCCTGTAAAACTAACAACGCACACAAAAGGATGGGTTGAGTCACTAGGCCGTGGTTCTTTGGAGTTGTCAGTGTCACATTTTTATAACACCTAATTTCTCAAAGTTAAGAAGATGTTATAACGTTGAAATGTTTTGAACAACAACAATAACTTAAAGGCGCTACCACCAATCTTTTAAACGAATTTTATTTACTCGTTTTTACGAATTTTATTGTTCGTTTTTCCATTTTTGGCTGGAGATATAGCTATTTCAAGGAGTGCCAATTCCTATCATCAGTCTCCTTATTAGTGGTGCCGAGCTTTAATCCAATTTTATTATGAAAAACTTTTTCACATGCACATCATGAGATTTGAATCCACGCATTATCAGATTTGTTCAGTCTTCGAAGTCGTTTGCACAACGCATTCCACCGCTTATGACCACCGACGACACAGGTCAGTAATAAAAACTGAAATTCTATAATACGAATAGTACAATATAACAAAAATAATAACTTAAATAGTCTGGTATGTTACCAATCTTCCAACATCTCCCCCTTTGATATGTGCTACGATTTGTAGTCTATCAAATTAAGGTTAGGAGAAAATGCAGGCGGAACAAAACAACATACTTAGAGGCGCTTAGAAAATGTTGAAGCTCCAAATGCGTTTGAAAAACAAACAAACATAACATCTCGACCTGTGACGTCAGTGGTCATATGCGGTGGAGTGCGTAGTGCATACGACTTCGAAGACTGAACAAATCTGATAATGCGTGGATTCGAATCTCATGATGTGCATGTGAAAAAGTTTTTTATAATAAAATTGGATTAAAGCTCGGCACCACTAATAAGGAGACTGATGAATTGGCACTCCTTGAAATAGCTCCAGCCAAAAATGGAAAAAACAAGTAAATAAAATTCGTTTAAAAAATTGGTGGTAGCGCCTTTAAGTTGTTGTTGTTGTTCAAAACATTCAATGAAAAATTAACGGAATGGTCAGTAATAAAAACTGACATTCTATAATACGAATAGTACAATATAACAACAATGATGTTATAACTGTTAGAAGAATGAAAAACTTGAAAAGTGCATGTTATTTTGTGTCAACGCCGGCTCGGAATAAAATCCAACATTTCATTCTTCAAGTTCTACGCATATAAATGGCATTTTGTGATGTTTAAAAGTCTTTGTTATATCAATTTTTTAATAAAACCCAAAATATAATTGAATTAGAAAAGGTGTAATGAATAACAATCCCAAATTACTATACTTATTGCAAAATCCGAAATTATTTTGTACAAATCATTTAGGCTTTCAATTTCTTAAGGCAAAATGAGAACAAAACACTTTTCATAACCGTGACAAGAGAAAAGGTATTATCTATACTATAAGCAACAACCTATAAACTATATTCAAAGATTAAGAAAAGCAAACCCCAGTGGATTTACTTAAACGTCTTTTAGGCCTTTTTGTTCATACAATTTTTATTCTTCATGAACACAATACAATATCTAAATCTACAGATATATTATTCACTTAAGCAATCTATTTAATGCTTATATACTTTTCTTTTAACATGATAATATAAACGTATCTTTAATGATGGTTTTTATCTATGATCCTCCCCACTTAACTATAAAGGAGGATCTGCTTACTTATCATATTGACAAACTATAATTTCCTTTCTTCATTCTTCCTTATATTATTTTACTTTAGCAGCTGATTCTTTTGTGTTTGTTTTGCAAACATAATGGCCTAATCCCTAATGGATGTCTTTGTTTGGACAGTGACATCTCATAGCTACAGCAATCGTTCACTCATTGATGGCAAATATTTATAAAAGGCTATAGGGGGGAGTTAATTTAATAGATTGATGATGAATAAGAAAAAGCGAGTTTCTATATTAAGTTGATAAGGACACCCCCTGATATTTTTGCTCAAACACCTGCGATATAAGGGATAAGAAATGCGAAATTATATTCTTGTCATATTGTTCTTGGAATTCTATACCTATACCTATGGCAATAATTGCTGGGCAAGTGAGTGAATCAGGATGGGGTCGTGCCGTGACGCAACCAACACATACAGACAAGACAAAAGCAAGGTGATGATTTCGATAAAATCAAATTCGAGATAACGAGGAAAATGTGTTTTATGAAAGCTTGGGCAACCAAACCGAATTCCCTTGGCACATTATTTCAAATTAAAATTAAATTTCCTTTGACGAGGGTCGAAAGTTTTAAATCCGACATCTCAGATGATATTATCTGAATCAACAGACAAGAGGTAGAATTATCGAAAAGGTTCATCGAGTTTCCTTTAACATGCACATTGAAAGTTATAAGCAATGTGTGAACTAATTTGAAATAATCAGCACCGGGTCTGGCCAACTTAGAACCTTAGATGAAAACTTTTGAAAGCGCCCCTAAAAAGTTAGTTATATAAATGCTTTTTTTAAAGACTTGAATAGTTTCAAAGTTTTTTTATCTTGCGATAATAATAAACTATATTCCTCGCATGCAATGCTGTAATTTACTTGATGAGTTAAGTGTGACAAAAGTCAAAAGCATTTATCTCAATTCGAAAAACTGTAAAAAAAAACTTGCGACATTATCTGAACAAACAATAGGGTTAAGTGGGTCTTTGTTGGGCCACTTTTTCCAGAAAGCCACATAAATAGCCAATTGTTGTAAATAAAAAATAAAGCTATATAACCCACTTTTTTGAAATGCAAGCCATTTAGTATGTTATGGTGTCCTAGCAGGGCGGAAATGTCTTTTTACGACAGAGCAGAGCTTGACCTTAAGTTTTGATTCTGATCAGGTAAGTCGCCATCATTATTGAAAAACAAAGCGTATAAAGCTATAAACTGTGATCGCAACCCCGTTGCCCCAATGGCGCAAAATTTTAAACATTGCTCATTCAAGCAATAAAACCGTCTAGTTGACTTTTGTTTAAATTGTTTTTCAAGTTAAACCATTTTCATTTTAAACAATTCGTGTTTAGTCCTAAATTGTAACGATTTAACTTTGTTTCAAATTGTTTTTTTTTCTGATTTTACGTTGTTTTTTGGCTCAGTGTAGTTGGTGAATAGTGAATTAAGAACATTTAAATACATAATCTATGTAGTTTGGTGAATTGTGAATTTCAAAAAAAAAAAACTCAATTTATAAGCTGGTGAATTTTAAAAAATTTCAATTCATAAGCTTGTAGGTATATTATTATGAATTAAGATAATTGCAATACAAAAGCTTGTTGGTGAATTGGGAAAATTTCAATTCATAAGCTAGTTGGTGAATTGTGAATTAAAAAAAAAAAAAACATCAATTCATAAGTTAGTTGGTGAAATGTGAATTAAGATGATTTGTAAAATGGGAACTAAGAAAATTTCAATACATAAGCTAGTTTATGAATTGAGTAATTTTGCATTGAGGAAATTTCAATTCATTAGTTTGTTGGTGAATTGTGAATTGAAACATTTCAATTCATAATCTAATTGGTTAATAGTGAATTGAAAAAAAAAATCAATTCATAAGCTGGTCGGTGAATGGTGAATTAAAAAAATTTCAATTAATTAGCTTGTTGTTGAATTGTGAATTAAGAAAATTTCAATACAAAAGCTAGTTGGTGAATTGGGTAAATTTCAATTCATAAGCTACATAGTTGGTGAATTGTGAATTCAAAAAAAAACATCAATTCAAAAGTTAGTTGGCGAAATGTGAATTTAGATCATTTGTTAAATGAAAAAAAAATTGAAAAATTGAAACATTTCAATTCATAATCTAGTTGGTGAATAGTGAATTGAAAAAAAAATCAATCGGTGAATAGTGAATTTAAAAAATTTCAATTGATTAGCTTGTTGTTGAATTGTGAATTAAGATAATTTCAATACAAAAGCTAGTTGATGAATTAGAAAAATTTAAATTCATAAGCTTGTTGGTGAATTGTTAGTTTAAAAAATATAAAATTCAATTGAAAAGTTGGTTGGTGAATTGTGAATTAATAGCTAGGTTATGACTCTCAAAACTCGTAAGAATGTTTGAAACTAATAAGTAATTATTAATAACAAAAGTAGTTCTGCATTTTAATATCTGGGTTTTGCAGTTCAGTTCAGCTCGTTAGTTACTTTCGTTCATAATAATTTGAAAACTAGCTTACAATTTTTGCAATTCATAAACTAGCTTTCCATATTCACAATTCACCCAGTGATTATCTAGATCCCATTCTACTTGCTGTAACAATTTTTTTTTATTTCCTTCTTACTATGTATCTATTAAACTACATTTTAGTTCTGTTTTATGTTAAAAATTTACATTTGAGTTGTCTAATTGATATGTTCTGAAGCAGTTCAGTAGAGTTGTAGTTCAGTAGTTACACACACTTACAACACAAGTTCATATACTTTCTAATCTTTCGCAAAAGTTTGCATTAATTTCTTTTATCCAAATAGTACTACCTGCGTAGCGACAAAGCAAATCTGGCCAAAATTAGATCAGAAACGTACTAAATGTCTGCTATCTATGAGCAGATTACATCTTAGCTCCGTGATTGGTGTCATAACCGGACACTGCCTCATAGGAAGACACGCCATAAGACTTGGCGTATTCTCTAATGATTTTTGCAGAAGCTGCATGGACGAGGAGGAGGAGGAGACTATCACCCATCTTCTCTGTTCATGCCCAGCTCTCTCCCAAAGACGTAAATTACACCTGGGTAATCTCTTTTTCGACGATCCAAGCGATATGTCGAACGTAGATATTCTATCTTTATACCGCTTCATAAGAAGCTCCAACTGGTTTAATTAAAGAAATACTCCCTCGCTCATTCGTGGTATCACAACGGACCTATCTGTGGTCTAAGTGTGTCAGTAGTCTTCCTGACAGCCACATAAACCTAACCTAAACCTATCCAAATAGTTATGTATGTTTTCTTTTAACTTTCAACCTAATCACAGTTAACAAAGCTATGAAGTGCAAAAGCATTGTTTGCTTATTAAATTAAACACAGACTCATTGGTTATTTCTTTTTTTTTAAATAGAAATCAGTTCAATTTGCAAAAAGCGTAGTTACTTAACTTGTATCTTCTTTGCGTATGCAATTCTTGGAAGTACTGCAAGTCAACTATACGTTGGTAGTGAAAGACATACAATTTTAAATACAATTTTTTTTTTTTTTGTAAATCGGCTTAAAGAATTTCAGCTTTTGTTAAATGTATCTGGGTTGAAAATTGAGGATAATTATTCGTAGATTTGATTTTATGTTTGTAATTTAAAGTACTGGTATTTTAATTGAAAAAATCCATTTCTCTCGAAAAAAAATACAACCAATATCGATTAATTTTTATAGCGTTTATTCGTTGGGGTTTGTTACGAAATCTCGCAAATCCAAATCTCGAATTCGAAATCTCGTATTACGAATTGTCGCAATTACATAAACTTGGTTTTCATAAACTCGCAATTACAAAATCCTATTTTTTTAAATCTCGCAATTATAAATGCACGCAAGCTAAAATCTCGCATTTAAAGAAGTTTTTTTCAGTTTACGACGTAAAAACAGTGAGGTTGGGATGGGAGACAACATGCGTCCTCCTGCAACCCCCCTTGCTTTGCTTTACTATAGGATTTGCCGATTTTGGGTGGGTGCAAAATTGGGAATATCAAGTTTCTTTTGTATATTATTATTTATTTAGGCAGATTTTGGTTGAAAATTGTGATATTTTTGTGTGCGAGATATAAATGTGATATTTAAAAAAACGGGATTTTGTGATTGCGAGATTGTGAGAAGCAAGATTCTAAACTTGTAAGATTTTATTTTTCGAGATTTAAAATAAATGTCATATTTTAGATTATAATTTTCGGTATATCGTAACGCTCCCAATTCATTCCCAAAGGTGATGTCTTTCATCAGTAATTTTTGTTTTCACAAAAAGCTTATTAACGGTACCTACCTGTCGTAAAACCGTTTTCTTTTATACCGACTCGGTATCTTTTGAACGGTTTCACCGATTTTGAAAATGTTTAATATTTTAAACACTCTACTAAACCTGATTAATATCTACTGAAAGTTTTTGAATCTGAACCGAACTTTTAGGAGGCCCTTCGACCTTAACTTGGTCAACAACTCTCATTAATTCCAAAAACTTCAAACATGAAAGGAATGGTTTTACCATTGCACACTGTAAACCATTGTAGGTATGTTTGCAATCTTTTAAGTTTTAAAACTATCTTTTCCAATAATGCAAAGGTAGATTCAATGTAATTGTTTATATTTCTCAAACATTAATGTAACAAAGTTGATGGTACCTACTTCCATGATTGCTTATTGTAAAGTTTTGATGTTTTCCCTAAATACCTATAGTTATAAAAATTTCTTTTATTTTCATTCATTTCTAACCTTTCAATATCCAAAACAAAAGTTCTTGACCCCATAAACTATTTCTCTTATTTTCATTTTATTTCATCCACTCACACACACGCACTCTTACTAAAAAAAAAGGATACAGTGGGGAGACCTGTCAAAAAGAAGTTAGTTAAAGTTGTTTGATGTTTTTTCATGGCTCCTGGTCGAATCCTTTTATTTCTTCTCTATTCCCAGTTACCATTCAGACACATTTTGGTACATGACTTCTGGTTTGCCTTATTTTTTGGGGTTTTAACTTTTCCTTATACAAAACTAATTCGTTTTTGGGTTAAAGAACATAGTAGATACAGATACAAACAGTATAAGAGCGACAGACCGAGAAAAAAAACATTTTCTGAATTTTGAGGATAAATAAAGTTTTAAATTAGTTTCCAATTTTTGTGATTGTTTCTCCTTTTGTGGAAAAAAAAAGATTCAGTTTGAAGATAGAATAGGATTCTTGCGTGGATTTGTTGTTTTTGAATTTATTTGCAATAAATTTCAACATTTATTTGTGTATGTTAAATGCTATGATAATTGTTTTGGTTGTTTGGTTAGGACTTTTGAAATCAATTTATGATCTTAAAGAAAAAAGGTCGACCGGCATATATGAGTAAATCTTTGTTGTTTTTTTTTTTTGTAAATAAATTTAACTTTTATGCGGGGCGATAACAAGATAAATATGCGGGTATTTATATACTCGAACACAGATAGAACATTTGAAATATGCTATTTGAATTGTAGATTATTTTCTTGTTTTTGAATGTTTGGTATATTTTAATATTTCAAGGGGATAATATTATAATATATTATAATGTTTGTATGTATAATGAAGCCGCTTAGCTATCTTTCTCCCACAGTGTTCAGTGTACTACATTTACTTTCCTTTTTTTATGATTTTTTTTTTTTTAATTTTTTAAATTGATAAATTTTAAATAAAAACGTTTTTTTTTTATTTTAATTTTGATACTTAAATTAAAATTCATAGCGAGAACAGAGTGAAAATAAAGCATTTTATGAATCTGTCAAACCCATAAAATCTTAAGGCAGATTACTAAAATTCAAAGATGGAGTTGGCGAGTTGCTCTCAATTTTTTTACTTGTGTGTTCGTAAAAAAAAACTTTCGAGATAACAATCAAACATGACATTACGATGTTAGAGAAGTCGAAAAAAGAAGGTCTAACAATAATTCTGTCTGTCTGTCTGGATGTATCGACACCTGCAGCCGGTTCGGGCGATTTTCTTCAAACTTAGCATAAACTATTCTTCGTGAAATATCCCCGGAAGTTTTTTTATTTTTGACCTAGGCATTAAAATAACGGTACCTACCATAATATAAGCGTAACCGATTATTCTATTTTTCTCGAAAAAAATACGATCAATTTTGATAAAATTTTATACGAAAGATTTTTTGCCAATGGTGATGTCCATCATTTAAATTTTTTTCAGTATCAGCTTATTAACGGTACCTGTCATAAACCGTTTTTTTCTTACTCCGACTATCTTTTGAACGGCTTTACCGATTTTAACGAAATTTAATATTCAAAAAAAAAAATTGAAAAAAAGTAATTTTTGAAAAAGTTTTTTTGGTCAAAACCGATAATTCCAATTTTCTCGCAAAAAATACGATCAATTTCCATTAAATTTTACACGAGTGATTTGTTACTAATGATGGTGTCTTTCTTTTGAATTTTTTTTTCAGAATCAGCCTATTAACGGCACCTGCCATAGAACCGTTTTTTATTACTCCGACTATCTTTTGAACGACTAACTCGATTGTAATAAAATTTAATTTTCAAAAACTACTGCTACCTAAACTTAAATAAAATTGCAAAAAAAAAATTGAAAAAAAGTAATTTTTGAAAAAAAAAAATTTTTGCCAAAATCTATAAATCTAATTTTTTTGAAAAAAATACTATAAACTTTGATAAAATTTCAATTAATTATTTTTTACCGTAAACAATGTATGTATATCTTTCATATAAACCATTTTTTATACCATAAATTTGTTTATAAAATATATTTTTAAAAGACAAATTTTTCAAAATATAAAATACTGAAAATCTTTTCTTCATAAAAAAAGCTGGTCTAATGAATTTTCCAGTCGTAAACACGAAAGTAACTTGCCCCAAGAGTAAGTTTCTGCAACCCAGTTGTGTCTTTTATTAGTTTAGCAAAAATTTAAGTCGACCACTATAAGGCAAGTTATGCATTCGTGAGAAAAAAATTGAGATATCAATCAAACATGACATTACGATGATAGCGAAGACGAAAAAAGTGGGTCTGGAAATTCTGTGTGTCTGTCTGCATGTTAGTCTGTATGTATCAGCATCTACAGCCTAAATGGCTTAGCCGATTTACTTCAAATTTGTAAGGAGGTTTTGTAGACCATTCCTCAGAAGAGAAATTGAATATTTTTTTAGCTCAAAAAAACGTTTTTGGAAAAGCTTAATTTTCTCGAAAACGGCTCGAACGATTTTCTTGAAAAAAATAGCTGATGGTTTCTCTGATTTTATTTTGTTTAATTGAAAAAAAAAAATATGGCAAGCCTATTAACGGTACCTCCGATAGAACCGTTATATTTTTCTTGAGCTATCTCATGAACGGGTTAATCGATTTCAAATCATTTTTTTTTAAAAGGTCTAGATGACTTGCAAAAACTTTATAATACCAACATTTTACAAAAAAGCTTAATTTTAGTATTAATAAATTTTCTAATTTATTTTTATGTGAATTCAATATTTGGAAAACGGCTTGGACCCTGTAGTTCGATCTTTTCTTCATATTCTTCAGCTGATTGGCTGGTGCTGCTAGCCGTATATGTATTCACATTTGGTTGGTTATCCTTATTATTTTGATTAAATCTGACAATGAATACTTATTCATTTATTTCATTCGACATTTTTTTGTGTTAACTTTGTACTCTTTAAAACAAAAATATAATATACAGTATTTTTTGTAAGCTTCAAAGTTAATTTTACTGGACTATCAAACAGAATGCGAGACTCGTTTCAAAAATCGGTAATATTGTGGGATATATTAAGAACTTATTATATTCGATTTTAGAACCGAAAATGATTTTCGAATAGAATCCAAAGTAGAATCGAGTTACGCAGTTAGTCTCCTGGATAAATGCTGTTATACAATTTTTTATCAACGATACCTAATACCTAATACCTGAAAATCGAGCTGCCAATTTGGATGAGGCCATTTCCCTGACAGACACATCTAACGCGTTTTTATGAGCATTTTTTAATTTTCGTGGGGAAAATCACTTGATATAGATACATCAATCGATATTATGTCAATTCAAGATTTGTATATAAAACTTTTTTCAGAACTCTTCTAATGATCTTTATATGTTAATTTGTTCAAGTTGTTAAAGCTCTCAGTTTGAGTTTAAAAAACTAGACTTTTTAGACTTTTGTATCTTCTATACCGTCCTCATGTCATAATATTTTATTGTTATCTCATACTTCATTTATATCATACATATATATTTAAGTTAATAATGAATTACATGTATAGTTGGTATAAGGTATCTATATATCTGTAACTAAAATAATAGTCCACTCCAATTTCAGCCAAAGGAGATACAATATAATACATTCAAATTTATTCATTACACAATCAAAATAATATTTATTAAATACATTCATATTTCCGCATGCATTTGCTATGGAGGAATTTTAATATTATTTATTTATTGTGAAACATTCGTGTCATGAAGGTTTGGCTTTGTTTTTGTAAAAGTGATATTCACATGAAAACTTATACGTTAATAAAAATATGTTGTTTATTTATAAATGGAAATAATATAATTAGTATATAGATTTGCAGATTTTATAATGATAGGCAGACGGCACATAGCCATGCTTTGGAGATTTATAATTTATAGTTTTAATGTTATGTAAACAATGTTAGTACTATGAAGAGAAATAAAAATCTTAATCTAATCTAAAAAAAAATCTAATCTAATGATATACACGTGTTCTTAAATAATGAATTAAACTAATACCAATCAGGTAATGCATACATTTATGAAATAAAGCATTTTAAATAAAAACAATGTGTGAAATTTTTAATTAAACCTTTATTATATAAAATTAGCATTAATTTAATAACAATTTCTTGCCATATTGAATTTATCTGATTATATTATTCTCTATAATGTGCAACTAGGTGCAGGGACCAATCTGTCCCGACTTAAGTCCCAGTATACAGGGTGAGTCATGAGCAATGCGACAAAATGCTAGGGCGTGTAGGTTGCGTTGAGACAAGAAAAAAATCGTATGGGAGGGGGGGGTCTATTCCCCTCCGTTTAGCCGGGAGGGGCAATTTTCGAAAAAACTGACTTAAAATGGGAAAAAAATTATTTAAAATCAACGGCTTCATTTACAATGCTGTGCGATACGTTTTTGAAAAGCCAATAACTTTTTCTTTCATTCTGTGTTTAAATAAATCTATTCTAAGAAATAGTTTTTGAAATATTAATTTTCAAAGTCAAAATTTTGAAAAAAAAAATTGAAAAAAAAATTTCTAATTCATTTTTTTCAAAATTTTACGTAATTAAGTGCTAATTTTAATTTCAAAATTCAATGCTGTTATTAATTTTTAGTCAAACACAGAAAACCGGATGCCAAAATGTATCTTAGTTTTTGAGAAAATAAGAAAAACTAGAAGTATTTTTTTCCAAGAAAAACACTTTTTTTTTTGGTTTTCCAAATTTGACCTGCTCAGGTCAATTATTAATAAGGGAATTATTCCTTTCTTATTTTTCATTACATACCATCCGATTTTAATCAAATAATAAAAAAAAACGAATTAACTTTTTACTTATTTTACTAGTTTTACTTTTAATTTTTTTTTATTTCTCAAAAACTAAGATACATTTTGGCATCCGGTTTTCTGTTTTTGACTAAAAATTAATAACAGCATTTAATTTTGAATTTAAAATTAGCACTTAATTACGTAAAATTTTGAAAAAAATGAATTAGAAATTTTTTTTTCAATTTTTTTTTTCAAAATTTTGACTTTGAAAATTAATATTTCAAAAACTATTTCTTAGAATAGATTTATTTAAACACAGAATGAAAGAAAAAGTTATTGGCTTTTCAAAAACGTATCGCACAGCATTGTAAATGAAGCCGTTGATTTTAAATAATTTTTTTCCCATTTTAAGTCAGTTTTTTCGAAAATTGCCCCTCCCGGCTAAACGGAGGGGAATAGACCCCCCCCTCCCATACGATTTTTTTCTTGTCTCAACGCAACCTACACGCCCTAGCATTTTGTCGCATTGCTCATGACTCACCCTGTATATTTTTTCTAATTCATGTGCCACTTAAGTGAGAAATTAGAATTTGTATATTAACTTATATCGTGTACAAGTTTTTAGTCGCGCAATTTTGATTATAAGAATTTTTTTCAGTAAAATATTTTTTCTAAAATTTAATTAATTTTTTAAAAAACATTTTGTTAATACAATGTTTTGAGAATCTGTTGATGGATTTTTATTTAATTAAGTTTAAAGATACAACTTAACTAGTTCTCGCAATATTGGCATGTACAATTTTGATTTTTTTAAAAATATTTTAAGAAGCGATCAATTTAAAAACCACTCCAACGTTTTTGAATTTTTTTTTTCATAAGCTCATATGTGCCAGACAAAATTTTCTAAGGGATTTTTCCCGAAATTTATATAAAAAGAAAATTTTAATTTTCATTTAATATATTTTTTTATCACATGTCCTAGTTTTTGTTTTCTATTTTATTTTTTTTTTTATTTTATGTCCAGGACAGGGTGATTAGGTTGATGCAGGGAACTAACTTTACGGGAACTAACTTCACGTTGGAACTAACTTTGCGATTATGATTTTGTATGAAAAGTGTAAACGTCAAAAGCAAAAATCAAAGAAAAAAAAATCGCAGAACGGAAGGAAAGACATTTCCTAAATTGAATGTTGTTCTTTTATTTTGATGTTCATAGATTGTTTAGTTTTTTGTTCAGAAAAATTATTTATAAACTACCTATAAAATTACTATCCAATCCCAAGTTTGAAAAATTGGTAAATACATTTGTGTATACGTAAGGTGCAGAAAAATAAATTCGTGTGAAATAATTCCACATAAAATATAACTTCACCTCTGGGCGGAAAATAATTTCCTCTGTTTAGGTGGAATTGTTTTATTACATAAGTTAGGGAATATTTTAAGTTTTGTTTTTCGGAAATAATTGGACTTTGATGTGAATATAATTTTAAGGTGAAAACATTGCATTTCTCCTCTTATATGGGAAATAACCTAACCCACCAAAAAGAAGTCAAATTATTTTCCACCGCACGTGAACTTATTTCGCATGTGATGTTATTATGTGAAGTTATTGCCCTGGCAAGGCAGCTGAAGGCCGCCATCTTGCTGAGATCGTATTTAAAACTGTAAAACTTAAACGCGGAATTCAGCAGCAATACACTAAAACTGATTTGTTTTAGACAAATTTATCTTCTCAATTATAGTCTAAATGAGGAATTAAAAATCCTTCAAATGGTGAAATAAAAATAAAACGTTAGTTGACTCTTGGTAATTGCTGTTCCTTTTCACTGAGTAAACAATTGAAGAATAAAGCTTTATCGAAAGAAACAAAAAATACTGTGTACAAAACAATCATCATTTTGGTTATGCTTGGAGGTATGATTAAGAATAAGGGGCCCTATATGGGTTTAATGTACACTCAGTTACAAAAAAAGTGGCGCAGTCATACTTTTTGATGTGTTGTTATCATTTTGACAACCTTATCCAAGGTATGCCCAGGCGAATTAAAGCTTTATTAGATGTTCGTGGAGGCAAAACCCACTATTGAAGAAACAAGGACTAGTTTAAAAAAAAAAAAAATTTAAAATTTCAAGTTTTGAAGTTTATGCCCATTTTCCTTAATTTATGGTTTATTTCTAAGTTCTTCCTATTTTTTCGTTTTTTATTACATGAATGACTTACTTTTATGTTAATAAACAAAACTGTACCAGAAAAACGTTTATTTGCTTAAGTTACTTCAAAATGTTGCAAAATTTCAAGGTGCGCCACTTTTTTTGTAACTCAGTGTATAAAAAATAATAAATTAAAAAAAAGTTTTTTTTTTTCAATATTTCACAAATAATTTTCTCCAATCCTTTTAATATATTTTTTTTTTTGAAATTAAATGTTTTAATTATTTAGTACTATTCGGTCTTAATTACCTCAAAGTCTGGCCCAACTCAAATTGGACTTAGTGACAAAAATTAGAGAACAAATATGAAAACAAATATAATGAAACAGATGTGCTCATTATTTAGTTTGCTCCTTTTACCACTTGGTAGTTTCTCCATGTCCTCCATCGTTCGTCTTTATTCTGCCACTGCCTGTTGCACCAATAGCCGGGCTCACAACCTGATGAAGGTGTAGATGATGGAAAATGACATTTACTGACAAGTCAAACATATAGTACACAAGTTCCATACAGCTGTATAAATTACTTTTTTCGATTAATTGACTGAACATGGTAGAATGAAACCGTTCAGACGAGCAAGTATGATAATTGCAGTTGTCTTAATTACATGGGGCATTTTATTTTTCAGGTTGGGTGTTACCAAGTATATACATACCAATCGAAAGTGCAAAACCGAATATTCTATTCTTAAATTCAAAAAAAAAGAAGTTTAGATACATTTATTTTCGATGAATATCACCAAATTGGCGGGAAGCGAACTACTCCCAGCAGTTTGACGTTGGAGACTGGAAAGGCACTGGTAATAACACATGGACTATAAAAAGCCGCTCCATCACCCAGAAAGGTCAACTTTAGTCTGGATTCTCGATGTGTTTATCAACGCTAGAAAAAGAAAATAACCCTCTCGGGAACCATTTTTCAAAAGCTTCAATTTATCTGTTTTTTTTTTTTTCAATTGCTACGCTTCACTTAGGATTCGCTTTTTGTAACAGTATATTAAATTATAATAAGAAAGAATACTCGGTTACAAATAAAAAAACATAATTTTTGTGAAATTCATAAAACTGGACAGGTAAAAGTCTTTTCGAATATTTGATTTCTATTCTATTTTTCATACGAATAAATATAGATTTTCATTTTTAAACCATCATGCACGGTTTACTCTATCATCCATAAGTCATGACCATCATATTTTAAATATTTGTGTGGGATATATTTCAAATAAGTTTTCGAGAACTAGGAAGTTTCATTGATTTTTTTACTTCATTGACTGGGCTATCTATGCAGGCCCGTGCGCAAGGGGGTTTTGGGGGTTCTAACCCCATCCATTGGAATATTAAGCATACTGAAGTATATACCTTTCCTCAACAGATTGAAATAAAGTGAACTATTTGCATAATGCTCTTCAATTATGCATGATGATTCTCGTGACTTCTGGATAAACAAAGTTCAGTTTTAGCGTCGATGCATAAAAATGCACTCCGAGCACTCGAAATTTGCAACGAATATGGGTTTCCATTTTTTTCAAATTTCAGTCAAATACTTAACGTTCTGTCAATTTTGCCTGTGAAAAACAGAAAAAAATTAACGGACTTTTTCAATTCATGTTCGTATAGAAATCAGGCGATGTTTCAATTAATGGTTGCAAAATGGACAGAGAAGGTTTTTAAATTAAAATTATTCATTCCTAAACAACTTTTTACAAAAGCAGACAAAGTTCGACCATGGGAGCACCTACAAAAATCCAATTAAAAATGGCATATTGAAGGTTCTAAGCGTGTTATAATAGGCTGTAATTTTTACTTACTCTTTGGTATTTTGTGTTCCTTATTAAAAATAATTTCTAACTAACTGAATGTCAACTTGAGGAATTTAAAAAAATTAATGCATATACTAACTACCTGTAACTCGGCGTTAGTGCACCAACAAATCAACGTAGGTGTCAAAAAAAGAAACAGAAGTAATTGCCAGTGCATACATATTTAAGACCCATCCGAAGGTCATCTGATTTTTTGAGAGCCGTTCGAACGATTAAAGCCAATATGAAAAAAGCGATGCACACAGGTTAATTTTTTTTCTAGCCAATCAATAAAATCGGTGTTAAAGTCAGAATGTAGGCATATTGAAGGCCTATTCGCTGAAACTTATTTCAGCCAAATCGCCGGACGTCATACGATTTTAGAGAACCATATTAACGATTATAGCCACAGTCCTACAGGCTGATACTAAACTCGATTTTTGTCCTTGACAGGAAAAACAGTTACAGGGTGTATTTGCATTACGTTTTTTGACATCGACTTTAATCGTTAAAATGACTATCTAAAATGGATAACGTCCAATAGCGCTAATAGGTATTGAATAGGCCAGGAAATAATTTCTTTTTCCTTTGTCGACACTTACGTCGAGTTTTTGTTTGACTGAAGAAATAGGGTGTAAATCGGCGTTAATCGTGATGTTAAAATCGATCAAAGTAAAGATGTTTTCTTATTTTTTCAAATGACAATTATCCATATTTTTTTTAACATACTGTACGCCTACCTATACTTATAAATGCGTGCTTTATGTAAAATTAAACTTTTATCTATGAAAAATTAAAAATTTAATGTTTAATGAACTTTAAACCATGAACAAAATGCAACCTCCCCCCCCCATGAGCAATTCCTGCGCACGGGCCTGTATGGATTTATTTTATAAAGTATAAAGTTCCTATAAATAATGGTCTTTTCATAGTTTTCTTGTGCTCTTTCAGAGAAATGAAAAAAAAAACATTGATTTCACAATTTGTTATTTTTTTAATAGTCGACTCAAGAATTTCATACTTTTTGGAACAGGTTTAAACTAATACTTGGGAGAGGACAAAGGATGCAAGTTGCAAGAACTTGTTTGCTCAAAACATAGTAATTGGAGTTTAAATTCGAATCTTTTTCATTGAAATTTTATCATATAACTCAATTTATGCTTGGAGATTAGTTATTCATATTCTATGGGTTGTATTAGTTGTTTTTGATAAAACTTAATCTTAGTTTCTTAAAAGCAGAAGATAGCAAAAATTTCACATAAACTCCTTATATACGAGAAGAAAACTTTGATAGAAAATTGATATGCTTAAAGGTCATGCAAAAAAGAGAAATATAACTGGCATGGATTTCAATGTCTTGAAGAAAATAACCTTCCCTTCTTCCAAAAAGCAACTAGCAGAAAAAAAAACAAAAAGAGTTAGTGAGGGAAATTAATATGAATTGTACATACAATATACTCTCGAGTAGAGTTTCTGCACTTCAAGTAAATTATTCCAAATGAATGGGATTTTGAGATTTCTTGTTTATTTCACTTCAAATAAAAGTCAAACAAAAAGTTTTGGCTTACGTTATTTTAACATCTAAGGGTAAAGTGAATATCAAAATTATGTTAATTACAATAATTACAATAATTGAATACGACAAATTTTCATCAATAGAATGTTCTTCTTAATGCAATCTTCTCTATTATTTTTGTCTATATTGTTAATTGGTGGTTGAGATATTGGAATTTTGGAACTTGAGCTGGAATAGTAGAAACTTCTTTAAGAATGTTAATACGTGCAGAATTAGGTCATCCAGAAGAATTAATTGGAGATGACCAAATTTAAATCCCACTGAAAGCAGAAAATTCACAATTAATTTTATATTTTTCTGTACCAATATACTGCTACTTTTTTTTAAGCGTGAATTTGATTTGCAAAAAAGTGAATCTGATTTGCAAACAAGTCAATTTGGTTTGAAAAAACGTGAATCTGTTCTGCTAAAACGTGAATTTTATTTGCAAAAAAGTGAATATGATAGATAGATAGATTTTTTATTCAGTGATTCAAACATTTTATTTCATACATTTTTTGTTTTAAGAATAAATTTTGAGGCTTGACAAATAATGTCGTCCGCTCGAGTGACAATGTTATTTCATATGTATTCAATCCTACATCTCTTTACTTTACTTTACATACATTATTAAAAGTAAATCAGCTTTTAGTTTGGCAAAAACGAAAAATTAAATGATATTAAGTTTATGAAAAAAAAGAAAAGAAAAGAAAAAAAAAGAGGGTTAAATCAAAAATAAAAAGTTTAACTCAAAAGTTTTCATCGATGATTCTTCTTCTATAGGACATCGCTTCGGTAGTATACTTTTGGATCGGCAAAAAAGTGAATATGATTTGCAAACAAATGAATTTGATTTGCAAAACGCTGAGTTTGAGAAAAAAAAAACTGTATGACAAACTTTAAAATATCAGCGAAGTTGCCTTTAAATAGAGAAACAACAATTCAAAAACTCGAAAAAAATTCGAGGTTTTAATCAAACCTAACATTACAATGATAAAGAAGCCTAAAAAGGTATGTTTCGGTCGACTTTTTCGATTTTTTTTTTTGCCTCACCACCTAATTTAATAAATAAAATTTTTCATAGTCCCATAAATTGCTACAAGAGCAAGTTCGTGCGACCGAGTCGTGCATTTTTTTATATATAGGTAAAGGAAAAAAAACATATGAATTTTTCACAAAAGTGCTAAAACATTCTTTTTACAAAGATTCCAGCCAAAATTAAAATATGCAGAAAATTTTGCTGCCTGAATATAAGTTTATCAAAAAAATAATTCCAAAGTCGTTAGAGCGGTTTCCAATTAAATAGATTTTTACTTAATATTTTTCATACCTAAAAAACAATCTTGTAGAACTAACAACGCACATTAAAGGATTAGTTGAGAGTTCTAAGTCACTAGGTCGTGGTTCTTCGGATATGTCAGTGCCACTAAATTTATTTATTTTATAATACTAAATGAGAGATTTTTTCCTAATAAATATACTGCCACCAATACCAACTATAAAATAATTTTAAAAATAATAGAACTGTTCATCACTTACATATGTATTGATACAATTTTACTTCTGTCCACAAAACTTTGCAAATATTAAAACTATGAGCTCGTGCACAAACAATAATAATGAATAGCGTGCATCTATATATATTAATGTACATTCATTTATTTCATAACTATATATGTGTATTAAACACGGTCGATAAGTTCAATCATAAATTCGACAGTGTTCCCAGGGAAAATAAGTTTTTCCATTTAACTGATTGTTAACAAAAAAAAAAAAAAAATATAAAATTCTGTTACTTTTATATTTTTTTATTTCGATTTATTTATTTTTTGTAAAAGAGGAATATGACATGGACAGGTGTTCACAGATGTTATATTTGTCAACATTTTATCTTAAATTTTATTAATTATAGATAGATATATAAAAATCAATAACAACATGCAATTTGGATAAAAGTTGATATAGGTCATCGAAAAGCTGTCGCATCGATTTATTAATATCGTTGAATGTCAATTCGGTATAATTACTACGAATTTTAATGGAATCGCCATCAGGCAGAAAAGAGGATTTGTATTTTATAAATTTCCATAATACTCGCTGTCGAAATCAATGAACTGCATATTTTTAAATAACAGGAAGTGAAAGTAATCGAATAATTTAAATTAAATAAGTATTTTACGAAATAAAAAGACCAAAGTAGAAATAACCTATAGTAATAATAAATAAAAAAAAAAGTTTGAAGGTATCTGAAAATTGGAAATCCCATTTTTTTCTGAAAAATAAATACATAAATCGTTTATTGTTTTATTGACAAATTGTGTTTGATATTGATGAGCTGTAATCAAATGGTAAGCGATTGTTATTGGTGAATAAATATTAAACATTTTACGAAATACTTAGAAAATATTTTATACATCTGGAATTAAAATGTTTTTTGTTAGTTTCTTGGACCCGATAGATTCGTCTACGTATATCGAGATGACTTTGGCATCAAATTGTCAATTTCGCAATTTTCGGAATTTATTCTCTTTTTTCGACTGGTGATTCGGTTTCAAATTTGTGTGGCGTATGCAATGAACAAAATGTTTAGATAGAGTTCGCGGAACCAAAATTATTTAGCATAGTTGGGTCATTTTCCATGCACTTTGAAGATCTGTATTGTTGTTGTTTCTGGCCATTTCCAGTAGCCATAATTGTAATTCATTAATGCAAATTACGCTGAAGCAATAACCGGAAGAAAATTCAGGAGCGCACAAATAATTCAAACTTCAAACTTGATACAATCAATTTTTTTTATGTTTGACCTAGGTATAAAAAAAACGGTACCTACCATACAAGCGTATTTTTTTTCAGTATCATCTTATTAACGGTACTTGCTAGAACCGTTTCGGTGCCATGACATTTTGTCTAGCGTCATATGGCCATATTTACAAATTTGGCCCTATGAAACTATCACAATGCGTCATATGGCCATATTTGTACATAGATATGGCCATTTCACGCTTTACGAAAGTGTCATTTAGCCATTTTGGCATAATATTACTTTCAAATGCAGTTTTTGAAAAAGCGCTCATCCAAAAGATGGTTAATATCTTAATCTTCCAGGAGAAAGTGGTGGTTGATGTAGTCTTGGTAACGTTAAGAAACGAAAAGCGTATAGCTGAAAAAAAAATTATGAATAGAAGATTAATTTGGGGTGTGAAAATAATTAAAAATTCGAGCTCCACCATCAGTGTGGTTGCAGGGGGGCAGCATGCGCTTCATAACCTTTTACTGTTTGCCTTTTGACCCCCTTAAATCGTATGGCTAAAATTCGCAAAAAAATAAGGCAAATGTCCAAATTTGTAAATATGGCCATATGACGCTTGGCAAAATGTCATGGCACCACCGTTTCTTATTACTCCGACTACCTTGTTAACCGCTGCACCGATTTTGACGATATTTAATATTCTAAAACTACTGCTAAACCTGAATAATACTGCAAGAAATTTAAAAAAAAAAACTAATTTTTGACAAATTCTAATTTTATCGAAAAAATACGATCGATTTCGATAAAATTTTATATGATTGATATTTTTATGTTCTTCATCTGAATTTTTTTTTTTCATAATCAGCTTTTTATAAGTAACTGCCACACAACCGTTTTTAATTACTCCGACTAACTTTTGAACGGTTGCGCGGTTTCAATGAAGTTTTATATTCTTAAACTACAGCTAAACCAACTTTAAAAGTTATTTTTTAAAAACTGTGTTTTTTTAAACCAATAATTCAATTTTTTTTGGAAAAAAAAATATTTTTTTATAAAATTTCTTGTAATTAAATTTTTGAATGCCTTGCATAAGTAAATCTTTTTTTATTCCATACATTTGTTTTCAAAAGATACCTATATAAAAATATTAAGTACTGAAATTCTTTTTTTTTTTTTTTTTCTTAAAAAAACATGTCAAATGAATTTTCCAGTAGTGGACACTGAGGTAAGTTTCCACAAAAAAAAAGAACAATGACTTACTTATTCTTAAAGCGCTATATCTCAGTAACCAATTGACATAAATACATGTTTAAAATATAATGAAAAACATATGACCCTATGTGCGAAAAAGGGGAGGGGAGAGGTGAGAAAATATCAAAGTGTATACGACCTATCTCATTTTTTTTAATAACTTTTTTATTTAGTTCCGGTAAAATTATTCTTAATTTTTTTTTTTGTAGAACGTTAAGTTTCCTATAATTTGCATTAGGCATTCAAACATGTTTTATGTTATTGGGTTACCCATGGTAAAAGTACAGGTACCACTATAAAATTAATAATTGTCGCACCAATTTTTATATAGTTTCTAAGGTGTCCATTCAATTTTTGTATAGCAGAGACAGATGCTTAAACTTTTTCATTTTATTATTTTTTTTTTCAGTTTTTAGAATTAAAAACAAATTTTATTATTTTTAATACAAAAAAGTTCTAGAGTTATTAAAATTTTCTACCGATTTTATTTCAGCCCAAATACTATAAAAAATTGCTGAAAAATAAAATCGGTGAAATTCATCGTGGTAACGAAAAACGTAAAGTAAAGTAAAAAAAACACTGAACGAAAAAATGCACATATCTTGAGTACCCATACGCTTTGAAAGAGGCCCTTTTTATTTTCGGTTTTCGAGCATTTCAGGATTTTCCTATATTTACCGGACACACTTATAACGGGTGATTTTTTAGCTGGTTTGGTTTTGGCAACACTGGTTTTGACAGCTGACGTGTGTTTAGTACCTTGTGTCACTGTCAAACAGCTTCAGTTTGGTTTGCAATTTAACCATGGATTGTCTTACAAATGAACAACGCTTGCAAATTATTGAATTTTACTATCAAAATTCGTGCTCGGTTCGAAATGTTCGAAATACTTTTTTATCGAAAAATTGTGTTCAGCGATGAGGCTCATTTTTGGTTGAATGGGTACGTAAATAAGCAAAATTGCCGCATTTGGAGTGAAGCCACTGTTTGGTGCGGTTTATGGGCCGGCGGCATTATTGGGCCATATTTCTTCAAAGATGATGCGAATCGCAGCGTTACTGTCAATGGTGAACGCTACCGAGCGATGATAACAAACTTTTTTTTGCCCGAAATGGAAGTTCTTGACTTGCATGATATGTGGTTTCAACAAGACGGTGCCACATGCCACACAGCACGCGAAACAATGGTGCAATTGCGAGGCGAGTTTGGTGAACAGTTAATTTCACGTTTCGGGCCGGTCAATTGGCCGCCTAGATCGTGCGATTTGACACCATTAGACTATTTTTTGTGGGGGTATGTCAAGGCTAATGTCTATAGGGACAAGCCCGATTGACGCACTGGAAGCCAACATCCATGCATTCATTCGTGAGATACCGGCCGATATGTGTGAAAGAGTATGCCAAAATTGGACTCAGCGGATGGGCTACCTGAGACGCAGCCGCGGTCAACATTTGCATGAAAATATCTTTAAACATTAAATTGCAAGGTTCAAACTATCGATTCAAATAAATATTTCATTAATTTTTTCGAATTGTTTGTGTTAAAAAATCACCCATTATAACAATTTTGTCAAACTAATATAACTACATATGTTGTAGTATCTCCATGTTGTATATGATATTTAATAATTAAAGTTATTGTTTATTTATAAAATTGTTTTAATTTTGAACATAATTTTAAATAAAATAATTTTTAATAAAAAAACACCGACTTCAAAACGTATCAAAAAGAAACTTAAAAAAAGGAAAAAAATAAATTTACTTATAACAAATTAAGTTAAGGTAATAAGCAACTATTTATTAATTATTTTATAATTTTGAAGTCGGTACCAAAAGTTATGCCCGAACAGACATAAAATAAAAAATATGTATATATACCAATCGAATTGAAAACCTCCTACTTTTTTGAAGTCGGTAAAAATCATAAGCGATGCATTTCGGTTATGTTTTTTTTTTTTCAAATAAGATTGAACCTATAGCAACAACAACCCCTCCACATATTAATCAAGCCCGATGATGGTTTTCAAAAACCAAAACGCGTTGTTATTTTAAAAACTAAAAAAATATTATAAATAAACAATAATTTTAATTATTAAATTTAAATAAATGTTTATTTCTTTTCAAAGGATAGGTACTAGTTTAAAGTATTCTAGATCAGAAAACATAATATTATGTTTCTTAAAATTATTTAAAAAAATATTTACTCAATTACCTATTAATAAGAAAATTAAATAAACACAAGCAAATCTGACTTACACTCATGCGTACAATGCAGTTATGCAGACTAAATAAATGTATCAAAAAACTCTGGAGAGAAGAACAACGTCCGCTGGGACAGTTAAAGTTATAGAAATATAGATAAATACAAATAATAAATATTCCAATATTCATATCAACAAAACTAAAGACTAACTAGTTAAATACGAAATTTCAAAGTGCACTTTTAATCACAAAAAATATCACTAAGAAAAAAAAAAGTACTTTGTTCTGTCGGAAAATAAAGTTATTATTAATTTTTTTTTTTCAAATTTTGTTTTATTGAAATTTTTCTCATATGGGAAAAATCCTAATATATTTTTTGCCCCAAAATAACTTTATTAATTGGCTTTTTCCATTTTATTTTTTGTTTTTTTTTTTATTTTTCTTTATAAAAAAAAGGCGCCAAAATCCTGTGGTAAATATAATATAAATTTCTGAAAACAACTTGTTAATTTTGTATTCCCTTTTGAAGTTAAAAAAATGCTCTCACTTACAATTTCAAATAGTGATGCATACAGATTAATTGTTTTTTTTATGTAAAAAAAACTTACACGCAGAAAAAAATTCGATAAAAACAAATTATAGAAGGCTAAGTATACAACCTGCACAATAACTTGGTCAAAATTACACGAGTAAACTCGATTTAAAAAATGCTAATCCGTTTGTAATTTTAACCAGTTATTCAGCCTACATTAACCGATGATTTTGCTGCGTGTATAAATGTTCTATTAATTTTCTTCTTAATTTTAGAAAGTTTCAAGTTTTTTTTTCAGCACTTTACAGTTCTCATTAAAAAAAATATAATGGACCTATTTTAAAAAAAGTTTTTTTTTTTTCAAAATATCATCGATATTTTAACCATCAAAAGTGCTTCTTCTCTAAAATCGATATTAATTTGGAAAAAATTATTTCAGTTCCTGCGGAAAGAAGATGTTGGCGTTTTAAGAAGTAATTTTTTTTTGTGATTTTGATTAACAAAACCACATGTTTAAATACTTTTAAGAAGATTTAGTACTTCGTTATTTTTTGTTCACTGTAGCTCTGAAACACAACAGATAAAAATTTTCTAATGCATATGGGCAAAAAAATTTACAAAAACTTGGGAAATTTTATTAAACAAAACTTTTTGGTAAAACTTATAGGTATTTTTAACAGACGATCTGTATGAGAAGTAGCAATCCCTATCAAGAGTGCAAGTAATGACACAATATTTATATTCAGCTAACATTAGGTACTTTCAGACAGACAGACTTTATTTGTTTATCTACTTTGTTTTTTTATTAATGTCAATTTTTGTTTGTTTTAAAAAATGTGTATTTATATTTTGTAAATTAATTTTAAAAATTTTTTATATAAAGAATTTTAATAAATTTTTAATTTTGAACGACTAGTTAAAAATTTCATTAAAACAAATTTTTTTTTAACTAATTGAAATTTTATCCAAGTTCATACCCATTTCAATTTTGACGAAGTTCATAATATTCAAAATATATTTTGTGAAATATATGTGATACTTGCTGTATCACACAATTTATTCGAATATTTTGCTTAAAACACCCTGAAAAGTAAATCTTAAAAGAAAAAAAGAAAAACTGAAATTAGCATCGAATGAAATATATTCCATTAATATTTTTCAGTAAGAGAAAACAAAAAAACAGGTCAGAACAACACATTACACTCTTCCACATTCACCAACAATAACAAAAAGAAAACACATACATATATGAACCTATACTTACTAAAAGGAAGTAAGAAATCATACAAAAGAGCAAACCCTTATTATAGCTCTATACCCAAGTTACCATTACCATCTTCCCATAAAAGTCAAAAGGATCTCCATAAATAATCATTTTCGCTCCCCGAAAATTTCAAAAAAAAAAAAACAGCAAAGTAGCATAAAAGGATTCTCTTTTAGCACAATTTTTTGCTCCTTTTTTATTATATTCCTTTTCTTTTTTTTTCATTTTTTTTTCTGTCACTTTAAATAAGACTTGAATATATTTACATGCCCGCACAAACAAAAACAAAATAAAGACATTCCAAAACAAGAACTAAATAAAAACCAGAAGACGTCTAACGTAACCTTTGTTCTTCGTTAAAGGGCTCAAAGGATAATAGTGTTTTCCTATAAAACCTCTCGTAATTTGCAGAACAAAAAAAAAACGAGAATTAAGATACTGGATGAGTGTGCATGGGGTAACAGCATTTCCATGTTATAACTTCATTTTGTTTGTTGCATACCGATAAATGCGGAAAATTAGAAAAACAAACACCATCGCAATACTCCTATTATCCTAAGCAGTCGAGATTATAATAATAAAAAGGAAAACATAAATAAAAAGAATTCTTTTGTTGAAATGATATAAACTTACATTGGTTTTTTCTTTCAGGACGAAATCCTTTTCCGTTTTCCTTTTTTGTTATGTTTGGCGCTTATGCAAAATCCTTTATATTTACACCAAAATGACTCTATCATCTGTTGTTTTATTTATTTTCTTTTTAATCTTTTTTTTTTTTGCATTCACATTATAGGAATTAGCACATTTTTTTTCTAAATATGTATTTTCACTGAAACTGCCACACGCGCTTTATTGAGCACTTTAGGTAGGTACCCTGACGATATTCACTGAACTGAAATTACACACTCTCACACTTATTTTCATGGCTTTTAGCTGAGCTGAGAAATCCCAAGAATCTTTTATTTAAATTCTAAGAATTGACCTCCTTGAAGGATATAAATAACATCAGTATAATTTTTATATATGAATAAGCAACTCTGAAAGGATCACACACAACTTTCAAGGACTTTGCAAATGTATTCGATTTTTTTTTATTTAATTTCGTATACAAATCTTCTGGTTTTTCACTCTCACTTATTTTATACAATATTTTCCGAAGGATTTAATTTTTTTTCTTCTTCTTCTAAGGATATCCTTAATAGAAAAAAAAAATTACAACGTACACAAGGCTTTATTGATGGGAAATGCCTCGTTTTAAGGACATAATAATGTTATCGAAGCTGACTTTGCGATAAAAATGTGAAAATAAGGATATTAAAGGACTAAAATATATTGAACACACATCATAACGGGGCATCATTTTGTGTTGAAGTTTATTTTCATTACTTCGGCTTCCTGTGCGAGGAGTTAATATTTGAGTGCCACTCCCGTGGGAAATTATTTTTTTTTTTCACAAGGACCTTTGGTTTTTCTTTTTTTTTTTTTGTGTGTGTGTGTTTTGTGTATGCAAACAAACAAACACGCTTTTCACGCACTCATTCACTTGAGCAACAGCAGCAATGATTTGAAAGCAAATAAATAAAATTCACCAAAATTAAACCAACAGAAGGAAAATATATAAAAAAAAGCAATCAAACTTAACGGGGTGATAAATTTTTATATCCTTGCTATTTTTCTTACGACACACGCGACCGACGACAACGTTCTATATGTAGATATTGAACCCCTTAATAAATCCTTTCAAATCTAGGTTTAATTTAATTTACCCAAATTTCTTGTAAGACGTTCAACCGTTTGTGTTTGTATCACTTTAGGGGAGAATCGGGTAAACTTGTTTTTTTTTAATTAATCCTTATAATCAAATTGTATCTTTTAATAAATATAAACAACAATCCGTTTTTGCTGCAAGAAGCTTTTATGCGTTTTAATAGTTAGCGGAGGGGGTTTCGATTTTAGTTTTTTTAAACCAAACGCGAACCGACATTGTGCTGTTCTCGCAACAGTTTGATTATAACTGGACTTGTGACATTTCGTAACACGGTTCCATGTTGACGCAGCTTTTTGTGAGATAAATTTCTGCTTTTTGTTTTTTTTTTATTCTCTCGTTTTGAAATATCCTCGCCCTTACATCTATCGGGACAAATTCTGCATATGAATGGAATTTGATGAAAAGTTCAGTACCAGCATTTCGGAATGGCATACTATAGTAAAAGAAAGTTAAAATTTCTCCATCTAAATGAACGGTTATTTCGGAGTTATTACATGTGCACTTGGGACTGGGATTTTTTCTATGCGCATGTCCTAGAAAGAGCTTTTGATGGATGTTGTATTTTCCAGTAAGAGAATTCTTCTCAATGATTGTAGTTGATGATATTAAAATTTGGAAGGGGAAAAATCATCCTTAGGTTAGGTCAAAACCATAGGCGCTCTGTTTCCTTTGGGCTATTGCTGTGTGTTCTAGTTTGGTCCTTATGCACCGAATTATCACTTGTTCGCCGTGTGTGTTGCCAATGAATTATTGTTTCGTAGAATGTGTTGTTTGGTATAGCAGGACAACCTCGAGTGTGTGGCTAGGCTCGGTCGACATCATAGGTATCTCGTTGTAGATATATTTTTGGAACAATTTCTGGCTTGGACTATGAAGTTTTAAAAGATATGGAAATGTATCTTTTTTGGTCTGTGAGTTGTGTGCATGGACTTTTTTTTTTATTTATTATTTGTATCCTTTCACAAATAGAAAGCAATTTTCCTGGCATAAATGGCTAAGTAACGAAGTCTTTTTTTTTTGCAACAAGAAGAAAAAGACTAACCGGTCAGGCTGGTCAACTTTTCTGTGAAAACGATGTGTGTTGGAAATTATGTTTTCCTTTCGTTTAAGGGTCCTCTTTGGCTTAAACAAACATATAGAACAGAAAAAAAAAAACTAAAATGAAACATTCATCTTAGTGTAGTAGGTATAGCATGCTTTTTTAGGATTTACATGTCTGGAGAGTCGAGAATGGATTATATAAAGGAAACGACGACAACGGCGGCGTGTGTGCTTGTGCATGTGTGAAGTTATTACCCTTTTATGAAAAATCGTCGACTGTAAATTATGAATAATTGGTTTTTTGAAAAAACATCATTTATGTTTGAAATATACATATACTTACATATATAGAAATGTTCCTTCAGCATCTCGAGGCTTTTCTGTCATATATCTTTATCTGGAAAATGTTATTAAAGGTTGTCCTTTTATTTATGTTTTGGTTTTTTTTTTTTTTTTTTGGTGAGTTTTGTCAGTTTGTTCTGTGAAGGATTTTACACATAGGTTGCTACGATAATGTTTGTTAGTATGTGTGTAGGTGGATTTTTCTGAAGTATCATTTATCATTGAATGACTTCGGTATCTAGGTATACATTTTGTGTGTGAGTCTTAAATATTATTTCCGTTATTCCCAATATTATACATTTTGATGAAGTTTAAGTCAATATTCGTATAAACGTCATTTTGCTAATATTATTTTGACAGTTGGGCAGTTTTATTTATGATCTATGTATATATTTATCTTAAATAGTGGTGTGGGTATAATAAATATTAGGAAGATATCTATCCAGATATGAGTGATTTGGTGCGAATAAAAATAACAATCGAAGGAGATAGTTTTATTGTCTTGTTAATATTTTAAATATTTTTTTCGACTGCTTAATAAAATGACAAACTTAATATCGTATTAAATAAAAACAAGAATTTTTGAAACTGAACGATAAAAACGAATTTTTATTGAGGAAACAATTCTTGGATGCAACGTGGATGGTCTTTTTTCATGCGTACTTACATAGAATAGGATGTAGATTGTAGTTCTAGGTTAACATATAGTGAAGGGGGAAGTGTACACACGGAATACCAAAATATAATCTTATTTTTAAACTCGAAAATATGAAATTTTCTTCCGTCTTTTGATTAGATATATAGGTACCAGTGGCGTGGGGTGGACTATTTTAAATGGTAACTCGAACAAAAAAAATATTTAAAGTAAGGGACAACATTTTAGCTTCTCCCATAGGAACCGCATGGGGTTTCTGCGATATCAAGTGCCCCATCCATCTACCTACCTTACCTACCATTAATTCACATTCTTTCTTGTCGTCGTTAAGGCGTAGAAAAGAACAAAAAATCTCCAGTCATTAAAAATTTCACATTGAAGCCTCTCCCACCGGAACCGTTTATTTTTCGGGGATAAAAGCAGCCAGAATGGGCAATGTCACATAATAAATTATCTCTGTGTCAAATTGCATTCAGATCCATTCAGCTGTTCTGACGTATTTGAGTAACAAATATAAATCCATTCAATATTTCGCATTTATAATATTAGTATGTGATATTTTAAGTATGTAAAAAATAATGTGGCAAGTAAGTAGGTGTTTTACAGTGATTTTTTTCTGTTTGCATTCTACGATATTTTTTACTTATTATGTTAAACTCTTTCAAGAGGGCCAGTTTTTCTGCCTTTTTCTGAAGTTTCATAACTATAGTTTACGTATTCAAAAATCGATTCCAATTTGTTATCAAAACTCAGAGCAAATACCAAGGCTCAATATAGTCGAATTCACTTTAAGCACTTGCACGAAAACAAAGGATACATTTATAATATCGCAGTTAGCTATCCAGGGTTATACATAGGGTTATACGTAGATAATGGTTTATTTTTCGATTCTACGTTGCACGAATGAAAACACAGCTAACCACAGATAAAAAAATAAAAACTGGAACGAAACAGAAAACATCCACAAAACAACAACAACATTTGCTACACATACTAATGTGAACCTCACCGATAACAACATCTTATCAAATTCTGTTTGACAGATGTAAAAAGTTATCCAGAAAAAAATGAGCGGATAAATAATTAAGATTTTGCAACGAGTTTATATTTTTATCGATTGCTAGTGCCTTTGCATGGATAAATCAGTGGTTCATAATGTCAAAAAAGTTTCGTGCAAGTGGGCCTAAGACGGTCAAAAGCGTCTTATTTGGTCGCATACTCGCATAAGAAGGCGGCTGTTGAACAAAGAGGTGTCCGAAGTCGAACAGAGTGAATGATATATGTAGGAAAAAAGGAGAAGCAGCGATCCATTTTATAACCCGGTGTGTAATGAGTTATTTTGTTGCTAACGCTTTGCTATCGAATTGATGGGCTATGATTGTAGAAGTATATGATGGGGATTTGGTCAGATACCTACAGATAGGCAAGTTGTAAGAAATATTTAAGGAAGAACAGGAAGAGGTAGAAGGAGACACATAATTATTCTTATGTTTATTATTTAGGGTTCATGTTGCTTTTTAGTTGATATGCATTGTTGCGCGTGGTAGAATATTTTAAAAGCAAAAGGTAACTCGGTAGGAATCGGGTTATATGGCCACTGATAGGTACTGTAAACCTACTAATTGCAACACAAAACCATAAATTATAAACTTTATAATTCTTTAAATGAATATTCAAATAAAGGGCACGAACTTGCTCTTGTGGCAAGCTGTATTAGATGTGTTCACGACTTTGAAATGCATCAACTTGTCGACAACAAAACACTCACATAAAATTTTATCAATTTTTCGAATTGGTTTCCAGAAAAATTAAATTTAAAAAACACTTATTAAAAAATTATTTTTTCCAAAATATTTAATAGCAGTATAATACTGCCGCTAACTTCGTAAAGGCCCTAACTACATTTTTACTTTTTGAAAATGAAGAAGAAAAAAGTGTTTCGACTATCGCTTTGAGCTCAAAAGTTGGCTTTATTTGTTGTATATAGTATAATATAATATAATAATACATTATAATAACAATACCCTGACAATAAATATGTCATAAGCTCAAAAAATAAAATTTTGCAGATAGGGTCTTTACGAAATAAGCGGCAGAATAGTTAAATGTAGCAGAACTTTTAGAATATAAAATGGTATTTTTTCAAGAAAAATGGAATTATTGGCAACGCTTATATAGTAGGTAAGGTATCTACTGTTGTTTTAGACCGTTTGGTATCTACTGTTGTTTAAGACCGTTTTTTTTTTAATATTTTAACTATGTTGGTGTATAAGGCAAATTGCAGGTGTTTCACGACATTAGTAAGAAGGAGTAGAAAGATATGAAAGACTTGTTTTGGTACATTGGATAGAGAGCAAGTTGATTTATATTTTTCATTGCAAACCTCATGGGCGACGCACGTCCAGCATATACGCTGGGAGGTACCTATGCTGAAAAGAAAAAAAAGCTTTGTACCCCAGTGAGGATTGAACTGGTATTCCTCTGGGTTAAAAAGAAAGCACGCCATCATTTGTACCATTGCCGCCCACAAATACTTTTTACCAATTTTTAAGAAAATTGGCCCAACCGTTGAGGCTGTTATGGTGTCAAACTGTCGATACATACATACACTAGTCGGCATAAGTATTTTGATGAAATAAAAATCTTAGAATTTTGAGTGTAACTTTTAAAAAAATTCATAAAGAATTCTTATTAATTTTTTCCTTTTTATATATAATTAATACAAACTTAAAAATAAGTAAATGTTTTTCATAGAAACATTAAAATGATAAAAAATAATTTATAATTTAACGTATGGCATAAGTACTTTGACAAGTATGTAATACTAAAATAACGAAAGTTTAAACTTAACAAAAGTAAAAAAAAATAATAAAAAATAAGTAAAATGTATAACCTCCTTTGGCTTCAATAACTTTTTGAAGGCGTCTTAGTACTGAATCCACTAAATTTTGAAGAATCTCTGGAGATATATCTCTTTCCAAAGGAAAGTGACATCAGAAATTATCTCCTCTCTGGTTTTATTTAACGAAACTGTTCTTTTGCGTTTCAAAACAGACCAGACATTTTCTATTATATTTAGCTCTGGACTTTGAGGTGGCCAGTCCAAAGTGGTAACATCAACATCCTTCAAAAAGTTAGTAATCATACGGGCTTTGTGACATGGGGTATTATCCTGTTGCAGGATAAATGGTTCCCCAATAAGCCTATCTCCGGATGGAAAGGCATTATCATATAGGGTACTCAGATATTGTCTTTGGTTCATTGAGCCGGTGATAGGAACCAAGTCACCAAGTCCATTGTGCGCAACTCATCGTCAGAACATTACAGAACCTCCACTATGGCTCAATTTTTGACAAATGGGCCTTTTTTCGCCTTACTACCATTGGCAACCTTACAAAAATTTTGTTTTTTGATGAACTATATTCAAAAGAACTTTCATCTGTCCATAAAATGCGTCTCCAGAACTCCTTTGGCTTGTGCAGATGTTCATTTGCGAAGGATAGTCTTTTACGGCACGTCTTTAGCTTTAAATGTCTTAAAATCTGGCAATTGTTAGATACAAATTGAAATAATGCTTGAGATAAAAATTCGGGTGATAAAAATTCGGGTTTGTGAAAGTTATTTCAGTCGGGATTGCGGGCATAATATTATTTAACAAGAAAAAGAGACATTTATAAAGATTGACAAAAAACTAAAATTGGAAAACTAAATTGGAAAAGGGGAAACTAAAGAAAATAAAAAATTTTGCTACAAAAAAAAAAACAAGGTGAGTTAAGTTCACTGGGTTTCTCTAGTTATTTTTGATTGATACAATATTATAACTTTATTAGAATATTTTATTTTAAGTCGGTTATAAAAAATACGAGTCGGAGTGTGTTGTGTTGTGTTCTATTTTTGTTTGTGTGTTTGCTGCCTGGGAGGGAGTTAGTGCAGGTCAACCACCGGGATATCGAATCGAGGATGGAGTTTCCTCCTCGATTGCAGTCTATGCGTTGATCGGTGCCTTCCACTCACTTGGTGCGAAATAGCAACTAAACACTGTGATTTAATTTGATGATAAGAGTCCTTTTAAAGTGATGGAGTTAGAGCATGTAAACCACTTGCAGTAACGGGTCGTACCTGGGTGAATTACCCTGCGATCACAGGCAGTGCCTTCCAGTCACGTTATGATTTGGAGTTAGAGCAGGTCAACCACCGGGGTATCGGATCAAAGGTGGAGTTTCATCCTTGATTGCAGTCGGTGAGTTGACCGGTGCCTTCGAATCTTAAATGTTTTTATCTCTTCTGTTTTTGTTTTTGAATATGGACGTGTCCTCCATGTATGTTTTTGTTTTTGAATATGGACGTGTCCTCCATGTATGCAATTTAAACACTGCACAACTCATGACCCTCAGTAACTTATATAGTTTTTCGTTTGTGTTGTGTTAAGAATTTTTGTTTATTTTTGTATCTTTGTCTTTATTTAGGTATCCTTTTACACTATCGTACGGATATTATGATAAAGTAGGTCTTACAGTTTACGTAGTGTTATGGGTTTTACCATTTTTGTTTTTGTTTTGTGTCAGCATTAGTGGTTTTCCTTGTTTCCACAGTTACCTATACTACTATCGAATGACTAGAGATCTCAAATAGTGTTTATTTTAAATTTACAGGAATCCTAGCTGTCAAAACAACCACCCCATGACCAGTGGACCAAATTTGAATTCTATAATTATTTTCACTTATTTTTTTTTTTTTTGTGTTTCTACCTAACTTTTATTTAATATTGTTATTTTGGTTCTTTGCACTAAAAAATATACAAACATAAACTTTTTTTGAAAGATTTAATTTTGAAAGTAAGTCTCTACACAAAACCATAATTTAGTTTTGGAGCTACAAATTAAGCAATTACATGACCGCAGGAGTTCATTGGAGCGACTAGTGGAATTTCGTCAACGAAGAAGGCAACGACAAGAATATGTTAGTATGTAAAATGTATATACATATTTTGGTATTGGTTGCACCATGATGGTACAATAAAATGACGTGAGTCCAATTGGAACAAAAAGTATCTTACTAAAAAAAAAAATACAATAAAACCGCACACGTCATCCTCATCACCAAACTACGTTAAATCAAACATGTGTATAACAAAAGTCAGGGTTTATCTCACTGGAATTTCGCATCACATAAATTTATCTGCTGATGCACGAGATTAAAGATGGTTTTTGGCTTTTTGGATAATTATGGATAGATTGAAAAAAAACAAAATATATTTACTTGGACGGTTGGTTAATATGATAATACTGCAGAAAGATATGTTTTCGCTGCACACACAGTTACAGCGAAGAAGAGAATAGAGCTTTTCAATAAAGATTAAATACTTTTAGGTCCTTCAATTTTATTTTTTATTATTATGAACTATGTAGGTATATATTAATAGACACCTGATTGAAATAACTAATTAACTTCTTTATTGCGGCAACATAATATGTGTGCGTTAATATTAATTTCAATTCTTTTGTACGAAAAAAATCTCTTAATTGTATTTACCTCAATTTTTAATTAAATTACCGACAAAAATTATTAATATATCAAATAAATTAAAATGTGATATTGTACCTTTCCTATACATTAAAATGAATGTGGTTTTTATTATGAGTAGTTTCATTTAATAATATCCAGATTTTGCTTGCCATATTGGCTATCGCTATGGTTTCGATTTAATACATTTTGTATTTGTTTGTACAATTCAGTTTAATGCAACACATTTTTGATTTATTGGAACAATACAGGGATATAGACTTTTATAAGTTTATGTAGCTACTTTCGAAAAATGGTATAGGTATGTATTTTGTTAACATTTTAAAGCTTTAAAAAATATGCAAGCAATGTTTCGAGGTATTAACTTTGATGTTTATATTAAATGGCTTTTGCATAAAACTATATGCAGTAAGAATTCTTATATTCTTATTCTTATTATTAAAAACATATGTTTGTGCACATGGTGGTTAACATTTAGAAACCTAATTCAGATTTTTATGGTGCGATTTATGTACTACTAGCTGTTTCCCGCCGAATTGCTGTTGCAAAAAACAAGGGAGACAAAATTTGTTTTTGAAAATTATTCGTTGTGGTCCTAAATTTTGTCAAAATGTTTATTTTTTATTATTTATTTATTTAAATGTTAATGTGTGATTTTGTGACAAAGTCATCAAAATCATGTTGGTACAAAAGTTTTCAAAAAAGCGACCTAAGCGCCATCTATTGTGTAATTAAAATATCCTTAGTTATTCCTTACAACATCAGCTATCCACCAGTAAAAGTCCCGTTAAAATCAGTCAATATGTCGTCGTGTCGCCTTGGTCCATAAATTCAAATTTTCGAAAAAAAAACTACGGCAGCGCAATCTAGGGGATAATTTAAATACCATAAGTTACTTCCTACTTCAGTTATCTGTCAGTAATAGCCCTGTTAAGATCGGTCCAGTAGATTTTTATCAGTTCATATATATACAAATATACGAAAAAAGCAACCCAAGCGCCACCTGGGGAGTAATTAAAATAGCCTAAGTTACGCTAGGCTACAGCCAGACAAAAATTCTAAAAATTTATGTTTTATTATATGTAAGTGCCGTATTTCCTTTCATATACAACATCATCACTATAAAAAGCTGTTATATTAACATTACAAATAGACATATCATTTATGTTTATATATGAATGTATGTATATGTTTGTATTATATTATAGAGTATAGAATAGATCTAGCAACAGATGTATTATGCCGCTAACTTCTTAAAGGCCCTAACTAAATTTGCACTTTTTGAAGAGGAAAAAGAAAATAATAATACATCACCTATGTATGTATCGACACCTGCATTCTTAACTTCTTAACGGTTGGGCCGAATTTCTTCAAACTTAATATAAAATATTCTAAGAGAAATATCCCCGCAAGCTTTTTTTATTTTAGATCTTGGTATAAAAATAACGGTGCCTACATTATAAATGATAATTTTTTTTTCTCGACAAAAATACGATCAATTTCGAAAAAAAATTATACGAGTGATTTGTTGTTAATGATGTTGATGTCCTTCATCTGATTTTTATTTCAAGAATCAGCTTATTAACGGCACCTGCCATATATCCTTTTTTTTATTTCTAACTATCTTTTGAATGGCTGATTTTGACAAAATACGATATTCTAAGACAACTGCTAAGGCTGAATAACATTAGAAAAAACTGGAGACAAATTTTTGAACAAAAAAAAAAAATTTGAAAAATCAATATGAAAAATTTCATACAATTCAATTTTTGCGACTATAATTTCTTTCATATAAATCTTTTTTTAAAGATTTTGTAAAAAATACTACATAGTAGCCCAGTAAAATTAAAATTTTACTTGGAAAAAATTCGGACAAAGCTGGATTTTGCTGGAGACCTTTGTTTTTTTTTGTCTTGAGCAAATCCCATGATTTGGGATCGAGCAATTTTTTGTGGGAAAAGAAGTTGAAATTCAGTTTTTTGAAAATTTCTCGGAAATTATAAACTTTTTGCAAAAAATGCTTTGTGAAAAATTGTAGCTTACCTATATGATTTTCTACAAAAAAGATTTCAGCATTTTTCGTTGAACCATCAACTATAATTTCGAGAAAAAAGTCTTAAATTGTTACAAAGTCTGTTTTTTTTAATTTTTTTGTGGTTGTGGAAATGTAAGAACCTCTAAGAACCTCCAAATGTGCTATTCACAAGTTTCGTAGATGGCGCTGCTCCATGATTGTACCTACTATAAAAATATATATACAAATTTGGTATGTCTGGTTTCTACAGAAAATTCTTTAGCCGAGAAATTGAATTTTTTTTTTCTGAATTAAAAAAACAATCGCGTAGACATATGTCATATAATTTTAATCGAAAACCCAATTTCTCTCGAAAAAATTAGAATCGATTTTGATGAAATTTAGCATGTTGATTTTTTGCCAACAATGAAGTCTTTCATTGGAAAAAATAAATCGAAAAAAGCTATAAAACGCTCAATGAAGCCAATATTTGGTTTCGTGTACAAAAAATTCAAAAGCCAAATGTAACATGCCATTAGGTTGATGTCAATCTGCCAGAAAAAATTATAAAAATAAACAATAAATTCAAATTCTTAAAATAATAAAGATCTATAGTCGATTCGACCAAAACATTAAGCTTCTGCTACATTTTCCCTGCCAGCTTGACTCAAGTTTTTATTTCTTCCATTGTTATATTATTTCAAATAAATTGTTACATTTCCATAAAGTTTTAACTGAAGACGTAAAAAAAATTGCAACTATTTTATATTTTTTTATGATTTCAGTTCATGAAAAATGCCTTGTCCTTGAAACGAAGTTTTTATGTCGATAGATCATATTATCATCATCACATCTTCGTTGACTTTTACTTCATCATTCTCATTCTCTATTCACCAAGCCGACCGTATGAAGAATTTGTCATTTTTTTTCATTTGAAACCACACTCGTAATAAAGTCATATTGCATTTTATTTTACTTTGACAACTTTAAAATTACTTTGTTGCACGTGTTTTGTATATCAAATGAAGACCAAGACCAACTGTTAAATATTGTTTTATGTTGTGTCAAAAAAGAAATTTTATACGAAGAGTGTGAATATGTATGTAGTATATAAAAAAAATTGCATCAGCCACAATAATAAACGACTGATGTATGAGCTCAGTTATAGATATGTGATTTTGAGGTGTAAAAAACATTTGTAGAGCAATTTTATTTTCAAGCAAATCCCACATAGTATGAAAATTGTGAGTGAACAAATCCATCTAATACTTGCACTGATGGCTAATCTATACCAGGCAACTTCATAGCAATCGTAAATGTAAATGGGCTCCACAAAATTGTATCTTCACCTTAATATGGTGCCCGCTGATGGATAGCCGAAAGGTGAACCAACAACGAACGCATTCCGAGTTACATACTGAGAAATTAGGGACAAAATAAAAGAGAAAACCTTGTCCTGAGAAACCAGCTGCCAAGGTCTCTCACGTGCGCTGGCCTAACAATAATGTAATACAAGTTTCAAATGAATAGACTGATAATGTTGAAGAACTCCCCCCTCACAGCAAACTAAAGACAAACAAAGATTTGAGTGATACACTCTACAAGTCTATTAACGGACACGTAAGGCAGAAACGCTTGATCATGCCCTCGCTGACATCTAAGCTGGTATTAGAGAGGTTCAGGAGTTGCGATGGAATGGACTGTGCGAAAGGCACAAGGTTGCAACATCTACTACACTTACTTACTTTCTTAAGATGACGCTTACAGTCCAGGATGGACTACGGCCTCAACCAACATGTGTCTCCAGCCAGCTCTGTTCCTAGCTAACCGCTTCCAATTTTGCACCGCAAGTTGGCTGAGGTCGTTTTCCACTTGTGTGCGCCATCTATTGAGGGATCTTCCAAAGCTACGTACACTATCAGGAATGGACTCGAAGACTCGTCGGGGTCGTGCGTTGGTGTTCATACGCTCCGCGTGACCCAGCCATCTCAGCAGCTGTATTTTCAACTTCTTGACCAGGTTAATATCGCTGTATAGCCCGTATATATAGCTCATCATTGAATCTTCTTCTCCATATTCCTTCGATACACAAAGGACAAAAAATCACTCGAAGAATCTTTCACTCCAAGCACCCATAAGTAACTTTTCATCAGAGTCTTTTAAAGCCCATGCTTCCGCCTCATACAGCAGGACTTGGATGATCAAGGTCTTGTACAGCTTCTCCTTAGTTCTATGAGAGAGGGCCTTACTACTTAAATGCTTTCTCAGCCCGAAGAAACAGCGATTGGCAAGAGTAACTCTTCGTCTGATCTCTGCACTGATGTCGTATTTCCTTGACTACTTCAAAATTATATCTATACATCGTAAAGTTTTGCCCGAGTCGATGATGTTGAGATTCCTTTCTCGTTGATAGCATATATTTCACTTTGTCTTCATTAACCGCTAATATCATCTTTACCGCCTCCGTTTCAATACTGGCAAATGCACAAGTCACAGCTCTCTTATTTCGGCCGATTATGTCTATGTCATCTGCATAAGCGAGTAGTTGAACGAACTTCTGATAAATTGTACCAGTGGTGTTGACTTGCGATTTTAGTACAATTGCATCAAGAACGATGTTAAATAGGTTGCATGATAGCGCGTCATCATCTACTATGGGAAATGACAACTTGATAGGAAGAAGCGATTGTTTGGTGCGGATGTGTCATCAGACGAATATTTCGGTAAAGTGTCTTGAGCTTTTTCTATGTAAGCGAAAGAATGACGACAATCTGCCTTGAGAGCACTTTCCACAAAATATGTGTCTACGGAAGAGAAAGAATATCCGCTATACCAATGAATTGTTCTACGACCAAATTGCTGGAACATATTATGATGTGAGCAATACCCCGAAAACGCTCAAATATGAAGAAGAAGGGATCTTTGGTATCACACTCGAAAAACATATAACTTCAATGCCATCACGTTAAAGATGATCCCCGCTGCACCGTCAACATTGGAAGAGATTCTACTAAAACCTTCAATGCCACTAGAGGATTAAGACAAGACCGATACACGATCATCATGTAGCTTTTTTAAACGACAAACGAATGAACATTTGAACATTTTAAAAATTAATTTCTTGACTAAAACAATATCAGTTGAAGGAGTATGAATTATTTTAGACGATATAGCTATTAAGTTTTTTTTTTTTCCTTAAATAAGTAAATTTTGATTGTTCGTCGCGAACTGCAACGAACTTTCAAGCTTTATCTCACACACGACACACACCATCCACATCCGACGAATAAATTATTTGCGCGATTTCGCAGAACGTCTTAAATATTTTGTGTCCTTAGATTTTTGGCTGATGGTGCTTATTCGCATATAAAAAATTGCCTTTAGCCCAGAAAAATTAAAAAAAAACAAAGGCAAAATTAGGAAATAATTTGGACATTAGCTAGATTTTGCTGGAGTCCTTTGTTTTTCAATCTTGAACAAATCCTCAAAAGTACCCATGATTTGGTCCGTAGCTATTTTTTTGGGAGGGGGAGGGGTTGGGTGAAGTGTCGAATTTCAGTTTTTCAAAATTTCTCGGAAACTATGAACTTTTTGCAAAAAAAGTTTTCCAGAAAATTTGGAAAAACTTATTCTGTAGCAGGGTAGGTATCAAAACGGCGCTTTTCTGCGCTTATTGGGTTTTTTCGGAACAGTTGTTCTGAAAAACCGCCATCTTACTTAGGGTAGGTACCTCTCATATAACTACAAAAGTTTTAGTTTTTCCAAATTGTCTAAAAACGGCTAATACGCTTTTAATGAACTTTGTGTGCGTTATACTTGCAATGCTTTGAATATAACTGCATTTCTTGTCTTAACTCCACCTACACGTTCAAGCTTTTTGGTGCACATTATACCAATCACCCTGTATATACAAATTTGGTATGTCTGGTTTCTACAGAACATTCTTTAGCCGAGAAATTGAATTTTTTTTTCTGAATTAAAAAAACAATCGCGTAGACATGTCATATAACTGTAATCCAAAACCCAATTTATCTCGAAAAAAGTAGAATCGATTTTGATGAAATTTAGCATGGTGATTTTTTGCCAACAATGAAGTCTTTCATTGGAAAAAATAAATCGAAAAAAGCTATAAATCTCTCAATTAAGCCAATATTTTGTTTCGGGTAATAATATAATGCTTTGAATATAACTGCATTTCAGGATTTGCTCAAGACATAAAAACAAAGAAGACCTTTGAAAAATGGTTGTTGAACACTCTTTAAGATTGTGCTCGATAAAATAGGACGCAAACCCTGAGCAAACACACCAAATGTTCAATTGGGTTTTTTTTCGAGTCTAGGGCATACAAAGTATAATCATAGCGTTTACACATGTAAGGTTCTCATCGGGTTTATTTTCAGATATACATCTTTCAATAAAATTGTTATTTTTCCTCTCAAAAAATAGAAGTTCTTCGAATAGAAATCTAGTTAACAGCGGAACTCGATTATACTCCGAACCAAATAAACCCCAATATTTTGTGAAAAAAACCCTAGAGGATCATTAAAAAGGCCAGATATTTACATTTTCATTTATCTGATATTATTTTTCAAAACCTTGTATAGAACAGAAATTTAAATTTGCACCTACCTTCAATTTCAATTAAAAATACGATGTTCACTTTTTGATTTTAAAATCTAACAAATAATCCCTCAAAAATTTAAGGTTTCTTTTCCCATTGATTGAACAAAAATCAATCCTTTCAGGTGTTTTCATTAAAAGAACAACGAAAAGAGTTTAGAAATTCTATAACATTTAAAAATCTTGCTATTATAAACCTACACCAGTATTTTTTTTTTTTTTAATATTTTTAAACTTTTATAGGGATCTAATTTAAAAGAGAAGCCTTGAAAATATAGTCCTGCAAAGGTACTAAAAGGTCTAAGTTTTTATTTCTTTTTTTCTCATACCAAATTGGCAAATCACTGAATTGGAAGTATCATGAAAGGCTTACAAAACACTCGTTTTCTTTATTCTTTTATCCAAAAGCGATGTAAGTTCTTAAGTTTTTTTTTTTCTTTTTTTCCTTTGAAATACATTTTTATTGACAATCCCACAACTTTTTCAGGTTCATAACAAAAAAAAAGACACCAAGACAGAAATAGACCCAACTCAGCAGAGGATTTTTGTTTGTCTTTAGCATTGGAAAAGTAATTACGTTTTAATTTTGTTCTCTTCGTTCTTTTAAGGTTTTGTTTGGACAAAGAATAAGAAACAAATAATATCAACATGAAAATAAAGGAGAACGTAACAAAATTTCATTTGTTGAAATACTGATATCTGCCACATTGCTATACTTTTCCTTGTTGTCGATTTATTTGTTGAATTTATCAGTTAGCAATGTTAAATATCTAAAAGATACATATAAATAATATTTTGTATTAATTTGTTGAAGATGAAATTATAAAAGGTTCTTTTTTTTTTTTAAGTTGCCTAAAGGCTTTAATTTAAAATAAAGGATATGGTAATTGTGTTCCTTTTTGTTTTCAATATTTCTGTTAATTTTTTTGTCGACAGAATGAATTAAGATAACATTTTATTGAAAGAGAAAATAGGCAATATACATGTTTAAAAAGAAAAAAAAAATAAGTGATATTTTTGAAGAAAAACAAGACTGTCGAAAATAGATTGGCAAATACCATTATTTTTTTTTTTATTTATTTAACCAAGAGGAATGTATACTTAAAGTAACGAAGTCCGATAAACCATAAAATATTGAAATTTATTCATCTGAAAATCTTTGTCTATACCCAATATTTTGGGTTGAAGAATTTTGATGTTGAAATGTTTTATTTTATAAAATGAATATTTTTTTGTTTGACAAAATTAAAACCATTGAAGGATTTCTCTTTTTTATGACCGCAAACAAATAAAGTTACGTATTAAAGCCAGTTGAAAATGCAAAAGTTGTTTGTAACTTTGTGTTCTTAAATTTTCCCGAAATTATGTTAGAAATGGCGTTGGTGTTACCAACGATTACAACAAATGCCACTGAAGGTTAATTTTGGTCATAGAAAATTTATTTAAAGGTTAAAGTTGTCGAATTTAAATTTCAAAAATCTATTGTTTGTTGAATAAGAAATTTTAAATCGGACGTATAAACGGAAAATTCTTTGTTGAAAATGCTGATGTTCGTATTCAATAAGGTAATCCAATTCTTCGTTTCTAAATTACAAGATACCATAATCTATATAATCTTCAAACTTGGTACAAACTATTTTTTAAAGAAATATCCCTGGACGTTTTTTGCTGACCCAGATATTGAAATAACGGTACCTATACACAATAAATATTAACTTTCGATAGTTCTATTTTTCTCGAGAAAATGATAAAATTTCATGTAAGTGATTTGATGCCAACGGTGATGTATTTCATCTGAAATTCTATTTTCTAAAAAAACTGCGTAGAAGTCATATTACCATTTTTTTCACAACAATTATCTTTTGATCGACAGAACCGATTTCGACGAAATTTAATATTATTAAAGCACTGCTTAACTTGATTCATACTGGACAAAAATTTTAATAAAAATGATTATGGAAACAAAATTTTTTTTTTGAAAAACCGATAACATTCTATTCCTCTCTAAAAATCACGACGAATTTATTAAAATTCCTTGTAAGTTATTTGCTGCTAATGGTGATATTTTTACAGATTTTTTTTCACCATCCTGTCATAGAACAATATTTTTAAACCGTTTGTCTTTTGAACGACTGCATCGATTATGCCACAAGAACAAGTTTGTGCGACCCACACAGTAGTGCCTTTATTTTTACTTACGATTAGTACTATAGGTAAGGTAAGACTTGGATTCGTGTCAAAAAATAGCTTTTCATTTGAGAAGACAAAAAAGGTAGATCCGGCAATTCTGTCTGTCTGTCAGCCTCACCGGTACCAACAGCCTAAACGGGTGATCCCGAATTACTTCAAATTTGATAGCTAGAGTTTTTAGGGTAATATGCTCAGAACTTTTTTGATGGTTACATGATGTAAGTCTAAAAATAACCGTAGACGGTACCTGCCATATAACGGTTATCGAAAATCTTATTTTTCTCGAAAACGGCTCTAAAATGATTTAAACCAAATTTCACATGTGAAGTGTAGAAGCCCTATGTCAAATAGTGAAAACCAATTTTTCAAGAAAAATCGTTAATCGGTACCTGCCATGTAACGGTGTTTTTAAATTTCGGTCATCTCTATAACGGCTGAAGCGATTTGAAATCAATTGTTCTAGCTATTTTTAATAATTTTATTATTTATTTTTTCAAAAATGTTTTTGATGATAAATAATTTAAAAAAAACAGTTTTTATGAATTCAATATTTCAAAAACCTTTTGAGGGATTTTTATGAAATGTAGTTTCAAGGTAGAATAAATTATTTCGAAAAATTATTTTATAAAACCGATTTTTTTCGAAAACAGCTCAGACGGTATAGGTTTTTTATTAAGAAAAACATTTCTGAAATTCAATTAAAGCCCATCAAATTTCCTAAAATTTGTGTCATAATAAGATTTTTCCAATTTTCAACCGTTTCCGAGTTAAACGCGTCGCAAAGAAAACGAATAACAAAAATATGTGTTTTTCCCATACATAGAACAGTAAATAAAGAGGTTTTACCCTACAAAAGGTCGGGTAGTTCTAATTTTTTGATATGTTGTATAGGATATTTGGCTGATTAAAAAATACAATTTCCACAACCACGCCCCCTCCGCCCCCTTCACTATCAGGAAAAAACTTCAAAAAATCGGCACTTTTGTCCTTATTTTGATTATAAATTTAATCTGGTACATTTTATCGAAAAAAAAACTTAACCAACCTTGTACAAAATAAAATGTTCTACAAGTTCGTCAAAAGAATTTTTTCTTACGATCGATTGTAATGGAGCTATGACTCATCTAAAAGACCCCAAAATTGGATACTTTTCAAAATTCTTAGTTTTATTGACTTTTAAAGCGCAATATATCACCAGGGTGTTCTTTTGTAAACGTTTTAATAACTTTTTTCTTTGTGTAAAACTAATATACATAAGTATTCACATCTGCACATAACAGGAAATATTTTTATAATGTATATTTGTATTCAACAGTTATTTAAGAAAGGAAAAAAAACTACAAATTTACGAAAGCTATTTATTTACCTTATAAATTTTGCTTCCCCGAGACAAAAAACAAACACTCGCCGCCAAATCGGTTACGGACCAGTTTTCAATCAGTGATGTGAAAAGAAATCGATTTTTCGATATTTTATATTTTGTTGGCAAATGGTAACCCTTTTACCCTACTTCGATTTTGGTTCGAAGTTTGAATCTACCCTTAGTTAACTTAACCACAAGATCAAATTTGTGCGACACAATCGGACCCTTTATTTAGTTTGGACCACCTGACAATCCTGACATTCATTTTTTTTGCAACGAATTCACACCAGAAAGCGAAATCAGTGAAAGATATACAAACTGCAATTGAACAGTATATAGTTACGGGTGGTTGGTCGATGAAACCAAAAAAAAATGTATAAAGTTGCTGTATGATAATCATCGGATAATCGATGTCTCTTTCCATCAATGAGTTTTTTGGGAAGAAAAACAACAATTTATCTAAATTAGAAAATAAATAATCATGCCTATTACTGAATTCGCAAAATTTAAATCAACGGGAGTCGGTTGGATCCGCAGTGGATCCGCATTCGCATAAAATTCTTTTATTGAATCCGATGAATGAGCTGCATTATCGATCCCCAAACTGCTTTTCCATTTTTGAAACTGTATTATCGGGGATGTCAGAAGTTGACATGGGGCGCGTTCAAGTGCACACGATAGAAAAGCAAGTTAAGATGCTTTAGTATCGTAAAATATCTAATATTGCAAATTAAACCTTTTTAAATGATTTTAACGACCAATCTTAATCCGTCTGTGATTTAGCAATCACTGGACCGACTAACAAGGTAAGTATGCTGTTGGATAGATTAAATGTAAAAATTGGTCATGGGAACTATATTTCTGGACAGATTTCCATGGTTTGGCCAAAAAACGACACCAAAGTTGTACTTCCGGAACTCCGGGGCAAAAATAATTATTTTGAGTAAAAAAAATTGTTAACCGCAAAATAAACCATTTTTAATGATTTTAACGATCAATCTTAATACGTCTGTGTTTCAGCAATCACTGGACCGATTTTCTAGATTTATTTGCTGTTGGATAGAGGGAATGTCAAACTAGGTCGTGGGGACTATATTTCTGGACAGATGTCCACCGTTTGGCTAAAAAACGACACCATCATAATTGCATTTCCTAAAAAAAAAACGCAGATGAAGTTTTGGAAAGCGGCCATTGTCAAAAAATTACTAGAAATACTGAAAAAAAAGACTTTATGCTTTTCGGCGATCCAAAAATTTGTATTTCTGTTTTTAAAAAAATCTGATTTGTTATTTACCTGCTTTTTCTTAATTTTTTTTTTTTTTTGCATATAAATCACTTTCATCAGCACCAATTATACTGCGGATTTGCTTTTCCAACATTTGTATGGAGTACGAATGTGGTGCGGATGCCTTTCGTTTTCAGTAATACCAATTTTACGAACAACGTTACCGACATTTATTCCCGCGTATGGCTTGCGGATTCGCTAATAGCGAATCTACCGAAAGTGAGTAAGACTTCCTCCGCAACTCATTCGTCTGATTCCTTAATAGGGCTGAATATATATATATGAACTCAATGAAAAGTATCATAATATGAAGGGTAGGTATATATTTTGTATGACAATACCATACATACTGCAGTTAAGCTGCGTATAGCTTGCACTCCATGATTTAATTTACATTGATAAGTGAGTGAATAAGACAAAAACCCTATGGACTGGACACCGCAAGACTTATTTAGGCAGGAGTAATAGCTATTTCATGGCTGCCAGCTCCAATAATCAGATTTCTATTTAATTAGTGTCGCTCCTCCATTTGCAATCTCATGTTTGTTCAAAAAACACGTTATTTAAATTTTGCCCGCGCTATAGGAATCGAAACTCGCAATTCTACTGTAGCTACATCTATTATCATATCAATTTTTATATTTGCATTACCTGACCTTAAAAATTTCGCATTTAAGTTCGCCATAAACCGCACCTGCAGTGTTAGAAAAATGTAAACAAAAAAAAAAACGGAACCTAAAATGAAAAACTTCATTAAAACCGTTGTAGGTACGTATTATACATTTTGCAGTCGCAGTCTTGCAACCACAACCTAATATGCAAAAACAACAGATTTGTCCAAAATTAAAACTTGGTTCTATATTTAGATAAAATTTTTCCATTAAGCAAACAAAAAAAAAAAATAACAATACCACCACAAGAACCACATATTTTAATGAGCGAATTTTTATTTTCCAAAAAAAGTTCCTTCATCCGATTTGTTGTGTAAACAACGTTTTTCGTTTGTGTTTAAAACTGTCCGCTTCATTTAAACTGTGCACAAACAAAAGATATTGAGAGCAAGGACAAAGCATTAAAAAAAAACCTCACACTTGTTGTTTTCCTTTTTCTTTCAGCGCAAGGATAGATAAAAAAAAAATGTTTTCTTATGCTGTTTTTCTTTTTGTATCTAATGCGATCCATAAGAAGCGCACTCAATAAAGTCAACCCCCAATCGTCCATTCGAGGTTTATACTTTGTATAGGAACACCAACCGCACCCACACTATGTATATATATACAGATAAGAAAATTGTCTCCCAAAAGCAACAGCATCCTTCACCTCATCAACAAGGTGAGATGATGTGCGCTGAAGTAGATTTTTCCGCACACTTATCCAGGGAATAATAATGAACTTGATCCTGTTATATCACATGTACATCTATAGCACAACATAGAAGCGCATTAAAATACAAATAAAAACAAAAAACTTCAAGTTGTTGTCTGCCCGGGAACAGGAAAATAGGGATAAAAATGTTTTTTTTTTTGGGATGGATAAAAATTTTCCATACCCACAACCGCCTACAAAGCAATTTGATAAAACTTTTGTCACATTCTTCAACACCATCAACAAAAAAACAGTTACAGCAGATTCAGGCAGCTTTATAAGGAAGACAAAGGTTCTTAGCCTTTATGATCTGCGATGCGATGAAGTGTTTTGGCGCGCTTCAATGACCCTCAAACTGAATAATATTATATAGAGGAGTGGGGTGTAGCATGGGCTCAAGAGACGAAAAACTTTTTGGGTATAGGTAACTAAGTATACATATCCACTTTTTCATCCCACCTGGGAGACAACCGAGGAACAGCGATTTAATATATAATTTAGGACTTATAAGGCGACATACAATACACTAAGGACTAAATGTTTCCGAAAACTGTGAAATTCATTTCACAGCGAATTCAATTGAATTGCAAATATATATTTTTCAGCTGAGGTTATTTTATCGTTTTTAACATCGAGTTTTGTACCACGATGTGGTTATAGAGAGTATTAGATGAAGTGTGGTTTCCATGCGCGATGCTACATAAGTATTTTCCTTATAGATGTTCCTGGGTTAATGTATTGGAACAAAGAGGATTGCATGAAGTGTACCTATATGTCTATTGAAACTTTTATTTTTGTGATAAAATTTTGTATTTTGTTATGAAGAATTCAGTGGAAATTGTATTTGTCATGGGGATTTGAATAAAAAGGCTCTAAAAAAGACTGAGAGAAATTTTATTTTAAAATAATTTCTGTTAAGAAGCATTTTTTCGTACACTGTGATTTGCCCTGTTTTATGGAATATTCGAAACATAAAATGTGTATAAGTGACACAATTTTTTATACATTAAATCTAAATAAGTAATTTATGCAAGTGATTTCTCTTTGGGGACGTAAAATAGAAATGAGGGAAACAAATTATTAAAATGTGAACATATTTTTGAGAAATTTCAATTTTATAGAATCAAATCCGACAAGATTTAAAAACAAAAAAAAAATCGCATTAATTCATGCAACAAAGAAATTAAAAAATATCTTAGCACTTTTTCAATAAGCCGTGTTTCCAGCGTGAAGTATTTACGCAGCAAATAATAAAATGGCTATGCTCACTTTTAACTTATTTTTAATTTTGTAAATGATGGCGTTCAGATGGCATTGCTATAATGGTGTGGAGAAAAATACATATCTTTTATAAGAGACAAGCACCAAAACAAATTAAATTTACCGGAAATCAGAACCGGAAAGTTGAGCCTTTAAAAGAATCAATCTCAATCCGTATGTATATCAGCAATCACTGAACCGATTTATACTGTTTACATAAATCTTTCAATTTTTTTGCTTATTTTAATTGCAGAATTTCAGTAAAGAATTCTTTTTTCCTTAAGGGCCACTTGCACTAAACTTTTATGACTGTGTTAATTAATTTATTCGCATGCATAGGCACATAGTCATGTATGGTTTTACAAATGTATCCTTTGTTTTCGTGCAAATTGCAAGTGGAAAAAAAAAATGTTTTTTTTTTTAACTAGGTATATGGTTGCAAAAACGCTGATTTGATTTGCTTTTTATGAGACAGAATTTTGAATGGCAGAATTAAGCAAAGCAGAATTTTCTTTTTATAAGCTAAATTTTTAAATCTGAATTTTGACCCGCTCCCGTTGGAAAATTATCATTTATCTGTTGATCCATTAGAAAAAGATCTGATTGTGTAAAAAATTGTGTAAATAGAACAGCACAGACAAAACTATACTACTGATTCCTGGTTTCGAGAAAAAAAGAAAAGAATTATCAAGTTTAACGTAAATCTAATTTAAGTGCCTATCATTACTTTGAGCTTCGTTCAATGCTGGAAGATATTTCAACATTTTCCGCAAAGTAAAAACATGGTTGTTTTTTTTAAAGGCCGACTCAATGGCCTTTGTATGTTTTCTTTATATTATATTTTTGCAGTAAGGACTCATATAGAAATAATTTTTTTTTTAAAGGCACATTTTATATTTCTGCCAATTCCCCCTGCGGGCTCCAAGTGTCTATGTGGCCCTTATTGCGAGTGTCGTCTAACTTTCGATGCGATAAAAGTCGAAAGCATCGATAAATTTTCGTTTTGGTATTGTGTAACTTGATCGACAGAGATATCTATTACTGTGAATAACGAATACGCTCATTGTGAATAAGTGAACAGTTTAAAAAAAATTAATTTTCAAACTCAAAATTTTGAAAAAAAAAACTAAAAAAAAAATGTTTAAACTAATTTTTTTTTAAATTTTATGTAATTAACTATTATTTTTATTTTCAAAATTCAATGCTCTTATTAATTTTTAGTCAAAAACAGAAAACCGGATGCCAAAATGTATCTTAGTTTTTGAGAAATTAAGAAAAACTAGAAGTATTTTTTTCCAAGAAAAACACTTTTTTTTTTGGTTTTCCCAAATTTGACCTGCTCAGGTCAATTATTAATTAGGGAATTATCCCTTTTTTATTTTTTATTACATACCATCCGATTTTGATCAAATAATAAAAAAAAACGAATTAACTTTTTACTTTACTTACTAGTTTTACTTTTATTTTTTTTTTTAATTTCTCAAAAACTAAGACACATTTTGGCATCCGGTTTTCTGTTTTTGACTAACGTAGGAAAAAAATAATTTTTAGTCTTTAATTGAGTCAAGAAGTATTTCCAATTAATAGATAAATTAAAACAGAAAACTTTAGAAATCTTGGAAATGTGACGGAAATCATCTAAAAAACTGTGTAACACTGGCTGAATTTTCTTATGATGCAATTATAACGCAGTCCTATCACATGCAATGCTTAAAAATAAGCGTTGAGTATCTATACTACACTAACTATCAGCTACAAGTCACCTTGTTTGCTGTGTGTCTGTGAAATGACACGAAGATTTTCCTTTGTTCTCTTGAAATATTTTATCGTTGGGAATTTTGTCGGGACATTTCTTACAAACGTATGGGCTTTTTGTTTTGCAGTTTTATCACTGTCATGTGTTTCAGTCATTCCTATATATTTTGGCATTTGATAGATAGCAAACAAATTTTCATCAGTAAATCGAAGGAATAGTTTTTTCTTACAAAAAATAAATGTTTTAATATTTGTTTTCTTCAAAAAAAAAATTATTTCATGTTATTTGTTATTAATTTACATCTTTTCTTTGTTTGAAATAGTTATAGGAGTAATACTATAATGTTAGGTAAATAAAGATTACCTTGATGTGTTTCAGTGATTGTTAACCCAACCCAAATGTTGTGTTTTATTTTCCTTTATTTATTATTATATTGCTCTGTAATTAAAACAATTGTTATTTTAGAAACAATCAAACCATATTTAAAAGGAAATCAACATACATTTGGTAAGAAAATTAAACTCGTTGTAAGCAGTCGATCAGAAAAATGTGAACGACAAAGATCGATAGCTTATACGAAATTTTTCGTTCACAATTGGGATTTGCATTACCAAATTAAATTTTCGATGTTCGACTATCGACAAAAGTCGTTTATCGATACAAAAACGACACTCCCAATAAGGCCCTGTGTTTTCTCCTTTTTCAATTATGTTTAAGGGCCCAGTTATAGCTATCAGTAAAAACCATCAGTAAATGATGGAACAAATGAATTCTGAATTTTTTACGTATGAGCGTTTATAGCAATCAGTAAAAATATCTCAGTAAAAAGGCTATCCTACCTATAGAACTGATTTTCTGGATGCAAATTGCTTCATTAAAATTTTTACTGATGTGTTGGAACAGTAAAAAATTGGAACGCACATCATTGGAACGATTTGTTTCATTTTGGATGCAATGACAGTCGGCTGATACGTAAAATGAATTTACATCAGTAAAATAGATAAATGGTTTTTTCACAAAAAATATATATCAAAATAAAGATTTTCTTCAAGAAAAAATTATTTAATGTTATTTGTTATCGATTCACATCTTTTTTTTGTTTCAAATAGTGTACAAAATTATAAAAAAATGCAAAAGAAAATTTTTACTGATACGTTTTACTGATAGCTATAACTGGCCCCTAAGATATCGAATGGGAACACAACTTTCACATTGCAATACGAATAGAGAAATGAGTTGGACCAAACTTGACTCATGAAACCCCTATGCACCCTTACAAGAGTAAGATTTGAGCGTGAAATTCTAACTGAATTTAAATTAGAAACACGGATTTTTCTTAAATTTATATAATTCAAAGTCATTAAAGGTAATTCATCGTTGTCATCAATATAGAAGAAAAGACACACCGCCTTTGGCTGATTAATTTGTAAGACTAATTTGAAATCTAGAAACCAATCAAAATGTTAATTAAGTGAAGAAATATTTTGCTCACAGTCACAGCACAGCTTACACTCTGCATAATTGGTAAAATTTATTTCAATTAAGAGTTGTTTTCTTGTAGTAGATACGATATCAAAAATATACAGATAAAATCCACTTAATGAACACACTAAGAAAGGAGCACCTAAAAGTATTTTGGTGATCAATGTCTACCAATTTTGTTTTTTTTTTTTTGACTCCTAATTGTGGGTAATTAAATTTTCTGGTCATACAACCTGAAATAATAATGGAAACAGTACTGTCGTAACGATGATGAACGTTAAACCTAAACCACTCTAACATCCCAGTCGATTTGCCTTTTAAAGCCAACCATAAATAACCAAGGGTTATTGTTTCTTTTTTGCTTCTATACAAGGGCCCGGCTCTCTGTTTTATGACGATTATCCTTTCAATAAGTTTGCTTAGCTCCTTTACGACACACAGTTATGCCACCAACCGAAATTGAGAAACGCGCAATTTGGTCTAAAAATACTGGCAACATAAAGTGTGGGTGAGTGTGTGTGTGTGGTTTTCGTTGGTTCTGTCGCATTTTTAGTGAAAAGGAACTTTAGTGGTTGGGATCTTATTCTCTCATTCACGGATAATTGATTAACGGTAATTTATGGTTTTTCCATAGAAGTCGAATGAAAGTTTAAGCAACGCGTCGAAGAAAATTACGACTCTTTTGAATCCCTTTATCGTTTCTTAAAGAATTTCAAGCTGTGCGGCATGAGTCGATATGCATATAGTGCGAGTCCTTATATAGTATTTGATGTATGAAGATGTGTATTCATTGGGAGAGGTGAGTTGACTTTTGATTAATATTCTTATAACAATTTGAAAGTCAAAGGCTTGGAACAAATGGTTATAATAGGTTATTTCCAAGCTAAAGGATTTGTAATAAATGTTTGTTTGTAAGTATGACAAGCGTTATTCGAGCTTTATTTGATTGTTGTTTTTTTTTATTATAAATGAGAGTGCTTAGTCAAATTAATGGAAACGGAAAGTCAGAAGGTTAAAATATCACGCGGAAGCCAAATGAAGAAGATGACGGAGCATTTGAATATTATTCACATTTCTTTTGTCCCGGGGCATAGTGATGTTTATTTCTAGGAATTGTATATGGCTACTGATGAAGTTACTATTTTCAACTTTTACCTACTTTAGTAGAAAATCTTTTAGGGCTAAGGCTGCCAGATGAAATTTTATGAAAGTCGGGACACCATGACTCGAACTCGGGATGTAGAAAAACATAGACATATGTCTAAAGTGTGGAAACGGGTCATGATATACCTAGTGTGAACTACGCTTGTGGTAAGAGGCGACTTTTATAATGTCAGCATTTAAGTTAGCGATATAAAAATACTTGAAAGATTACCCAAAAGCGTGCATGAGAGTTTTTGGGTAACGGCTTATGGGACTTGAGATCACCGGTACGGAGCGGAACAAACAAATGCAATAACACCAGCATTCAATGGGCGAATGGCCCACAAACATGGAGCAATACAACGTTTTATGAGGTCAACTGGACGAACCGGTTGACCTTAGTGTAGAGTGATGAAGAAGAAAAGCTGTGGTACTATAGTTTGTTCACTTTTAAAAAACTAAAAAAATTGCCCTTGAAAAAGAAATCATACTTACAGAATTGGTATAATTGAGATCTGTAGGTAGCTATAAGACAAACATTTTTACTTACAGAGGACATTTCCATACATATGAAAATGTTTGTAAAAATAAGTAGTGTTTTATATCATTGTGTATAAGTTAGCTCGATTGGACTTATTAACCTTCAGATGACAAAACACAGAAATGGGAGGAATGAATGTTTTGAAAATTGATGTAAGAAAAGAAGGATAATTGATGAAGACGAGAGTTGTAATTTAAGGTTTAAAAGTATTGATGTTTAAACTACCAACAATATTTCGTACCGAAAATGAATGCATTCATAAGAAAAACTGCAATTTCCAATACATTTATATGCATGCTAAGGAAAACCCTATTTGGTGTTTACGATTGACCGCATAACATTGAAACCAGATTAGATACAAATATTTTCCATAAACATGGAAAGCATCTGCACATATGTATGTAATTGTAATTTTAATTTATACCTTTGGAATTCCACACGAAGTTGAATGAACTGAAAAGTCGGGACAAAATCGGGACTTTTTTTTGAATCGGGACAATATCGGGACAGGGTTGAAATATCGGGATTGTCCCGCTAAAATCGGGACGTCTGGCAGCTCTATTAGGGCAAGTATCTTAACATGTTCAGGGACAACACAAGTTTGATCTCTTTGGAAGAAAAAGTTTGCATTATGGGAATGGAATACTTTATTATAGGCCGATGCCGACGGCCAATCTGCAAAAAGGCTTTTCCAGAGGCCCTAGGCCTAGCATGAAACAATCGAGTTCAGTTGACACAATCGGGTACAGGCAGTCCTTTGTTTACCATATAGCCGATTGGTTTAAGTTCATCTGAAACAAATTGAAGAACATCATATACTCAATTGTATCCATTAAACTCGTTTGTTTCTAGTTACGGGCTGGCGCCCCAGTTTGTAATGATCTGTGCAGGATCAGGCGCATTGGCAGATTCCATCGCCAAATGTTACATCCAGCTTTAAATCCAAATGTGGAGAAGAAAGCGAGTTAGAAGAATTTGAAAATTTTGGAAGCAGAGAATAGGAGTACATTAGTGTATGCCTGCTGAATTTTTGCAGGAACCTTTTCTCTAGCCGTGTAGGCGGGCCAAACGTACTGCGGGCATCATGTTTTTCCCTAAATCGAACTGATCTCAACGGAAATTTGGTCCTACACTAAGCCATCCAGCACCCTGCCTGTTTAGGTTTGTAGCGAAGACAGACATATCGGAGCTAACAGCCTGGCATAAAGCCTGGTGGGGGGAATGGGCCACTTCCCTTGAGTGAGGTATCCGAGGATCTCCTTGTCTTCCTATACGGAAGTTGGTAACTAAGGGGATTTACACCAACCAAAACAATTTTCAAACCTTATATCATAAATCAATGTACAAATATCTCACCTTTTCCATGGGCCGAAAAACGGATCAAGAGAGCTACAACATTCCCGCAGGAACCACTTCTTTAGCCGTGTAGGCGGGTTGTGTCTACGGTGGACATCATGTCTTTTCCTTAACCGAATCGATCTCACGAGGAAACTGGTTCTACCCTAAGCCACCCAGCACTCTGCCTGTTTAGGTTTTTGGCGAAGACAGACATATCGGAGCTAACAGCCTGGCATAAAGCCTGGTGGGGGGTATGGGCCAGTTCCCTTGGCTGAGGTACCCGAGGATCTCTTTTTTCTCTATGGTAAATGGTAATAAAGGGATCACCTCCCAACACAATTCCAAACCTCAATACAATATCCCAACCTCCACATAATGATAGGTCTCATTATGTGGAGGTTGGGATATTGTATAGCGCACCAAGCGCTAATTGGGTTTTATTCTAGTTGAATAGCCGCCATTCCTACCTACCTACTATGCCTGCTGAAGGCATAATCTTGGTAAGATCGTATTAAAAAATGTACTGAATCAACCAAACAAATTTCAAGACTGTGTGTTCTGTATTTTTACTTGATCAATATGACAAGTAATGTTTTCGTGTCAAAAAATCGTCAAACATGACATTACAATGATAGATAAGGCCTTAAAGTAGGTTTCGTCATGCCGTCCGTCACTTAGGAGTATTCGGATCGGAAACCTGAGCAAAATCAATATTCTAAAAAGTTAAATTCTGAAGTAAATGCTTTGTATAGCTGATGGTAAATAAATATACATAGGTTTATATGATGGACTTGTTTTTTTACCTGCATTATATTTTAAATTTTTATTTATTCGGTGAGTATTGTTTGGAGAGTGATTGTGAGTGAGTGTTCACAAACATAAAATGTTCAAATGGATAATACAATTGTAGGTATTCAACAGAAGTTAACTTAAGAGTAGTTTCGTTTGTTTGTTTAAATGACAGTGGGAAAATATTCTGCCACATGTTGATGGGTGAATCTACTAAAAGTGAAATAAAATGCTCATAAATTCGCCAAACATTTTTTGGAAGTTTTAAGGCGTACAAATTAATTCTGGTTATATGTTAGAATTTCCTTTGACATTATTGAAAGCGTACTAGTAAAAAAAAAAAATAAAAAATAATAATTTAATGACAATTTTTTTGAAAAAAAGGTGGTCAGGGGACTGAGATTTTGTTATCTTATTAATTATCACAATATGTTCAAATCAAAATATGACTTTTTATTTAAATAAAACAGAATAAACTGATCGATGACAGCAAGATTTATCGTGATTAGGTATAGCATTAACTTCTACATAATTGATTTTAAAAGTACTTCCGAAATCGCCGTTAAAAAATATCTTGGATCATCGCGATCATCGATTTAAGATTGCAAAGCAAAACATTCGGCAAAACCCGTTAAAAAACATCATCTTCTGAAAATTTCTCAGACTTCTGGAAACGAATTATAGTACCTTTTTTTATAAAAGTACGGAGCCCAGGAGACTGAGATTTTTTTACATTTTTTCAACCAAAAAACATAAAAACGTTTAATTTAAAAGAATAAAATATATTATGCGGTTTTACTCTTAGCCTATTATATTTTAATACTAACAAACATTACTATTATGTATAGATATACAAATTATATGTAAAATTCTCACCAGGGGACTGATAAGAAAACGGTGAATCCACGACCTCTCGCACAAATGTATTTCTTTAAAGTGACATAACAAACAGGCTCGAGATATAAGCACAGTTTTGTTTCAACGAGACTCGATACTTGATATTCAATGAGATGGGACTCAGATCTAAAAGTTATCGATATTTTTGACGTTTTCAAACTTTCAGATGAATGATTACAAATGCGGCGGAAAAGAACGGCAATGATTTTTTGATGCTAAAACGTGATTCGGACATACATGGGAACTAAAAATTAAACTATTTTTTGAGCAAGGAAAAAAACTTCGATCTGCAGCACGATTTTAATTTCGTATTAAGATTTCGATCAGATTTGTATTTAAAAAAAATATAAGAGTGAATCGATGCAATGGTTTCAGATTATTGTCGCAGACATCGAAAATTCCTTCGAGTTTGTAAATCACCCAGATATCTTGCATGTTTTTTTTTTTTTTTTAATCCAAGTATTTTTTTTATAATATACCCCGCCATTTTGCGTCGATATATACCTTAGATCTATGTTTACTTTGACTATTCCTTTAACTTATTCCAATAGATTTGATTCCGATAATTTCCGATTAGCAAAATAATGTGCTAATGAAATTTTTACTTTTAGCGGAAAAAAAAACACTCATACGCCATACGTTTTTTTTTTTAAATTATTTTATGTGTTATGTGTTATTGAACTCTAGGAGAGACTATAACTTCGACATACTCAAAAGGTTGCTTTTGAAATCTGATCCATTTTTAAGTTGCCCAGAAAATCGTCTTCAAGACCAAAACAAGTTTTCAAAAGAAACTATAGAAATGATTATAGTAGATTTTCATCTTTCTGAACCTAAATTAAGTTTTTTAATGTTTAAATAATAATTAAAAAAAAAAAAAAAATTAGTTTAAGACGGCGGAGTCTTATTTTTTGGATTCAGTCTGTGTGGTTGTGCGTTTGTCTGTTCAAAAAGCTGCAGAAAAAATAGTTTGACGGATTTTTTTCAAATTTCGGGTGTAGCACTTTTTAGTGATTCTTTAGAAAACGAATTTTAATTTTTGTTTCAAACCTACTTTATAATGGTTCCTCCCATATAACGGTTTCACTTTTTTTAAATTTTATCGAAAACGGCTGTTACTATTTTGATAAGACTTTATATACATACTGCTGCTAAATATTTACCTTATGACCTCTTTTTATGCAAAAAGTACATATATGTTTTTCAAATTGGCATACCTACTCAATCTTTTCTTTTTTTAAAAAAGTTATTTGAAAAATTTATTTTTACTTGCGATTATAAGTATATACTATATAAGGTGCAGTCACACCATGCGATTAAACTACAAATACTGAACCTTAAGGCAACTTATGCATTCGTAAAAAAATAACATGACATTACGATGATAGGGAAGACGAAAAAAAAGGGTCCGGAAATTCTGTCTATCAGTCTGATTGTACCAGCAACTACAGACTAAGAGACTGAACCTATTTGCTTCAAATGTGTTATGTATACCGTTGTGTTTTTTTGACCATTCCTTGAAGGAGAAACTGATTTTTTTTCACGTACAAAAAAACCGGTACCTGCCATAACCATATCCCCATCCCCCCCCCTTACTGCTGCTGTAGAATTTTGAAATTTCTGGGCTCCATTTTGTTGATTTCATACAAAAAAATAAACACTGTAGTGCTATTTTGTTACTATAGGTCTAGTTTGTTATTGTTTATAAGCCACTATAAAGAAGTTTAATTTTCTCAAAAACGGCTCGTACTAATTTTATTAATATATATAAGGGATAATTTTTATTTGAATGTCTTTTAAGTTGCAATTGCAAAAAATGTTGGCAAGCCTATTAACAGTATCGTTATTTTTCTTCAGCTATCTCGTAAACGATTTAGTCAATTTTAATTAAAAACTTTTTTTTAGAAATCTCTAGATGACTTAAACAAGTTTCAGAAACAAAATTTAGCCCGAAATTTTGCCAGAAAATTCATTTTGTGTGTTAAATGGCAGCCTTTGCGTCAAAAATACCCATCTTTGACGAAATACAGCATAGCCGGCTCGCCAGCTAATAATACTGTAATATGCGAAGACGATACCTGAAACCCACACTCAAAAAGATAAACCGTTCGAAGTTTCAATACGATAACGAAAAAAGGGACAGGCCATAAAAACTTTCGAAACAAAGAAATGCAATGACACAATTTTTTAGTTGGAAACAGATATATGGATTAGAGAAATACCTTCAGGCTTGTTAATATTTTCTAAAATCAACCCCATTATTGTTGGATTATTTTTACGAATCTGTTTTTAAAAAAATGTTTGACTATCAAAAATGGAAATTATTTAATTTAGAAATAAAATTCCAACAATAAAGACATTTGTTTTCATCTTTCTACTATAAATCCCAAAACTCATTCAATAAAAGAAAAACAAATCTTCATCTTAACTTCTTCTGAATGGATTTAACATAAATGTCTAGATATATATAAAAGTATTGTTCTATTCTTCACACATTTTAATCTCAACATCAACCCACAAATTACAGAACAAACAAACACTTAAAAGTGTACAAAAATATATATATATACAATATGTGACTAAATACTTCTACCGTTGCTTTTGATGCTCTGACGCTTATGTTCTCAATTCTTTATAACAATTCCGGTTAAAGCCTCGGGAAATTGTCATCTGTCAAAAGCTGATTACACCGTCTAACCCCCATCATCTTCTCAGTTTTACACAACAAAAGGCGCTAGAACAAAAGCCTAATTCCATGGCATACAAAAGAGGCGACAAACATCATTCTTTCTCGACAAGCTCAACGATATTATGGATAAAAATAATACTCTTTACCAGATATGAAGCATATTTGTCTCTCCTAGATCCCCTTGTTACCCATCACTTATTCATTCATCAACATATCCTTTCTTTACCCGATTTTTCTTATAAATAAACCTCTTAACACCATAACCGCACAAACCCGTTCGTATAGTATATCGGATAGGTATATATATACTATTGAAGAATAAAAGACTTCCTTTTCTGACTTTTTATAGATATTTTTTTTTTCTTTACTGCAAGCTCATTAACCCCTAAAGTGATGAAGGACATTTTTTTATTTTAAAAATTAGAGCAGTTTCACAGATTTTTCGACTTTCTTAGCCGACTTGCGCCATCACCACAGCTTGACTTAGATGCAACAGAAACAGAATAAAAAAAAATCCAAGAATCACTAACGTAGGTAGCTATAGCTCATTATATTGATTCATCACTTGAAGCTATTTGACCGAAAACCAACAAGAGCCCATTAGCAACTTCAAGATGGTATATACATAGGTATATACAATCCTTGAGAACACCATCGACATCATTTAACCCAGAAAAAAGAATAGATAATGCATTTTAGGAGTGGCACTGTTGCAACAAAGAGACATGGGGGTAAGTATAGAAAATAAAAAAATATGATGTCAAGTCCTGGAAGCCGATAGTTGAAGTCAGTGTGAGGCAAAGAGGATAACTTCAAGGAGATATTAATTCTAATGCAAATGGATGCAACACAAAGCTGAGCGGTTTCTTATATTCCTACTTCAATTTTTGCTGCGCTCAGCGTCAAACATCGTTCCTGGATTGACCTCATTTTATCAATGATGATGATGTTAAGGAGGTCTTTTTTCTTGTGTGTGTATCTGTTTATGCTGCTATGTGATGCTGACTCAATGGTATCTGAACATAATGAAGATGGAGTTTTGCAGTTCACATATCTCGTGCTCATTAATTACATCTTGATATTATGACTTTTTTTAAATTTTATTTTAAGTACATTACATTAATGATATATGGCGAAGAAGTTGTGGAAACATTTCAGGCTGACAGCTTATTTATTTTGAAAAGTTATTTTTGAAATTAAAAGATGTTCATGATACAGGGTGATTCGCATAAGATGAGACAAAAAGCGTTAAAGAATATAATAATGAAAAGAGTCAATTAACCTCTTATAAAAGTATGGGGGAAAAAGTTTTTTCTTGAAAAAAAATTGTCTTTTTTTACTGTCCAAAATGAAAGAAACAAGAAAAAGAGTGCCCAACTTAAAGCAAAGAGTGCGGAGGGCATGCATAGCATCGCGAGTTGGAAGAAATATCATATACGTCAGACTTCAATAAAATGTCAACTGAAATTTACAAGTTTTAGATGTATACTGCAGGTGTCACCGAAAAATTTCCTAGTCAAAGTTGGTACACCAACAAACATTACAAATCTAGATTATCTACTTGAATTTAAGAAGACTGACTTTTGTATGGGTTAACTTTTTGGAGGGAAATGAAATACTTATGTTTCCTACTTTCTAATTCACTCAGGCCTAGTACTTCCCAAGTGCGAAAACTATATTTACCTTGGACTTGGATCCATGACGCAATACCGAAGCACACGGTTCACAATGGTTGACAATGTACAAGAATTATGAGAAGCATGACAACAGAAGTGACAAAGCTTGAATGAATTATAAGTATAAGAAAATTCGCAGAAGCCTTCACGTCAAAAATTCCATCGTGAAACACCACAAAAAGCTTCAGGTGGTACTGTCATGAATACTATAAGGAGATATGTTGAGAACCCCGTGCCCAATAGACCTAGCATTTCGATTCAATCCCAAAAAAGAGGCAGAGTCCTAAAAACTCCTGGAAAAACTAATGCATACCAGAACAAATGCAACGGCACAAGTAATCAGTAGACCCCATAACCGAAGTTTTCTAAGGTTAACCCGATAAACCCATCAAGCAGATCAAGTTTGTATGCGTTTGTTTATTTTGTATTTTATCTTTACTTAATGCAAACTATTGGCATTTATTTTAGCTATATCGATGGCTTAGTGCACAAATGTGTGAAGTCCACTTTTGCTCAAAAATTAGTTTTTTTAAATAATTTTTTGAAAAAAAGTAAGTATACATGATTTGAAAACTAAATTAAAACTAAGTCTTATAATAATCTATCAACACGTTTTCGAAATATCCAAATGAACAAAAAAAAGATTTAGAAAAATTATTTAAAAATTAGCGAAAATTGTAAGAAACAAAATAAGTATGCGATCTTATTTGAAAAAGCTAGTAGTATTTCAGTACTATTTTTTTGAACATCGCTTCAGGCGTTATCCGGAAAATCAAAATTTTAAAAAACCCTTACATGGCGGGTCTGTTAAAATTACTCTCTGAAAATTTTGTTTCCATTATCCGACAGACCTCTATTGATTCATTGCATATTGCAAATTTGGTTAAAATCGTTAGTGTCGGTCTTTAGAAAAATAAGCTTTTCTTTAACATTTATATGATAGGTATCTGCCGTTATTTTTAGATCTAGAGTGACATACACAAATAAGTCGGGCGTATTACCCTAAAAACACTATTTATCAAATTTAAATCAAATCGGCCAACCCGCTTAAGCTGGTAAGTGACGGTATAGATATATACAGCCGCGTGCTGGCCATACGGGAAACCGGGACTTTTCCCGTGGCGTTTCGTTTTTAGTAGCGTTTTTTTTTCAGGAAAAAGTAAGTAAGTGCGATTGCCAAACTAAAATCAAATAAAGCTGTTGGTGAAGACGGCTTACCAGCTAAATTGTCCAAAGCAGCAGGAGATGTGTTGGTAGGGAGCATGCAGCAACTTATCTGTAAAATTTTGTCGGAACCTTGGCATAGTGTGCCCCATCCACAAAAAAGGAGACGCTCTGACCTGCTATCCTGTGTGATCACTTAAAACCCCTTGTAAATGATCTGATTGGCCCCTACCAGTGTGGTTTTAGGCCAGGCAAGTCAAACGCCGATCAAATGTTCACACTGTGACAGATTTTGTAAAAAATACAGGAATTCCAGATCGATACACACCACCTTATTATCGGTTTCAAAGTCGCGTATGATAGCGTGGATAGAGACGAACTTTACAGAGCCATGTCGTATCTTGACATCGCTGTCAAACTCGTCCGCTTGATCAGGATGACGATGGAGAAATCTTTGCTCTCTAACAAGGCGGCGTGCTACCATGCAACATTGCAACCTATTTAACATCGTTCTTGAAGCAATTGTACGAAAATCGCAAGTCAACACCACTGGTACAGTTTATTAAGAGTCCGTTCAACTACTCGCTTATGCAGATGACATAGACATAATCGGCCGAAATAAGAGAGCTTTGACTGGTTCATTTGCCAGAGTATTGAATCAGAGGCGGCAAAGATGAGATTAGCTGATGTTAATGAAGACAAAACGAAATATATGCAATCAAGGAGAAAGGAATCTCATCGTCGACTCGGGCAAAACATTAGATATAATTTTAAAGTAGTCAAGGACTTTGTTCACCTGCGATCCACTTAACCAACGCAAAACGACATAAGTGCAGAAATCAAACAAAGAATTACTCTTGCAAATCGCTGTTTCTTCGGGCTGAGACGTTATATGTGTAACCCCTTGATTATCCCAGTCCTGCTGTATGGGGCGGAAGCATGGGCTTTACTCCGATGAGAAGTTTCTTGGGTGCTTTGAGAGAAAGATTCTTCGAGTGATTTTTGGTCCTTTGTGTATCGAAGGAGTATGGAGAAGAAAATTCAATCACGAGCTATAGTGGCTATACAGCGATATTAACCTGGTCAATAAGTTGAAAATATATATGTCACATTACGCGTCCGCAGATGAGCTCTAGCTAGAGCAAACTGCTGTGATTTGAATCACAAAAATATGTAAATTTTAGTATAATTTTCCTCTTTACGTAAATGATTAAATATTGACGTTCATACAGAAACTTTTATTGACAATTAAAAACTTTCCTCAATAACAGCAAAAAAAAATACCTAAATTCAAATGTATGAGGACTTATTATGGTTTAATTGTAAAACAAAATCACTTGGTCGTAAACCAAGCAAGGACTTACTCTTTATCATACTTTGCATATACTCTCGCCGGACATCAAGTGTGATATAAATTACAATTAATTCTAAAATCTAAGCTCTTAAATCACCAACACTATAACGAAATTAATACAGACTATGTGAATTAGGGTAAATGGACTCTAAAACAGTCGTTGGCTTACACCACCCTCACACATACAGTATGCAAGCACGTGCCCCATTTCACGCCATCAAAATTTGTAATTATTGTGGTGGCACTTTTGTGCTCAAATTTGCGCCAAATTCAAAACGTGGCACACAAAAACAATTCGATAAGAAGAGAGAATTTCCCACAACCCATATCCAGAGCCATATAAACCTCGTTATTTGTATTTCGTTTAAATACGATTTTTGCCCGCATGCTTGTTGAAAGAAGATTAATTGTTTTGAAGTCAGCATAAATGGCTTCCCACCTCCGGACAAGCAAATGGGTGGTGGTTTTGACAGAACGAATATAAACTGATTTGTTAAAAACCTCATTAGAACCATTGAGAGAGTACTATTAGGTATTAAGTTTGCAGTTGGTTTTTACTTTTTGTTTTTTTATCTCAAACCCGATCTAAACGACAAATCAAACCACAATAATTGAACCAGGAAATCGTTCTTCTCATTAATATCAATTAGTTGTAGAGGGATAATGAGTTCTGTTTATGGTTTTGCTGTTTTTGTTTCCTGTTTCTGAATGACCGTTCGTGCGGTCATATCGTTGTCGTTGGAGCGTGCGTCCTCATTTTGGTCCTCGAGTGGATATTTAATTCTTGTGGGTACACTAAATCCCAGACAAGCCTCCTGCTTACCTGAGGTTTTTTTTTTTTAAAGCCCTATCCTATATATCGTTCAGGCTATTTACGCAAATCTAATTAATACGCGCCTTCACAGATTAGCAGATGGTATCATGAACAGGGATGTGGGAATTATAAATTCAATTTTTTTTTTTCTTTTCGTTTAAAATTTTAATGTGTATTTTTGAAGTGGTGATTATTTTGTGTTTTGCTTAGTTGCGCGACTGTTATTTATTCGGCATTTAGGGAGATTCTGGGATAAAATATATTGCACGAGAAATTGTGACTACTGGGCAAAATGTAATTAGCTATGCTTTCAGATGAAATTTTAATTGAAATTATTTATGAGTGTATAAATATCTACGTGGTGGAAAAGGGCCCGGTGAAAATAATGTTAATCATTCGAGAATGAAAGTATGCCTATATAACGAAAGAAACACTCTCAAATTGCTATTTTTAATGCGATTTTAGTTTGTGAGCAGATGTTTAGACAGAGATAAAATACAAAAATAACCACCTTCGTAAAGACAAATAGGAATATGATTACCAAGTTACATCAGAAAATTAATTTCCGTGTTTAGCTTTTTGAGTCGGTCATCAAAAAGTTGCTGATTTCGAAATTGATCATTGGTAGGTGGAACAAATAAGATTTAATATTTCCCTGTAATACAATTTCAGAAAGTGTAAAATATACATTTGGATTATCGGCCTCATTTATTATCTATATACTGTTGAATAGTTACACAGTGAATAAGCTATTATGCGTCCCATAATTGACAATGGGAAATTCATTTATAATAAATCAGCAAAGACACGACGTTGTTGATGATCAGCCGGCTTGAGTTCTTGTGTTAACTGAACTTTACAAGCTTTAAGACCCAAGTCTTTGTGCAAAATACGGTGTAATGACGTTTGTTGGATGCCTAATTCCAAAGAACGACGAGGAATGGAAAAACCTGGGTTTTCTTCAACACTTTGGGCTACAACAGCAATATTCTCAGTTGTTCTTGAGCGACGTGCACGGGTTTTATTCTTCACATCACTAACTTGTCCCAACAGCTTGAATTTGTCCACCAATTTCTGTATTGCGGTCCGACAAGGTGCTTCACGACGACCCAAATATGTTTTAGTTTTACGAACCGTCTCTGCCAAATTTTCACCAGTGAATTTTAATAATTTCAATGCGTTGTTGAAGCATGTATCGTTCCATTTTTATCAATGGCGTAGTTTCTACTTGTCAAATGTCAAAAAATGACAGCTTCAAAAGTGACAGCTACCGATATAGCGGGCTATTCAAAATAACACCTCTTATTGACCATTTTAGTTACAAAATGCACACTGAAAGTGCCGACTGGAACCCTTTCCACGGTTTTGTAGAAATTAATAAGGCTCCAATTCTATAATACCTTTCCAAATTCATTATACATAAAGGCAGAACCATAGTAGAAGAATTAGTACTTAGCGCACATAATGTCGTATTGCTCAGTTTCGGCAAGTTTTCGTTCACTTTTGCCTCCGTACGTAAATCTGACAGCCAACCAAATACATGTGAAATGGGCTTGCGTGTGCGTTCGACCATTTTATGTCGACTGAAGGTAATGGCGGCACTTAAGGAAACTTGACGTAGAATTATGACATTAGCTTTCGTTAACTTACGACTATTATGGTTGGCCCTTAATACTGTAAGCCCTATGGCGGCGGATTTTGGGGGGCGGCAAATTTTCATAGCGTACATAATGCTACTTTTGTTGTGGAAAATGCATCGGAAGCAATTAATTAAAAAAAAAAAAACAATCAATCTTGATTTCAATAGAAGGAAAAATGTACGACGGTGAAACAAAAACAGGAGAAATGACATTGCTCGGAAGAGATCACTTTGGAGTCAACACATACAATGTTTTTTTTTTGACAATTTGCTGTCTGATTTACAGAAAAAATTCCGCAAATATGAACAAATCTTGGAAAAATTCGGTGTTCTTATTGATTTGATAAATTTGGATAATGATTATACATATTCGGAAAAAAGCAAAAAATTTACAAGAAGTATTCAGACAAGAATTATAGTGTTCAATTAATGATGAACTTATCCATTTTAAAGCTCATCTTGATTGCGAACAACAGAATTCAAAGCCAATCGAAACTTTTGAGTTTATTTTTTTAAATAGAGTCTCAAATATTGACATTGCATAAAAAATGTTTCTCTGCATGGCTGCCACGAATTTCAATGGTATGAGATCGTTTTCTTGATTGAAGCGGATCAAAAATTATATGAGGTCAATTATTTGTTAATATCGCTTTAATACTTTCACTTTGGCATTATTTTCGATATAGGTGGAAATTTTACATTTAATAGATAGCGATTATTCATAGTTTTGAGGTTGAAAAGTACGTAAGAACATGATAATATGATTTTTGTAACCATTTGTGACATAAGATAAGTAAATATCAATAAATCTTAGAATCGATGGAAGCAAAAAAAAAAAAAAACCGAACGAATAAGTGATGTTTTTAGTTATTTTATTAATTATTCAAACGAACCTGGAATTTAATATCCTCTTACACATTACCTAAACGTAAACAAAACGTGGTGGATGGGGCGGCAATTTACGATCTGCCTAGGGCGGCAAAATTTCTTAGTCCGGCCCTGAATACTGTATTTGCAAGATCATATATGTATGAATTGGGGTGACAAATTATTGCATAAAAGTCCATATATACAGTCAAAAACTGAAAACAGAAAAGGGAAAGGGAACACATTCAGGGAAGCCTGTTTATTAACTGTACACAACTACTGTGGCGTACAATTGACTGTTTTGAACAATATACACCGTATTCCCTTTCGGACAATTAACTGTGGTGAAAGTTGATTCATCACATCAGGCTCGCAGGTTTAAACAAATTTGGTGCAGCGAATTAACTTCATGGGAACTGAATGGTGAAGTTAATTCCCACTTTGCGTGGGAACTTTCTGGTGGGAAATTATTTCACTCTTACCCAAAATCGGCACCCAGCTCAAATCCTATAGTGGGCCAAGTAGGGGAGTTGCTGGGGGCAACATTCCCACTTTACCAATCTCTACTATTCGGGGCACCGGGAACTTAGTTCGCTCATATTTTTAGATCCTGTAAAATAAAAATTGTAGATGAGAACTAACTTCCAGAAGGGACTTAAACCCGACTTGTAGGTTTGAGGTCACCTTAAAGAACTCTGGACTCTTTAGAATCTTGAAAAATATATATTTCTCTGTCAGAATATGTATTTTTTAAGAACTTCGCACTTTGGTATTCACTTTACGAATTTTTAGAAATTTTGTCTGTAAATTTAAAAAAAGTGTTTCTGGTATTTTAAATTTTTTTTTTTCAAATAGTACAAGACTTTTAAGCATCCGGTTTCCTGTTTTCGACTTAAAATTAATAAGAGCAATAAATTTTGGAATTAAAAGTAGTACTTAATTAGGTATTGTTTTATTAAACAAAAATCTAAAATTTTTTTAGTTTTATTTTTAAAATAAAAGAACAGGTTTTTGGCTTTACAAAAATGTATCACACGACCTTGTAAATATTAGCGTTGATTTTAGGTAATTTTTCTTTTACATGTATATTTTTTTTAAATTCCACTCCTGGGAAAATGAGGGGTTGTAGACAACCCTTTCAAAAAAAAAAATTTGTTGGCTTTGACTCAACTTGTGTATGTGGTAAAACTGGTCCAAACAGATGTTGTTAGACTCGTCGGAGCCGGTGTTAATCGCAGTGGAGGCTTAAACCAGAGTTGTAGAGTCAAGCACACCTTTTAGAACTCGGGATTGTTCAGGATCTTGAAGAGCATATATATGTAGTTCTCTACCTTATTATTTTCTCTACTTTGCCTTTACTATATCGTCGCCCTAGTATTGAAGTGCCGTAAACGCCATTTTCACATTTTTTGGAAATCGCCTTTAAAGGTTTGGCAGTCTAGTGTGGAAAAACTGACCGAAGGATTTTTTAATTTTTTTACACAGTATCTGTTTGTAAATCCTCTTTTAATAGTTGTTATCAGAAACCTTCCGCATGTTTTAGTTTTAAAAATATTTACATTTTTGTTCAAAATGAGTTTGCCGTATACGCCACTAAAATCAACAGTTTCTTTTTGGTCCATACACGTACGCCAAAAAATCGAAAACATACGTCATTTCAATACTAAAAACGTAATATAAACTCCTTGGGAAATTTGACGTATGTGCCAACCATTTTTCGTTAACGTCAAATATCTCACCAACTAGAAGCGATAGTAACAAACAGATAACAGATTTGAAAAGAATGCACCCGAAAACATAAGACTGCATACCCAGTTCAAAAAACGCAATTTGGCGTTTACGGCACTTCAATACTACGGCGACGATATATATTTTATACTTTTAACAAAATCCAGTTGCTTTTTACACCGTATAAGCCACAAAAAAACGAAGTCCTCAAAATGATTTTAGAATATAAAAATTATACTATGCCCCTGATATAAAGATGTTGGATATCAAAAAAAGAGCTACCAAAATCAGTAAGCCACTTAGTATATTTATTATAACGCTTATTGAAAGTGCAACTACGCCCCAAGACTTTCAAATTACTATAACCTTACATTGCACAGCAGGACTAACTTAAACCAATGCACCCAAGCAAAAGTTTCTTTGCTAACGGTGTTGCGGAAAACTATTTAATGAAAAGTTTCGAAGATTCTGTTTGATTCATTAAAGAGTTGTTCCTTGTCAGGAATATACATATAGGAACATAGGAAATAATAACTGGGAAAGATTATCCTCAACCCCTTTTTGTTTGGCGTTCGTTGCATAGCTATAGTTATATTGGACGCATTATTTTCCAGGTGTATTTGATGGCTGAGGGTTTATTATTTGGATAGAAGTTTCACGCTATATAAGTTTTGTAAATTAGAAGCCATGCGTTACCACCACCACATCGGATGGTGGACCTAAGTTGGGTTATTATTTAGTCAGGGATTTGATGAAGTACATTTAAATTCCCATACCCAATAAGGACCATTAAATCCATGCATTTTCTTTATTTGTTTGTATATAATTATTTTATCTGTTGACTTTTTTAATTTTTGTTTTCAATTTTAATTTGACTGAGCTGCCTTAAAATCTTAAATTAAAATATAAAAAAAAAAATTTTTGGGTATAGGTACATATCAAATCTAAAGTTGCAGAAAAATAAAAAGAGAAGACATGTTCTGTCACCTGCGTTTCTTTTGACAATCTTGCAATTGCAACTTGTTTTTGAAAGCCTTAGCAACTATAGCTAGAAGCTTAAGCCAATAGAGCTAATTCATGTTACCTATACCTACTTAAGTAAGAAAAGTATTGCAAAGTTTTTTTGTTCAATCAAGTCTTTATTCGAATTAAGTGTTATATTTATTCAAAAAAAACTCTAAACTAACGAAAGAATGCATTCAATTTGGAGCCAGAGCTAAACAAGTTTCAAAAGACGTAAATGATTTGATTATGAAGTACTATCAAGAGCAAGAAAGCGTATAGATAAGTAAATATCGCTAGTACCTATTATCTCCATTCAGAAAATCATAATGTTGGCCAATGTAGAAGAGGTATTGACGGTGACTTAGATGAAAATGGTTCGCATGACAGCATCAGAAGTGAAAAAGCTTGATCGAATTAGAAGAAAGAAGATCCGTAGAAGCCATCGTGAAAAAAAAATCATCGTGAAGTAGCACGACAAATTCAACTATGGTTATATCATGAACTAAGAGCGACACTGATGAGAACCCCGTTCATAATTCACTTTTATACAAAGTTCTGGTATACGTTCGTGAGAGAGACAGGCCTAAGAACTCCTGGAAAAAAACATATGCAATGACACTATATTTCATTAATTTAACTTAAGTTCGCATAAAGAATGTTTGGTCGTTATATTCGATGATAAAACATAACCCATTATTACTCGAACAAGCTTCGAAAAACTTGTTCATTAATGAGCGCTTTATTAATTTTTAATAAAGCGAAAACCAGAATATTATGAAAAATCATTAAAATCAGTTCTTAAAATATGTATTCATTAAACTGACTTTTGTTTTTTTTTTATTTTTTTCTACTTTCTAATTTTCTTATGAAAATAATTTCTTTTGCATTTTTTATTTCCCTGGAAAAAGGAAACCAACATAATTATTTCTCAAAAGTTAATAAATCATCATCAACACATTTTTCTCAATTTCTCAATTTTTACTAAAACATTTTTGTTTGTCCCTTCGGTGGGTGATAAATAAAATCCTTTCACTTCATTTTCTCATCAAAGCAAGCGTCCATAATCCGAATCAATGAGGAAACGAAAAATCCTTTGAATTATACCAACGATGATAAAAAGGATAAGACGGAATATTGCTTGCAGCACCACTATATAGTTGTTGTTATTGCTTCTCTAGTCTAAATGAGTCAACACAAAATCCCAACGGTCAAAATGTCAGCTTAGCAGTCAATAATGCTATGTGGAAAAATTTAACTCCTTGACTATTTTCACCCCTTTTTACTTTTTTTTTATTGTAACTCTCATAATCTTATCATGGACTTTAGAAGGATGCTATATTATACAAACAAAAATAATCCAGGAAAAATTTCAATCGATATTACTTTGAGGTATGCCGTCAATGTTGTTATAGTAATCCCCAGTCCCAGACAAAAGAGATAGTTAGACTATAGTGAAATCACGGGGAATTGAAGGAATTTATTGATGAATTTCGAAAAAAAAAGAGACATTTAAGGCAACGCTATCAGGTTCTTCAAAAGAAATTCAGTAGATTGGTGTTGTACTTGTACAAAACGCAGACATGCAAACTAATATTCGGCTGTGTTTTTCATTAAAAGGATAGGTATGCACGATTTTACCGATTTTTGTTAACGACTTTCTCGTCAACAGCTTTACAGACTTAGGGCGTATGTGAATTGCGTTAAATTTTGGTTAAACAGGTTACATTTTGACACTAGCATGGAGGGGGCTAAAAGTGGTTAAAACGTTTCTCAAACTAAATAAAGAAGATTGTATTTGTATAGTTGTTGTCTCTATCTTATTGAATACCTTGTAATAATGCATTGATAATATTAATAACATATAAAAGATTTAATTTAAAATACTGCCTACTTACCTAAATAGTATAGTTATCGAACGATTTTTGGCATTATTTTCACGCGCCTGAATTTTTGGCAGTTATTTGCTTGATTGTCACTTTGTTAATAAATGACAATTTCGAAAATGACAGGAAACCAAAGACATAGCCTTTCAAAGTTCAGAAAAAAATACCCAACAATAGTAAATAATTTTGACATGAAAATTTTGTTTAAAATATTTATAATAATGTACAACTGCCATAACATTATCATGCCGAAGAAGGGTTGCCAGAGAAACTCTTAAAACAATATAATGACAGTTAAAAAGTGAAATTTATTGAATTTTTTGAGTTGCTCTGGCAACCCTTTCCCTCTTTCCTTTTTAATGCAATTCACACAGCTAAAATTTGATCCCATCTCGAAAAATACGTGACCATTTAACCGTGGTGGAGACATTTTAACGCAATTCACACAAGGCCTAAAAGAAAATTTAACATTCGAATGAAATAAAAAAAATTAATGCCATCGACTTCTGTTGGTCATATAATTACTAACTTTATTTACTTTTATGAGGAAAAATATTTTCTACAACTTTGTCTCAAAAATATTTTTGCAAATCTTTCCCATAAAAAGTTATCGCCGAAAAACTGTCCAAATTTTGTAAAAAAAAAAAAAATGAATATATTTGTTGTTGTATAGAAACTTTAAAAATAAAAATATGTTGGAAATTTAAAGTTCTGCCAAAAATATGTTAACATTTATTTGATTTTTAGATCAAACAGGTGGCGAGAGAATTGTTAAAAATGATTTCCATCTCAAAAATGTTGAAAGTTTTTGGCTAATAACTTTTTATGGAAAAGATTTGTCAAAAATATTGTGACACAAAGTTATAGAAAATATTTTTCATCAGAAAACTAAAAAAGTATAGATAAGAAAAACGCATTTACGCTTTTTCCCAAAAGGCGGATAACGCAGAATTTTTTTTTTGTGAACTTTGTCGATTCTCTTAATTCTACTCTTTAAAACAAAAATAATATAATCTCGACTACAATATTTTTTGCAGATATTTAATATTTTGAATCTATATAAAACTTGTTAAGATATATTTTAGTACATTTTTTGAAGCTTATATATTTTAATTAATAGTCTACAGCCCCTGTCAAGTGGGCAGTTATGATTATGCCTCCCAAGTTTTGATTAGAGGCTTTGTTGAACACCCATAGGTTAATACAAAAACTTTGGTCCCATGTTTCAAATCATGGTCGTTTTGCTGCCATTAAATTGATCAGTTTTTGATTTAAAAATTCCGTGTGGTCCGGTTTTAATTCTTGGAGATTCATTTCATTCTTTAATTTTTTTTTATAACTCTATGGCTGTTTAACAAAAAGCCCTAAGACAAAACTTTTGGCACATTATAACGGTAGACGTTACATGGGCTTGCGCCTGGACTTAAGATAACTAAATATTATTTATGGAAAATAATCAATTAAAAACAAAGACTGATCACTATAGGGTGCTTCTTATATGGCCAAAACAAATTTGATTTGATTATTGAAGGGGACTTTCTCATATACATACATATGATATTTTTTTTATTGGCCTATGTGTACAGCAAATGCTGTCGTTGTTTTTTGGGGTTTTCTATTTCGTTCCGTTTATGTTTTTTATATTTTTTTTATCTTTTAGTTTTTATTCGTACAACGTAAAAGCGAAAATAAAAAACTTACCTTTTTAATCCAGATGAATATAGTTATCTATTATTCAACAAATGTATCCTTTGTTATAGTGGCGGCGCTTATTGTATTCTTCCATTAAAGCAACGACACATTTAGTAGTGTCATTGATGTAAACTCTCATGGAACGAACAATACTCCTGCAGGATCTATTTAAATGAATCACCTAAATTTCATTTTTCTTGTTGAACTATCATATTCCGAAAGAATCTTTAAGTAGATATTGCTCGATATAAAATCTTCAAAAATAACTTTTTCTAACATTTTCATCAAGAAAAGGGCAAAATTTATACAAATTCCTCCGAAATATCACAGAAGACTCAATTCATTCTAAGTATATATTAAATAACAAAGGATTAAAAATTTCTTAATTGTTTAAATCTTTAAGAAGCTGAAGATCGTTTCGGAGGTGTAATATAAATATATACAACTCCTATCTCTTTATTTCGTGAGCTGGGACTGTTCCCTGAATAAATACACCTTTAAGGAATAAATTGATTTTGCCATCCATTAATCACGGTAAAGTACAGCAAGGTCTCGAAAAAAAATTCATATCTTAGGAACATCTACAAGAAAAGCTATAGTCAGATTTAAAAGTTCATAGTAATAATCCCGAACGTGATTATGTAGGGAAAACATTTCTACACCTATATAGTTTTCATCACAATATGTAGATACAAGTAATAGGAACACTAACACCTAACACTGTTCAACAGTCGTTCCAACTTGAAAATTTTTGTAAAAGCATATTTCATTAAACAAATTTAATTAAGACATCTGTTGTGAAAGTTAGCAACATTAATTGTTATAAATTGCTCAGTATATTTCGTTTTATCATAACTCAGAACCATTAGCAATAATGCCCAACTAATAATGTGTTATAAAACAAAGTTTACCTAAATTGAAATAGTGACACCTAGTGTAAAATCAAAATATTAATTTTGCTATAACACCAAGGCAGAGAAATTATAAGATGGCAGAAAAAGCTACTAGGGGAATTCAACCCAGTGTGAACAATACAATCTGTATACACATGCGCAAAAACTTTATAGTCTAACTAGTGGGGAAAAGTTCAATTGAACACATTATAAGATGGCGGGATATATCTAGCTTTCAAGTCTTCAAGCAGATGGCGCGGACCATAAATTATTAAAGCAGTGTGCAAAATGATTGATTCACTTTTCTAGTAAATCAATTGACTTAAAAATCGTGAAATAACTAGAGTATCGGTAGTTTCAATATGTAAAAGTGAAAGAATTGAGATGCGATATTGATATAGATAGGTAAAATATCTTTCAACAAAATGTTAAAAGAAATAAAAATCGTGTGTTATTTAGTGTAAAATTTACGTAGCAACAATGTTTTAACCAGAAATAATAGTTTTGTCGGAATTCGATCAGTATGATCCTCACGAAACCCAGAAAGAAAAGCCTTCAAAAAGACTGATGACGAAATTACTCAGTTATGATTGAAGGATTTTCATGTACATCTTCTTTACGAATGCGATTATAAACGCCCAGACTTTTGACCAACTGACTGACGTACTGTTTATACTCTGATACTATACTTACCAAATTTACGACAATACAATACTTACATTAATACGCCTACATGCTTATTCAAACAATGACGGAATTACAGATACTTACTTTCACGAAAACGAACCAATTTATGAATTATTTAAATAATTTGTAAACTAAAACATATACTTACCATTTTTACGTCAACGAATACTTTTACCTAAAACAACTACAAAAGGACAAGAAACAATACATACTTTAATACTTACCGTACTTCCAAAACACACAATACTTACGAACACTTTACTGAAATAATCAAATTCACAAAGGAATGTTCATGATCATTTATCAGTCAAGTCATCAATCAAACACAAAAAGTGTTACAAAAGAATTTCAGTCTGTGCGCAGCTTAAAGAAAAACGAGGCATTACGCACACAATCACGAGAAATTCTCGTAAACTACCCAAGCGCGCATAAGCAAGCTAAAGAAAAAACGAGAGGAGGATATAACTTGAATGTTATCTCACTCCGAAAAGCTTTCCACCTCGCGCAAATTCAAAGGCAAAGTAACGAGACAGAACAACCACCATGAGTTGGTTGGGGAAATAAAAATTCGAGAACATTCTTTCCAATTCGTCTGTCTGCACAAAGAAGTTGTGTCGTGTTAGAATTACCGAACGAGAAAAAATTTATTAACAGCACATTGTAGCAGCAAACTAATTATTTAAAAACCTGAAAAGAATGCGGAGAACATCATCCAAGAAAAATTAAATAAAAGGAAAGAAAAACCAACATAAAGGTATGAAATAAATTTCTGTATAAAAAAGTGTAAAAAAATTGATTGACCGCGACGGCAATTTTCTTCCACAAAGGAAAACGCGTGGGTAATGGCGGAAAGAAAACCAACAAAATCCACATTAGCTGAATTTAATTATAATCTTGGCAAAGATATCACCCAAGCAAAAGATTTGTCGAAAATTAAATCGATCGTACATAAAGATTTACGTCCAGAAATCACCTACTCGGAAATCGAGACTCCGCTAAACCAAATCTCAGTCTCGAACAAAAAAGAGGATTCCAAGGACAGGAACGATTAGTGGACGGCAAATAACCGAATTGTGTAATGCGGAGAAGATTCATCCAAGAAAAATAAACCCACTTTTCAAGAAAATTGGAAGAAATCCACAAAACTAGAAAGAAAAACACTTAAAACATACATATACATCCAACAAAACGTAAGTAACAATAAATGACACAAAATAGTCATATTACTAATTGAAAACACTTAAAATTAGATAACGAATGCTTCACGCTGAAAGAAAAAAGGAGCATACATACACATCCAGAGTACCTACTTAGCATCGATGTTAGTAGACTCGTCACCTGAAAGAAAAATCAACATCATCCCACAAAAGAAAATCATATCCAGGTAAAGAAATGAACTTCATTTATGATAATGTAGTGTGCTAGGTATAGTGATTGCCATTAGGTGACCATTATAGTAGAAACATAAAAGAAATAGTACCTAAAACGACCTTTTTCTTTGTTCGTTTGTAGGCAGGCAGGACACGCTAATCTACCTAGGACAACAAGGACAAGCAAATACATTGGGAGCACCCCAATCGAAACAGAAAGTGCTCTACCAAACCAATCTGCGAATCCGTAGCTCAGTCCGAAGAGAAATCCTACGTCTGCCTGGATTTTTTTTTTAATTCAAATTTAAATCTTGATCAACCATTTAATAATTTATGATTTTCATCTTCTTTGAAGATTTACTTTAATTTTTGTGTGACAATACTTTTGTGTATACATGTAATTTACATACAATTTTATATTTCCGATATCACTATGATATTGGAACGTTAATTTAATAAGTCGTTTGAAAAATCAGCGCAGTTCACTTTTAAATCTCGAATCTGTCGAGACAGTCATTCATCATTAGGAAATTTAATTTCCATTTACATCGAATTAACTTCCTAGAGAAACACATCCGGGATTCATACAATCCATACGTTCATAAATAATTTTGAATTATTGATTTTTGTCCTGGTCCGATACGTTTGATCATTGATTTTTAAATCAATCACTGATCTTAGGTTCGTCAATATTTCATTGATTAGAAATATTTCTTCGTTGTACACTATCAGTACAAGATCTGATGTACATTCTTGTCTGTCGGTATGGTAGTTCGAATGATCATCGAGGGAAAACCAACCAACATACTTGAAAGTATGAATAATTTATGACATCGAGGGAAGCGGCAAACATAAAGTCAACTATAAATATTGATCAACGGAACATCTTTAATCAACGTATAACGTTCTTCAAGTACACCGTTGGATCATAGTCAACTGTAGAGTCAACTATAAACGGAATCAACTGTAATTTATCTAAAAGTTAAATACGTAGGTCCAAACCTACGGTAAGGTACTGTAAACTTTTGATTTATTTAAGTGTGATCTGAAAACCTAGTAGGAATTAATAATTCGGAATGCCTACTTGACATCCTGTGAAAGTTAAAACTTTTTTTTTGAAGTTAATGTCACTTCTGATAAGTTATAATATTTGGTCTATGACTTTTATACCTACAGAGATCCTAAATGTAAAAGGATTCTCTTTCTGTTAAATTAATTTTTGAATTACCTGAGCATTTACATGCTAAAGTTGAAATCTTTAAAGAGAGTCATGAACTCTTTGTACCTATGTTATAAAATAATAAATATGTCTGAAATTTTGAATTTATCTTTACGAATTAAAAATCGGAAATTTAGTATTTAATATTGAGTAAAATCATATTGTGATCTACGAAGTAAAAGAAAAGAAAATTTTTACTTGTTGATAATTACGCGCGATATGTTCTCCACTTTAAATCACTAAAATTCTTTTTAATTTTTCTTAATTTTTTTTTGTTTTGATTTATCATTACTTACTGTTGAGAAGTTCCAAAACTGACGTTCAGAAAAATAACTCACGGGAACTCGGTAATTTAATTACGAAGCTCTACCGGTAGTTTTTTTTTGATACGGTTAAATACTTACCTACTTGTAATTCTACGTTGAATTATAAGTACTTTTACTTTTATTACCTACGAAAATTTATTGATTCGGGAAATTGCTATATTGAAGCTAGTGTTGATCGAATCATAGTTTATAAATGGTAACGATGAATTTCTACTTCCAATAGTCGGTTTGAAATCATTTAAGAGTAATGATATCGTCTTTTGTGTTACGTTTGAAATCGTGAAGATACTTTGAAATAAGTTTGATTCAGAATAACCAAGTCGAAAAGAATAAGGTTTGTTCTGACTCTCACCCCTTACTTATTTACGAAAGATTGTTACGTTTACAACCTTTCGTGAAGATTTATCCTCGAACCAAGAATTTTTTTTTTTGAAACTTTTATTTAAATAGAATATCCTGTATCAACGAAGTCGTTATTATAACTTTGTTGATTTCTCCATCATCGAGTGAATGCATTCCCTTGTAGGTAGAGATTTTCCTTTTTATAATTATGATAAACCATATTGATATTTAATAACCTATATTTCATTTATTTATTTATTTAATTTAAATTACATAATCTTTATAATCACTTTACATAATCAGAGTCTTTATCCGTGTTTATCAGATTTGAGAAACGGATTAAAGCGCCTGAATTTTTGGTTTTGGGAAGGGTCACGTTTGTCTGGAAAATTGTTTTCCTTTGACATCGATTTTATTACGTTTTTTATCGTGTTTAATTATATTTGAATTTTCGGAAGTAAAATAAATATTTGAAGGAACCACTACTTTCGAAAGTTACTTATACTTATATGTCGTCACTTGTAATTTTTTTTTGTTTGTATTTTTTTTTATTTTTTTTGAGAATCTTGAATCACTAGTCTGTACAGATTCTCTATCCTTCTAACTCAAGCGTCGCGTTACGCGTTACCGTCCGTTAATAAATCAATATGATCTCGGATCATTTTGATACTTTTGAAGGTTTTGTCAATTAAATCGTTACGAATTACAGTCGAGGTAACGAGTTAAATTTTCTTAACAGATAGTTGGATCTGAAGTACATTGAGTAATTTAACACTCAATGGTACGTTTTGAAAGAACGATTTGAACTCAAAATTTTTGAATTGTTGAATAATTGATTTTTGAAATCTCACTACTACCGAGTAGTTGATTTTTTTTAAACTTTATTTGGAAAATTAAGTTGTTTGTTATTAACTTGATTTTCTTTTACTTCTAAGAAATTAGTAATTAATATAGTCAGTAATAAGTCTAGTTAATTTATAAAGGAGATAGTTATAATAACTTGAAATCTAAAGAAAATTAACTTTATTAAAAATATTAGTTAAGCTAAGAACGAAATTGTTAGTTTTAAGTTAAGAAATAAAATGTGAATAAGGTTTCTTGAAAGAAAATTTAGTCTTTGCTGTTGAATTCGCATGGAGGTACTTTTTCTTAGGGAAGCCGATTTTCTTTCTTACATTTTTAGAATTTAGATAATGGATCAGTAAGCACCTTTTTGGATAGGGGGTTGTGACTGACACCCTGAGATGACGCGCTAAACAACACCGTTAACAACAACAACAACATTAATGTGATAGGAGTGTAATTATTCCTACTACATTATGGGAGTTTACGTATACTTTTTCTTTTAATGCCAACGTAAACATAGGGAGTTAGTTTTGATTTATTTTTGAACTTTCTTTAGGTTGGGTAGATAGGCATTGTGGAGTGACTCAACATCTTCACTCCCACACACAAGGGTTCTTTATTCTTTTGAGCGATTGAGAACATGGTGGGCGGGTTTTGACAAGCTCATGGAGGCACGACCATCTATGTCCTCCCGATATAGATCAAAAACAAATTCTTCATTCTCTTCTTAAGAGATTTTTCGTAAATTATTAATTCACAAATTCGGGCCCTAGCTCTCAACAAAATTTCATAATGGCCAAACGTCAGCAAGGTCATGGTCTGTAAATAGTGTGTGACACCAGTCAGCGTTCCCATAGCAAGATCCCCCCCTCTTGCGGCGAGCTAAGCGATCGAGCAAATATCAGGCCAACTGCGGTGGTCGAACACTGGCTAACCTAGTCTTACGCTGCTCGGACGTGCCTTATTCTTGAGTATGGTATTAAGAGTAGTAGATGAGATTGGTATATTGGATTCTAAATTATTCTTGTAGGTCGATAACGTCTTTTCTACAGAGAATGCTGAAGGTTTCTTTTCTGAAACTAAGAGGGATTAACACTTTCTCCTAGAAATAAAACACAGTGGAAAAGACCCAATAGATTTACAAGATTATACGTACTGTAATGGTAGTCATGTGTAGTCAATGGTGATCCATCTTCCTAAGTCAGGTAGTGGAGTCGAACCTTGATCTACTAAGATGAAAATACTCAGATGTAAGTTTATTTTTAATCCTCCATTTATAGTCACTATTTGGACGTGTATATAACATCTACATACACGAAGGTCTTCATGGAAGTAGATAAGAGTAAGGGGTAGCGTAGTGGAAAGAAACAGGTAGAGAACTATGTGGTGAAGATGATTGCTCATCTTTGGTCTTCCCTTGCATGGAGCCTTATTTTTTTTTTGTAACTTAGATAAAGTAGGATCTCTTTGTTGTAATTCTCGTTACATAATTGGCACCCCACGTGTAAAGCCCGAAATTTCGCGTTGACGGATACCTCGCTTCAGTGCCAAGCTGATAGAGTGTCTCTGTTAATGTTGAGTTTCGATCCATACTGTTGACGCGGTTGTGTAAGAAGGTAGTGTAGAACCCTTTTTCGTAATTTTTGTTACATAAATGACGCCCAACGAGGGACCCGATAATTTCGCATGAGCGGGAATTGTCGCAAGACGAAATTCTATATATAACTTTTGTGTATGATTTGATTTTTGGAGTTTCGGTTCCTGTTGGCGCGATGTTTTGTGATGGTGGGTTATATTGTTATACTTTTTGTAATTTTTATTACATAAATAGCGCCTAACGTGAGGCAGTAGGATTTCGTAAATACGGAAATTTATTATGAGGACAAGGTTAGGTCGTGCATAATTTCTCTGTATGGTCGAGAAGTCTCGGTCCCACGGGCGTGTCGTTGTGTTATGAGATATTGAACTAAGATAAAATTTGTAATCCAATTTTTTCGGAATTTTCGTTACATAAATGGCGCCCAACGTGGGGCATCGAAATTTCGCTAAATGGATATTTCATTTTTTTTGATATTAAAATATTAGTATTTTTGTTTGTTTCATTTTGTGATCCGGTCCCGGTTGACGCTGTGTTTTGTGACGTTGGTTAGGATCCAATTTTCGGAATTTTCGTTACATAAATGGCGCCCAACGTGGGGCCCGAGTTAGTGAAGATTTTGAAGATTTCGAAGAGTTAAAATTTGTTGATTTTTGATATTTGTTAGATTTTTCAAAAAATTTTTTTTTTGAAAATTAGATTTTTTTTTATTTTTTTTGTTGAGATTTTTGTGAGATTTGTGATCTAGTGGAAGGTTAATCTTGGGTACTGACCGGTGGTTGGTGAACTCTATTCCTGACTCACGTCTGCAGCAGTAAGTGGACCAAACTTTCTTCTTTTCTCCAAAAATTTTTTCACCTTTTTTACTTAATATTTTATATGAAGTTTAGTTAGCCAATAAATCTAATGACCGTATTGGAAGTTATTTTCTAGTAGTCAGTAGCGTTAGAGTGAAGTTAACAATGGTATTTGGTTATTTTCTCGAAGGTTTAGTAATGACTTTTGTCCGGTAATAGGTTGACTATGTTCCCACGTTACGTCTGTCGCGAAAGCTTTATTTTTATCTTCATTGAGAAGATGTTATCAACAAGGAATGATATTTGATAATAACACCACAAATTTTAGTAGAGATTGTTTTTATTTTTTTTGTTGGAGAATTCTTTTTAGAACGTTCTTAAGCTCTATCCGTTAGGGGATCGATATTTCTCTCTTAAGTCAGCTGTAGTGACGTAGAATTAGTTCGACGGAAGTATTTATCTAATGAAAGAAAGAAAAGATGTCTATTTATATTTTTTTTGATCTATTGAAGTCTGAAGTTATGTAATGTAAAGTTCCACTTTTGAGAACTTAATTTTTTTTAATGTTGTTGTTGAACGACGTTGATAGTCATCGACAGGATTGTCTAGTCGCAACCCCAATCCTTTTATGATATATTGTAATATTCTTTTTTGAGATTTTTATTAGTTATTTTTGATAGATTTGTAGAATCTTGAGAAAATTTGAGTTAAGTAATTTTTGAAATTTAATTTGATAGATAGTTAGTTTTTTTTTGAGCTTTTGACAATTTTTGAAAGTCACTTATGTTGATTTTAAAATTGGAGTTTGTTTGACAATTTTTGAAAGTCACTTCTGTTGATTTTAAAATTGTTGTGCCTGGTGGCGATTGTAGTTAAGGACAGTTTTTGAAAATCACTTCTGTTGATTTTAAAATTGTTGTGCCTGGTGGCAAGTGTAATTTAAGTTAGTTATATTTGGTTTTTGAATTTTGAAATAAGGAAATTCAAAACTCAATATAGATTTTTGAAATTTAGTTATTTAGGAATTGTAATTTAGTAATTTAGTTCTGAAATTTAGTTATTGATCTTTGAAATTTAGTTAGTTAGTTTTTGAAATTAGATTTTTGAAATTAGTTCAGTTATTAGTTTTTGAAGTTAGTTAGCTAGTTTTTGAAATTTAGTTTTGAAATTAAGTTAGTTTGTTAGGATTTACGTTTGTAAATATTTTTGGCCGAGGGTTTACCCTACATAAATATTAGGTTAGGTTAGTTAGTAAGTTTTATAGTTAGTAAGTTTTAGAGTTAGTTTAGATTTAGTTTAGATATTAAGAAAACTTTTGTAAAATTATTCTTAAGATTAAATTTTTTTTTGTTATTATTTCTGTTTGTGAATACACTTTGTTGTGTCAAATTTCTGTAATTGAAAAGTCTTAAAGATGGTGAAACCGAAGGATAAAGATCCGAAAGCTGATGGGAAGGAGAGGAAAAACCCTCGCGAACCAACAACAATGGATGTGCATGACACGAGATTCAGGAAAAGGCTGGACATTGAACATAACATGACAATGGAAGGAACTTATGCTGCAGACGTTAGTCAAGCAGAGGAGGAAGCGGGAGCTGCAAGTATCAGTAGGATAGCTGCAGAAGTTATTGATATGGTAGACGAAGATGACCGAACACCAACACGAGTCAGGACTCCAAGTCCAAGGAGAGAACGTACAAGTCGAGAAGCAGAGAAGTGGGAGGATTATATTAAGGAGATGGTGGTAGCCACCGTCGGATTCAGTCGAGCGGAGGACCGCAAGACTTTACAAGAAGCACTGGCCCAAAGCCAGAACCAAATACTCGAGCGTGTTAGTAGCGCGATAAAAACAGCTTTGGCTAACACCAACTTAAATAATCGACCTACAGAACCAGCAATCCCTTTGTGCGATCTTCCAACGCCAGATACAAGAGCTTATGATAGACAACCAAATCCACCTCCAGCAACAGCAAGGAATCCTTACACAACACCAAGACCAGAACGAATACCGAATTTTCCAAGGGAATGGCCGAATCAAGCAGCACCACCTTATAGAATCAACGCGGCGAGTGCGCACGAGGCGGGTTTCTTTGAACGTTTGGATCAAATCAATTTCGAGAATACGTCAGCACCCAGAAATATCAGAATACCAGCACCATCACCAGCAGCGACGATTATAAGGTCGCCACATTATCAGAAATGGGGAATATCTTACAACGGAAGGAACATGTCAGTGGATGAATTTTTGTTTCGTCTCGACAGGGTAAAGGACAGTTATGGAGCAAGTTGGGAGGAAGTGGTATCTAACTTCCATCACTTTTTAAGTGGGTCTACGGAAGTTTGGTACTGGATGTTCCTGAAGAACAACCCTCGTGCTACATGGGCAGCTTTGAAATTAGCTCTCATAGAGCAGTGGAGAGGTCTCGAAACAGACTCGGAACTGGCAAGGCAGATGGCCGAACGCAAACAAGCGCCAGGAGAAACTTTCGATGTCTTCTACGAGGATATTTTAAGAATAAACTCCAGAATGAAAAATCCTCGCCCGAATGAAGAAATAGTCGAGATAGTAAAACAAAACGTCAGACGCCGGATGGGTGAGTTACTCCTTACGTTCAAGTCGACTCGTTTGTCAGACCTAGTTTATACTTGTCGCGATATGGAACGCTATTGGAATCAAAATGATCCTGTACGACCGAGAGTTCAACCGATGTACGCGCACAACAACCAACGCAAACAAATAAATGAGGTTGAAGTACCGATGGAACAAACGAACTTTGAGATGCTGATCACTGTGGACGCATACCATAGAGATCGTAACAAAGACATTAAAATCAACTATGACAACGTCAAGTGTTGGAATTGTCAACTGATGGGGCATTCTTTCAGAGATTGTCCAGACTATCGAAGAAAAGTCTTCTGTTACAAATGTGGAGCGCCAGACATGGTGACACCAAGTTGCAAAGTTTGTTCGGGAAATGCGATGCGGAGTCAATATCTTACCGAGAAAGATATGGCAAAGATGGGGAACTCGGGGAGTCCAAATTAAATAATGAACCTATTAAAATTACCACCATATTACAGAACCCTGAACTCAAAATTAAGAAAGATAATTTTAACAAGATTTCTCGTATACCTATTCTAAAACCTATTAAATCCCTTCATGAAAGACAATTAGCATATGAATTAGCACGTAAAAGAATTTACACCTACCCGAAACATTTAAAGAAAATTAACAAACTTAGAAATAGAATCAAACTAAAGAAAACACTTTATAGATCAATAGCTTCATCTAAACTTGAGAATGTGCCTAAAGACCTTCGTCCTTACGCACGAGTAGACATTTTTAACCAAAAATGGTTAGGACTGCTCGACTCCGGTGCTTCAGTCAGTTGCCTCGGAGGAAAAGTAGTTAAGCATTTGGAGGATAATAATATCCCATTTCAGAATTTTAAAGCAGATATTTCAACAGCCGATGGTCGTAAACAACCAATCGTTGGCTTAGTGAAAACGAAAGTAACATACAATGGTTTAACCCATATTATGGATTTATTTGTAGTTCCTTCGTTAGCACAAAATTTGTATCTGGGTGTCGATTTTTGGGCATCGTTCCAAATAGCACCGCATATTATTGCTTCTATGAGCACCGCTTCGGAGACAACTCCCGAGAAGCCAAGTTTTAGTAAATGTGATTTAACAGTCGAAGAGACAAGGTGTTTGCAGGAAACTGTAAGTCTATTTCCGTCATTCGCTGAAAAGGGACTCGGACGGACACACCTAATAGAACATGTAATTGATACTGGAGATGCTTTACCAATCAAGCAGAGACATTACCCTATATCTCCAGTGGTACAGGCCCTGGTGTATGCTGAATTGGACCGCATGCTTGCCATGGGCGTGATTGAAGAAAGCTCTAGCGCATGGTCTTCACCAGTTGTTTTGGTGAGGAAGCCCGGCAAAAACAGAATGTGCTTAGACTTTCGGAAAGTGAACGGAGTTACCAGGAAAGATGCGAGTCCAATCGCAAATATAGAGGGATTGTTAGCCCGCCTTTCAGAGACACACTATATCTCTAGTGTGGATTTGAAAGACGCATACTGGCAAGTACCTCTGGAGAAAGCTTCTAGGGAAAAGACTGCTTTCACAGTAGCTGGTAGGCCTCTATATCAATTTAAAGTGATGCCGTTCGGGCTCTCTAACGCAGCCCAATGTTTGACCAATTTAATGAATAAGGTTATTCCATCTAACCTTCGTGATCAAGTTTTCATCTATTTAGATGATTTGTTAGTTATTTCTAAAACGTTTGATGAACACATATCAGTGCTGAAAATAGTTGCTAAAAGGTTACTAGAAGCAGGACTCACGATTAACGTCGAGAAGTCCAAGTTCTGCTTCAAAGAACTTCAGTATTTAGGATATGTTGTGGGACAAGGCTGCCTCAGAGCTGATCCTGCAAAAATATCAGCGATTATAGATTTCCCGGTACCAACGACTATACGTCAGGTACGGCGATTCCTCGGAATGGCAGGTTGGTACCGGAGATTTATCGAGAATTTCTCAGGGGTAGCCGGACCGATGTCAGATACCTTAAAGAAAAGCAAGAGTTTCGAATTTGGGGAAAAGGCTTTAGAAGCCTTTGCGAAAATAAAGGTTGCACTAACATCAGCACCAATTCTTCGCAACCCGGATTTCAGTAGACAATTTGTCATATTATGTGACGCATCTTCTACGGGAATCGGGGCGGTATTATGTCAACGCGATGAAGAAGGCAATGAATTGCCGATCTATTACTTCTCGCAAAAGTTAAATTCTGCACAACGGAATTATTCCGTAACAGAACGTGAATGTTTAGCGGCAGTAAAGGGAATTCACAAGTTCCGTCCTTATATAGAGGGATACCGGTTCTTGGTGATTACTGACCATGCCAGTTTGAAATGGTTGATGAGTCTTAAAGACCCAACCGGGAGGTTAGCGAGGTGGAGTTTAAAGCTTCAAGGCTTTGATTTTTCAGTGGAGCATCGTCGCGGAAGTTTGCACGTATTGCCAGATACACTCTCACGAATGTATGAAGTGGAAGCGTTACGTGTAAACGAACTGTCGGCGGAATCCTCTGAAACCAAACTTCATCAATCAGAAGTGTTGCATGTTGATCTGGAAGATCCAGCTTTTAAGTCGGATGAATATCTCCAGATAGCGGCACACATTTGTGAAAACAAAGAGCGTTTGCCCGATCTACAAGTATCTGATAATTTCATTTACAAAAAGATACGTCACGCTACAGGTAATCCAATTCAGGACGATCAAGCCTGGAAACTTTGGATTCCATCCAAGCTAACTGAAAAGTTGTTATTTTTGGCTCATTGCCCGCCTCAAGCTGCGCATGGTGGTGTCACCAAAACCTTACACCGCCTCCGTCAACAATTTTACTGGCCCGGAATGGCTGCCCAAACAAAATTATTCGTAGGGAATTGTGATGTGTGCAAGTCAACAAAAGCACCAAACCAAGTACTTAGAACAGAGATGGGAAAAGGATATACAGTGGAGAGACCGTTTCAACACGTATATACCGATTTTCTTGGACCTTACCCACGCTCTAGGAAAGGTAACACATTCATCGTAATTGTCTTAGACCAACTTACGAAATTCGTTCTTATTAAACCGTTGAAGAAAGCAACTTCTGCCGAGGTAATAAAGTTTTTGTTAGAAGAAATCTTCTTAATGTTTGGAGTACCAGAGACGTTACTCTCTGATAATGGTTCTCAATTCATTAGTAAGGACTTTAGTATTTTTTTGAAAAATTTTGGCGTAAGCCATATTAGAACAGCAGCGTACGCACCGCAGGCTAACGCCAGCGAGCGCGTAAATAGGTCGATCTTGAGCGCAATCCGTGCTTACATCGACGAGAAGCAGTATAATTGGGATGAGCATTTAACGTCAATAAGTAGTGCCCTCAGAACTTCTGTCCATAGCGTCATTGGTATGTCGCCTTATGAAGCCTTGTTCGGACAGAGGATGATAGAGCACGGTGCTGATTACCAATTATTGAAAAAACTCGGAGGATTGAACCAATCTGAAATTGAGTGGTTACCAAAGACAGCTCGTATGAACATCCTTCATACATATTTAAAGACAGCTCTCAACCAAGCACATGAGAGTTATGAAAAGATTTACAATTTACGTAGTCGAGTTGTAACATACTCGATCGGTGACGAAGTATTTCGTCGAAATTTTATACTCAGTGATGCGATTAAACACCGGAATGCAAAACTTTGTCCGAAATTCATCAAATCTCGAGTAATTAAAATCATAGGTAATAACCTTTATAAAGTAAAAGACAAAAACGGCTTTGAAACAGTGGTACACACTAAAGATTTAAGAAAATAAAATTTAGTTCGATCACATATCAAAGTGTAATTATTTTTTTTTGTTTGCCCGACTTATCAGCCTGTGCATGAGACACAATGGGTCGTGGGTTCATCTTTCTCATAATCATACAAAACAATAATAGTATTCAAATAAAGAAACTTATAAGTGTTTTCTTTTTCAGCTTCATTCGACGAAGTAGACTTAGTCGAAGTGAACCTGCTTTGTAGGGAAAACATTTCTACACCTATATAGTTTTCATCACAATATGTAGATACAAGTAATAGGAACACTAACACCTAACACTGTTCAACAGTCGTTCCAACTTGAAAATTTTTGTAAAAGCATATTTCATTAAACAAATTTAATTAAGACATCTGTTGTGAAAGTTAGCAACATTAATTGTTATAAATTGCTCAGTATATTTCGTTTTATCATAACTCAGAACCATTAGCAATAATGCCCAACTAATAATGTGTTATAAAACAAAGTTTACCTAAATTGAAATAGTGACACCTAGTGTAAAATCAAAATATTAATTTTGCTATAACACCAAGGCAGAGAAATTATAAGATGGCAGAAAAAGCTACTAGGGGAATTCAACCCAGTGTGAACAATACAATCTGTATACACATGCGCAAAAACTTTATAGTCTAACTAGTGGGGAAAAGTTCAATTGAACACATTATAAGATGGCGGGATATATCTAGCTTTCAAGTCTTCAAGCAGATGGCGCGGACCATAAATTATTAAAGCAGTGTGCAAAATGATTGATTCACTTTTCTAGTAAATCAATTGACTTAAAAATCGTGAAATAACTAGAGTATCGGTAGTTTCAATATGTAAAAGTGAAAGAATTGAGATGCGATATTGATATAGATAGGTAAAATATCTTTCAACAAAATGTTAAAAGAAATAAAAATCGTGTGTTATTTAGTGTAAAATTTACGTAGCAACAATGTTTTAACCAGAAATAATAGTTTTGTCGGAATTCGATCAGTATGATCCTCACGAAACCCAGAAAGAAAAGCCTTCAAAAAGACTGATGACGAAATTACTCAGTTATGATTGAAGGATTTTCATGTACATCTTCTTTACGAATGCGATTATAAACGCCCAGACTTTTGACCAACTGACTGACGTACTGTTTATACTCTGATACTATACTTACCAAATTTACGACAATACAATACTTACATTAATACGCCTACATGCTTATTCAAACAATGACGGAATTACAGATACTTACTTTCACGAAAACGAACCAATTTATGAATTATTTAAATAATTTGTAAACTAAAACATATACTTACCATTTTTACGTCAACGAATACTTTTACCTAAAACAACTACAAAAGGACAAGAAACAATACATACTTTAATACTTACCGTACTTCCAAAACACACAATACTTACGAACACTTTACTGAAATAATCAAATTCACAAAGGAATGTTCATGATCATTTATCAGTCAAGTCATCAATCAAACACAAAAAGTGTTACAAAAGAATTTCAGTCTGTGCGCAGCTTAAAGAAAAACGAGGCATTACGCACACAATCACGAGAAATTCTCGTAAACTACCCAAGCGCGCATAAGCAAGCTAAAGAAAAAACGAGAGGAGGATATAACTTGAATGTTATCTCACTCCGAAAAGCTTTCCACCTCGCGCAAATTCAAAGGCAAAGTAACGAGACAGAACAACCACCATGAGTTGGTTGGGGAAATAAAAATTCGAGAACATTCTTTCCAATTCGTCTGTCTGCACAAAGAAGTTGTGTCGTGTTAGAATTACCGAACGAGAAAAAATTTATTAACAGCACATTGTAGCAGCAAACTAATTATTTAAAAACCTGAAAAGAATGCGGAGAACATCATCCAAGAAAAATTAAATAAAAGGAAAGAAAAACCAACATAAAGGTATGAAATAAATTTCTGTATAAAAAAGTGTAAAAAAATTGATTGACCGCGACGGCAATTTTCTTCCACAAAGGAAAACGCGTGGGTAATGGCGGAAAGAAAACCAACAAAATCCACATTAGCTGAATTTAATTATAATCTTGGCAAAGATATCACCCAAGCAAAAGATTTGTCGAAAATTAAATCGATCGTACATAAAGATTTACGTCCAGAAATCACCTACTCGGAAATCGAGACTCCGCTAAACCAAATCTCAGTCTCGAACAAAAAAGAGGATTCCAAGGACAGGAACGATTAGTGGACGGCAAATAACCGAATTGTGTAATGCGGAGAAGATTCATCCAAGAAAAATAAACCCACTTTTCAAGAAAATTGGAAGAAATCCACAAAACTAGAAAGAAAAACACTTAAAACATACATATACATCCAACAAAACGTAAGTAACAATAAATGACACAAAATAGTCATATTACTAATTGAAAACACTTAAAATTAGATAACGAATGCTTCACGCTGAAAGAAAAAAGGAGCATACATACACATCCAGAGTACCTACTTAGCATCGATGTTAGTAGACTCGTCACCTGAAAGAAAAATCAACATCATCCCACAAAAGAAAATCATATCCAGGTAAAGAAATGAACTTCATTTATGATAATGTAGTGTGCTAGGTATAGTGATTGCCATTAGGTGACCATTATAGTAGAAACATAAAAGAAATAGTACCTAAAACGACCTTTTTCTTTGTTCGTTTGTAGGCAGGCAGGACACGCTAATCTACCTAGGACAACAAGGACAAGCAAATACATTGGGAGCACCCCAATCGAAACAGAAAGTGCTCTACCAAACCAATCTGCGAATCCGTAGCTCAGTCCGAAGAGAAATCCTACGTCTGCCTGGATTTTTTTTTTAATTCAAATTTAAATCTTGATCAACCATTTAATAATTTATGATTTTCATCTTCTTTGAAGATTTACTTTAATTTTTGTGTGACAATACTTTTGTGTATACATGTAATTTACATACAATTTTATATTTCCGATATCACTATGATATTGGAACGTTAATTTAATAAGTCGTTTGAAAAATCAGCGCAGTTCACTTTTAAATCTCGAATCTGTCGAGACAGTCATTCATCATTAGGAAATTTAATTTCCATTTACATCGAATTAACTTCCTAGAGAAACACATCCGGGATTCATACAATCCATACGTTCATAAATAATTTTGAATTATTGATTTTTGTCCTGGTCCGATACGTTTGATCATTGATTTTTAAATCAATCACTGATCTTAAGTTCGTCAATATTTCATTGATTAGAAATATTTCTTCGTTGTACACTATCAGTACAAGATCTGATGTACATTCTTGTCTGTCGGTATGGTAGTTCGAATGATCATCGAGGGAAAACCAACCAACATACTTGAAAGTATGAATAATTTATGACATCGAGGGAAGCGGCAAACATAAAGTCAACTATAAATATTGATCAACGGAACATCTTTAATCAACGTATAACGTTCTTCAAGTACACCGTTGGATCATAGTCAACTGTAGAGTCAACTATAAACGGAATCAACTGTAATTTATCTAAAAGTTAAATACGTAGGTCCAAACCTACGGTAAGGTACTGTAAACTTTTGATTTATTTAAGTGTGATCTGAAAACCTAGTAGGAATTAATAATTCGGAATGCCTACTTGACATCCTGTGAAAGTTAAAACTTTTTTTTTGAAGTTAATGTCACTTCTGATAAGTTATAATATTTGGTCTATGACTTTTATACCTACAGAGATCCTAAATGTAAAAGGATTCTCTTTCTGTTAAATTAATTTTTGAATTACCTGAGCATTTACATGCTAAAGTTGAAATCTTTAAAGAGAGTCATGAACTCTTTGTACCTATGTTATAAAATAATAAATATGTCTGAAATTTTGAATTTATCTTTACGAATTAAAAATCGGAAATTTAGTATTTAATATTGAGTAAAATCATATTGTGATCTACGAAGTAAAAGAAAAGAAAATTTTTACTTGTTGATAATTACGCGCGATATGTTCTCCACTTTAAATCACTAAAATTCTTTTTAATTTTTCTTAATTTTTTTTTGTTTTGATTTATCATTACTTACTGTTGAGAAGTTCCAAAACTGACGTTCAGAAAAATAACTCACGGGAACTCGGTAATTTAATTACGAAGCTCTACCGGTAGTTTTTTTTTGATACGGTTAAATACTTACCTACTTGTAATTCTACGTTGAATTATAAGTACTTTTACTTTTATTACCTACGAAAATTTATTGATTCGGGAAATTGCTATATTGAAGCTAGTGTTGATCGAATCATAGTTTATAAATGGTAACGATGAATTTCTACTTCCAATAGTCGGTTTGAAATCATTTAAGAGTAATGATATCGTCTTTTGTGTTACGTTTGAAATCGTGAAGATACTTTGAAATAAGTTTGATTCAGAATAACCAAGTCGAAAAGAATAAGGTTTGTTCTGACTCTCACCCCTTACTTATTTACGAAAGATTGTTACGTTTACAACCTTTCGTGAAGATTTATCCTCGAACCAAGAATTTTTTTTTTTGAAACTTTTATTTAAATAGAATATCCTGTATCAACGAAGTCGTTATTATAACTTTGTTGATTTCTCCATCATCGAGTGAATGCATTCCCTTGTAGGTAGAGATTTTCCTTTTTATAATTATGATAAACCATATTGATATTTAATAACCTATATTTCATTTATTTATTTATTTAATTTAAATTACATAATCTTTATAATCACTTTACATAATCAGAGTCTTTATCCGTGTTTATCAGATTTGAGAAACGGATTAAAGCGCCTGAATTTTTGGTTTTGGGAAGGGTCACGTTTGTCTGGAAAATTGTTTTCCTTTGACATCGATTTTATTACGTTTTTTATCGTGTTTAATTATATTTGAATTTTCGGAAGTAAAATAAATATTTGAAGGAACCACTACTTTCGAAAGTTACTTATACTTATATGTCGTCACTTGTAATTTTTTTTTGTTTGTATTTTTTTTTATTTTTTTTGAGAATCTTGAATCACTAGTCTGTACAGATTCTCTATCCTTCTAACTCAAGCGTCGCGTTACGCGTTACCGTCCGTTAATAAATCAATATGATCTCGGATCATTTTGATACTTTTGAAGGTTTTGTCAATTAAATCGTTACGAATTACAGTCGAGGTAACGAGTTAAATTTTCTTAACAGATAGTTGGATCTGAAGTACATTGAGTAATTTAACACTCAATGGTACGTTTTGAAAGAACGATTTGAACTCAAAATTTTTGAATTGTTGAATAATTGATTTTTGAAATCTCACTACTACCGAGTAGTTGATTTTTTTTAAACTTTATTTGGAAAATTAAGTTGTTTGTTATTAACTTGATTTTCTTTTACTTCTAAGAAATTAGTAATTAATATAGTCAGTAATAAGTCTAGTTAATTTATAAAGGAGATAGTTATAATAACTTGAAATCTAAAGAAAATTAACTTTATTAAAAATATTAGTTAAGCTAAGAACGAAATTGTTAGTTTTAAGTTAAGAAATAAAATGTGAATAAGGTTTCTTGAAAGAAAATTTAGTCTTTGCTGTTGAATTCGCATGGAGGTACTTTTTCTTAGGGAAGCCGATTTTCTTTCTTACATTTTTAGAATTTAGATAATGGATCAGTAAGCACCTTTTTGGATAGGGGGTTGTGACTGACACCCTGAGATGACGCGCTAAACAACACCGTTAACAACAACAACAACATTAATGTGATAGGAGTGTAATTATTCCTACTACATTATGGGAGTTTACGTATACTTTTTCTTTTAATGCCAACGTAAACATAGGGAGTTAGTTTTGATTTATTTTTGAACTTTCTTTAGGTTGGGTAGATAGGCATTGTGGAGTGACTCAACATCTTCACTCCCACACACAAGGGTTCTTTATTCTTTTGAGCGATTGAGAACATGGTGGGCGGGTTTTGACAAGCTCATGGAGGCACGACCATCTATGTCCTCCCGATATAGATCAAAAACAAATTCTTCATTCTCTTCTTAAGAGATTTTTCGTAAATTATTAATTCACAAATTCGGGCCCTAGCTCTCAACAAAATTTCATAATGGCCAAACGTCAGCAAGGTCATGGTCTGTAAATAGTGTGTGACACCAGTCAGCGTTCCCATAGCAAGATCCCCCCCTCTTGCGGCGAGCTAAGCGATCGAGCAAATATCAGGCCAACTGCGGTGGTCGAACACTGGCTAACCTAGTCTTACGCTGCTCGGACGTGCCTTATTCTTGAGTATGGTATTAAGAGTAGTAGATGAGATTGGTATATTGGATTCTAAATTATTCTTGAAGGTCGATAACGTCTTTTCTACAGAGAATGCTGAAGGTTTCTTTTCTGAAACTAAGAGGGATTAACACTTTCTCCTAGAAATAAAACACAGTGGAAAAGACCCAATAGATTTACAAGATTATACGTACTGTAATGGTAGTCATGTGTAGTCAATGGTGATCCATCTTCCTAAGTCAGGTAGTGGAGTCGAACCTTGATCTACTAAGATGAAAATACTCAGATGTAAGTTTATTTTTAATCCTCCATTTATAGTCACTATTTGGACGTGTATATAACATCTACATACACGAAGGTCTTCATGGAAGTAGATAAGAGTAAGGGGTAGCGTAGTGGAAAGAAACAGGTAGAGAACTATGTGGTGAAGATGATTGCTCATCTTTGGTCTTCCCTTGCATGGAGCCTTATTTTTTTTTTTGTAACTTAGATAAAGTAGGATCTCTTTGTTGTAATTCTCGTTACATAATTGGCACCCCACGTGTAAAGCCCGAAATTTCGCGTTGACGGATACCTCGCTTCAGTGCCAAGCTGATAGAGTGTCTCTGTTAATGTTGAGTTTCGATCCATACTGTTGACGCGGTTGTGTAAGAAGGTAGTGTAGAACCCTTTTTCGTAATTTTTGTTACATAAATGACGCCCAACGAGGGACCCGATAATTTCGCATGAGCGGGAATTGTCGCAAGACGAAATTCTATATATAACTTTTGTGTATGATTTGATTTTTGGAGTTTCGGTTCCTGTTGGCGCGATGTTTTGTGATGGTGGGTTATATTGTTATACTTTTTGTAATTTTTATTACATAAATAGCGCCTAACGTGAGGCAGTAGGATTTCGTAAATACGGAAATTTATTATGAGGACAAGGTTAGGTCGTGCATAATTTCTCTGTATGGTCGAGAAGTCTCGGTCCCACGGGCGTGTCGTTGTGTTATGAGATATTGAACTAAGATAAAATTTGTAATCCAATTTTTTCGGAATTTTCGTTACATAAATGGCGCCCAACGTGGGGCATCGAAATTTCGCTAAATGGATATTTCATTTTTTTTGATATTAAAATATTAGTATTTTTGTTTGTTTCATTTTGTGATCCGGTCCCGGTTGACGCTGTGTTTTGTGACGTTGGTTAGGATCCAATTTTCGGAATTTTCGTTACAATTATTACTATGATTTCAGCAGCAGTTATATAATTTGTTTGCATTTAATTAAATTTTCGTTGGTATAGCAACTTATTTGAAAACTTGTATTACCGAATACGAATTCAGACTATTTTTAATCTGAAATGAGCAACCAATCTGACTGATGGACAACAGCTTCCAGCATTGTTTTCATCATGCAGCCAAAACATTTCCTGCTTTCTGCTCAAGTAGGATACAAGATCCATATCTTGGACCGGTATTAAAAGCCACATGAATTTTTGGTTTCAGAAATTACTTTTGCTTGTTATGTGCTAACCCAATTCCAGAAACAAGTTTTATGGGATGCAGGTATAGCTATGGTCAATATTATTGCCAGAGACCAAAATTCGAAGCCGCGATCAACAGTTTTTTGAGCATCTCAAAAGTTTCTTTCTTCCACATTTTTTGAAGTCAATTTTTGATTTTAAGGGACTGGGCAAGACGATGTGTTATTTTCAGATTAATATTCTTCAGAATGAACAAATAAAAACAATAAAAAGACTAAAAATAGTCCAATTTAATTTAACTAGTCTAACTTTAATCAAAGTTCTTTAGAACAATATAATTCATAGGGAGTTTTCTCTGTAAATTTTATACATAAAGCAGTCGTTAACTATCGACAATTATTGCGCACTAGATTGGGTTTGATGTCATCTAGCTGATGAGCCCACCATCAAACTAGGACGAAACGCAATAGTAAAGGCCACAAAACCTTTAAAATTAATATTCTTCTTCATCTTTTTAAATGTTATACCTAAACCTAAATTTTAATTTATCAAAATTTTACACAATTAAGTACTACCTTTGTTATTAAAAATAACAAAAACAACTTCTTCTTAAAAAAACTACTTAGCTATATCCTTTTGCGTTTTGGATTTTCTTAGCAGGAGAAGTGGTTTTGTGTTTCATTTCATAACGACATGGAGTGAGTTATTTTGTGTATACCCTGTAGTTCTGCAAGAAGCGCCACTGGTTGTGATCAAATGCAATGTAAGGAATTCTTGAGACGTTTCCGCGACATTTTGATTGGGTGCGTATTAATGTGCAACTACCTATGAAATATATGTACATTTAATAAAAACTAATTACAAAAAACATCTTTCAGATATGTCTTTATAACGTGGTTGCATGCAAGTCGTACAATATAGGAAAACCTTTAAACATTTGACCTGGTTTCGTATAGACTGACTTGTGTTTTTATCTTTCATCTAAGTGATATGGATTAAGAGATATAGGTAATCTTAGTATTATATTCACAAACTTTATTATATTAATTTTTTATAAAAAAAAATGATTTACTGATGACTACCAGCATAAAGAGTTGATATATGTATGACTCTAAGTCAAACCACATCTATTGTTTTTTTTAAGAGCCTTTAAAAGAAACAATGAAAATAAAATAAAAAAAAAATAAAAAAAAATCCTCTAATGCCCTAGTTTGTCTCATTAACATAGTTACTTCAGCCAAGTACTTAACACACTTACCGACTTAAGGATTCTCATCTTTTTAATTTCAATATGCAAACGATAAAATGAGCCATGAATCTTCAAGACAAGCAGTCTGCAGACAACCAACGACGACGACGGACGTTGTTGTCGTTGTCGTCATCCTCATCATCATTTCCCCCACCATGTCGTCCTTAACGAAACAAAAAAAAAAAAAAGAACAAGAAGAATATAAATATTTCAAGGAGGCACGTAGAAGATAACACAATATCTCAAGGAACTCATTACAATATTTAATGTTTGTGTGTCATTTTTTGTCTGAAGATACACATACATAATATTATGAAAAAAAAAAAGAAAACAAAAACTGTCAACCGAGAGAAAACACATCTCACAGCCGAGACGGAAGTAGACGGCTGACGACAACACAAGTCCAAATAAAAATTAGAGATTAAGATTAAGGACATAAGCATCAGCAACTCTGAAATCCAATACAAAGAACGTAATCTGTTTTATTTAACTACAATCTCTGTTTTTTTTTTTTTAATGGACAACCTTGTGCTTTTTTGTTTTGTGGAATATAAACAATACTTAAATCATGATCAAACACAAAAGCTTATAGACTTTATACAAATATTGACTATCCTTAAGAGTTACTTTGAAATCCAAATTAGAAGAAGAAGACACCTTAACACTAAAAAGTATATTTTTTTAAATCCTGCGAGTTATAGCAGATTAAATGGTGCATTAAAGAAGAAAGATAATAAAAAGAAATTTGTCAAAATTTCACCGTCGACAACATAGCGTTTTTACCAAGTTTTAATAAAATCGGTCCAACCGTTATGTTGCGTCATTAAAAAAAAAATAAAGGGCACGACTGGGTCGCACAAACTTGCTCTCGTGGCAAGTTACCTGAGAGTTTAAAGTACAGACGGAATAATACGAACAAATGGTATGAAATTTTTTTAAAACCATATTTTACAAAGATTCGAACCAAAATCAAAGTATGCAAAAAAATTTCTTTTATAAATGTGAGTTTATGACAAACTTTTTTTTTAAAAAATCGTTGGACCGGTTTTCGAAAAAATCGATTTTTTCAAAATATTTGAAAAAGAATGCGTCGCGCCACCTAAAGTCAGTTTTGATTTAAATGTCGATTTTTTACACGAAACCAAAACTTTCCTTTAAAAAAAAGTTGTGGGTATCGAAATGTAGTTTATCAAGAAAAGTAGTTTTTTGCCATCTCTGCGCCAACCACGTTTCACTCTCTGTTTTACTTTTTGCTTATTACTTCTTTGCTTGTGTTTTGTGTTATAGTTCTACTTGTGCCTTATGCTTCAACTGCAGAACCCGAACGATAACGAAGTCTAACAAGAAAATACGAAAAAGGCGACCGACAGACAAATCTTTGCTCTATTTTTTTATTTTAGTCGACCTAAAGAAGTTTCACTTCAAAAATCTAAAAAAATTAACTTTCAAACATTGTTATGCATTATTGGTCATAATCATTTTACCTCTTTCTGTTGTCTAAGCATAAGCTATTCCTTCCTAAATTGGCTTGATTCTTATAATAAAATAATAATTGGCATACATTTAAAAGATCTAACTATAGGGCTTTCCAAAAGGCATTCGTGTCTGTCGACCCCTATTAAATTCATCCCTTATCATAGTCATAATATAATAGAGTAATTGCATACTGGTGTTTCACACAATGAACTTTGCGTATACATCAAACACACACCATGACAGTCATGATATGATCCGAAACTAACTTTTCTCCTCCTTTAACTACAATATAATTCATTACTTTGATAAAGTTGAACGTGAGCGTGCCAACAAAAGCACGATTATGTTACAAAAATCCCAAGAGTGTTTGCATTATACTACTTATGATATACCACTTCAAGTTCTAGCTATGGTATTGTGTATAAGTTAATTCATTTAAGTTGACTGGAATCCTTTGTATAATCAACCTTATTTTTTGAAGAAAACAATAGAAAAGTTTTCTCATGACTTAACTTTTGAATTGTTTTTTTTTTTTTTTTTTTGTATTCTATGTGACTTAATAATGTAACACAGTTATTTTGGTATTTTTTAACGTCTGGAATTAAACAGTAAAACCCATTGAACCATTTTAGTAGTTTAAATAGAATTTTACAATTTTATTGCTCAAACTGGGTTCACCAGACACACGTGACTGTAACTTGAACAATCATAATTGATGACATAAAGTCTCTAGTGCCTCCATAAGTGATATGTTCGTCTATTTATATAATATCATGTTTATTCAAAAAAAAACTAATTTAATTTGAATTGCAGGATAGAAAAATAGAAATAGGTAGTCAACTTTAAACCCTCTAAATATTTATGTGTTCGAATCAAAAAAAAAATTTCTGATAAATACAAATTTAAATAATATATCGACAACTTCGGCGACTAAAAATAAGCTTAATTGAATTTTAGATTTTATTGATTGAACATTATTATAGATATAAATAAGTTTATCCTTCCAACAGTTCCCTTTTTTTTTTTGATGATTTATCTACCTAACTTCAAAAACTCAAGAAAACAAGATGGAATATTTTAAATGATTATATGAAGAAGCAACAAATTCAACAGTCCCTTTAACTCTCTAAGGCTTAATTTGCAAATCTCTCAGCTGATTTAACTTTAACTTTATATACAGATAAATAAGTATATGTATGGATACCCTAGAAAAGTACTTTATTCAACAAATCCCTAAAGAGTTGAAAATATCCTCTTGAGACCAATCTCCCCTTCAAAAAGATAAAATACATAATCAAAAAGAAAGTCTCGCATAAGCGATATTTATTCCTTATTTAACCTTTGATACTGAATACTCTACCACTACTTGTGCATGCATCATTATATTAAAATATATTCAAATCTAGGTTTTTTAGGAGAAAGCTATTTTTTTGGCTTAAATCCATATTCAAGAAAAGATGAAAAGGATATTTTCACTGGATTTTTTTTTTCTTTATGAATAAGGTATCTTCTATTACCATTTTCTGAAAGTATGATAACGTATAGCTAGTTAGATATAGACCGATATTACATGAATAGGTTATAATATGTATTTTAGACACTCAAGTTTTTGTTGAATAACTTATTGTTCGCACTAGAAAATATCGGATCAATTGATAACGTTAAAAAATCAAAAATAATCAAGAAGCGATTTTTTTAGCAGTGCGATAAAGCACTTGTACTCGTACGACTTTTTATTTTTAGTAATTCTTTTTTTTAGAACATTGACTTGTCTACATGTTGCCTTAATATAACATCGTAGATTTTAGATCTGATACCTATGCTCAAAAATCACGTAAGGATTTAAAGAAATAAGTTTTTCAGTACCTACTGTACAAAAAACTTATATCTTTTGGAAATTATTTGGAGAAAAATATTTGTTTATAAAAACTTGGTTGCACTACTAGATAGATAGTTTTTTTTATTGAAACCAGCCGAATTATTTCAACATGGTGGGCCAGCTCTACGCCAGGCAATTCATGATATTATATAGTGCACGTGTGGGAGCATAAAGAAATGCCAGAAGACTGGCGAAAAGGTATAATATGCCCCATACATAAGAAAGGAGATGTCACAAAGTGCAGCAACTATAGAGGTATCACGTTGTTGAGTACCGCCTATAAGATTCTCTCCTCTATCCTACAAGACCGGATAACCCCATACGCTTAAACCATCATTCGACATTATCAGTATGGTTTCATTCCAGTCAAATCAACAACTGATCAGATCTTTACCCTTAGGCATGCGATGGAAAAATGTCTAGAATTTAACATCCCAACAGACCACCTGTTTATGGACTTTAAGGTCGCCTATGAAAGCATATAGCCAGGGTAGAACTTTACAAAGCCATGAGAGAATTCGGCATCCCAAATAAATTGACACGACTATGTAGGTTGACCATGACCAACGTAACAAGCCAAGTATACAAATAGTCGGATTACTATCCAGACCAATCAACATCTTTAACGGACTCCGACAAGGGGATGGTTTGGCCTGCCTCCTCTTCAACCTAGCGTTGGAGAAAGCAATCCGTAACTCTGGCACGGCAACAAGAGGGACCATCGTCAACAGGTATAGCCAGATACTGGCTTACGCAGACGAAATCGACATCATCGGAAGAACCGAGCAAGCTGTACACGATTCTTTCATCCAGATCGAGCAGGCGGCACAAAATCTGGGGCTGCACATTAGTGAAAGTAAAACAAAGTACATGGTGGCGTCGAATGCGAGAGGAACAGTTGGTCAAACAATCAAGGTAGCGGAGCACGAATTTGAAGTGGTGCAATCCTTTAAATACCTTGGGTCAATAGTAGCAGCCGATAACAATATAAAAGAAGAAATACGCAGGCGGCTTCTCAAATCCAACAGAGCCTTTGAAGACTGTCAAAGCTCTTCAAATCCAGAAATCTCACCATAACTTCAAAACATGGTCCTGCCAGTACTCACATATGGATAGGTGGAGAGACTTGTTAAAGGAGGCCAGGACCGGACCCCGGTTGTCGAGCCAATGATGATGATGATGATACATTGGTAAAAGAAGTTGATACATATTTTGAAACAAAAATCAAAATGCATGGCTTTTCTGCCGTCTACCTGATTGGTTGCACTACTATGTTTCTCCATACTCATGGTCGAATCGAACCTCTCTTGTCGTAACGCTTGAATTCAGTCGAACATTTTCACAAACAGTATAAAACTAAATTTCGTGTTCTGCGGCAAGAGACGTTCGGCTCAACAATGCATTACCGACACACTTCAAAATACTTGAATTCATCATCAAAAACTGCCTATAGTAGTACCTACGACAAAGGCTACGGTTACATTGCATGCGTGTTTTGACGAACAAGTGATCTGACGAACACGTCAGAACAAACAAAATTAAAGGTTCTTATGAAACCGGTTACAGTGCACGCGTTTTTTTCGTCAGAAGACGCAAGAGTTCGTCAGAACAGATTCATCGTTCAAATTAGTTTGATTTTTTCGCAGCGTTCGTCAGAACTACAGTTACACAAAAGTCTATGAAATTGTGTATAGTTATTTAAATTGTGTTTAATTATGAGCTTTAATAAATCTGTGTCAGAATTAGAACATAAAAAATATCAGAAAAAAAAACTACATTGTTAAATAGCTACTCAAAAATCTTGTTGAATTTTCAACTACGCTATAACAGAGTGTTTTGAAAAACCTAACAGAAAATTTTAAATGTAAGATAAATTAACCTCTGGGGGAAACTAATTTCACTTTTTTCTGATGAAATTAATTATGTTTTCATTCGATTCAAAACGCAAACGTTATACTTATCGATTGCAAATAACTCAAAGAATTTTTTTTTCTTTCGCTCTGAAGTTAAGCCACAACGTTTTTGATAATAAATTTTCAAAAAATACGAATCTTATTCATTGTCTATCATATTTACCATCAACACCTTCGTTATCGTTAGAAAACGCCAGCAATGAAGATCCTATGAAACCACCGAAAAGCTCCTAAGATTTGTTTTTAAACGACAATTCTGGCTACCCGAAACAACACCTAATTTAATCCTGCTTATTGAAAAAGGCCTTTCAACACTTTATCTGGAATCTCTTAAACATCACTTTAACTATATCATTAAACTTATGTATATAGCCACACAAGAAAAATCGCTCGGAAAGTTGCAGTTTCCGTTATAAAATCCAAAAGCTCCAGGTTTGAAGAGTGAAAAAATAAAGCTGAAATTCACACAAAACTTAGACAATAATCCATGGAGCAGGCTAAAAACTCATTATATAGAGAAATCTATGCTTAACACGAACACAATCTTGGAGAAGCGATCTATTTGAACGATTCTTTAAGTTCTGACAAAATATCAATGATTTTTCGAGCTAAAATAAGAACTGCTTTCCTTGAACTTCATACCGCATAGAGACGATCTACCAATTTATTGTTCCTTGTCTAACACCAGAAAAGGGAAAATGTTTTTCATTTGTTAGAAAAATCCTAGAAATTCGGCGGCAAATATGGCAGAAAAATTATTTAGGGAAACCAGAAGTCTTGGCAATACTAAATGGCAAAGATTGGCAAAAATTAATAAAATTTGTTAAAGTTTCCTTAGATTATAGTAGTAAAATAATAAGAGAAGATTTTTAAATATCTACAAGAATCTAAACTTAATTAACTACAAAAAATCCGAAATTTGTTACAAACTGTAAGCTATCATCTGGCTAACGTCCCTTCTGGCCATGCCTTAAAGATTTAAGTATAAATTAATATGTAACCAATTTGATGAAAAATAAATCTAAAAATAAGCTAAAACATTGAAAAACTGTGGAAATTAGAGTTTCGCCGAAACTGTGAGCTATAACTTCGAGTTCCACGGCACATTAAGTAAAAATTGATACACTGTTGACACTCCTACCCTAACTTGCAAAATCTCAAGTAACAATATTTTGCAATTGATTAAACTGGGGCCTCATACCCGCAGTGGGCCGCCTCTTAAAAAAAAAAACTATTCTCTTGGTAACCACTACGAGTTTTTGTATATATACGCAATCTCACATCAGCTTCGTTTCAATCCCCGATATTTTATTACCTGCAACAACGTTAATAATCCAACTGCATCAGCAAAAAGCATTTTTAAAACGCATAATTACAATATCATGAGATAAATCCTTAATATTATGAAATGTAAGTAAATGTATAACCCCTTCAACCCACACGGCCGACGGCCGGCCGGCCAGCGGCACAACCTTTCATAAAATTCCAAAGAAAATCCACAGAATATTCGTAAATTCATATTTTTTTTTTTTTAATTCTTACGGAAATGGGAACACCGACAGACACAGGACACAATTTTGCAAAGCCGAATGGTTTTTCTGGATGACCACTTCCGCTTTTGAGGTGAATGGTAATTTATGTTTTTATTCATTTTCTCTTTGTTTGCAGAGAGATGCTTTATTGGGATGACCTGAGTGTAAATTAATGTGGTCGTTATGTTAAACTGTAGTTTGTGTGCGGTCAAAAGTAATCACAGTTTTGGGTAAAATAAGTTAAAAAAAAAGGGATGAACTTTTTGATAATGATGGTGAATATTTTATATTCGTTATTGTCATGTGAACATTGAACAATTAATATTAAAAAGGAAAGATGACAATGGTGTGTTCACATTTGTCTGGAGAAAAATAAAGTTTACATATTTGTATGTACCCATTGCATAATTATGTGTTATGAGAAAAATATCTCTAATTGTGTCTATCTTGAAACGCAAACGGGATGGCTAAAAAAAAAACTCACCTGATTGAGGAATAATTAAAATAATTGTCAGACGGATTTGTTTCATCTGACGACACAACGCGACGTCGTCGACTGTTTCGCCATTCTTAGTCTTGAGCACATCTGCTGGATAAAAATTAGGGGAGCGATGCCTATTTTGTGGCGGTTATATATAAGGAATTATGGGATGATTTGTTTATATGTTTTATAAATAAAGGTGTACTTCTTAGTAGGTATAGGTAATAGTGCAATTAAAGCAATTCAATTGCAGTCATTATAAATTGGATCAATAAAATGCGTTTGCGCAAATTTGGGTATTTTACATTTTCGGGATTTTCTTTCTATTTATTTAACGGGGTGCGGACAGAATCACGAAAAACGAAGACCTGAAAGATCAAAATCTCAAAAGCCAAAATCCCGAAGACCCGAAATCCTTCGAATCCAAAATCCAGAAAATAATTATCTTAAAAATACAAAATCCCGAAATTCCAAAATAATACAATATAATTTGGATATTTTTATTCTTTTGATTGTTTTTATTCTTCATAAATTCCAAAATCCTAAAAACCCGAAAACCCGAAAAATAAAGTGCACGACTGGGTCACACAAACTTGCTCTTGGGGCAAGTAACCTTCCTGTAAACGACTGGGAAATTCGTCGACTTTTAACTGTCAACAACAAAGCACTCACACAAAATTTTATTAAATGATTTTATTTAAAAAAATTCTTTTTTCCAAAATATTTGAATCAATATTAGGCATAGAATATAAAATTTCGCCTAAATCGGTGCAGCCGTTTTTTTCGAGACATTTGGACCTATCGGTTTTTGCAAATTTGCAAAAAAAAAAAAACTTTTTTAAAAGTTACTTTCTTTCAAAAAATTTCTTGGAATATTATTTAAGTTTAGCAGTAGTTTTTGTGTATTGAATTTCGTTAAAATCGGTTCAGCCGTTCGGAAGATTTTTTCGAAAACTCTTATATATGAGCTTTAAAGCTTTTGGAAAAATGTGGGAACAATAGGGTTATAATAATTACTCTTTCAAAATCAATGTTTTTTCTCTTATTTTTTCTGCGGTAGCAACGCGCCGGGTAACAGCTAGTAATACCTATAATTGCAAATAAAAATACAGAGGTATATTTTTGTCACTTCTTTTTTGTTTTGGGGGTCGCTGAATCTATATCTACTAATGTGCTACTACGCAACTACCTTATACCTATCACCCTGTATATGAATTCCATTCACAAGCAACATTGGTAGAAAAATCTTTCCCTTTAAGAAACTGACAATTTTTTTTTTAAAGAGTATAGTAGGATTTTCTTTTGAAAGCATTGTGGTATACTGTATACAAAAAAGAATTTTATAAACATTTTGCTAACCACCTAGAGTTTTGCATACATGAAAATATCTTACAAACAAACAATAAGAAGTTTATCATTGCATTTTTAATTTAATATGGTAAACGTTTTTTTTTTTTACTTATCATTTTAGGGTAAAAGCGGGTGAGATGGCGTTAATCAATTAAAACCTGTACACCATTTTTGAATTCATTTTCTTATTTCAAATCGAAGTAGTCGGTATTCTTGGGTTTGTCTGTGATAGAAAAAATAAAAATATAATGACAACAAAAACAAGTAGGGATTTTTTTGAAAAATTATTTAGCACCTTTTTTTTCTTGGGTTTGTTCTGATTCTTTGGATACCTGGGTGCCTATGTTACAGCAATACATTCATACAAGCATTCGCTATGACCTATCAAATGTTTGTTAAATTTCTACCTACTATTTTTTTTGTTTTAGATTTAGTGAAAATGAAAAAAAGGGGAGATGGCGCAGTTTTTTGAGGGCGCATTCGAAAGTGCATTTTGCACTTGTATCTATTAGGGCGCCACACCATCTCACCCGCAATTTTTTTTTTCTGATTGAAAATTAGTAAGGTATTTACAGTCTTTTTTTTTTCATTTTAATTCATTTTTATTTTACCATTTTCTTATATCTATCTTAATGCTAGACAAAAAATCTTAAACAACTAGCTTACAGAATAACTAAACTAACTTACTGGCCCCATACGGGCGCTCTAAATTATACTATAACTACAATATATTAAAAATGCCTTTTGGCGTAAAAACTAACTTAAATTAAAATTCAAAATTACTTGAAACTAAACGAGAAAATTTTTAAAAACTCGTTTTTCAAGACATTTTATTTTATATAAAAACTTAAAACTACCCTTTACCTAAATAATACTAAATTAACCTAAATAAAACTAAAATATACGTAAATATACGTAATTAACTTAAAACTACTTAAAAATACTTAAAATAACTTAAAACTAGAACAGCCACCCGCAGATTTTTTTTTTTTTGGCGCAGCGGCCAATGCATTTATGCACACACGCTTAGAAATATGTATGTATTAATATATATACATATTAAACAGTGCCAACGAAACGTAGGTCGGCCAAGGCAACAACTTTGACTAACCATCAATATCAAGGTGGTCACCCAACCACCAGTATTTTTAAACTTGTTTATAAAAGTCCCTTTTGTCCCGAAGAGGCACAGCTCTACTGAACCGCAGACGCTCTGCTCCGTTCCCAGAGCCGACGTCTCGACCATACAGGATTCGCCGATCCACAGTTCTACGGCCGACGTGGTAGATTAACGGAACCGCCAATCTATCCTGTATCAGCCCATCAGGTATCTACAGTCTACTTTATTTGAAATGTTATAACGCAAATGTGAATGATGGTGTAATTGAATATGTATTAAACTTTTGAAATAGTTTTTCCATAAAAAAAAAATTTACTAATAATGAGATGAGATGTTACGGGCATTATGTTTTTGTGCGCCACAGATGGGCACATGATTCATGCTCGTCATTGAAGCACACCTCCAATGGTTGTGCAAAAATAAATAAGAAGTAAAACATGCACCATCTCACCCCACCCTATAGGGGGATATGGTATTTTTTAATACTTTTTTATTTTTTTCTTAAAAAACTATATATATTATTTATAAAACTTTGTAAATTTAATAGTAAATAATTCAATAAAAAATATGTATGTGACATAAAAATAAAGAAATATTGATTATTGTCGATGATATTTAAAAAAAATATGCCATCTCACCCGCTTTTACCCTATTTCAATTAACTGAAAAGGAAATTTAAGGTCCTCAAAACAAAACACTTTTTGATATTTATTTACTGTAGGAAAAAAATTATTTTATTTGTATTTACTTACTTACTTAAAATAAACTTCTTTGTCTTCTAAAATAAGTCTTCTACTTGGTTGAATATTTTTAACATACAAAATAAAACTTTCAAATAAAGTTTCATATTAGTAAATAAAATTTGTATCATTATTTATTTTATTTCTTTGTTATATAATGTACTTATTTTTCAATTGTGAATTTAAAATAAAGATGATTTTGTACACATAGAGATCCATTAGAAAAATAGTGATGCATTTGCAATTGCCTTATAATGAATGGAAGGATTTTGTGTAAGTTGTTTAGTTTTTTGTTTCGTTTGGCTTGCATTTGCATCATTCTTATTTTCGTTATAAATAAAACAAAGTAAACAAAGAAAATAATATTAAAGTACATTTACTCAAAAATAAAAATAATGGGCACACCGCAGTGCAACTTTGCTTGTATTGCAGTAGATCTGCTGCACTTTTTGCAAATAAAAAGTATACTGCCAACAAATTTGTCTAAAGCTTTGTCGAAAGAGTAACTGAGTTTGTTTATATGGAATTTGATTTGAAGAAGCATTTTACAAGCTATACAATTATTCTGAACACAGTTCCTTATAACGGTATATAATAACCCAAAACATTCACGAGTTCGTTGCTGAAACCAAATGAAGCTTTTAACATTATATATGTACAAACATGACATTACGATCATAGATAAGACGAAAAAAATATGACCGACAATTTTGTCCGTCTGTCTGGGTGTATCGACAACGGCAGCTTTAACGGCTGTACCGATTTAAGGTAAATTTAATATTCTTAAATTACCAACTGCTAAATAATATCTATCTAATGATTTTTTTTTTTTTCAATTTTTTTTCTTCAAAAGTCCGAAAATTCAATTTTTCTCGAAAATATATCAATTTTGATAACATTTCATGTAATTGAATTTTTGCTTTCGATGATTTTTTTCATATCAATTTATACCTACTTAGATATATTATATTACATTTGTTTTCAAAAGGTTTTTTTGAAAAAAAAATATATTTCAAAATATAAATTAGGTAGGTTTTTGACATTTGACAAGTAGAAACTACGCCATTAATAAAAATGGAACGATACACGCTTCAACAACGCATTGAAATTATTAAAATTCACTATAAACGTGCCACACAAGCAATGAAACCATCGATCTTTTACGGGAAAAGTTTCCGGACCGTGTTATCTCTCGAAGACGTGATCACAATTGGCCACCGAGATCTTGTTAATTAACACCTTGCGACTTCTTCCTTTGGGGCCACGTGAAATATAAGGTCTACGCCAACAGCCCAGCGTCGATTCAAGACCTCAAAGATGGAATTCGTGAGGCTATCGAGGACATAGGGCAGCCACTTTGCGATTTGGTTATGGAAAATTTCATGAAAAGGATATGGTCCTGTAAGCGTGGTCGTGGCGGCCATTTGGCTGATGTTGTTTTCCATTATTAACGGCATACCTTTTTCTTTATAATGAATTAAACATTCGATCATTTATCTCAAAAAATGCCATTTTTCTTTGAATATCAAAATAACACCTCTTGTTGGAAGACCCTTTATTGAAAATCTTTTTTTTTTCAAACTGGTCAAATGAATTTTCTACTCATTAACACGAAAATAACTTTCGCCACAAGAGCAAGTTTGTGTGACCCAGTTGTGTCCTTTGTTTTTTAATAAATTTAAATATTAGCTTTCAATTATATAAATTACAATAAATTCCTAAAGATAAGAGTATACATACCAATTTACGACTATAGGTTGGCCTGGTAGCTAGCTGAGATTACGTTTCCAGCAAAAAGTTCTTTGTCATTTTGCAATTTAAAGATTTTTCTATCAGGTTTGACCTACTGAGGTGACTGTACTATTACAGTCACCTCAGTAGGTCACTGTACTATTACAGTCACCTCAGTAGGTCAAACCTGTCACAAATTAATAAAGGTACAAGTTGAAACCACTTTTAAAAATGTTCTTTAAGGCCCACTTGCACGAAACTTTTTTGACATTAGTAACTACTGATTTGTCCATGCATAGGCTCTAGCCATCGATAAAAATATAAACTCGTTGCAAAATCTTAAATATTTATCCACTCATATTTCTCTGGATAATTTTTTGCATCCGTCAAATAGAATTTGACAAGAAGCTGCTATCGGTGAGATTTGCTTTAGTGTGTGTAGCAAATGTTGTTGTTGTTTTATGTATAGGTTTTCTGTTTCGTTCCTGTTTTTATTTTTCTTATTTTTGGTTAGTGTGTAACGTGCAACTTAAAATCGAAAAAGGAACAATTATCTATTTAATACTGGATAGCTAACTGCGATTTTATAAATGTATCCTTTGTTTTCGTGTAAGTGGCCCTAATTCCCTCTCCTCCGGCTCACCACCCACAGCGCAGGACTTTTAGTGTGTTAACCACTTAAGCATCTTGAAAAAAATAATTTGAAGGAATCGCTTAGGTCCCTGCCCACGCACTCTACACCCACTGTTAAGCTACTGGACTAAAGCAGTTCCAAAAGCTTCATAAACAAAACAAACTCATTAGGTTGCTGTATAGGTATAGGAACTGCCAAATACCTTGGTGGTAAAGTTTAATAGGATTCTTAATAACTTGCATTGATACATATAAATCTAGAAAATTACCCATTAAAAAAAAATCTAAAACTGCAATATGGGCTTAAAATATTTTTCCTTATTTGCGTGAAATTTTCAAGGTGTTTTCCAAATGCATTTAATGAAAATCTCTAGTTTGTTATTTCAATAGAAATCCGCCAAATACGCCTACAGAAAAAATACCCATATAAATATAAAAATTGTTATCTAGTTTTACAAGACCTTACAATTACATTTACAAGCAAAAAAAAACTCCCAAAAATAAGAAGCCGCAGTTGTTTGTAGTCGAAATTCGTTTAATTGATCTCTATACCCACCACTATACCTACCATTTTCAAATGTTAAATCAACTTTTGAATTAAAATTTCATACAAAAGCCAATTACAGAAAATAAAACATAATTCTAAATTCCAAGTGGCTGCATCCAATCTATGATTTCATGAAAAAAAAAATTCTTCATGCCTTTAACAAATAAGCGAACAAAGGCCATCAAAAAAAATATAAAAGAAAATTTCCCACAAAATCTGAATTATCTGCCATAATCCGCAATGTCCTTGTGCCCATCAGGGAAGGCATCAACAGGAGCAACCATTTGTGCTTCAATATATACATAGGATTTTTTTTTAGTCAACAGATGAAAATGAGGTCAAAATTCAAAGAATATATGTGTAATGAAACCAAAACCTCAATAGGACCATGACTCTGAGTCGATGAAAGGACCAACCAACAAGGACGACACGGTCAGTATCGTAACTAGGTACCATAATCTCCTCGGTTTGACCCATTACCACACCCCAATCGTCGTCGTCAAAGGAGCTTTTTATTCCTCCTCAAGCCAGGCACACAAATTTACATGATGAATTCCAAGGAGAAGCAGCATAATGAAATGATATGCAGAAAACGATGAGATGCAGAGTGATGGATACTTCCTCTTAATTATCCTGTTATAAATTCAGCAGGTCGAGATATAATGCATAACTGGTGGTAAAGATATTATCCAATTCATTTTGAACGAATAAAACATGATTTAATGACCAGGAAAATGAAAGGTATTATTTGAAATTCGCTTTGAAGGCATACCAATGAACCTTACAACCCCAGCAGCAGAGCTAGAAACTCCATTCGTTACAACTTGGGAATTCCGATTTTGTAAAAGAGTGGGCATCTTTTTGGCCCGGAAAATTGAGCTAGCAAAAATAAATAGAAAAGCTATCCCATTGCAGGCAAAAGAATCCTTAGTTTATGAATAATCAACACAAAGGTTTTTCGCTTTCAAAGTAATGTTTTATTTCGGAATACTTTTGAAATACAAACGAGCATAACTCGTGAGCATTGTATATAATGAACGAATGAACTTTTGCTGGCTTAATGGGAGATTTTTATGGGATATAAATAATTTATATAAATTCCGATAATGTTTAGTAATTTAAGTATGCATGAACATTGCACATATTGCATTTTGATAGAGTAATTGAAAATTTTGTAAAAAGATATTAGTTATACATTCAACAAAATAATCTTTCCAATAAAACACAACCGGCGAGAAAAAAAAAAATAATAAAATTGGAAAAAAAACATTAAGTAAGTAATTCATTTATTTACAATTTTTGATACATTTACATTGTTTTTTTTTAATTTGAAAGCTTTGGCTTTGCCGTCAGCTTAGACGCTCGACTAACAATTTTAATTTCTTGATTTTAAAGATACTGTTGTATAAATTTTCAGTTTTCATTTGATATTTTTGATTTTTATTTTTAACTAGCTGACCCGGCGAACTTTGTTCCACCTTAATGGCAATAAATAAGCAGATTGTGTTTTTTTTTATTGGAAAAAATACAAAAAAATTAAATACCTACATTAATCATTCATTATTATTTCTGTATTTTAGTGCATAAGTTGCTCTTCACTTAAGTACCTTGTGATACACGACATTTGTTGTTTTATTATCAGGCGCAAAAACAAACAACGCAGATGGTCTTCCGACCCGTGAACATGCCACGTATAATTGACCATGGGAAAAACATGAATGTTCTAGATTTAAACCACAAACTTTTAAGGATTGGCCTTGTGATTTGTTGATGGTCATGGCAAATGCAAGACGTATCGGAAATTGAAGTCTTTTAAATTCAAACGGCATATCGGTTGGGATCATCGGGATCCTCGGAATAAGAACTTCCTCACCTTTGAATTTTCCTATCATTATCGTAGCGTAAATTACATTGTTCATCAATTTTCTAACCACCAAACGCGTACCGTTGCACAGTTTTGGTTGGTTTATGTTTCGAAGCATGATTACTACGGAGCCAACTTTTAGGCGTAAATTGTGCGGTGTTAAGCCAGGCACGTCCAAAGAGTTTAAAAATTCAATTGGATAGTTGGTGGCTTCATCTTCATTTGTGACGCAGTCAATAAATTTGAATGAATTCATTGTTCCAATGATCTTATTTTGAATTATGTAGTTCAGGTCATCTACATCTTTATTCTTAGCCGCTAAAATTGCTCGCTCACTCAACCATTCATTATTTTTGTAGTTAAAAATAATGTTTGGAAATACATTGTTGATAAGTTCGTCTTTTGATGAGACAAAATTACAGAAATTATTTGGAAATGATATTAATCCGCTCGATTCATCAACAGGTACTTGACCATTAGTCAGCAATTGCTCCGAGAAATCTTCAGCAGATGTATCATTAAGCAATGTAACTCTCATGTTTGTTGTCAGCTGCAGTTTCTTCACTTAGCGCTATAGATTTGACGATTTGAGGCAAGCGTTTATTTCGTCGGAATTACTGGCAGTATTTGGCGGAAATCGCCAGACAGTAAAATCATTGCTCCTCCAAAACAACTCGAGTCATTGTGTAAATCTTTTAATTTTCGGTTAAGTGCTTCTAATGCACGTTTATGCGCCATTGTGCATTCGTCCCAGATGATGATTTTCGATGCCGCTAAAACTTTGGCCATTGCTGAGTGTTTTGCAATATTACACGTTGGTTCTTCAATAAGATTTAACGGTCCTTCTAACAATGTGGCTGCTATTCCAGAAGAAGCAACTGCAACCGCTATGTTGGATCTCGCCCGAACAGTTGCTTAAACTAATGACATGAGGCTTTGTCGGGAAAGATTCGATCGTCTTGCTCGCGGCAATATTAATTAAACTTCACTTCAATTCAATTCACCTAAAAATGTATTTCAAAATTATTTATTTAATTATTTATTTAATAGAAATAGTTTGAATATTGATTTCTTACAAATATCAAATTGTCATCTATACGTCATTACATAGCTGTCATTATACGTCAATTACATAGCTATCATTTGCGTTTTGTTATTCCAAGTCTGATTCTTTTTTGTTATACCACGTTTTATAGTGACTGACGTTTCATGTCAAGTCACACGGGAACGCTGTCGAACGGGATAAAAAGTATCTTTTGTCCGTCTCCTGGCTCTATAAGCTACCTCCCTACCAATTTTCACCCAAATCTGTTCTGCCGTTCTTGAGTTATAAGTGGTGTAACTAACACGACTTTCTTTTATATATATAGATGTATATATATATGTATGTATGTATGTAGTTATACCTAATGTAACTATCTGAAGAAAATTTGCAGATTAAGGAAACTGATCATGACAGAAAGGTTTTGCCAGTCCGGTCCATCCAATATTTGTATTGTCTCCTGAATTGAGAGAGTATAAATTTTCCAAAATAGGCGACCCTCTTATGTCCAAAAATTGGACATATGCTTCTAAAGTGAAAGCAGTCTTCTTTGGATTTTGTATTACATAGTGTGCAAAACTGGTTAAAACTCCCATTGTAAGGTCGTCCGTTGAGACATAATAGTTCGCTTCTTGCTTTGAAGATTAAATAAAATGTCTTTGGGCTTAAGATAATCATGTAAATAGTTATTGTTACTCAGATTATAATTCAGCTGGTTATATATTATTCGGCTTTCTGATTCGATAGCAATTTCTACAAGTTGATTCTGAATCGAGTCTTTATTAAGCTGAATTATTCTATAAAGTTTTTCTTTCACACCAAGAATGTTGTTTGGATCAATTTGCAAATCTTCACCACACGCAGTAGCGATCCGTTGCCATTTATCATACCACCAGTCCTTGTTTCTTACTTCGTACAGCAGCATCATTTTTTTTAATCGCTCATCTCGAAAACCTAACACTTTAATGAGATAATCAGCTTGTAGTTTCAGAGTGCTGGTAAATATCTTTGGTAGGCCAGTTTCTAAGTAAATCGCATAATTCTTTCTCCATGTTAAGTTTATGAGACTTTGAGACGCCTTGGCTTTTCCGACGAGGTGCTTAATTCAGCGTTGGGTTAAGGTTCACTCCAAGTTATTTATATTCCTTTGTCACTTCTAAACTCCTTCCATTGCACTTCCAATTGTTTCCAGCTTCAGTCCGATGCCAATATGACCAAGTCATCAGCATAAAGCAACACATTGATTTGGATTCTTACCATTCTGATTCCTCCAGGAAGGTGGTTAACAATGTCGTTTATAAACAATGCAAATAAAAGTGTACTAAGCGGACATCCCTGTTTTACACCTGAATTATTTCTAAACCATTCAGAAAAATGTGATCCATCCCAAACGTTAGCTGCTGTAAATGTGTAAATGTAAATGACATATTTTTGATGACATGTAGAAATCTGGTTGAAACACCTAATTGTGTAAGTTTGTATATTAGAGCATTACGATTTACTAAATTAAACGCTGCTTTGAAATCGATTTGAAAAGAAACGAGGGAAAATATTTGGTCAACTGTGGAATAGTTTTTCCGAAATCCAGCTTGGAAGTCCGATAATATAATTTTTTCTTCTACCCACTTTTCCAATCGGTCAACAAGAACTCCACAAAATTAAGGTATTTTTTGGCTATGATATTCATAAAAGATATACCTCTATAGGTGGCAACTTCATTCAAGTCACCTTTTTTATGAATGGGAAAAATGACAGTTCTTCTGAACGAAGATGGAACTTCAGCATTCAAAGTAATTTTGTTAAACAACGCGACCAGTTGGATGCCAAAACTTTGAGTTGCATTTTTAAAAAATTCATAAGGTATACATCATCTTCACCTGGCGCTTTATTATTTTTAGTTTTTTGTAGTACTGTTGCTATTTCAAACATAGATTTATCGATGTCCCAGTATATCATCGGTGATGAGAGGCTCAGCATAAGAAAACTTTGAGAGAGATTTAGTTTGAAGAAGGTTCGAGAATTGAATGGAAAGATGGTATTTTGATATTACAAACAGACACTACATTTTTATTTATGTGTATAGATATGTTAGTATTAGAATATCAGTAACAATATTTATTGCACAAGATGCCATATATATGGCTTTTGATATTTCGACGTCGACTGATGCTAAAACTGCAAAATGGTTTATGTTTTTAACTCAATTTTGTTTTCTTTATTTCTACTCAAGTGACAAAAAGCTCCTGACACTTTAAATTCGGTCAATAACGAAAAGTAAATTCCTTAAAATGGAAATAAATCCAACAGTTTTGAGACTTGTCATACTTACTCCAGGGGTGTCTACCTAAAAAAAATTTTTTCAAGAATCCGACTGGAGTAAAGAGAATATGTTGTTTTATCGGTTTTTCGATTTTATCTTGAAAATTTGTATTCAAATCCAAAAATTGTCGTTTATAAAAATAGAGCTTAATTAAATCCATGAAAAAATATTATGTGTATTTAGTCCGTATCTGCAATTTAGTTTATGATAAACCTATCGGCAGTTAGGATAAACATGCAGTTTTGTTTGATTTTTCCCATTCATATTAGAAACGGTTTGTCGTAGTAAAAAAAAACTTCTATCAAAATAAAGCTTAAGGTAGGTGAACCAAATAGGGCCCACTTTATTTATTTTATTTAATAACTCCCGTATTTTATTGAATATGTAGGTGAACTTAATGGATTATAAAAATTAGTCTAATTATGCGATCAGGAACGAGCACTAATTTTTTAAAAAATAACCCAAAATATTTTAATCGATCATTTAAAGAAACCATCTGTTGGGCCTTATTAGGAACCTGTGGCTGTGCTCCTAATAAGGCCCATATATTTTGTTTCATAAAACATTGAATTTCTTCCTAAAAAAGACAAGAAAGACAAAAAAGCAAAATAGTTTTTAAAACTTAAATTTGAAAGTTTAAATTTTTTAATTATAACATACAATGTCTCCTTTACAACAAAAAGTGCCAAAGTAAGTCTTAAAACTAAAAGTTAAGAAAAATTGCTAAATTTCCTTTGAAAAATAGTACGAAAATCACCATTTTAGAGCGAGAAAGACGATACTCCAGATTATTTTTGAATATTTGTATTTTTGATTATGTAATTATAACTATAAAAAAAACTAACAAAAAAATTACATTTTTCATTCACTTTTTTACAATAGCCACGCCACAGCTTCGAAAACTTCAACAGACAAATTTCAACACGATCGAAGTAACCGGTATTTTTTTGTTTTGTATGAGATGAAATAAGAAGGGTTACATATACCAAGAAAAAAAGTCCAGTTAATTGTTGATTTTGTTGTTTTCTGTCCACTGGGCCTTATTAGGCGCCGAGCCTTATTTGGTTCACCTAACTTATATAATTTTCGTCAAAAAATAGCATATATTCATAGCATTTGCTTTAAACACGAAAACAATCAAATTAAGATTTTTACTGCAAACACTTTTGAATTAAAATGAAAAGCCAAAGGTTTTTATAATTTGAAAATATTTTAAACGAAAAAGTAGAAAATTTTTGTTTTTCATTCAAAAATTTGTTTTTAATTCAAAGTTGAAACAATTTTATTTTTAGGCGACTTTTGATAAATTTTTTTTTAAGTTGCGCCATTTTGATTTTGTTCGTGTGTAGTCCAAAATTGATACGATTTTACTTTGATTTTAAGTTGTTTTATTTGATTTTACGTTGTTTTTTGGCTCAGTGTATTTAAAGTACATCCGTCGCTTTTTATAAAAAAATTGGACTGATCTTATTTTAGGCGGCAACCAAAAAATAAGTCCGTATTTATGATAATAGACGACTGAACAGCTTGAACATGTCGTAAGCTGAGCAACGAAGTTGTGCGAGATAGCGACTGACTACAGTAAGCTGGTTTGAATCATTGAAGCCCGTTTATATTATAATACGTATAATATGAACATTTTTGTTTTATGTGATACCTTACTTCTAGATAACGTACAATTTACAAATTTATAATATAGAATAAAAAATATTTCCTTACAAAATATAAAAATACTTTTACACTACTATACACTCAAAGAAAAAATGTGACCTAGAATTTAATAGCGTCGTATTAAAATTTAAACTGCTTGTAAAAAAAAAACACTTTTAAATAAAAGTACCTAATAATGATTTAACTCAAACACGGTAAGCGTTTGCGATGTCAGTTAAGTACCTTACCTATACCTCATTTGTTTTATATACGAGCTAGTCCAATAAAATTAGCTTTAAAACTTAAAAAAAATACTGTAGTCGAGATTATTACATTACATTACATTACATATTATTCTACTCCGTAGATAAATCTACGAAGTAGAGACACATATAAGCACTAGCAGCTTAGGCCATCGGCTTGAACAACACAAGAGAAATAGACTGATACATGACAGAGACATACACAACAGAAGAAAGACAGAGAACAGAGAACAGATGCCAACAGCACATGGATAGCACATGAACGGTCACTCATCCAAGTACTAACCACGCGCAATGATGCTTGATTTCGCTGATCTATTGGGAAGCGATGCATTTTTTTTTTTTTTTTTTTGAAGCGATGCTTTATCAGAGCCAAGGCCGTTGACAACGAGATTATTATTTTTGTTTAAAACAGTACCATCTGAAGAGTACTTTAAATCCACAAAGTTCACACAAAAAAATGTCGTTGTCCGCCATTTTCTGTTGGTCGTGTAATAATTTACTTATTGTGTAAAAAATTTTTTCGAGGTTTTTTAACAAACCTGACATTACGATGATAGAGAAGCCCAAAAAAGTAGGTTTCTTCATGCCGTCCGTCGGTCTGTCTCGGCGGATATGCGTATGTGCATATGTGCGGGTGTGCGAATGTGCGGTCTGTTCACCGAGCTACAGCCCAAATGGTTTGGCGGATTTTCTTCAAACTTCGTGTCTAGCACTTTTTGGTGATTCTCTAGAGGAAGAATTCGAATTTTTGTTTTAGCCCGGCTATAACGGGTACTTCCCATATAACGGTTTTAGCCTTTACAAATTTTCTTGAAAACGGCTCTAACGATTTCGATAAAACTTTGTGTATGTGATATTTTCAGGTGTTCTAATACAACTTCATTTCAGGTTATTGGCAAAAACCGATAATTCCAATTTTCTCGAAAAAAATACTATTAATTTCGATAAAATTTTATGTGAGTGATTTGTTACCAATGGTGATGTCTTTCGTCTGAATTTTTTTTCCAGAATCACCTTATTAACGGAACCTGCCATAGAACCGCTTTTTGTTACCCCGACTATCTTTTGGACGGCTTCGTCGATTCTAAAGAAATTTGATATTATCAAACAATATTGCTAAGCCAAAGCAAAAAAAAAATTTTAAAAAAGTATTGTGTGAAAAAGTTTTTTTTTCAAAGAACCGATAATTCTATATTTCTTGAAAAAAAAAATATGATCAATTTCGAAAAAAAATTTAAGCGAGTGATTTGTTGCTCAAGGTTATGTCTTTCATAAAAAAATTTTTTTCGGAATCAGCTTATTAACGGTACCTGCCATAGAACCGTTTTTTTTTTACACTGACTAACTTTTGATCGGCTGCACCAATTTTGAAGAAATTTGATATTATCAAACAACAGCTAAGCCAAAATATACTGCAAAAAAAAATTCCCAAAAAATTGATTTTTGAAAGTTTTTTTTTTTTTTGAAAAACCGATAATTGTAATTTTAGAAAAATTTATTAAATTTATTTTTCTTAAGGTCGTAACTTGCAACAAGAAAAAGTTCGTGCGACCCAGTCATGCACCACAAGAGCAAGTTCGTGCGACCCAGTCGTGCACTTTATTTTTATATGAAAATCAATCAATCGATTTTAAAAACCAAACATAAATAAAGTTCAAGACAAATCGGGATTTCTTTATTCTGTATTTTGTAATTCGGTATTTCTTAGCCAACCCTATATTGTTGTATAAATCTGAAAATGTCACGTGTTGGAGAATAAAATGGGAAACACGAAACATTTCAAAAATGTTTCTTCAAGAGTGTCAAAACCAAAACAAAAAAATCTCTGGAATGTTTCCGATAATTTTTTTTAAACAACTGGAAATATTTTCGAAGCATTTCAGAAACGTTCTTAAAAAACGTTTTATTGGTTTGAACATTCCTTAATAGTTAGTTGCCCTATACAATGTTTCCACCAGGCACTTAATCTTGGTTTGACCAGATTGACCAGTCCATAATCTCCTTTTAAATCACTAGATTTCCCATATACTAAATACCGGTGGAAACGCTACTAAATCTTCTTCTCTCAAATCAGGTTTTTATTTTTAGTGGAAACATATAGTATGCCATTAACGACACTAAGTCATCGATAAAAACAATACTCTTAGATAATATAAAAAAATGTTATAAATATAATTGTGTGCAAATACTACGCTTTAATTCAATACGGCAACACGAGATATCAGGATTTTTCAAATCCATTTCGTAGTTATATACATATATAACGGGTGATTTTTTAAGAGGTTTAGAACTTTTTTTTTAAAAAAACACAAAAAATTCAAAAAAATGATTGAAATATTTATTTGAATCGATAGTTTGAACCTTGCAATTTAATGTTTAAAGATAATTTCATGCAAATGTTGACCGCGGCTGCGTCTCAGGTAGCCCATCCGCTGAGTCCAATTTTGGCATACTCTTTCACACATATCGGCCAGTATCTCACGAATGAATGCATGGATGTTGGCTTCCAGTGAGTCAATCGAAGCGGGCTTGTCCCTATAGACATTAGCCTTGACATACCCCCACAAAAAATAGTCTAATGGAGTCAAATCGCACAATCTAGGCGGCCAATTGACCAGCCAATTGACCGGTCTTGTTGAAACCACATATCATGCAAGTCAAGAACTTCCATTTCGGGCAAACAAAAGTTTATTATCATCGCTCGGTAGCGTTCACCATTGACAGTAACGCTGCGATTCGCATCATTTTTGAAGAAATATGGCCCAATAATGCCGCCGGCCCATAAACCGCACCAAACAGTGGCTTTTTCGGGATGCATCGGTAGCTGTTGCAATGCTTCTTGCTGATCTTCACTCCAAATGCGGCGATTTTGCTTATTTACGTACCCATTCAACCAAAAATGAGCCTCATCGCTGAACACAATTTTTCGATAAAAAAGCATTTCGAACATTTCGAACCGAGCACGAATTTTGATAGTAAAATTCAATAATTTGCAAGCGTTGTTCATTTGTAAGACGATCCATGGTTAAATTGCAAACCAAACTGATGCTGTTTGACAGTGACACAAGGTACTAAACACACGTCAGCTGTCAAAACCAGTGTTGCCAAAACCAAACCAGCTAAAAAATCACCCGTTACAAACAAAAAATTTCATTGAATCCTCATCCTTGTTCAAAACCTTGTTCATTCAATATCCTTTCGTTCTGTGTCCTTGATCATGGAACATGGGCCGGGCACCCTCGACTCCTTTTTTTAATACACGAGTCAGTCGTTTTTTAATGGACTGTAACTGTTGTCCCCCAGCCAGCCATAATGTATAATGGTACCTATCTTTCTCTATGTAAGTACATAATACTGATTTTGTTTTTGTCTTCGAGTATTAACTGTTTGAAAGGATTCATTTGAACGCGCAATATTCTACCCTCTGTTACCCTGTTGGCTTCTGAACTTCAGATGGAAAGAAATATACTGTTGCTGTTGAAGAATACTCCACTTCAGTTAAACTTTAAATCCATAACAAGCGACCGGGCGTCAACATGGAACGGGGCACGGGGGCAAGTATGATGCACGGTAAAATCCCTGAAAAACCACACAAGTACTGGGATAATGTTGAAGGAATTTAACTAAAAGAAAGCTTTCAATATAATGCACGTTGACGTGCCAAAAGAGGATACAAATGCGGGAGATTGTGCAAACGGCTGTCGAATAGAAAAATAATCGATGAACTTAGGGTCGTTTTTTTTTTATCATAATTTTGTAAGGGATGGTGATTTTTTTTTTTTTTTGCAAATTTCCAAGGTAAGATAGCTTACTACTTCAATCGGACACGAGCGAGCAGTTTTCTAGTGGAGAAATCAGATGAAGTGAAAAATGTTCATGAAACCGGAGAGAAAAGTGAAGGATCAAATCGGATGGAACAATTTGCTCGTTAAGACTCTGTGAACAATTCAGATATTGAGAGTGTTTATCTGTTTTTTATTTTTTGTATTTTTCTTTATTTAAAGAATTTTTTGATATTAAAAATATATATACAGAAATTTAAATATTGAAGTTTGATGATTTTTATTGTCTTTATCAATTAAAGAAGGAAAGTCACGCAGATGGTTTCATAATAACAGCTATAGTGCGATTAGGTAGCTAGGCTATACTACAATAAAATTATGATATCAAACATTTTTTGTTTATTTTATATTATCCATAATTGAAAATCCAATTTTATTATCTATTTGAATGGAAAATATACGAATACGAAGCAGCAAGTGGCATAGCAAGTCACATGGAATTTGCATTAATTAGTCAAGGTAGGAGAGACCTATTAAATTGTGTTGAATAAATTTAGGGGTTGTGGTGCACTGCGACCTTAGATCTATTGTGCCCCCTTTACTAGGGCTGGATGATTGACTCATTCTACAGCTCTTCCTCCATCTTAATATTTTTAAGAATGATAGTTTCTGGAGTACTTGTAGAGAGGGTAATTCGCTCTCCTCTATCTGGTAGTTTCCCAGACGTTTTATTCTTTTGTGAATTATCGCCCCACACTTTCCTAAAAGGTGGTTTGGCGTTTCTTCCTGGTCGTCACAGAATCTGCAGGTTGCACTACTGTGGATATACCTAGGATGTTTAAGTGTCTTTTAAGTTTGCAGTGACCACTGAGGAAACCCGTTAAGATTCTAAGTTTGTTTCTACTCAGGCTTATACAAGCTTTAGATCGTTTTTTGTTATAGTTCCCATAAAGCATTTTGGCTTGTCTCAGTTTTGGGAGTTCTTTCCAGTTTATGGATCTTTTTGCCTCCTCTTCCCCTTTGATTTGATTTTTTATCACATTTTAACTCATCGCGTAATAGGGGTCCAGCCCAATCATGGGTGCCACTGCCCCTGCCTTAGCCAAAACATCAGCTTTCTCATTTCCCTCAACTCCAACATGTCCTGGGACCCAGTATAATGTTACAGTGTTGTTTTTGCATAATTTGTTGAGTTCGTTTACACTCTCCCAAACCAGCTTCGAGCTGATTACGCAGGAATTTAGTGCTTTGAGTGCAGCTTTCAATTTTTATCTGTGCACATATTCAAATTGCGTTTACTTCAGCTTGGAATATGCTAGAGGACTTACCCATTGGTACAGAGCATTTGGTTCTGGGCCCAAAAATCCCTGAGCCAGTCCTTTCGGCAGTGTTTGATCCATCAGTATATCATTTGATGGCTTTAGTATTTAAACGGTAGATCTCATTTTCTCCTACCCATTCTTTTTTATTGCTTAACTCAGTTCGAAAATTTCTCTCGAAGTTGTATTTCTTAATCATGTTGTCTCTAGGAATGTCAAGTAGGGGTGCATATTTGGATAGTGAAGTTAATTCCTTCAATCCTATACCCTTACCTGCTCCAGTTCCCTCTTTTGCGAAACGCATACTTGCTCCCTTGGCAGAACTTTCAATTGCTATACGTAATGGCGTCAGGTCAAGAATGACCTCCATTGCTACTGTTGGGCATTTTCTCATTGCTCCAGTTATACATAAGCAAGCGAGCCTTTGCACTTTTTCAAGTGTGTTCTTAGTTTTTTCAAGTTCGGTTCTTTGGTGCCACACAACCGCACCATAAGTGATTATGGGTCTGACCATCGTGTTATACATCCATCTAAGGATGTTAGGTTTGCACCCCCATGATTTACCTGCAAGTCTCTTGCATATCATAAGGGCTTTCGTGGCTTTCCCGACAGTAATCTCTAAGAGTTTGTTGAAAAGGAGTTTGCTGTCTAGTGTAATGCCTAGATATTTGACCTCCTCCTTCAATTCTATTACTTCATTGTATAACCTGATAGGTTTTATATGCTTAAGAAGTCTTTTATTCATAAATGGTATTATTGTGGTTTTTGCTGGATTTATGTTCAAGCCCACTGAAATGCACCATTTTCTTGTCATTGACAACCCTCTTTGAATTATGTCGCAGAGAGTTTCTCCAAATTTCCCATAGGCTATTAAAACAATGTCAACGGCAAAGCCTATACATCGTATGACATTAGTAGTTAGGCATTCTAGCAAGACTCCACAGCAAGGGTGACAATATACCCCACCCTGAGGAAAACCACTTGTCGGGATTATTTTCTGGGTGCTTCACCCGGCATGTGCTTCCGCCGTTCTTGTACATAGCATCTCAACAATTCATCGTGTTATACTTACTTTCTTTTCTCATGAGAGCATTTTTTACAGCATCATGAGAGGTGTGATCAAAGGCTTTTAAAAGTGTCTAGACCATTTTCGTAGAAAAACATATAAGGTTTCCGAGAAATTTGCAAAAAACTGAATTTCACCTCCTTCCCTCCCCCGACCCCCTCAAACAAATTTAAGTTCCAGGCCAAATCATGGCTACTTTCTAAGATTTGCTCAAAAAATCAAAACAAAGGTTTCCAGTAAAATCCAACTTTGTCGGAATTATTTCGTAATTTTGCCTTGATTTTGTTTAATTTTCGTGGGATATCAGGCAGTGGCAGTTTTGTATTTTGTTGTCATTGCCACCAATCCTGAAGAGAGTACAAAATGTAAGACTACTTTAAAGATTTTTTTTTTAAATAAAAACGAAACTTTTAACAAAATCTTCTCAGAAAGAGCTGCTAGACATTTCAAAAGATTTTATTTTTTCAAGTGTGATTTCCAAAATCATTGTTTTATGAACTCAATGGAAAATCTGTATAGCTAACCGCATTTAAATATTTTTCAGACAAACCAACTTTAAATTGAAATTCTATTGTTTGCCAAAAATCTTTTGCTTTCTAACTATTTTAGATTCACGAAAGAAATACGTCATTGTTTAAGTAACTAAAAACTGTTTATAAATTTCACTTGATATTATAATTGTGTGTTAATCGGGGAAGCATATAAACTTGTTTCCCTGGAAGCATGCCAAATATAAGTTTCTCGAGTCCATGTATTTTAATTCTGAATTAAAGATAGATTCCATTATTTGTTTCGGCATATTCAAAAAGTTATTACGAACTTGAAAAAAATCTGAATCTTTTGGAAATTCTTACTAAAAGTAAGAATTTCCAAAAGAAACTATAAACTTTATATTTACAACTATAAAAGTTTATAGTTGTAAGTTTGATGCTTCAATGTTCACAATTCTAATTTGAGATTGAGAATGATTTGAAAAGGTTTCTTTTCAAATGAGAAACATAATAGACCGCGACGTTGAAAAGGGTATCTTCATTAAATGAAATGGTTCTAAATGTTGGATAACTATAAGTTCTTTTGTTGGTGAAAAAATACAATTTTCACAACCACGTTCCCTCTGCCTTCTTCTCTATTAGAATTAAAATACAAAAAAATCGGGCTCTTTTTATATCTATCGCTAGTGGCATAGCTAGCCCCTCGGGAGCCCCGTATCAAAAAACTTTTAGCCCCCCCCCCCCGTTTTTAACTTTTTATTACATGCACTAACAAATACTTTACTTTTTTATAAGATAAGTTTAATTTAAAATTAAGAGATTATTTACTTACATATTATTATTTTTTTTATTCTAATTAAAATATTTATTGTTTTTTTTTATCTGCAAAAGTGTTGATAAGATTCTCCATAGCTCAACAAGATTTCAATTTTTCTTGGTTTTCAGATTAAGAAATTAACAGATCCGACAGCCGTTGCTTATAAACCTTAACAACAAAATAAACATTAAACAATTTCTTATCCATTTTTTTTTGTTAGCCTTTGAAAAAGTTCTTTTGGCAGTTGCTGTCGTAACCATAAGAGTTGATAAAAATTAAACAAGCAGTTATAACTTCGTAAAACTAAAAGCTATACTCTTAAATTCGATCAGAGATTCAAATTGATATTTAATTATTGTTAATTTTGTATTTTTTGATCTTTTTTTTCGTTATTCAAGTTCATCCATCAATTTTGCGTGGTATTATTATGTGAACAGTCACCAACAAAAATGTGCATCGCACTGTGTTGCGTAGTGCAGGCATGTCGAACCATTGGCACGCGTGCCATTCGTGGCACGCAGCGAAATTTTATGGGCACGCCGTCAACTGATAAATCCGAATACAACTTTGGGTAGCAGCATCAGCTGTCTGCACCAAGATCATTTTTCTTGCTCTGGAACTTTTTTTATGTCACTGCGTAAGTCTTTAAATAATGGTACCTGTCATACAACGGTTATCGAAAACCACATTTTTCTCGAAAACGGCTCTGATGATTTTAACCAAATTTCATATGTGTAATTGAGTGTAGCTAGGTTAAATTTCGACTATCTCGAAGCGATTTGAACTAAATTCAATACTAAAATTGTGGTACATATCTATTGTAAATAAGATAGCGTAATACTTTTGTCAAAAATGTTTTTGTTAAGTTCTAAATAATTAAAATAAACTGTTTTTGTGAATTCAATATTTTAAAAACCTGTTGAAGAATTTTAAATGAAATTAAATTTTAAGGTACAACAAATTGAATTAAAAAATCGTCCATACTTACTTAAAAATTATTTTAAAAAATCGATTCTTTCGAAAGCCGCTCCAACGATTTTGAATTATTTTTTCATAAACTCATATTTAGTTAAAAAAATTTTGTGCATACTTTGATTTTGGATTGAATCTTTTTAAGATATGGGTTTAGAACTTTTAATAAAATTACATACAACCCATAGAACGTGATGCTTATGGGTTTTTTCGCATAGGAACCTGTGTATTAAATATTGTATTAAGTACTATTGTACTATAATATTGTATTTTACTCAAAAAAAATTTACGACGATTTGAATTTACATGAACAACCGACGAAGCAAAATCTACTGAAGAGTTTTTGTCAGTAATTAATTCAGCAGTCGAATATTTTTTGTCAATGTTCTATTCTATTCTTGTCCCAATTCGCTTGGTTGGGCTTTAAAGATATTGAAATGCAGCTGAACGAATTCCAGTTTAGTTCGATGTGGACTCGAAAATTCGTCGAAACAAGGAAAATGTCAGCTGTTTAAAAATCTGGTGTTTGCTATCTTAACAATATTTTATAGTGTGTGAGTCCTCATTTTCCAAAATTAACAACTAGAAGGACTTCTTGGCATCAAGTTTCCAACAACAGAAAATGTTTGATTGTTTTTTGCTTTTGTTTGTTTTGTTTGTTTTGTTTGTTTCTTTTATTAAATGGAATTACAGCTCTGGTTATTTGTAACAGTTGTTAATCATAGATTTTGTATGTGTTTCTATGGTTACCAGCAAATGGTTAAATTTAATCAGAGCTGAAAAGACTGAAAAACTAATTAATATGTCAAATATGTGTACCAATAAAATGCTGCACACTGTAAAATTATTTTTGTTTCCTAGCATTAATAAGAAAAACGTTTGTTGGCTCGCCAAATGCTCTTCAAATTATTTATTTTTTTTTTAAATGGCACAAGGCTTCACAAAGGTTCGCCATCCCTGATGTAGTGAATGCTGTTCACACCTAAGTTTTGTGTAATAATTAATCGTCTTTGATAGTTTTCTCGGCGAAGCTAAGGTCTCCATACACATGATTACCATACGAAATAGGCCACATTGATATATTTACATAAATTAAGTAAGCTATCACAATATCCAGCAAAGATGAAAATTTCAGTAAAACATTTACAGAACAAAAGAATTTTACAAAACTATTTAAATTAATTTATCGAAACGCTGCTAACAACATAACACATACAAAACTTTATACATCTTTTACATCTGTGCATGTGTAAAATTTTTTCAGTAAGTGCACCATACAAATCCTTAGTCCTTGACATCTTGTTTGCTTGAATTTTCATAATAATATTACATTCGAATAAGTTAATCCTACGTGCTTGCCTTGGTAAGACGATAAAGACGGGCTACAGGATCAGATTTCACTCAACATAAATCCAAAATATCAAGTATAAAATGGAAAACGGATTTCGCAAAAGGATCTGATTCCGTTAATGTCCTTAAGTGACACTAAACGATGAGGGTGACACAAAAAAAAAAAAAAAAATGTAAGCGGAAACACGACTGATGGGAAACGATTTTTTTCTGCTTCAACCGTAAAAAAAAAAACAGACCATCACCACAAAAAAGGACACACATAAGCTAGACCTGGGATTATGGTGAATGAATCCATGCAAGAAGTAGAGGTACCTATATTTGGGAAAAAAAAAACCAAATCCTTTCAAAAACAAGGAAGCAAAAAATGGAAATAAATCTTTAAGCAAAGAAACTTCAAAACTCACCCTGAGTAAAAAGGATAAAGATGTCGCCGACATTGTGCTTTGCGGAGAAATGAAAGAGGTAAGCGGCAAAAAAAAACTTAGCAAAAAAAAACTATTGAAATATCCCATTACATTTTCTGTTGAAAGGATAACGAAAGGATATGGTGACGACACAAGCTCATTTCAAATGACGCGAATACTATTGCACTCGTCCCATGAAAGTTCCAAAGCTAAATTTTCATCGAAGAAAAAAGAGAAAGTCTCTGAGAAAAAAAAAATTACAAGAAATTCTATGAATGCAAAGGCATGAGAGTTAGGATATGTGTGCTCGTTTTTGATCCTCTTGGCTTTAGCACTTCGCTAGCTTGTAACACATTCAAGTGTGCTATTCATTTCATGTAGATATCTTTTTAGTTTTCGCAGTCGGTCGTTTCGCGCAGTCATCATAGTCAGTTGTATTGCGCCCATAGGGACTTTGAGCAGTAAACCAGGAAGAACTGATGAAAAGATTTGTTTTGCAGTACATCCGTTAGTATAGTATGACTAATGACTGGTTTGAGAGTCCTTGAGACGGAAGTTGGAAAATATATAAAAATTTTATTTTAAAACCATTGCATTTGCACAGAGGTGTGAGAATTTGAAAAGGAAGAAGAGTTTCTGTTTTTTTTTTTTTTTTGAAAAGGAATGAGCATAAAAATGAACAAAAGCACCTGGGGAGGTATGCAAGTGAGAATTAGAACACAAATTCTGGAAAGCAAATCCGTTTCGCAATCATCCAGTCTTACAAAAGAAGATGTTTTACGTTTTACCTATATTTTCTATATTATGAGTGTGTTAAGGGTATGAATGTGTCGAGTACTCTTCCATAGGTTAATGACAGCAAATTCTTTCTATTTGCAAAAAAACACTTAAAGATAGATACATTATGGATGTAAGGAAATAAATCTTTTGTATTATTTCCCTAATTTATTTAATTTTTAACACTCTTCTAGTTTTAAGATTAGAAGCTGAGAACAATATTAAGAAGATGGATCAGAGTTTAGGAAACGTTTGTAAACAATCATTGTGTGAAAGGCACATCATATCCATTAGATAGTTTAAGACCTTATTTTTAAAATTGTGTATACAGTGTAACACAGTGAACGCCAGAAGTACTGGTCCCACGACACAATTAGATACTTTGGAAAGGCAACATTATTTTAGATCATCGTCATCAAAAGTCGCTACGTGTAAACCAACAATTTTTTATTGAAAAATGTATATTTTCTGGTGGATAATCTCATTAACCTTCATTGTAAGACAGGCCATCCTCATTTAAAAAATTGCTCCGTGTAAACCTGGGAATACACGCCCGCAAAATTATATACATTGTGACTAGATATACGAGCAGTTAAATGAGAACCTGATCCATCAACAAGAAGGTATTTTCCCAAGTATTCTGATAAAGCAACATTATTACCTATAAATCACCGTCATCAAAAGTTGCTACGTGTAAACCAGGAAGTTTCCAATGACATGATATTGTCTTACAAATGGTTCAAGTCCTCCAAATATAATTGTGTGACAGGCATCAACGGTTATGAAGGTTGGCCCGTGTAAACTATGAGAGTAATGCCCAGTTTCACCAAAATACACCTTAAAGCATTTTAGTAATAAAATTTATTGGCATTTTAACTTACGTCGAATTCCTTTCATTTTGCCAGATTTGATCGGAAAAGTTGACTTTTTTCGTTCCCATGGATCTTGAATGAAAAAGTTGTTTATTTTCTTTGATTGTATTGTGTATATTTCTGTAGAAGCGATTTTAATCATTCACTATACTTCAATTTATTGACAAATTGCACAATTTACAACAAAATTCAAGCACAATTTATTGTAAACCTCACTACACAATTAAAATGATCACCTGACAGAATGAAAATAAAATCATTTAATTATGTGTTAATCTTGCTACAAATCGAGATTCATGTCGAACTCCGAAAAGTTGATCTTAAGGGGGAAAAAAGCAATTTTTTTGTCTATGGATCATGATTATTTGAGATTTTTTCCCCTCAGATCAATCTTTTTCCGAAAAAAAGCAACTTTAGTCCGAAAAAAGTCAACTTTATATTTAAAAGGAATTCGACATTAAAATGGTGTGCACCAACATTAGGAGATGAATTTTTAAAAATGAAGAAACTTGATGCCAGCCCTGGATTTTTATTTACCACACATGGCTTTCTTTCATTACAACAAGCGAGAGGAGAGCATATCAATCAAAAAATTTAAGGGTTCTATTTTTCTTGCATTTTAAAGACGCCTTTAAAATTTATTTGGAACAAACTGGGACTTTAGTTAACTATAGCTCTTTTAATACTGAAAGTGGTTGGTGAAATTGAAAAATTCAATTTTAAAAATTAACAACCATATAAATATTTAAAAGTGAAACTGGCCATAAGGCAGGAATCGGCATAAACATCAAGTCTGTGGTAGCGTTAGTAAACGAACGCGTCAAAAGAATTAATGCGACATATTATCCATGTCCATATCACTGAAACTTTTTGGTATAGGCAGGCAGTCATAAAAATGACAAGTTTAATTCGTTCCATTATTGAAATTTTTGGCCGAGAGTTCTACCTGAAGATTCATGTTAACCAATTTTTTCTTGCTATTTTAGTCGAAAAATGGTATAAGATTTCTTCCGATAGAAATTTCTTTATTCTTTCCTTAAATCTGTTGTTCGTTGGGTATGATTCTCACGTCTGGATCTTGATGAACATTGGTGTATTGAATGAAGCGGGGCTAAGTGAAATGATATGATATACAAAATGAATATAGAATTAACTGATTCGGGATAAACTATACCTGCCAAATGAATGATGTTTTCAAGCGACAGAAGTTAAATTATGAGGACGGTTTTCCGAACGTCTGCTTATGATAATCCATTAACTATAGGAGAAATTGAATTCAGTGATGATCAAGGTTTTTAGGTTTTCTATACCTGAGTGCCAACTAACAAAACATTACTCACGCATATTATTGGACCGTATGTGACAAAATTTTGAAATATTTAAACCTTATATAAAAGAAAAAGCAAAAGAAAAGACAAATTAAATAGAAAAGAAAAAAAATAGAAAAGAAAAAGAAAAGAGGGAAGCGAGAAAAATTCAAAACAAAAGAATTTTTTTAATATATATAAATCATCACTACCTTAACGTCTCCAGATCGTTATTGCAAAAGTTACATTACGCTAATTATTATGAACCATTACGTACATTATTTCAACAATCATTGTACAATGAAAATTCATAGTCTTCCTTTCATCCAATAGGGCACTTTTCGATCAAATTGATGGAAGGCAGAAATTTCATCCACACTTCATTAAATTGATGATTGTTTTCATCTTTAACTTTGTCAGTTGCATCGTTTTACCTTGAAGCATAGAGCTAGAGAATGGTGGTACCTAATAAAGTACATATACCCTTTATCTTTTTCACTTCTCGTTTAGCAGAATGTGTAGATCTTTCTTACACGTGATACATGCTCTCCGTACACTCTGTGTTGAGTTGGGCTCAATTCTTCTTTGCTTCTTTATTGCAACACTTTGTTACCAGTGTTTCGTCATTTCATTTCTTCGACGCATCAGATGTTTAATCTCCTTCTCTTCATCATTTCTTTCAGCTCGTTACTTCATCCGTTCGTTCTTCCAACATTTCAACTGGCCAAGCTCTCAGATTTCAAATAATCAGTTGCATTACACCGGTAGCCCCCTGAATCTATCTACTTCTGACCTGCTAATTCTTGCTCCTCGTGGCAACCATGATAAAATTCATAAAGATTTCCGGCCGGTTTGCAACAGATCCAATACGAAGAATCCGAATCCAATATTGGTTAAGGACCTTAGATATTCAAGGGAATCACAATGGACCATCAGGCTCCCGTGTAAACTACAACCGTCGCAGGTTACGTTTTTTTTTATAGCTCAAAAAACTATCTTAAAAATTTAATGTGATTCTAAACAAAACTACATTCATCCGATTTCAGATGACAATCAAGAGAACGAAAGGAAAATCATTATTTTTAATCTTAGCAAATGTACGCGACTGTCAACATCCGATTCATTCTTAAAGGGTTAAATGAGTTCAGCATCCTCATTTCAAGAATGAAGAGAAGAAACAAAAAAATAAACAAAACTAACAGCATACTTCCGTCTGCATTATTTAACTTATCCTCCCAGCACCAAACAAATTACAAAACTATCCTTTGGAGGACTTGTCGGTTGAAAGTCTGCTACAACAGCGGGTGACTATACATGACAATAGCTGGGAGAGAAGGAAAAAAAAAAGTATGAATGAAGAAGTTGAGGCTGCAGCTTGAAAGCTAGGAATTTATCAATTATTCCGATTGTTAAAGTTGGAGTTGTGCTTTCTGTTAAAACAAAAAACTGCAACTTTAGTTGATTTTTTTTTATCATAAAACATTTAAATGCATTTTAAATAAATACATGTTTCTGTGAATTTTTTGTGTAGGTATTAAATTCCGATTTGAGTCACATTGTGAATTCATGGCTCCACCAACAAATACCTACTGAAATGTATAACGTTGTCGTTTAGATAAAGACAGAGAAGAGTGCACGATTATGACGCTAATAATGTGTGTTGTTTTTTTTTTGTTCGTCCTGGTAAGACAAACCTATCCTTGGAATGGACCTTAGCTATGTTCAGACATCATGAAGAACTATAAGTGGCGGGATGAAATTCTTTTCATTCTTCTTCTTCTACCTACTATACTTTCCTGCAATCACAATAGAGTTCAAAGGATAACGACAAGGATCCAAACATCATGAAACATAAATAGTTCAAGAATGCTGTGATGGCATATGAACCTGGGAGTAAAATAACTTGTCAAGACATACTTTCTTTAAAAGGAAGAAAAAAAAAAATAAATTCCATGAGACAGCAAGCGACCCATTTTGTCGTTGACGTTAATGGCAGCGACGTGCAAGCGCTTTAATTTTGCCTTTTTTTTCTTTACAGGAGCGTTTAAAATGTTTCACAAATATTTCTGAATATAATGTAGACAGCAAGTTTCTAAGTGCCGCGTCGCACTGAAATTTTTCATACTTTTGTGTATAGATGATATTCTAAGAAAATACGAAAATGCGTTTGAAAGATATACGAGTATAATCGTAACAGAAATTGAGGAAGATAAACCATTAGTAAGTAAGTTAGTAACTAATGTTTCATTTTATTGACTAATATTCAAAAATAATAGTAACATAGCATACATGAAATTATAAGCTATGGCGTTGCCGTCATGGCAATACAATTATAATATTTAAAATTTTACTTTGTTGATAAATTAATTTAACATCATAGGTATTTTTATAATTAAATTTTACTATTCATATTCTGTTATTAATGATATTCTATATTTATAAGCACTCTTCAAAAAGAAACTAAGATTTATCCAATTTGGTGCGTTTAGACAACTTACAACTTCCTGCATTGTTAACATTTTCTTGTTTAGATATTTTTTTCTTTGCGCTGCATAAATTGGACAAACTCCAATTACGTGAAAACAGTCTTCTTTCGATTTTAGGTTGCACCAGGGAACAGAATTGATTAAAACTTCCAGTGTAGGGTGCACCGTTTAGACCAAGGACTTCACATCTAGTTTTGAAAATAAGTGAGATATCTTTGTAACTATAGAAATAGTTTTCAGCCATTAAATTAATTATAGTTAAGTTGTGCATATAAAATTCTGCTTTCTGATTGTTGCGCCTCATCTATCCGCAAAGCCCTTTGCGTGGCTTAAAAATTCTCAATTACACGATACAACCGAACTTTTAATAAATCCCGATTACCAGAAGTTATGCTTAAATCTTTTCAGTAAATTTCTCCAAGACTTCGCCATCCACCAGTCCTCATTTCTAATTTCATACAGTAGCATTTTTTTGGTAAGGCGTGTTTCTGGAAAGTCGAGTACTTTTAAAATGTAATCTGCTTACGATTTAAGCGTACTAGTGTAAAGTTTGGGTAAACCTGTTTCTAAATAAATAGCATAATTTGGTGTTTTAAGAGGTAAGTTAAACAATTTCTTTATGAAATTTCTTTGAAACTATTCAATTTTGTCATAATCCTTGAACCCCCATACTTATGCAGCGTATTACAAAGTCTATTTCACTACAGAAGCAAAGATTGTATGCTTTGTAGAAAGGCATACATGCTCATTAAAAAAAAAATCCATGTTGAATTGACGAGGTTCTGAAAAGATTTAACTTTTTCCACGATGTGGTTTTTGAAGTCCAGCATTGGACTCAATTCAACTCCCAAATATTTATAATTTTCTACAACATCCACGCGATTTCTGTGCAGGAACCAATTATAGTTCAGTGTTGAGTAGCCACGATTACTATTTGCAAAAATCATTATTTTCGACTTTTCTGTATTAATGAATAGTACACATATTTTTCGCAGAACAAAGCAAGACGATTTATCATTAACTGCAGGTTTTCAGGAGTTTCGGATAGAATCACCAAATCATTAGTATATAATAGTACATTTACAATCATGTTAGCGATTCTCACTCCACCAGGTAATTCGGATACTATATCGTTGATAAATAGAGCAAATAGCAGTGCACTTAGTGGACATCCTTGTTTTACACCACTATCTGTTTCAAACCACTCTGAGAAATGTGTGCCATCCCAATCAGCAGCATCGGTTTCGCAATACAATTCTTTGTAAAAAAGTGCGTTTCTATTAACAAGATCAAAGGCCGCCTTAAAATCTACAAAAATAGCGTATAACTTCTTTTTTCTGGCTTGAAATGCTTTAACTATTGATGTTAGATTAAAAATTTGATCGTACAGTAGATTTTTTCGAAATCCTGCCTGAAGATCCGTAATTATGTTCATTTCGTCAACCCATTTTTCAAGTCTAGTTGCAAGGACAAGAAATGTGTGCGATGCATTTTTGAAAAACTCGTACGGAATGCCATCTTCTCCTGGTGCTTTTCCATTTTTCGATTTGCTTAGGCATTGTTCTATTTCTATCAAAGATATTTCACTATCAAGGATTTCATCAGTGACAAAACGTTCTACAGTGATAAAAACGGATTTTGTTTCATTGCAAAGTAATTTTTGAAAATGTAGAGCTAGATTTGCTGCAGAAACACCTATTCCTATGCTAAATCTCGATACATTTATCGCCTTCGCTACTTTCTAAAATTCTTTTAAGCTTTCAATGTTTGCAAGTTTTTTAGCTTGGTTGTTGTCGAATTCAACTTTCTTGATAAAACAAATAGTTTTGTAAGACGCGTTGCCTTCAATGTACCATTTTTTTAAGACCGCTGAGTTAGTTCCCCTCCATGCGTGTAACAGCGCAAAAGATTTTTTACGTGCTGTCATGCATTCTGCATCAAACCACTTCTGTTTGTACACTTGCATAGTTTTTTTAGTTGATGTAGAACTTCTAATACATGACGTAAATAATGCTGAATATTCCTCTATCGATTCTGTATTTAACGGCACATTTGAAAAGAAGTTATCTGTAGCTTGAGTGTAGAGATTCGTAAATGGTAAACCATTATAAGGTTTACCATCACGTAAATATCAACAGTCAACATCTATTTGATGGAAAGACGTATGCAGTGAATAAAAATGAATACCCTATATTTATGTATTTAAAAAGGCAAAAAACTTCTCATTACTAAAAAAAATATTTCCGAACCTACTGATAACTACTTAAGGTAGAAGTTCGAAAGTCCCCTTTGGATAGTTTTTGAGAGAAAGTCCCCTTTGGATAGTTTTTGAGAGCAACGTCTAAAGAGAAAAGAAGGAATGCAACAACTTGAGAATATTCATAATTTGAATAGCACTAGAAAATAATGTCATGTAGTGAAGATAAATAAGTTAAAACCTACAGCTCTATGTCGGGCGGAGTTACTAAGGGCGATCTACCACGACTAACTTAACTTTGTTTCTTAACTTCTGTTTAAAAAGCATGGAAAACAAATGTCAAACTGATGTTATTTTTACAGATTTTTCAAAGGCATTTGACAGAGTTAATCATAAAATTTTAATTAAAAAACTATTTGCTTTAGGTTTTCACTCTTCACTTCTTAAATGGTTAACCAATTACTTAGATGACCGCTCAAAATTTGTAAAAATTGGTTCAGAACTATCGTTTAAAATTTATAACTATTGCGGTGTTCCTCAAGGCAGTCACCTTGGCCCGTTGTTGTTTTGCTTTTCATTAATGATTTGCATGAAGTAATTAATTTTTCTAATTGTTTGATGTTCGAGGATGATGTCAAAATTTTTAAATCAATCAAATCTGTTTCTGATTGTTTGGATTTACAAAAGGACATTAATAGTTTAAATCGATGGTGTTTTCTCAATTCCCTGAACTTAAATATACACAAATGTTCTGTTATGTCTTTTTCTAGATCCGTTACACCCGTTATATATGATTATCAGCTGCTTACTATAAAATTAAATAGATTAATAAGCCAGAAAGATTTAGGAGTCGTTTTTGATTTATATTTGTCTTTTTATATACATATGGACTATGTTATATCTACAGCTAATGCTATGTCAAGATTTATATTCAGAAATTCTCATGATTTTCGAGACATTGAAATCTCTGTTCGTATCATTGGTTCGTCCCATACTAGAATATTGTTGCGTTGTATGGTCGCCTCTTTTCAAAAAAGATTTGATACGAATTGAAAAAATTCAGAAAAGATTCACTAAATATGCGCTACAAAAATTGAATTGATCTGACACTATGCCATCTTATAAAAGTAGATGCTTATTGATTAATTTAAAGTCTCTATCTAGTGGAAGAACTTATTATTCTGTAATGTTTGCTAGGGATGTGATTGTGGGGCATATTGACTGCCCCCCGCTTCTAGCTTTGTTTGGTATACATGCACCATCTAGAACTTTAAGACCTAGATATTTAAAATGATTTTTTTCATATTTCTCGTCATGCAAAAAACTATGGTCAAAATGAACCAATCACAAATGCTTGTGTTAATTTTAACGAATATGCAAAGGTTTTCAACCTTTATCAAAATCGAAATATTTTCAAATGCATTGTTATGAATACAATTGTTTAAAATTATGTTTTTCTTTTTATAATAAATAATATAGTATGATTTATATTAAGTAGTCTAAGGAAGTTTTCTGTAACTTATAGATGGTTAAATAAAAAAATAAATAAATAAATAACACCTTGCAGAGAAACTGCTTGCAGTTCTTGTTTTAAAAGAGCGAATAAAATCCAGAGTTTTATCAAAAGAAAGGACTGCGACTTTTCGGGTTTGTTCTTGCCATTTGAATAAGACTACCACTGTAACACGAAAGCGAGCGGTTATTGACAATGATTATCGGGGCAGAATTTGCAGAGTTCACACGATTCCATTCCTCAGATGAAAAGGACGACATAAAAGAAACCACCAATCACAATTCGAGTCTTGGCACTTTTTCTTTTTTTTTTGTTCTTCTTCTTCTTCTTCTGCTTCTTCGACTTCTTCTTCTTCTTCTTCTTTTGATACAATGAAACATCAAAAAACCATAACGATCAGAACCCGTCACCGCACCGTAATTTTAAAAAGTTGTTTCTTTCATTATTTTTATGAATTAACCTTTATTTAAATTTTTCCTAATTGTATTTTATATTGGGTATTATGATTTAACCAACAGAACATGTTGAACAATTTTAAATTTGTGTTTTCTAACTTTAGGGATATGCAGTTTTTTTTCTTTGAAGGTATATTACTTTTACTTCCATATAGTATGTGCTTTTACATCATGAATTCATTATTCTGGAGTCATGATACTCTATATGAAATTACGTTAGAGTTAAAGAGCAAAATATGGTCTCTCTTCGATTTTTTCTCTCTTTTGTGCTAATGTGTTTTGAAAAAGAGTCATGACTCTTATGGAATCATTGTGTGATATTCATGATTAAAATAACAGTGTAAGGAATTTATGATCATGTTATAAATCATAAATGGATGGTAGCCCATGTGGTCAAGGAGGTATAGCCTATGGCAATGGTTTTCTAAATGAAATGACGGTATCTTGTTTTGAGAATTACATCGAGAGCTTCATGGGATTGGAGAGTTGTCTTTGTCAACATTTTCTACCTAAGTTAAATACAGAAATATACCTGCAACTTTTGTTGGTGTCAATTGGTATATTAAAATTAAGGTTTAAGGTATCGAATTATAAAGGGTGTTTTTTTAGAAGTATAGAACTTTACATTGCAATAAATCGATTGACATGATTTTTTATTTATTCGAAAGATAATCTTGTGGCATTTCATTTTAAATATGATTTCTGGCATATGACTGCCATGGCTGGCTCGGATGTAGTCCAATCTGGACGTCCAATTTTCGATGACTTTTTCCAACATTTGTGGCCGTATATCGGCAATAACACGGCGATTGTTGTCTTCCAAATGGTCAAGCGTTTGTGGCTTATCCGCATAGACCAATGACTTAACATAACCCCACAGGCTTGAAGGCCAATTCACAGGTCCAAAACGTGAAATTAGGCGGTCACCAAACGTGTCTTTCAATAAATCGATTGTGGCACAAGCTGTGTGACATGTTGCGCCGTCTTGTTGGAACCACAGCTGCTGGACATCATGATTGTTCAATTCAGGAATGAAAAAGTTAGTAATCATGGCTCTATACCGATCACCACTAACGGTGTAACGGTGTTACGACATACACTAGAGGATTAGCTTCACTCTAAATGCGGCAGGTTTGTTGATGTAGCCATTCAACCAGAAGTGCGCTTCATCGGTAAACAAAAATCGTTTATGAAAATCAGGAACAACGGCCATCTTGTTTTGGGCCCATTCGACACATTTTGCAACAGTTGTTCAGGCGTGAGTCTATTCATGATAAATTGCCAAAATAAACTGAGAATAAATCACTTGACAGCTGTTAAATCGGTCGCCGTCTTGAAAAGTAATGCCAACTTAAATTTCTATACCTCGAAAAAAAACACCCGTTACAAGTTCACTATTTAAAAACATAACTCAATGTGGTCTTAATTCACGAAATATTGACGCTTTTGTTTTTTCAATGAACATTGAAACTTCAATTCTGGTGTTTTCCAACTAGGAAACTAGGAACACTAGGAGAATTCAGGGTACCACAAAAATATATGGATGATACCGGCCCTTGAACATTCCTTCAGAGTATCACTTTTTGCAAACATTGGGTGATTTTCTTTTGGAATAGAATGGTCTTAGGTTCGTTGAAGTTTGTAACAGCTTTGTTTTTTTCCAGAATTATAGCCCAAAGCCGAAAAGGTGCACTCTTAACCCCAACGTCTATAGGTAATCGCAAGTAAACAAATGGTCTTTTGCTGTTTGAACTTCAGAGGAAGGTTATTAATGCATAATATTATTAACTTAGTCCAAAGGGTTCAATACATATATGGTGTACACAAAATAAATTCAAGAATGTTTTTAACCTATAAAAATAAAAACATATTTATTATTTATCTGTATAAAAAATACACTTTATGCCTAAAAATATTATTTGCTTTTAGATGTGGAATTTTTCTGGATGTACACTCCTCGTCAACTGAATGCGCACAAACATTTTTGAATATATTTTATCCATTTTTTCCAAACAGTGATGGTTATTATGCCATCTGTTGATGGTAAAAATTTTCGTAACATATAAATAACAGAATTTCAAAGTTTTATCCAAAAACAACCGTGAGTTTTTCCTTCAACCACTTCCAAAGTGAAACATCAGCTAAAGTAGAAGTTTTTTTTTGAGTCAACTGAATAGGTACAAAAATTAAAATTGATATTGGAATGGAATGAAGCAAGTTTTTGTTTAAGTTTAGTAGTGGGTACTTCCACCTTTATTTTTAATTACTTCGTAAATTCGATCCGGCATGGAATCGTATAGCTTTTTAATGTAATTTAACGAAATTTCGCTCCACGCTAATTTGATTGCAGAAATTAAGGTTTCTTTGTCTTCGAACTGACGACCACCCTCAAAAACTTTGCGTACTAACCATCCCCAGACATTTTCTATGATGTTTAGATCAGGTGAGTACGGCGGCCATTGAAGCAACTGCACTTGTTGCTCCTCTATCCATGTTTTTATTATGCGCGCTGAGTGAATATGCGCATTATCATGTTGGTAGGTCCAGTTTATGGGTCCAAAGATTTCTTTCCAAAATTACTTTATACCCAGCTGCTGTCATTTTTGATGTTACAACCTCGAGCTCAACTGTTCCATAATAACTGACTGCTCCCCATATCATGACACCTCCTTCACGACTATGATGGCGCTTTAAAAATCTTTTTTCTTTTCTTAAGTCGTGAAAATAGAAGTTGAACCCATCAGGGCCATCGAAATTAAACTTTTTTTCATCTGAAAAACCACTTGATACCATTCTTTTTTCCAACTCATGTGAAGTCTTGAAAAATCTAATCGCAACATTTTCCGTCTCTCGTCAAGTGGTGGTTTTTTCTTAAGTTTCATTCGTTTAAGATGGCTTGAGTTGTTGATTACTCTTAAAACTGTTGAGCAACTTGCGTTTACGCCGACTTTTTGTTTTATTTTTGCCACAGAATCAGAAGAATTTGATGCACATCTTAAAATTCTTCGTCTCTCAGCTGCTGTTGTTGCTGTTTTCTTACCTCCCTTCATGTTTTTGCCGTACGCATCTTTATTTTTCAATTAAGAATAAACTACATTAAAACTTCGGCCAACTTTATCAGCTATTGCATGTCCAGTTAGGCCTTGGTCTCTAAGTAAATCGATTTTAGCTTTTTCAACACTGTTAAGACACGTAGATCTACCCATTTTTCTTAAAATTTGAAATCAAGAATTAAATTTTACTGAAAACACTAAAATCGTTAATTTAAACTGTCAAGCACTCCAAAAAACTTAAAAACAACGAAGAAAATGGCGTTGTACCTATTCAGTTGACTAAAAAAAAACTCCTACTTTGCATATAAAACACTTTGCAAGTGGTTGAAGAAAAACTCACGGTTGTTTTTGGATAATTCTTTCGGAATTATCTGCTTAACATCTTAAGGGAATAGTTAGCATCAACAGATGGCATAATAACCATCACTGTTTGGAAAAAATGGATAAAGTATATTAAAAAATGTTTGTGCGTATTCAGTTGACGAGGAGTGTATGTACATAGGTAGCTAGGTACTTTATTTATTTTCTTTTAAAAAATAATTTCTTCTTTCTTTCTAGGGAAAACTAAAAAAGTTAGGCAAACAAAATTTTGTTTGTTTGTTATATCCATTTGAGCTTTCACATTTACAAATTCTTTGATTGACAAAACTTTTAGGTGTATAAGAAAAGACCTTTATCATGTGTCAGCTGTCAGTGTTATGCAAATTGATTGTCCTTATCGGTTGAGTCCATTGGGAACGTTATTGATTTTATATAACAAGGTATTTTGAGTGGCGTTATATTAACTTAACACAAAAACATTTTCCCTCGATGTTTACAATCGGAGGGTAATTCTGAGGGTAATTCCTTTGGGTCAAGAAAACCTGTGAAATATTGAAATCAAAACAGAATATCAGAAGAAATTTCGAAATTATCACTGTTATAATTATTTCTGTTATACGAAATGTTTCTATACATCTTTATAAACAAATTTTTCAGTCAGAAAATTTCAAACCAAGGCAATTTAACTAAATAATCATAACTAAGAATTCATCTACGCACATGTTTTTCTGCAGACATATTATGGAAATTCGTATTCGATTTTTATAATAATGTTAGTTCGCCGCTATAGTTGTATAATGCCTACAACAGAACATTTATTATTATGGTTGAGCATGCATGTCGATTTATCCTTCAATATTTTGCCAGATCTCGACGGAAGCTCCACAGGGAAAACGCGTTATAGGTTCATGATTCCCGATTAACGATGAGTGGTTTGAGAAATGAAAAAAAAAAATCCTCACAAAGCCAAGAAAAATCACATTTCAATCGATTTTAGTTGGGAACAGAGGATACAAAATACAAACCCCTAGAGCTCACAGATGGCAGGAATTTGTTTGTTGAAATCGAAATCGAACTCGATCTCGCTACACAAACCAAAACCAACCCAAGAACTCCCTATACAATCTCATGAACAATGGAAATAGGTAGATATGTATATAGAAATTGCAATGCCATGAAGATAAAAGAGAATAAAGTTTTCGTGGTATGAATTGAGTACACACTGTTAAAATTTGTTGATATAAATTAAGAATCAGTAAATCTATATAAATCATCATATATGAACTCTATGAGTTAAAAAAACCGAGTAGATTATTTTACTTAAAAGTTAGTTTTTAGCATTTAAGCAAGTTATGCACATTCGAAAAGAATTTTTTTTTTTAAATACTACAATATAACATAATAGTACGATAATAAAGAATGTGAAAAAGTAGGTCCGTCAATTCTGTCTGTCTATGGATATATCTGTCTTTCTGTCTGGATGTATCAACACCTACACACTGAGAGAAGTAATTTATTTTTTTGAGTTTGGAATTAACAAATAATTATTTTTAGAAGCAATAGAATCCTTGTAAATGTAAAAAATTTCTTACAAATGTGAAGAATTCGACTCAAAAGTAATTCGAGAGCTGGAAACTTATTTTAAAAGAACGGATTCGTTTGAAGGCTAATTTTGTTCAGTTTATTGTGGTAAACGAAAGTTTTTCTTATAACCAACCTCATTTTTGTTTGTCACAGTATAAAATTGCTAGGAGCAAAAGAATGAATCGTTTGCAAAGCATTGTTTTAAATTGTAGTTGAATTCTGGAAGAAAATACGATCGATTTTGAAATTTTATATGAGTGATATGTTCCAACGATTACTCTTTCATCAATTTTTTTCCCAAAAAGCTAATATTAACTCTACCTGCCATAGAATGACGATATTGAAGATATTTAAATTTCAAAAAATAAGCTCAGCTTGAATCTTGCAGTCAGATTTTGAAAAAAAATATTTTCTATAAATTTATTTGTTTTTTAAATTTTATTTTTCTCTTGTTGACTTTTCAATCATCGTAAAGTCATGTTTGATTGTTTATTCAAAATTTTTCGTTGCACTAATTCATAACTTGCCTTATAGCTAGTTCCATAATCGTAACTAGAAAACAGAACGTAATGTTGGACGCAGTCTGCAAAAGCATATAATTGCATACCATTAACTCAACAAACAAATCGAATATAAATGTAGGAACGTTTTTAAAACGTCAAAAGTTCAGTCCTAACTATATGTACATATATCTTAAAAAATAAGACGGGTGCGACTTTTTTTTGAGAAAAATTTTTAGAAAATACTTTTCTCCAAAATCAGTGCAACCGAAATTAAAAATATAATCATAATAATTAAAGCAATTTTATCTGAAATTTTTTCTTAAACGAAAGATATCAGAGATGGCATTTGGCAACAAATTACTCATATAAAATTTGATCAAAATCAATCGAATCTTTTATTTATTTATTTTTTTTTTTTTTGGGAAAAATTTAATTATTTAAAAAAAAAATCCGAATAAGTATTTACGGTATCTGCCATAGAACGCTACTTTTTTGATATCGATTATTTTTTAAACGCTCACACCGGAATCAGGATATTAACGGTACCTGCCAATAATCGTTTTTTATTGCTCCGACTATTTTTTTTTATCGGCTACACCGATCTTCAAGAAATTTAATATTCAAAAACAAAATTGGTATAATACTGCAAAAAAAATTGAACAAAAGTAATTTTTGAAAAAGTAGGTAGATTTTTGGAAAAACCGGTAATTCAAATTTTCTCAAAAAAGAAAAAAAAAACAATTTTTGCCGGCGGCGATGTCTTTTAAATATAATATAATATAAAATACTGAAAATCATTTTTTTTATAAAAAAAAACTGGTCAAATGAATTTTCCAGTCGTCAACACGAAACGAACTTGCCAGACGTGCCCTTTACTTACTTGATCAATAGAGCAAGTATTGGTTTCGTGCGTAAGAAACAAATTCGAGGTTTTAATAATACCTTACATTACAATGACTGCGAAAACCAAAGAGCAGGTTTCTTCACGCCGTCCGTCGGTCTGTCTGTGCGGATGTGCGGTTGGCTGTTACAACCTAAACAGATATTTCTTCAAAAATCATGCGTGTAGTACTTTTTGGTGATTTCTTAGGATGGATTTCTTTTTCACGCCTCCGCCGGCTATAATGGGTAGTTCCCATATAACGGTTTTTCTCGAAATCGGCTCTAATTATTTCGATATAACTTTGGGAACATTATATTTGGAGTGCTTTTAATGTGACTGAATTACAAGTTTTCGGCTACAAATGTACATAACGGAGATTTAGTATTAACGGTTTTTACAAATTTGACCATAAATTGCGATAACGATTCAACCGATTTTATTTAAATTTCGCCCCTCATTTGGTCATTTGAATTAGACAATTAACACTCTTAATTGCGAGAATTGTGGTTCAAATATTGGCACCACAATTTTCGCAATTAAGAGTTGTAGGAAAAAGCATATGTTCGTTAAATTATTCAATTCGGTACGGCCGGAATTTTTTTTTACTTTGACTGGTAATGTTTGTACGAGTGTTTGTATATGTATATGTTAACTGCTAGCACTGATTCAATTGAGTGTTAGATTTTGAACTCTATTAATAAAGAAAACAACGTTTTCCAATAAAAGAAACAACCTAGTCCGATGAAATTGGTTTACATTCAATTGCTTCGGATTAAATACAAATTCTGAATAGTCCAGGTACCTGTCCATTTTCCTTGTTTTAACTCAGGTGCTCTCGAGTAAAAATCTTCCTTCTCATTTTCTGTAATGCTTTTTGAATTCCTTTAAACGAAATTTACACAATCTCATATCTCCCACAAGTTTTCTTCAGTGTATCACCCCAACGAAAATCGACTATAACATCAAACTCGCCCATAACAATCGCGGTGTTATTTTTCTCTATTGAAAAGCTGTTTCTCTCGTATAGGCAGACATCATAAATGGCAAATCCATTTGGTGCTATTCGCCTTTCGATGGATGCTACACCACGGTGTTATAGTTTGGTCATTGTGATGCTCTTAGTCCGTTTGTTGTTTCGGGTTTCGAGCATCAGCTTGGTTTCCATTTTTCTTTTTTTCGCTGTTGATAAAGTGATTTGGCATTGGTAGCAGAGTCATTATGGTGCGACAGTGGTCCTAAATTGTATGGCTCTCAATGCGACACCGGTGGAGGACATCATATAAATGAAAGCAATTTACAAGGCTCATTCAAAACAAAAATAAAATAAAAAAAGAGATGGCGTCAAATTTGAATTTAATCGCTCAAAAAGTGTATTGATGAATTTTAGATTAAGGTATAGTTAAAGAGAAACGATGAAAGTGTCAAAAAGATGGTGATGGTTCTCAACTTGATGAAAGAAATAACTTTGTCAGGGGAGAAAAAGGTAAAATCATTTTTGGATGAGTTTCGAAAGGAAAAGGAAAATGTAGTTTGTTATTAAATATTCATAGTTTATTTGTGATGAAAAAGGAGTGAGGATTAAATGGGGTTTACAGTTTTTATAATCTTTTAAAATCAAATATCTTATTTACAGGTTGTTTCTTCTTTCTCATATAACTTATAAACACCAAAATAAGAACCAAAGAAACCAAAAAAAAAAGCTCATAGTTAATGCAAACTTAAACCTCTACCCCGCTTCCGAGATTCAAATCAAAAACATCTTTCCATTTGATTCGAGAAATCAATTAGTTCATCATTTAAACTTCCATTTGATCTTAAAATAATTTGCTGTCTGATATAAATCTTAATCCTGTTTTAATATCCAAAGGAATGATATATAATAATTGACATAAACCAAATGCCAGGACATCCATTAAACAATTCTCGTTCAGTTTTCATTGCTTCCAGCTATAATTGTCAAAAAGGGTAAAAACAGGAGGCTATATCATTGGCACTCGAAGGGCACTTTGTTAATTATTTCATATAGACTCATCCTTCGAAATATCTGCCACATTAGTAAAAGCAACAGTCTCGCTGACAGTAAAGCTTGAGGCGTTATTGTGTACGGAAACACCATTCGACTGTTAATAATGCACACTCAATTAACATCGCTCCGCCGACAGTATTTCATTTGACTGACTGCACAATAACATGACCAAATCTATATAAGCGACATGAAAAGCATTGTGAATTTCTCCGGGATTCTTTTCTGTATAAATTATTGTTTGTGGTAGCTTTTGCACTTTATGGATTATGGATGTTTTAAAGTAACGAAAATATCACTGCTGTGTAGTGCCGTAAAACGATAACAAAAATGGATTTAATTTATCGTCATCAAAGGGACTTTTCTTAAAAACAGAGCGTTTTTTTCCCGGTCTAACGAAATGGCAGTCGCAATTCTCATTAAAACATTAGATTTGCCTTACCTTGATGAAGTATTTTTACAACAAATGGCCGTTATTTTGCCCTTTTATACGGGAGGATGTTTTTAAAACCGACCGAGGTTTGGAAGATTTTCACACAACTTCTTCTACAGAGATGAGGCTTATTATTCACTCGTTGGTTAAAAAACTAAATTGTCACATAACAGAACTAAACCCTCTTTTATTTATTATATTATGTTGTCAATTAGTAGATGATTCGGTACTTTACAAATTAATTAATTAACTAATTTTTTATTCCTTTAATTCACAAGCCAGATTTATATAACTTTGTATATGAAATATCAACTATCGATCGATAAAAACAATAGAGGGGAGGGTTTAACACACTGTAGATAAAACAAAATGTTTGGAAAACCCGGTGCCGTACTTTTAAGGTGCGATATCAATTTTTTGGTTTTGGTTTTTTAAAACACAAAAAAATACAGATTATCAATTCCTTATGTTTCTATTATTTTATCTTGTATGTTTTTTTGAGCAAAATGCCTTTTTATTTTTAATGTTATTGGAAATTACAAAATGAGTACCATACCACCCGACTTTACCCTATGCTGATATGAAAATTCCTTGCTGTCGAATGACCATTGTATCCACAAAAATCCAATGTATGTCTCTGTTTATATTTTAATTCTCAGCTCTTAGCCAAATGTTTACCATAATGTTTTGGGTCTGAAATTAAAGAAATAGATGTTGAAGACATCTAGTCTAAATAAGACGGTATGTCACATCTTTGGTTTACTATAAGACACATTTTTTGCACGAATAATATCGCGTTTTGGTGATATACACGACCGGTCACTTGATTGAGGCCACTTTTTTTGCAACGGTTTTTTTTTTGCGATTTATACCTTTTGGAAACGTTCGAACCGGAAATATTTATTACCTGCGGGTACGTATATATTTTCCAAAAACAAAACTATGAAAATTAAGGCGTTCATCGAAATTTTACAATTTTAATTAATGAACTGTAGAAAAATTGTGTAAAAAGTGGAGTCACTTGATTGAGGCCGCTCGAAAAATCAAAATTAAAAAAATTAAAAAAGCTTTTGCATTATTAAGTTTTAAGACAATTATTTATAATGTTTTTATTAATTAATTATGAGTATGTCCGCCATTTTTTTAAACAAGATCAACAAGACTGTTTAGAACTGAATCATGATTTGTTTAAACAATCAAGTGAAATCTCTTCACAGGCATCACAAATAGTTTTGATTAAGGTCTCCTTATGTTCCAAACTGTCCAATAAATACACAGAGTTTTCGAAATTGGTGGTCTCAACCGTTTTCGATACTATTTAGGTGCAGTTGAGGGCGACCGTGGCAAAAGCTAACCTAACGTATCCTTTTTCTTTAGCTACTTAACAGAAATTGGGAAATGTTTGATTAATTTTTCGGATTTTAATTCTGGAAATTAAATACGTAACCACAGGTAATAAATATTTCCGGGTCAAACATTTCCAACAGATATCCCAAAAAAATTGTCTTGGACCTACTTTATCTGTACTTAGATAGATATTCTCAATTTTTTGGGGAAAAAACAATTTCGTTTATACCAATTGTTCCAAAATCGATTTTTTGTCAATCTCGAAAACGTCTGGTAGGCCGATGGCCGCATCTAAACCGTCTTGGACCTTCATATTCGTTATGAGGGAAATTTTTCTACTCATTGCAGCAGAAAGTATTTGGTTATGTCAAAAAGAAAAAAAAAGGTTTTTTGCCACTTTTTTTTTTATTTTATATTTAACCTTTCCGGTTCGGATTTCCGGTAAATTTAATTTGTCTTGGTGCTTTTCTCTGATAAACATATTTATTCTTTAAACCATTAGCAACGCCATCTCTTCATCATCATTTTCAAATTTAAAAATGAATTGAAAGTGAACATCTGAAAGTGAGCCGTCTTTGTTTGCTGCGTAAACACTTCATGCCGAAACACGGCTAGTATAAAGGTTTATTTTTCACCGGTTGGGATTACGTTTAAAGGCTCATCTTACCTCTACTTATTCAAGTTCAGAATCCAAAAACTTAGAAACAATAACGAACCAACTGGCTTTTATTATGAAGAGGATATTCAAAAGAAAGTTTGATCGAAAACAAAATTCTAACGTTGTTTATAGTTGTTAAAAAAAGAAACCATTTCATATTTCAATTTTTAAAATCAAAATTATAAACATATCTTTAAATATATAATATATGTTTGTCAAGGAATAAGAAAATCAACATTAAAAACAAAAGAAAATGAAAAACTTCTTTAACATTGTTAACAAATTGTCTTCAACTTCTAAATTCCTGGTGAAATTCAACCACGCCATAGATAGTGGAACCTTAGACGCTTCCTAAGCCGATGTTGTATGGCAATTTGTTACACTGTCAAATTGACGGCTAAAGGAGGTGTCATAACTCGCTGTCATAGACTTGTGCGATAAATGAATTATCCAGATGTGATTCCCTTTGGTGTAGACACTGTATAAACAGTTAGAAGGGTTCATCCTTTTTCTGGCTGAGTCATCTGATTGATGTTGATGTCGAGTGAAATGATATCAAAGAAAATTTTTCTCTGTCGAGTCTATTTTTGGTCTTTGCTAATTGTGGCCTCTTAAAGAACAACTAAGGCATTTGTTTAGCGCATTTTCATTCAATTCCTTTGTGTACGTTAAGTTAAGCAATAACGAAACGGAATCAGCAAAACATCCGGCAATGCAGATAAAATATAAAATTTCCCTTTCAAATTTAACTTCTCTCCGAATCGGATTTAGGTTATTGTTTCAAAGGGAAAGCGAATCGAAAATTTCAATTTCAACCGAGAATTGAAAACTTTTTCTCTTTCATTTATCCTTTAAGTACGAAAGGCAGGAAGGAACATCGTTTTTATTTTTTTTTTTACTTCTGAAGTGATCCTTGATATTTCAATCCATTTTTTAAGCTTAATCCGTTTTTTTTTTTTTTTTAGAAAATGCGGTGTTGTGTTGCATTGCTTTTGTGGTTTCAAGATTTTCATTTTTAAAGTAGTCAGGTGTCGGCACTTTGGCATCAAATCGTTTTGTATAAAATTTAGAAGAAGTGAATTTCAATCTGGTTATTTGGCAGCGTGTTGATTTTATTGTAATAGAATTTCAAAATGCTTCTGCAGCTGCAGGTGGTATATTTGGTGCTGCGGATCTGCGCGCAAAGACTGATTGAATCTGAATCTGACTAAAGGAGATATGACGATGACGCGATGAATACGACGACTTGGGGAAGTGGAATTTTGTATATTTGCATGACTCATGCATTATTCAATCGAGAAAAATTCGCAATTGAACTTTTTATTTGTTTAGTTTCCAGATCTTATTATATTTTTGCATTGAATGTAGATTTTGTTGTATAGTCTATAATGTTGGTAGGAGTGACTGGGTTTAAAGTAACACTATTTATTTAATCTTAAACTTTAATTTTTTTTTTGTAAAAAATCTTTAGTTAGATTTAGATTAGATTAAAATGTTTTTTTTATTTTTAACAATAAATAAAGTTGATTACAATCAGTTTACAAAAAACAAGAAAGCATGGCTTTACTGCCGTCTGCCTAGTTGACAAAACATTAATAATATAAATTAGTATATTAGAATAAATTTTTCATCAAACGATTTTAGTTCAACTAACAACAATCACATATAATTACCAAAATACCAAATCCAATACCTGCATAGCATACGTATAAAACATATTTAAAAACTTTCATTTATAATTCTGTTTCTATAGAGAAGAGCTAGTCTGCAGAATTGAAATAATATTTTGACATCCATATTGTTAAGAAATTGTATAGTTTGGCTTTGGGTTAAGAAATCGCTTCCAAAGACATTTTTTCTTATTTCTTTAAGAATTGGGCATTTTCCGACAAAGTGTAGGACATGCTCACTTTCATTTAAATTGCACAAAGAGTATATAATAGGTAAATCCTCTCTTTGTGGTATGAAATTCAGCGGCATTAGTTCGCATCTCAACTTAACCATCATTGATATTTCCGAAACGCTGTACTTGTCTCAAAAATAATTTCTTTCTTCCAAATTTTGATAGAGCTGAGAGTAAATTTGTCTGTATATTGATCCTGCTGAATCATTCAAATATTTCTCTCGCTGCTGTATGTCCATCAAAATTTTGGACTTATCCAGATTAACGGATAAACTCCAAAGCTGACAGTACTGAAAAACACGATTTATCATTAGCTGCAATGATTCGGGTGATGCTGCCAAAAGTACAATGTCGTCCGCGAACATCAATGCTTTTATAATCTGACCGGCGTATTCGATTCCACATGGTGAAAGGTCTACCAGATCTTCAATAAACAAAGCGAACATGCTCGGACTCAATGTGCAACCCTGTCTGACACCCGATTTCGTTTGAAATCTTTCCGACAGCTCTTCTCCATTCCATACCCTAGCCATTGTGTCTTCATATAGATTGTGAATAACTCTCCCAAACTTCCATGGCATGCCGTTACTTTACAGCTTATAAACTAGCGCTTGTCTATCGAGCATATCAAATGCAGCTCTAAAGTCTATGAAAAACGTATAAAGCTTCTTTTCTCTATGAAGGAAACTTTCGGCTACACTTTTTAGCGTAAAAATGTGGTCAACTGTCGAATAACCCGCCCTGAACCCTGCCTGAAACTCCTACAGAAGCTTGTTGTCCTCCATCCATTTATTAAAGCGTTTTTGCAAAATGAGCGTGAATGTTTTATAGGAAGCGTTTAAAAACGATATGCCTCTATAATTGGACGGGTCGCAAAAATTTCCTTTCTTGTGAATCGGGAAAATAATGGATTCCTTGAACTCCTGTGGTATCATTCCCGTTTCTATAACATTATTATATATATAATAGTCAGCCTTTTGGTCAGCTCTGTTGTATATAAATACTTATAAGACTCAGCTGGTATTCCATTTGATCCACACACTGGCTCCACTGGTCATGCCGATGCCCAACAACTCAACAGCAATCTAATCCACTATCCAATTCTCATTCGTTCGGTCTGTGGGCAAATTATGTCTTGTCGTTTCATTTCATTCTTCAACAACGAGTAAAAAAACATGCGTCCCTTTCCCCCGTTCTTATATCAAAAGATACAAAAGTACATTCAAAATGAAAGAGAATGACAAACCACCTGAAGAAATTGCACAAATAAAACAAAAATTCTGCAAAAAGCAGCTCAAAGATACGAAACGTCAAAATTCATGTCCAAATTTTCCATACTCCATTTTTTTCTTTCATGGCGTGTTCAAAATTAGAGTAAGCTTCATTATAACGGATCCCACTTCTTGATCGCTTATTGCGGCATCAAGGCCGTCATCGCAAAAGCCAGGGGTAGCGTATTGAAAATTTATTTTCTCTTGAGCAGGATTCAACAAATTTTCGAAGTGAGTTGCTAGAAGGTTTGGACTTAGACTAGAGTGGATGGAAAACTGTTTACCGTTCAGAATCTTTGCCAGGTTCTACAAGTTATTAATCTTCTAGATTCAGCTTCGAAAAATTATGCGTTTTTCCGCTTACATATTGCCTTGTAAGCACTTTTAGCCTGCAAGTACTGATTTTTGAAGTACCCATCACGATCAAAATACTCTAATCCAACCAAAGGCTAATTCCCTGGCTTTTCTGAAGTAAATGTCGAACCATGGTGCGATAAATTTCTCCCGAGCGATATTGTTGTAAGTCGCGGCTGGATAAGAGGCTTTGATTATTTCATCTAGCTGCGATAGATTGCAATTTCCTTGCCTAAGGAGTGAGATATCAAGCTTAGATTGATATTCTATCTCTTTTGATGTCTTCCATTTCACTTTTGGTAAGAAATTGAATTGAGAAATTGTGCTGCTACATCCGCCCCGCCCAACCCATAAGCTCGTACCAACTAGCTGTTGATGCAATAGATTATCTCTTTGAAACCGCTGGTGCTAATGATGATATCATCTGCATGGGAGATTTCAATTTACCTAACATCCAATGGTCCCCATCAGAAGACCAAACTTATTTTTACCCAGCTAATGCTAAATCTGAAAAGGAAACTTTATTCACTGACTGTTTGCTAGATTCAAGCCTTTTTCAAGTGAACGGCGTTACCAACAATCTTAACAGGCTACTTGACCTTATATTTACATCCGACCCAACCAACACTATTGTAATTGAGTGTGATCATTTACTTTCTACTCTTGATCGTTTTCATCCTCCCCTGCTCACTTCCTTTTCTTACCTACATGCATCATACAACAACTTAGTCCCTGAATACAGTTTCAACTTTCGTAAAGCTGACTTTCATAACTTAAACATCCTTCTTAGTCGAGTAAATTTAAAAATTTCCCAAAAGTCGATTCAAGATGAACTGTCTACCTTCTATACCAAAATGTTTCAGCTGTTTTGCTCAATCTGTTCCTTTTTTACGTCGTAAAAATTATTCTTCTTCTCCACCTTGGTATAATAAAGAACTTCGGTCCCTTCGGAACGTTAGGAACACCTTATGGAAAAAATACTTAAAATCTAAATTGGATTATGATTATCACATTTTTTCAAAAATCTCTACAGAATTTTCGGATCTTTGCGAACGATTATATAAAGAGTACATTGTTACCATGCAATCCTCAATAAAGTCCGATCCTAAACGTTTTTACGAATTTATTAATGTGAAAAGAAAATCTGATGGCTACCCACCATCCCTCTTTTACCTAGATAACTCTTCTTCTGACCCTTCCACAATAGCAAATTTTTTTGCAATTTTTTTCAAAAAACCATTTTCAGACTGTGATACTGAACCAGATGAACAATATTTCAACTACCTGCGAAATTCCTCACAAACATCATTTTCATCCCTGAATATTTTACCAATTATGGTTAAAGACAAAATCGATAAATTAAAAGATGACTACTCTACAGGACCTGACGGAGTCCCAGCAATTGTCATTAAGAAATGTTCTAATGCGTTATCTCAGCCTCTTACCGACCTTTTTAGGCTTTCTCTTATGCAAGGCGTTTTTCCTCAGCCTTAGAAGGCTTCTTATATAGTTCCCATCCACAAAAAAGGATAAAAAAATAATGTCGCCAATTATCGCCCAATTGCTAAACTTTCATGCATACCAAAAATGTTCGAAAGTATTGTATATGAAGCACTTTCGTTTCATTGTAAATCCATTTTATCTCCCGCTCAACATGGTTTCCTAACCGGCAGGTCCACAACAACAAACCTTGTAGATTTTGTTTCTCGTACGCTATGTTCTATGGATGAGGGGGACGAAGTTGACGTTATTGCCACAGATTTTAGTAAAGCCTTTGACAAAATGTCTCACAAAATTATTATTTTCAAATTAAAAATCCTCGGTTTTCCTAACATTTTCATCTCTTGGATAAATTCCTATTTGACAACCAGAAGTTACATTGTTCGTTTTAGATCATCTCTTTCCCTCCCTCTGAATGCACCCTCCGGTGTTCCACAAGGCAGTCATCTTGGCCCAATGTTGTTTATTTTAGCGATTAACGATGTTGCCATGATTCTGGATTGTAATGTTTTGATTTATGCGGACGATATGAAAATATTTAAACGGATATCTTCACATACCGATTATCGTAGTTTGCAAGAAAACCTTGGCAGATTTTATTTCTGGTGTAAGAAAAATCAGCTGGAACTTAATGTTAACAAGTGTCATACCATTACTTTTTCCCGAAAGCGCCAACCCAGGCCACCCCGTAACTATGTTATTCAAAGTGAACTTGTTCCTTATGTTACCTCTTCGAACGATCTGGGGGTCATGTGCGATAGAGAACTCAACTTTAACGCCCACTTTGACAGTATCATCAATAAAGCCAATTCAATGCTGGGCTTTATAAAACGTTGGTCAAAAGAGTTTGATGATCCATACGTCACAAAATCAATATACATCACTTTTGTTAGGCCTATTCTTGAATATGCATCTCAAGTTTGGTCCCCGTATCAGGCAACTCATATCAAGAGAATTGAAGGTGTACAACGCAGATTTCTTCGTTTTGCCCTGCGTGGTCTCCCATGGGACGATCGTTATCGATTGCCTCCATATGTTGATCGTTTGAAGCTTATTAATCTTCAATCCCTAGAAAAACGACGTGATATCTCTGATATAATTTTAATTCACGATTTGCTTTCAGGCAACATTGATTGTCCAGCGTTATTAAATGTCATTTCCATTAACACCAAGCCCCGTAATCTTAGGTCTGTTCCACTTTTCCGCATCCCCTATCACCGAACAAACTACTCTTATTATAATCCTTTGTCCCGTATGCTTCGCAACGCTAACAACTGTTCGAATGTGTTTGATTTTAACATCTCCAAACCGACCCTTCGTAGTGCCCTCCACTCAAATATATCCCATTAATGTATTTTTTTTTGTCTTTTATCACCACAAGTTCATTTATTGTTTACCTTTATTACTAAATTATAATGTATTTATCATTTTGTATTTATTTTATAAATAATGTTATTAACATTAAGTAAAAATGTTGTTTATTTTAAGTATCTAAGTTGCTTGTACTAAGCATTAATAAATCAAATCTTAAGTTGAACGCGTATAAAAATTTAATTTTGAAAATTAAAAATTTTTAAAACGAAAAAAAATTGCTAAAATTTTGAAAAAAAGAAAAATTAATTATAGGTACCTACTAAAACAAAATGTAGAAAAGAATATCATATTTTTTCTTTAAAAATACATTTAGATTTATTCTTTTTCAAAATGGCAAGCTAACAAAAATCCTCCAATATTCCGCCAATTTTTATTTTTCCTTAAATAATGTTCGAAATAAAAATCCAAATTTTCATTGTCATTATTATACATACAACACAGTCTATGATAACATAAAAACCTTTCAAAATTAAATTTTATAATAAAATCAATTGGTTCCTGTGTGACATTTAAAATTTCATTAGGTTCATCTTAACCTACATACATATATCCGAAAACTTTATCCTTGAAGTTTTAACGAACTGAATCTCCTGTAAAGTGAGATTCAGAAATCCATCCACTAAACTTTGTCACAGATTTCTCTAGAATATAGAACTTTTTTCCAAACAATTTAAAAGCAAAAAAATAGAAACTAAATTCAGACATGAAATGTAAAATTGAACAACAAAACTTTTTGTGTATAGGAAGGTACATACTTAGATAGGTAATAGGCACTGACATGGAATCTTTTTCCTAGAAAAAAAAAGTTTCTTTCAATTAAACCTGGAAATGAACAAGTTTATCTGAGAAGAGAAGAATACCGTACCTACCTCTATTCTTTAGATACCAATACCACTAGAAACCGAAAACTCAATTAGACATAAAATATCCAGTAATTTGTTTACTAATAGATACTGGTTTTATTTAAGAAAAAAAAGTTGGAGGTATTCACAATAATCCGATGACTTTGCATGATGATTGATCTCAAACAGACTGATGTGTGTAAGGGAGCACATTTTTGATACTTTTCCAATGCAAGAAAAAGAGACTAATTAAAAACAGCCCGTCTCGTTTCGACGAATGATTGAACGTGTAATCGAAACTTCAGTCTGACTGACCGTTTAAGGTTCGATTTAGAAGTAAAAAGAGCATTAGCGGCGCCTTTATAAAATGATGAGATCTTTGACAGGTAATATGTGCGTAGCTTTAACAGAAGTGTTAATAATGTCAGATCAGAAGGCACAAATCGCACTGAAGTCAATATAGAACAGACATGGAAAATGAATCTTATTGAAAGTTAAAATAGAAGTGTATCGAATTGTACTTTTTCATTTTTGATTCAAATTAGCTTTTTATGGCCTTTAGTCCATGAAAAAAATGGCAGTTCGTGCGGATGCTCACTTTGCACTCATCAGTTGACGACGAAATTTAATGCTAAGTCTTCTACTTAGTTGAAATTATTTTTATTTATTATTCTATATTTATTAATTTTTTTAATGTATAGGTATATAGAATTTGTATTATAACAAAAACATTTTATATATAACTTTTTCATTTTTCAAAAACAGTTTTTTTCGTTGTTTTATTTTTAAATTTTGGTTTGTTTGTTTTTTATGAAAACAGGGTTTTTAGTTAGTTTTGAGGTCCAGATTTAACTCAGAATTAATCCAGCTAAATAGGTGAGTTAATTCTGAATGAATTTGGGATATCAAACTGACTTAAAACCGTGTTTCCATCAGCGATAACTCGAGGTAAATCTAACTCTGATGGAATAATCTCGCACTGAAAAACAGGCCTAATTCTTACATTTGTTGCCGCAATAGTTGTATAGATATAATAAAGATTTATAAAACAAGAACAACCACCAGATTTTAGTTTTGATTTGCAATAACACAACTTTAGACAGAGTCACAAAATCATGAACACAATAATTAATGAAAGAAAGAGCAAAACACGAAGCAAGATAGAGACAGACGGGTGACAATAAAGACAACAATAATAACTTAAATAGTCTGGTATGTTACCTATCTTCCAACCTCTCCCCCTTTGATATATGCTACGAATTGTAGTCTATCAAATTAAGGTTAGGAGAAAATGGAGGCGGAACAAAACAACATACTTAGAGGCGCTTAGAAAAATGTTGAAGCTCCAAATGCGTTTGAAAAAACAAACAAACATAACATCTCGACCTGTGTCGTCAGTGGTCATAAGCGGTGGAATGCGTAGTGCATACGACTTCGAAGACTGAGTAAATCTGAAGGCGTGGGTTCAAATCTCACGAGGTGCATGTGAAAAAGTTTTTCATAATAAAATTGGATTAAAGCTCAATACCACTAAAAAAGGAGACTGATGAAAGGAATTGGCAATCCTTGAAATAGCTATATCTCCAGCCAAAGATAGAAAGAAACGAATAATAATATTCGTAAACGAGTAAATAAAATTCGTTTAAAAATTGGTGGTAGCGCCTTTAAGTTGTTGTTGTTGTTCAAACACATTCAATGAAAATTAACAGAATGGTCAGTAATAAAAAACTGACATTCTAGTACAAATAGTACAATATAACAACAATAATAAAGACAAAAATTGTTCAGTGTAATAAATGGTCCAACAAATTGTGTTATATGGGATCATCAATAAAAATATCACCTAAATTTATCTAATTCATTGGTTGAGGAAAATTATACTGAATTTTATGAAATATACTTTCGTACTTGAACACATTCAATTGTATCGAAAAAAAAAGTACAATTGTATCGACTTTTCCAACAGTGATAAAGAAAGCAAAGGGAATATCGTGGTCTACTACGAGAGGCTACTTAAAACAACAACTGCTAAATGACAGTTCCAAGTACCTGACCATAAAGTGAGATTAAAAATGGCATTGCGATACTCATTTCAAACAAAGCATCAACTGAGGCTACTGAGTTTTAAGCAGCGCTTCAAATACAGTGGAGATGATTTGATGAGGAACCAGAGGAACATGAACAAGCTCATCTGTAATAATATATTGTCGCAAGAAAGTATAAATGCCGTAAATGTATCGGACAAAAGCTCCCTTGTTGTATTCATGATAAAAATCATACGAACAATTTATGTTTTTATGTTCGTTTTGTTAAATAACACAACATCTGAACCACGTGAGAAAATATACGTGCTTATTACTTGACACCTGAAGACACCTGTGGTCATTTAGAGACAGATTAAGTGGAGTATCTAAGTGAAGTGCAAGTGACTGAGGTTTGGATCTGGTCCCCGTCCCATTCGAGGTCATAAACATTGTCAGAAGTGAAGAAAAAGAAAAAAAGAAATTTATTTAAACTTAAAGACGTATAATATTGTGAGGTCTGCAAAATGTACGAGGGATGTTGTAAGACTGTCCACTATTTGTATTTATATATGTTTGTCCCAGGATACATTTCAGGGTTAAAAATGAGAGCAATATTGAAAAACTATACCTAACGAGCTTTTTTAGCAAATCATAGATTGCACAGGTATCAGGGTTCTCTACATATAACGACCACACAAGCAGCGCAAAATTACTTAAAGAAGGACTTAAGAGTTCAAAAGCGTTACAGTAATTTTTTTAAAGAAAGATTTTAGTTTTTGTGAAGTAGATAAAAAGCGCAAGTGGGGCGGTCCGACAGAAGGAACTAAGAAGCTTAATTTATTCTACAAATCTTCTTAAATCGGGATAACATTCTTCTTTAATACTTCTTTACTCCTTCTTCACTCTTTTTTACCTTGTGCATCAACCGGTTCTTAATCACGAGCTTTTTCTCACGACTGCACCAATCTGACATATAAAAATTTGTCTAAAAGACCACAAGTATGATGTTAGATATCCACATCAGATAATGCTTTAGATGATACCAGTTTAAGAAAGCTATTATTAAAAGAAAGCTAGTATTAACAAATTAAAAAAAAAAAAGTAGTTTTAAGATGGATTAAAAAAGGACTATAGAAACCGAAATGACACCGATTTAAGAAATGCCAGTTTATGAAGGATTTAAAAAGGATCTAAGAAGAAATGAAAATATGAATTCAAGTTCTTGAAGAACATACCTATATAGTTAATAAAAAAACAGAGGAGGAATAAAGATGCCATCGATTGGCATATCAATTAAAGAATGAATTAAGTACTAATTACGAAGTGTGATACCGAAATTATACTATTTTGTGATACTTGTGCAAAAATAATAGAGTACCTAATATAAAGTCTAACGCCATCACCCTACAAATGTAAAGGTAAAGTATAAAGTCTAATAGTTGAGAGAACTTCAGTAATGCAATAGGAAAAGGAAAATATCAGTGGTCCCAAGATAGAACTCTGACCTAATCACATTATGAAAAATGTCAGTAAATATTGATTGGCTAAATATTTTGGAGGCATTTAATCAAGTACATCAACTAAACTGTGCAGGAGAAAAAAGGTATATCTACAGTCTTATCAGAAGATAATGTGGTGTGATCAATAGTGACAAATCTATTAGAGCAGAACAAGAACTTCTTTCTCATCATAATTTATAACAAGTCGCATATTAACCTTTCATTTCAGTCTATTAAAGTAAATGAAATAATTGGGCGTAGAAAAACAGATTTTGCCATAGATATGAGATTTCAGTAATGGATATAGGAATAGGTACTCAATTCATATCATAATATCTATTCATTAAAATCAACGTCTAATCTTACATTATATCAAATATTATATCAAGATTTTTCGTTGGAAATAACGCCCACAACTTACTTCTTTCAGTATGGTTTCATAACAATCATTAACGCCCATAATAAGGATTTAATTTTTAGAAGAAAAAGAATTAAATACCAAAACCAGTAAAAAGTTTTCTTGCTAATATAAAATTATAGTATTTTGATTTTATGATAACAAACGTACACATTATCTATTTGAAACTTTTTCTTCAAAACACAATCTTATTACAAAAACTTTTTGTAAGAACTTTGAAAGAATTTTCAATATATAAGTTGCAACAAAATAACTTTTAAAATTGCATGTAAAAACAAAAGCTTCTTAATTTCAAGTTTTTTAAGACTTCTATGAAATTTAACCACAAAAATATAAGTTAAGTCTTATTTATGAATAAAAATCTAATCTACTTACAAACTTATTTAGATAATTATAGACAATGAATTTACAAGACATTTCGTCTATTCATTTAATTTAATTGATCATTTGGTAAAATGTTGGAAAAAGCAAAAAATGAAGCATGCACCACTTTAATGGAAAATAGACTGTATTAAACTATCAAGGATTAAGATTGAAGAGCGTGATATACACTCCGTGTCACTTGATTAAACACGCAGTGTTGTGTTTTAATTTAACGATATTTTTCACACTGCGCTAATTTGGGAAAAACTGTTTGCTCAATTAATAAAGGATGTATTATGTTCATATTATAAAAGAAAAATTAGGAATAAGTCGATAATTGTAATTTTTATGACACTTTTACCAAAACAGGTCATAAAATGTATCAGTTATCAGTAAGCAATTATTTTTTTCGTGTAAAAAAAAATCGAGGTTTTAATCAAACCTGACATTATGATGATAGAGAAGACCAAAAAAGTAGGTTTCGTCATGCCGTCCGTCGGTCTGTCTGTGCGGATGTACGGATGTACGGGTGTACGGGTGCTCGAAACCGGCTCTAACGATTTTGATAAAATTTCGTATACCTACGTTATATTTGAAGCACTGTCAGTAGGTATAACTGCATCTCAGCTTTTTGATTAAAAATGCATATAACGGAGATTCGGTATTAATGGTTTTTAAAAATTTGGCCTTAACTTGATAACAGCTTGACAGATTTCTTGAAAATTTGGTATGTGTTTAATTTAAACATCTAACACAAGACGGCATTTAAATTTTTTGGCAAAACAACTGTTTTATTAAAGCTGCCATACAACTTGATCTCACGTTTATGTCATTTTGTGATAGGTTTCGCCTTGTGACATAACTTAATGGTGCAGGGAAATAAGTCCCCGGGAATCAAATCCACCGAGGGACAAAGTGAACTTAGTTTCCACTAAGTGAGAACTTTATCCCTCGGTGGACTTGGTTCCCGGAGTCTTAGTTCCCTGCACCTAACTTAAAACATAATTTTTTTTTGTAGTCCCATATTTTACTACAAGAGCAAGTTTGTGCGACCCAGTCGTGCATTTTATTTTGTCAATAAATGCTATAATCCTAAATTTAACCATTTAACCATTTATTTTCTATTGTAGTATACACTCATATAGCAGGAGACTACAATTGAAAAACAGTTGAAAATTGTATAATGTTTTCTATGCGTGTGGTAACTCTAGTCGCATTGCCACAAAAATAAAAATGAAACGTTACATTCATGTGCAAAGTGACAATCACAATATTTCTGTGATTGGTTTTTAGCTATCACTGTGATGATCACCGTACGCAGACCAAAAGTGTGGATTTTGAGTGTCACCTTTGAGATTATATGTATACTCATAGAAAAATCATGTATAAGTTTCAAACACTACTCGTAGGATGTCGTTACTATCGACTTGTTTTTGTTTTACTCTTGTAGCAATTATTCTTGACTTAAAAGGCAAAAAAAAAAAATAAAGAAAAACAAATACAAATGTATAGAGAATAATTTGTTTCGGTTCGCTTTGAGTGATTTTGGTTACAGGGAATTAGGGCAATAATAATTACGCAAAATACTCATTTAGCGACATCTACTTCGGTGTGTTTCAAACCATCTTGGTTCCTTTATGTGTATAAACTCAATGCTGTCACTTGTCACAAATCACCTAAGCCGATTCCACCCCTAATCTTTAGAGTGAAGTGTAGAAGTGGGAGAACTTTATTTTCATTTAAGATCAATAATTTTGTGAGAAAAAAAAAACCGTTATACAAGACACAGAAGTTCAAGTCTTTTAAATTAATTTCCTTATGAACAAGTCGTGTATACAGCTGGTGTATATAAAATCCTTATACTAAAAAATATTACAAAAATCTGTGAATTTAAAAAAAGACAGGTAGTACAACACTTTTATATCATTCCTCAGTTTTGTTTGATGAACTCGACTTTCAATTTCAACTCAACTGAATTTATTTGAAATATTTTCATCCCAAGGTTTGGATTAAATAATATCTCTTTTGAGAAGTATTATGAAAAAAAAAAACACATTCGTGGGTGTCATATTAACGTATTTAGTCAAAGCAGTTACACATTTGCCTGATGGTTAACGATGCAGAAATATACTTATATGTAATTATTAAGTACCGTTAACGCATATTGCCAATTATTTATGATTTTAATTACAAAGTTTGATAGTATACCTAGAAAAGTCTACTTATTACATCTAGGTATAACATGGTGCTCATTAGGTTATTACATTTGTTGGCTGGCCTGGTTTAATTCATATTCACTTTATTCTTTTTTGCTCCTTAAAGTTAAATCTCGTGCTCGAGGCATGCAAGTGGAAACAATAAAGTATACTATGTTTCTTATGGATGTTAGTCATGTGCTTCCCTCATCCTTCCTACTGCCATCTTGTGATTCCTTTTAAAAGGTGGCACTCTCTATTATAGCAAGAAGGTGAGAGGTAGATAGTGTTTGTAGTTTTATAGATATACTTTCTTCTTTTTCAAACGCAAAACTCATGCAAGCGTGCCTATAAGAGCCTTGGAAAAACTATACTTTTACGAGAATTATAAGTTTTATCGAATGAATTACTTCGAAAATAACTCTGCAAAGTTTAAGCTGATTTAAGCTTAAAACAAAATTTTTTTTTCGAAGCATTGAAAAAGTTAAAGTTTTTGTTCCTTGTGAATAGTTCGACATGGATTAGATAAGTTTATATCAATAATAAATAAAGTTTTCGAAGAAAATATTAGCATGAGAAAATACCTATAGTTAAGTCAATAAGAACAAAGAATGCTTAAATTTTAAGAGGTTTTCTAAAAAAACAAAAAAAAAAAGAGAAAGATTTCTGAAAATGTTATGAAAAAGTAATTATATTACCCTCCTACTTTGTAAAGAATAATATATTAGATACCTACCCATTGTAAAAAAAAATCATGGAAATATTTTGCTTCAAAAGAAAAAAAAAAAATAACGTGTGTGAAGCTGGCAGGACAAATGAAGCAGAAGCCTCAAATTGTTTGCCTGAATTGATTGCTAATTAGTTGCAATGGAATTACCGCAAAATTAATTCTGCAAATATGATTATTTTTTTGTTAACAACAAATTAATTTGTTGAAACAATTTTTACTTTCGATTATAGGTGCTATAAGGCAAGTTATGTTTTCCTAAAAAAAAAGCTTCGAGATAACAATCAAACATGACATTACGATGACAGAGAAGATGAAAAAAGTAGGTCCAACAATTCTGTCAGTCTGTCTGTCTGTCTCTGTGTCTGTATGGACAGACGGTCAGACTGATTTTCTTCAAAATTGGCATAAACTATTTTTAGTGAAATCTCCGGACTTTTTTTTTATTTTTGACCTAGGTATACAAATATAAAATATATATATTCCAATTTTCTCGAAAAAAATACGATCAATTTCGATAAAATTTTACATGAGTGATTTGTTACCAATGGTGATGTCTGTCGTCCGAATTTTTTTTTTCAAAATCAGCTTATTAACGGTACCTGCCATAGAGCCGTTTTTTATTACTCTGACTATCTTTTGAACGGCTACATCGATTTTAACGAAATTTAATATTCAAAAACTAATGCTTAACTGAAATGAAACAGCAAAAAAAAATTGAAATTGAAATAAAGTAATTTTTGAAATTCCAATTTTCTCGAAAAAAATACGGTCAATTTCGATAAAATTTTACATGAGTGATTTGTTACCAATGGTGATGTCTTGTTTTAAAAGACAAATGTTTTAAAATATAAAATACTGAAAATCTTTTCTTTATAAAAAAAACTGGTCAAATGAATTTTTCAGTTGTAAACACGAAAGTAACTTGCCCCAAGAGCAAGTTTGTGAGACCCGGTCGTCCCTATATTTAATTTTTTTTTTTATTTTTGGCTTACATTTTACAACTAATTATTTTTGAAAATTATTTTGACTAACTTAGATTGTTTTAAGAATATTTTGGATGAAATATTGTTCTTCCTTCGGCTTACTGATCGTGTTGTTGGTGTCGTTGAAAGGTAGAGTTATCAGAAAATGATGTGTTAGCGTCGTTTGATGTATTATCTCTTTTTACTAACATACCAGTACATCTTGCCACAAGTATTGTAAAGAAGAGATGGGAAACGATTTTATCGCCAGTGGATGTCCACTTGGTTCAACTATCACTAGATTTCTCCAGTTCTTTCTTGTATCCCTAGAAGGCTTAGACAAAAGAGTTCTAAACAGGATATAGTTTCTGATTTTTGAAAGTTAATTTGTAACTTCCGGTCATCACAATATCGCTGGAATCTTGTCGAAATCACGCTGCAAGAGAATTCAGATGACTTCAACTTTTCTGCCAAATCTAGTTAATTTCAGATAGACCCCCCCAAGTAACAATTTAATTTTTATAAAGGCCAATAGAAGCTATTTTCTTATTTCTATAACAACTGTAATTAATCTTTTAGAAACCTATTTGGCGCACATAAGCGAAGTTATAACTCTTCATAAACAGTTTGGATAAGGCCTGGTGAAGGCTTTGCAATGGAAACAATACTTTTCTACGAAAGGCTTTTTGTTTCGCTAAATAGTTGTCACAAGACTTCCTTAAGAAGGCAATAGTTTCTTTTTTAGTGTTTCGCTAAGGACTTACAAAAGTCATTACGGAAATCTTACCGAAATAAAAAAATTCAAATAAAATTTAATTTTTTTAACGCCTTTTTGCCTAAATTTTTTTCTTTATCTTTTATTTCGATTAATTTTTTCTGAGACCATATTTTCTTCGTTCAAGTGCTCAGTTTCTTCAATGCCTTTTCTGAAAACTAGATATTTAATTTAATTATTATTGAAAAAACTTACTTGCCTCAACCAGGGATCGAACTTGCAACCCAACGCACCCCAGTCAAACATTCATTCATTTTAATTAATTTTTATTTTTCATTTTCTTATATCTATCTTAATGCTAGACAAAAAATCTTAAACAACTAGCTTACATATTAACTTAACTAACTTACTGGCCCCATGCGGGCGGTCTAAATTAAACTGTGACTATACTTAAACAATGCCTTTCGACGTAAAATAACTTATATTTAAAACTCATGATAACTTAAAACTAACGAGAAAATTATTAAAAAAACTCATTATCTATATCATTGTTTTTTAAATTTTTTATAAAACTTAAAGCTACCCTTTACCTAAATAAAACTAATTAAAACTAAATTAAAACTAACTTAAACTACATTATATCTAATTAAAACTACTTAAAATAACTTAAAAACTAGAACAGCCACCAGCATTTTTTTTTTTTTTTTTTGTGCCACCGTCCTGTTCTACCTACTCTACTCTACCTATATTTACCTTAGAACCTATTCATTCACCAGGCCAATGTTATGTATACAGAACGAAGATCGAATTTTAACCAGTTGATACCATGTAGGTACCTACTTTGTACTACAGGAACAGATATGTAGCTATACAGTTCGATTTAAAATTCAGCATAAGCAGTTTTTTTAATTTATAATTATTATATTAACTGCCTGTAGGTTATTAATTTATAATTATTATATTAACTGCCTGTAGGTAAAATATAATAGAAAGCCTATTTGGCGCAAAATATCCCTTTGATAATATTTTTATTCGAGCAGTTGTGTTCATAAGGAAATTAGTTTGTCATCAACAACTAAGCGAAGAGATAATTTTTTTATGTGAGCTATAACAAACACACCAAGTGGCATATTTTCCAAGTGGTGCAATAGCTTTCTCAAGGGAACTATAGTTTTCTTTAGTTTGTTGTTAACTACTAAAAGAAGAGATACTTTTCTTATGTGAGCTATAGCTGTCATTAACAAAACAAACCACCTGTCATATTTTCCATGGGGTATAATTATGTACGCGAGCAATAGCTTTCTTAAGGAAACTATAGTTTTCTTTAGTTTGTTATTAATACTAAGAGATGAGATACTTTGTTTATGTGAGCAATAGCTTTTTTAAGAAACAAATCAATGTAGGCACATTTTAACGTGTATCTATGTACTTTTATGCGAACAATAGCTATCGTTCGGAAATTTTGTGCAAAATAAAGTGTTGTGTTATTGTGTTATTGTGTGTCTTTTAATATTAAAATTTAGTAAATCGTGAAAACTAAACGTGTCTGTACACATGACATTTTGACGAAACCTAAAACCAATATAAAAAAAAAAAACTACTACCTGGCGCGGGGAATGTGACAACGACTGCATATAGCCGCATTAAATGTTTAGCAACCTAAAAGAAGTCTTGTGATAACTCTATAGAAGTTATATGGGTTATCGTAAATTTATATATAATAAATTCGACGTATCAACATTATCTTACAATAAAACGTTTTAAAATTTATTATTGTATATAATTAATAGTTACATTTTATAAAACAATGATGGACTTGAATAAATAAAATTCTAAATCACACGTTTTTAATTTGGAAGAAATTATTTTGACTGTTCGAATTGCTTCGATTAACAAGCCTTTTCATTGATTTCGAGTATAAAGCTTTATACAAGCCTTTACATTTAGATTTTGTCTGACTAACTTTGACAAACCTTACAGCGACCTTATGAAAAGCGATTGTATCGTCCCTCCGTATGGCTTGCGAGTATTTTCTGCCAAATGCTTTAAGAAAGCTATTATTTAAAAATTTAAATGAAAAACAGTTAACATCTTTAAATAAGCCTTATGACAACACTAAAGAAATAATAGCTTACTAATTTTTTGAAATTGTACCTTACACAAGTAAAATTGTTAGTTGCCCCCCCCCCCCCCAAAACACACGGTGTAGAAAGCCTTCTCTAAATCAACCAGAACGGCACCCGTGCATTGAATTTTCGCTTTGTTCAATTGAACATCAGAAACTAACTTAGACGCGGCATGAGTAGTGTCATGTCCCGGCGTCCAGCCTTGAAGCCAAACAGATTGTCTGGAATAATATGTTTGTCCTCAGCCCACTTGAACAGGGCCCTATTGAGAATCTTTTCGAATACCTTACTGATACCTGGAAGAAGACTTATCGACCGAAGAATTGCCGGATTGGAGCTGTCCTTTCCCTTTTTGGCGAGAGGATGGACCACAGCTGTCTTCCAACTCACTGGATAATATGCATAATATGCGTTGTTGAACATTGTAGTATAAATGTCTATTGCTTCCTCAGAGAGATGCTGCCACACAATGTTTTGTTGTGCAGTAATCAGAATATAATTACCATAGTTAAAAAAATGTGAGCCAAAAATAAAAAAAAAATAAACAAAATAGTTAACGAAAAAAATCGTATTTGCACAGCAAATAATTCGCAATTAAATATAAATTAATTTTGATTTGATTTAATCAAAAATAAAAATTGCTGTGAAGCTGGCATTAAAAATTATAAAAAAAAATTGAAGCATAAAAAATCTAATTTTGCGGTAATTAAATATCAATTAATAAGCAATCGATTCAGGCAAAAAAAAAACATGGTTTCTGCTACAATTGCCCTGTCAGCTTACACACGTTTAAGAGGGGTGGCGTTTAAACGGGAATGTTCAGTGTATTTTCTGTGGAATTTCGCCAAATTTTTTTGGGAAGCTTTGAGTCGCATAAATTAATTCTAGTTATATGTTAAAATTTCCTTTAACGTTATTAAAAGCGGAAAGTAAAATAAATAACAATTTTCAATTGCATCATCTTCTGAAAATTTCTCAGACCTCTGAATATAATTTTAGTCCCTTTTTTCATAATTGCCAAAAGACTGAGTTTTTTTTTTACATTTTTATTCAGAAAACCTAAAAATGTTTAATTTTAAAGAATAAAAAATATAAATTATATAATGGTTTTACTTACCCTATATAATAGAATACCAACAAATATGCCAACTTATATACAAACATTATATATGGAAGTACTTACCAGGTTAATGCACGGGCACGCATGCAGAGTTAAATCTCTGCAGTTTTGAAAGTTTGTAGGCAAAAGTGGGTAGAGCCTCCTCTGAGTTGATGTTCTATTTATTTATTATTTTATGGATGGGACTTAGATTAGACGTTTTCAAACTTTCAAAAAATGCGGCGAACATAGTTTAGTGACTTTTTTTTTTGCAATAAAATGAATTGCTAACTAATATTTATCTGATGTTTCATAACAATTTTGTGTTATTTGAGATTACAATTGAAGATGTTTTTTAGAACACCAGGACCAGTAAAGATTTTTTGATGTTTAAACGGGATTCTGACATGCCAGAGTGGACTAAGATTTAGACCCTTTGAAGAATTTTTTGAACAAAAAAAAAAAAAACTGAAATCTGCACGATTTTAATTGCGCACATAGATTTCGATCAGATTTATATTTATAAAAAAAAAAATAGTGTATGAATGCAATGGTTTCAAATTTCATCGTTTGTAATGCTTGATTTTTAACGCAACTTAGCAGGAAACGCACTTAAGCGGTGCGCAATAAAGGAGGGTTTACTGTAGATATCCCTGGGAACTTGAAAAACGTCAGTTCCAAACACATAATATGGTGCAGGAAATCGGTACATACATCCTTCATCAACATTTAAACATCATAAACTTGATTTTTTTCACCCATTTTAAGCTTTTAAAATTCAATTAAGTATAATTATTATTCAGGGTGATCAAGAAAATATAGGGGAACATTATAGTAGAATCACAGTCAGTGCTGAGAAAGAAAGATCATTACTCCAAATTGTACAATGACTCATCCACCTCGACGATTAAAGTGAACAGGTCGAGCCCACCTGAACTCGATGAAGTGAAGATAGCTTTATCTAAAGAGCTTGAGCTGATGGCCTTGCGGCTGAACTGTTCAAAAGATGAACTGGTGATAGGAGTATGCAACAGCTTATCTGTGAAATATGGTCGGAGGAAAGCATGCCCGATAAATGCAACCACATTGTTTGCCCGATCTTGAAGAAAGCCGCACTGGATTGTACAAACTCCGCAGGGGCATTATTCTTCATAAGATCTTCTCTGCGGTACTATGTTAACGCTTGAAGCAAAAACCTGATAGGTCTATACCAGTGTGGCTTAAGTCTAAGGAAAGTCCACCATCGAATTCGGCAAATCATGGAAAAAGCCAAGAATTTCAAATCGATTCCCAGCACCTTTTCAACGATTTCAAGACCGCGTATTATATAGAAACGAAATATATATAAAGCAATGTCTTGCTTTGGCATCCCTACCAATTGTTCAGGATGACTATGGAGAATTCACGCTGCTCCATCAATGTCGGGAAAGATACCTTTGATCTCAAAAAATTATTTCGACGGTGTCATGTCAACACTCATGTCAACACCAGAAGCACAATCTTTCGCTTAACGCCGATGATATTGAAATATCAGAAAGAACATATAGCGTGGTGTCAGTAGTGCTTTCGCATATAAAGGAAGAAATTATAGAAAAGGAAGTCAAGAAGATGGCTTTAACGGGGAATCAAGACAAGACCAAATACATGCTTAAAAAAAAAAATCATAGTCAACTTCCTATACAAGAGCAAGTTTGTGTAACACAGTCATCCCTTTTTGGTGGTAGTTTTTTGTTGAATAAACAACATTACCTATAACTAAAAGCCATCTATCTTTGATAATATTTTATTTTATAACATGAATGTGCTCTTTGTTCGCCGCCTTGTTTCTATATCCACTTAAATCATGTCTTATCGACCTTATTACCTATACAGGTATGGTTAGGTACCTCAATCACATGTGAATCCATTTTGTTAATGCCCCACCGACAATGAATGTGTTAACATAAATATAACCGAAATGGCATTTCAATAAATATTCACAAGTCCCCAAACAATACGTTTGTTGCGACCACCACACACTCTAGCTGCTATAGACCAAAATTATAACATTTTCTTACTTCAGCCATTTTGTATAAAAGCAAGATTTCGAAATAAACAAAATGGTTCTCACTCCATTGCAAATATCGAATCTTAACATATCCACATAACTATACCATATCGCTCAATCGGTTTACAGTTACCGTATAAATTTTTTCCATAAAGAACGTTTTCGCAATGACGCGTACAATTGCGTGCGTAAAATGAAATAAATTCAATTTCGTATCGGTCCCCAAGGGGTATTTTCTTTCACTCACTGCTAAATAAATGAAGGTCCGTTCACAATTTTTTTTTTTTTTTGTTTCGTTGCCATCTGGGATAATGATTTTACATGGTTCCGTTCAGTTCTCATGCGACGTAAACACCGAAGGCGACAAGAACGACGCACGATGCGACGCACCACGCACGTATTGTAAAGCACTTTGGATTGTCCTTAGGTAATGTGTATAAGGCAAGGCTTGACTGGAACTGGATGTCAATTTTATTTATTGAAACGCGTTTCATTGAAAAATTACACACGATTTATAGTGTATCGCGTGAAATTGGCCACAGATTAGGCATGTAAAGTAAATTGAATGTAAATGGTATGGCAGTATAGCTTTTTGTAGCTTTTTATAAATGCTGTTTAGTATATATGTGCAGATGTAGTCTAAGAAAGAAAATCTATTCAAATTATAGACATTTGATCTCTGTCCTGAAAACAATATGAGATTCTAATGATTAATAGTTAACCCCAGCAGGACCGTTCGTAGAAATTGTGCAGAAAGGGGAGGAGGTTTGCATATTTGTCATGGCAAACTCGGAAGAGGAATGGTTGCTCCAAATAAAATTAAGAATCTCTTTTTCTGGAAATACATATACAGTGTATACCCTTGAGGTCTTATAAATTAGATACTAAGATTACTATAAATAAACGTGGTAAGTGCGAAAAGTTTTTTTTATAAAAAAACCTAAAACGCACAAATAATAAAAAGAGTACCTAGGCCAACTCTTATGCACTCTTTGCCTTTCTAGATTTTTACCGTAAGTTTATTCGTAGTACATTTTTTGTTGAAATCATTTTAAATGAAAAACGACCCTTTTTGTATACTTTCTTACTTACTTACTAACTTAAGATTACAGTCTAGGATGGACTAAGGCCTCAACCAACATGTCTCTCCAGCCAGCTTTGTTCCTATTTTGCATTGCAAGTTGGTTGAGGTCGTTTTCCACTTGTGTGCGACATCTATTTAGGGGTCTTCCAACGCTGCGTACCCCATCAGGAATGGACTCGAAAACTGGTCGGGCTGATGCGTTGGTGTTCATACGCTCAGCCATCTAAGCCGCTGTATTTTCAGCTTCTTGACCAAGTTAATATCGCTGTATAGCCCGTATATATAGCTCGTCATTGAATCTTCTTCTCCATATTCCTTCGATACACACAGGACCAAAAATCACTCGAAGAATCTTTCTCTCAAAGCACCCAAGTAACTTCTCATCCGTTGGTGTTCTTATCGACTTTCACAGAGAGGTGAGATTTCTCCATCGTCATCCTGCACAGGCGAACGAGTTTAGCAGGGATGCCGAGATACGACATGGCTCTGTACAGTTCGTCTCTATCCACGCTATCATACGCGACTTTGAAATCGATAAAGAGGTGGTGTGTATCGATCAAAATCTGTCGGAGTGTGAACATTTGATCGAAGACAGACTTGCCTGGCCTAAATCCACACTGATAGGGACCAATCAGATCGTTTACAAGGGATTTTAAGCGATCACACAGGATAGCCGACAAGATAAGCGACGTTTATGAAACTAATTACCGCATGTCAAAGCGTCTCCTTTTTATGGTGCCCACTTTGCCAGGGTTCCATTCATCGGGTATACTTTCTTCCGACCAAATTTTACAGATGAATTAGTGCATGCTCCCTACCAACACATCTGCTGCTTTAAGCAATTCAGCTGGTAAGCCGTCGGCACCAGCAGCTTAATTTGATTTGAGTTTGGTAATCGCTAGCTGCACCTCATTCAGGTCGGGTGGACGAAAATGTTTTCGATCATCGTCCACATTAGATGGAATTAGTTGCCGTTTAGCAGTCTAGAAAAATGGTCTTTCCAGATCCTCAGCACTGACTGTGTATACACTACCTGACTACCATATTCCCCCTTTCATCTAAACAGGCTTCTGTTTTGGCCTTAAAGCCTTTGGTAGATCTTTTTACCCTTTAATAGAATTTTCTAACATCACTCCTGACGGTACAACCCTCGATAGACTCGCTTCTCGTGGTCTCTATTTTGCTTCCTGAGAAGTCGGCGTTCCTCCCTTCATTTCTGCCGTAGAGCTCTCGGGCTGAGCTCTCAGAGGTTCTGGTTCTAGTCTGCAGCATTGCCTGGTAGGCCTCGTTCTTCGCTGCATGCGCCAACTGGCATTCTTCATCGGACCAAGAGTTTCGTTGTGGACGCCTAGTGAAACCCAGCACATCAGAGGCGGCACTTCTGATGGCTTGTTGACAATGTCTCCACTGTTCATCTGCACTTGCTGGTGGTGGTGAGCTTGTTGAGAGATTGGTAGAAACGTGGTCAGCAAAGATTCTTGCGTTCTCTTGCGACTTTAGCTTCGCGATATCAATCCTTCTCACAGCATCAGCTTCGTACTCGAGATACTATACCAAGTAGTGGTCAGAGTCTATATGTATATGTTTGCCCCACGGAATGTTCGAACATCCAGGATACTGGAAGCATGTCTGACATCAATAGCGATGTGATTGATTTGGTTGACGGTCGTTTGATCACTGCTCCGCCAAGTACCTTTGTGTATATCAAGGTGCGGGAAATTGGTGCTCTATATGATGACATTACACCCCACCGCGAAGTCTATTATCCTGTATCCGTTGAAGGAAATTTCATCGTGCAGTCTGTGTCCTCCGACAGCTTAACCAAAGTATCTTTTTTTATACAGCTTTGGAATGTACATTTTTTAATTAAAACTAATTAGTTTCAGATTGAAAAACATTTTTTTGTTTATCTTAAGACAAGTTGACCAATGATTTTGCGTTTGGGTCATACATTCATTATTATTTTCTTCCTTTTCAAAAAAAATTTGTCGCACCGACAGCTCTGAAGAACCACGACCTAGTGACTCTCAACTCTCCACCAATCCTTTTGTGTGCGTTGTTAGTTCTACAGGATTGGAGGGGACGTACAATTTTACGTCGAATCCGAACGACTAAGGTGAGAAGCACTTTTGATGACAAAGATACTCTTGGAAGATTCGTCACAAGAGGCAGTGCCCCTGAAAAAACATTAGATGTTATCGAAGCTGTAAGCTGGGCTTAAACCCAGACCTCGCTCCGGTCTGATAGTCCGATACACTAACCACATAGCCACGGCGGGGCCCTATTAAAGGTTAGGCAATTTTACTGTGTTTTATTTCTGCATTAACAAAAGTTGCAACAAACATCGGGTTGAGAAATATCGATGTTTTATTTCTGCTTCGTTCTGCTTTTAACATCGGGAATCGATGTTTGGCTCTCGATGTTGACATCGATTTCAATATCGATGATTTGGAAATATCGATCATCCCTAGACCCAACTCAATATAATAATAAATATAACCGGACGCCGGACTTGTCATTGTCATTGACATTTTATTCATTAACTTAACTGACCAAAATAAGACAAACATAATATAATAATACCTATACAAAACAATTGTTACCTAAATGCTCGTCTTTAATTCTAATTTGTATAAATAAACACCAAAGCACATCAATATACATACATACGTGTGACCCAGTATCATGTGTAATTTATTTTATTTTACTGTGACACTTATTTATTCATATTCCATAAGCAAAGCTTATAATTAATATTATCAACTATATACATTTTAAAAATCTCACGGAATTAATTAATAAAAGTAAAAATAAATCAAAACACATTTTAATTTACTTCTAAATAATTCATATTCATAATCAAAAAAACGAAATAAATTTCACACCTCATATTCATTAAACAGGCAACCCATCAGCCTGCATGGCTAAACGCAAAACTTGCTTAAGCTAAAACAAGCGCTGCAGGAGAATTTTCCAATCTGAGCACATACACAAACAAGCATAAACACACTGGGGATGGTTAGAAACATATTAATTTTAAATTTACTACCACGTTATCCGAGAACTAATTATATGAATAATTCATGAGGATTGCATGCAGTATGTCAGCTGGTACACATATTGCAGTTTGGACCATTGGGCTTTTATATATACTAGCTTTTAGCGGTGACTCCTATTTCTTTATGTGTTTGTATGTGTACCAAAATAGCGTATGTCCTTTCGTTTAGTTATAATTAAATATTGAATTAATACCTCTAAACAGGCAGACGTTAATATGTTAGCTGCAGGTTAATTTTCTGACACTGCATTTGTTGAAATTAAACAACGACGACCCAGTGGCGTAGCAAGGTAGAGGCTAGGGGGGCACAGGCCCCGGGCGGCACTTTACTGGGGGCGGCAAAATGGACTTAATTCGTCGTTATAATGCTTTTTTAAATTTTACAAAATGAAGTTAAGCTACATAGTTCTGCATTAGAACTAAGTTTTCATTAGTTTATTTTCAACATAAAGAGTTACTCTTTAACTGTATACATAGGTAGAGGTAGATACATATAGATACCTACATACAACATTATAGGTATGTTATATATTCTAAAGGTGAATGTCGTACAAAATTATTGAAAAAGAATTCTGAAATCTTCTCCGCTAACAGTTTGTTTTTCATTCTATCATTCAAAATAAAAAACCACATACCTACGATTACTAATGTGAAATGCAACATTGAGCAAACAGAAGAAAAGTTTCATAGAAATTTACTACCGTCTGGTTAACTGAGCAAGAGCAACCCTTTAAATAGTCTTACACTGGGGCGAAAGCCTATTAAATCAGGCAGAAAATCAAATTATGAAGTCATCCGTATCATGTATTAACTTTATGTGTGTAAATACTCCTCCTTTTTATTTTATCCACAAATGGGATAAAAGAAATGTTTTGGCATTGGTGCTAGGAGTAATCGTATCAAATTTCAAGTTCCTAGCTCTGACTCCAATGGTATATTTAATTCCAGTTTTAAGTCCATTTGTATGTCAGCAGCAACGTCAGAGTATTGGTGATTGCGACCGAGAAGTAGCAAACTATATCTCAGCAAAGACAATGGTATACTTTTCGATCCGAAAATGCAACAACAAAATGATTTACTAAATTTTTTTCTACACAGATATCTGTGATTTTTACTTTTTTTTGTAGACACTATGAGAGCAATGCATTTATGTTGTACATATATTTTTTTATTTATTATTTATTGTAATTTCAACAATATAAATTAATTGAATCGGTGAGTGTAAGTGCCAAAAATTCAATTTGGATGTTTAAATGCAAAAATGCTCTACGTATGTAAACCTATCAATATGCAAAATAACAGTACATTTTTGAGTCAAATTCATACAAAATTAAGGGTTCTAGGCTAATTCACTGTGCACAATTCACTGTGGAACACAATTCACTGTGGGGACAATATTTCACTGTGCACAATTCACTGTGGAACACAATTCACTGTGGGGACAATATTTCACTGTGCACAATTCACTGTATGGACAATTCACTGTGGGGACAATATTTCACTGTGCACAATTCACTGTGCACAATTCACTGTGTACATTTCACTGTGGTGCACTGGCCCTCATGACATTCTTTTAGATTATTGAATTGGATATTATTCTATATTGTTTCTTGAATCATTACCTTCATAGAAAAAAAGAAAATAAAAAGATTTCGGTTCCAATTGTATTGATAGAATTTAAACGTGGTCAAGTGTTAGAAAAGATATTAATTTTGATAAAATTTTTTATTAGTTTCTCAAAGTTTCATATATCTATTTGAGATGTAAGTAAATTAAAAAAATATCATCTATTTGAGATGTTAATTTACATAATTGCAAATTTTGTAAAACGTGAATCAAATTAGCTGTGTTGGAAAAAATAGAAAACAGTTTACCACAGTGTGTTCCACAGTGAATTGTGATCCACAGTGAATTGTGCACAGTGAATTGTCCATGCAGTGAATTGTGCACAGTGAATTAGCCGGCTTCGAAAATTAAGCTACCCTCCTTCATGATTGAGTATAATAACAATACAAATACGGTACTTATACTGAAAAAAAATACCTTTCACTGTTACGGAAATAAACTACAAGGACATTATCGACTTTAAAAAATGGTGGCCTAGTTTCTATAAAAAGACGACCAAATCAACAGACCAACAAAAAATAAATGTTGGAGTTACACATTATAATCAGTTCCAATATACTAGTGAATCTCCTGGCTATGTTACAACATCCGATTGCATAAAGGGCTTTTGGTCACACAGTTTAAAATTTAGGCACCTACTTATGTATTGTTTTTTTATCTTTTATAAGATATTTTTTTAATTAACATAAAAAATTGCTTTTTAATCATAGAAAAAAAAAATTATCTCAAGACATTTAATAACACATAATATTGAACTTGATCTTCATTTCTAAGAATTTAAAAATGAGCGTTGGTACTTTGACATTTTGAAAGTGATAACAAATTTGCTGGACTTGTAAGGTCTACAGATCATGGGATTATTTTCCGAAAGGGCAAAACCCATAGAACGCGATGCGTTCTCGTATTAAACTGAGTGCTGTTTCATTTTTCATTTGTTTTTAAAACTGATAAAATTAAGTAACTCAAATAATTTTTTTAGAGCGCGCAAAATAAGGGTCTGTCGTGGGCAGCACAAACCCTTGCTACGCCGCTGGACGACCTGAATTTAATGGTTGAAGTTTTGTTTTTTTTTTTAACGTCCGGCCGTGGGTTGTTGCTTGCCACAAGTTGACAACACGTGAATTGCAGATATTTTTGTTTGAAACCGTGTTAAATAGTGGTATAGTAGATTAGGATTTTGTTGTTATACAGATATTAATAAACCAGAAGGCAAATGGCGCATCTTTTATCATAAATCATGGAAGTGAAGGTGGCATGCATAGCATAGCATAGGTCTGCTATAAAGCTTAATATTTGTGGCACTCAGCCGCTAGGTATATTATGTTAGGTAACAAGCTCTAATTAATATTGTTCACAAAATATGGCAGCTGGCAACACGTTGTGCATGGATTTTCATATAGATTAAAATAGTCGCAATGAATTTTTGAAATACTTATATGTATTAGGAGAATGATGGATAAATACAAAATTTTAGAATGATGCGAATGAAACTGTTAAAGAGTTGTTCAATGTTCACATGAGAGCGACCAACGACCAACGAATGGATGAATAATCGTTAATTTTGACGTTCCATTCACATAATTATTTTTATTTGTTTTATTAATATTTACTTATTTAAGGAATGAAAGTGCATATTTGAAAGACTTAATATATTTTAAAATTCATTCTCATTCAATTGATGTTATTTTCGTTAAGAAATTATTTGTGAAAATGTTTGGAATCTCGTTTGTTCGTCCATTATGAACACTCCTTTAGAGACTTATTCGAAATTTACTGTTCAGAAAACTTCTACAAAATTAAAAGAAATATTTTTTTTTTTTTTTATTTTATAAAGCATCGACAATTATTGCGTACTACTTGCCATATAACGGTATTTTTAAATATCGACTATCTCGATAAAAGCTTAAGAGATTTGAACGAAACTCGCAATACCTAAATTCTCTTAGCTATTTAAAACAACATGACATAAAATTATTTTTCAAAAATGATCTTTTTAAGTTTTAAATAATTTTTGAAAAACTGTTTTTGTGAATTCAATATTTCAAAAAACCAGTTGAAGCAATTTTATGAACTTTAGTCTTAAGGTGAAATAAATTAAGTTTAAGGAACCTGCATACTCACTTTTTCTTAGAAAAAGAGTTTACGAAAAAATATTTTGAAAAAATTGATTTGTTCAAAAACCGATCCAACAGTTTCGAAATTTTTGTTTTTCTTAGTTAAAAATATTTGTTGCTTACCTTATTTGATTTTGGTTTGAATCTTTCTATATTCCGTTGGTACTTTAAACCCTCAGGTAACTTGCCACAAGCACAAGTATGTGCGACCCAGTTCTGCCCTTTATTTTACTTGCTGTTATAGGTAGGTACTAAGGCAAATTATGGAATCGTACAAAAAAAAAGTTTGGAGATAACAATCAAACATATGACATTACGATGATAGAGAAGACGATAAAAGTAGAAGCGGTTATAAGTAACTAAAATAAAATTACATTGAAAATAACGAACTCCTTACTAAGTACCGATCGGCATTTCGTAGTAAGCACAGTTGCACCACAGCGTTATTAAAAGTATGAGATAACATTCGTGCCGGATTAGACAAAAAACACATGAAAAATGACACTATGTTGGGGATAATTGTCTTTTTGGACTTTTCGAAAGCCTTTGATTCTGTGAATCATTCAATTCTTTTGAGCAAATAAAAAAGTATTCTTAAGTACTTTTTTATTTGAAAACTCTGTTCATAAAACATAGGACACTGTATGTTTTTAATAAAAACAAATGTTCGTCACGCTTAAATGTTCCATCTGGTGTCCCACAAGGTTCCATTTTAGGTTCACTCTTATGCAAGTGTTTTATAAATGATATTTCTGAGTGTTTTTCTGATTGTGAATATCATATTTATGCTGATGACGTACAAGTATATACAACTTTTATAAAGTCTTTCGCTGATTTGAATCGACACGTATGAATATTCATGCCAGTTATTCTTGTCGAATATCACTTACGAAAGCTTCAATAGTCATGTCTATTAACGTTATCGTTTGTCACTTCCGACATCTATCGTTTTCTCTGTCGTGTCCTTTTTTATGACAAACAACAACGGTAATGTCATGATTATTTGGTATCTCGAAAAAAGATGTATTGTTGCATAAAATCCATTCTTCTCAGTATTCTCACAAATGCCCCTCCTCCCAATTTTGGACTTCATGACTCCGACTTGTAAAAAGGCAACTTATGCTTTCGAATAATATAAGAAACAAAATTTTAAAGCTCTAGCTCAATTAGGAGGGAAGTAACAATATAAATACATATAGGGGGTTCTCAAATCGCTCAATTTTAACATCGAAATATGAGTACCCCTAGACTTATGTATTTAAAAAATTTCAAATTTCGAAATAAGAAAAATATGCTTATAGGGGGCGGTGCATTCGGTTAATTTTTAAACTGAATACTCAGTTATCAGAGACAAACGCTCACACAAAATTTTAAAGTTCAAGCTCAATCAGGAACAAAGTAAGAAAAAACCCATATAGGGGCGCTGCAGTCGGTCAATTTTTACATCGAAGTATCTGTAGCTTAAGAGCAATTACGTACAAAATTTCAAAGCTATATCTCAAACAGAAAAAAAATTAGAAAAAAACACACATAGGGGGCGCTCCAGTCGGTCAATTTTTATATTGGAAAATCAGTAATCAAAGAGCAGCACACACACCAAAATTCAAAGCCATATAGCTCAATTCCGAACGATTTATTATTTGATCACTTTCTTTTGGATTTCAACGAATACAAAACAAAATTATTTATACTACTAAAGTGTTGACGACCACGTGAGTCATTTTTGGTCATAACTCCGGTTCTAGATCAGACAGCAAACAAATTTCTTATTGCTATGCACTCTCCAAATATGTTGTAACATTTCATTCGAATCGATGGAGTAAAGAAAAAGTACTTCTGTCACAAACATAATTTGGATATGTCTTATGTATATTATATAAGAGATGAACAAGAATGTAGATATAAGTTGGGTTTAAAAAAAATTAAAAAACATCGTTTTTAATAGAAATAAAATTTGATAAGTTTGGCACTTAAGTAAAATCTTAGCGACAACAAAAAGCGCAACAATAAAACCATTTCGTATTCTTATTTTGTAGCAACTAAATTAAGTATAGACGTGTTTTATTGGTAAGTGTTTAGTCACTTTAGCAAAATTTTATATGGGATACGAAAAGTGGCGATAAATTGATCAGTAATTAAAGTGAACATAAAAGTGAAGATAAAATCTTGGAATGCCTGGAAATTTTTGGCGCGAAATATAATGTCATTAAATTTTTTGCTTAAAGGTTGGTGGCGCCTATTACAGCTTCAGACATGGACTTCATATACAATGATTATTAATGGTTGTGTTTTGCGGAAGAAGTAAGAAGCTTTCAACCTACGAAAGTTGAAAAAAAAGTTTTGATGATTTTGAACTTTTCGCTTAAAAACAAATAAAAATTGGTTAAAGCAGATCTTTTAAATAAAATTAATTGGTAATATTCGAGCTAAATAATGATTATTTATCCGGTTTTTATTTGTTTGTATTGGAAGGTGGGGTACAAGTTGACCAACTCGGCATATACAAATAGCCATACTTTGCAGACACATCCATAAAATTATTTGAAACTTCGACTTGACATTTGGTCCAGAATACCAACTTTGAAATAAAATAAAAAAGTGAATATAGCGTTTTATTGGTTCTTTCCAGTGCTGACTAACTAAAAATTACGAACAAAACACGACTTATAGTTTCATTGACGTACTAGATATGGACCGCCATTCGGTTGAAATTTTCATACAAATAGCCAAAAAATGTTGTTGCAGCTAAAAGCGGCCAAAATACGCCATCATCTTTTAGTGTTAAATACGTGTACTAATTTCGTATTTAAAATTTTAATAAAACGACGACATATTCATATACAAGGAACTCAATGCCATGTAGAGTGTATTTGTATTGTCAAATAAAACTAGTTTGATTACAATTTCCACCTAAATATATTAAAATTGAATATATATCTAATACGTCAATGTATAGTTTGTATGGCTTAACAAATATGTAAATGAACAACAAGTTTTCATTTTAACTGAGTAAACAAAGTTGTTAGTATTTGTGTTGTTGATGAAACCTTCATATTATATATCTCAGGCTCACATATAATATTTGTTCAATTATAATTAATTATTATTATTATGAATTACATTTATCTACCAATTACACATTATTCATGTTTTCATATATAACACCTTACATTATGTTTTTCTTTTTGTATTTCTACAACAATATTATTAATGCTAAAACTTGCAATTCCACTTCATTAATGGTACCTAATTAGTGGATTATTTGTCATGGTGATTCTAATCATCAATATGGAAGTTAATAGCTAATTATTTTTCAGATTGTTGCTCATTTAGAACTCGGAACTCCCTATATTTATTTATAGGTAAAGCGATTCAATACTGTATGAGGTAGATACCAAAGTTGTATGAGAAAGCAGAATACCTCCATTCATCAGAAATTATTTCTCAATTATGTAAATTAACATTACAATACAAATATTCAACAACTCATCTCATTTTCAACATACCAATTACATACTCAGTTATTATTCGTTTGTTATCCTGAAAATTGTATATATTTTTTTTTTCGTTCTATAACTTGGATGGAGCACATGTCAATTAAAATATTCTGGTTAAACACAAAAGGATGTAATATGAAACTTTCGTATATAGGTATATCTACTTATATGTACAAAACCATTGGTAGCATTCTGTCTGGTTGTATCATAACCAAATCGAAAGGAACCATTCGTAAATCATGTTACCTACTCGTTGGTGGCATCTGCAATTACAATATTTTACCTTTCAAATATTTTGCAATTAATTTTCGGTAGCAACCATCTACCGCACAGTATTCACCCCAACCACCCGATCCAATTTAATCACTGTAAAAGGTTTTAGATTAGCTTTTCACAGCCAAGTCTGAAAGTTGTCATCCTCAACCTCGCATCCCACATTACAGCATCTTAAATTATAACCAAAAGATTCCCATACTTACTCTTATTCTTTAATATATATACCATCACCCGTCATCTCAAAGGGTAGGTATATCAGAAAGATACAACAAGACAGATACAAATTCAATGGAACAAAAAAAGAGAAAATACAAACGATACGAACGAACCAAGAAGCTCCATTAAATTTTATACCATCTTCAAGATGGATTGAAGTGCGATGGTTAGATGGTGATGGTAGAATGGTATAGTATATTCTTCTATATATGATTGTATATATATGATAGGGTTTATTCACACAATTGAGCCTTTTAAGCGTTGAAATGACAAACGTTTAAGAATTCAAATTTAGTTCCTCTGTCTCTCCCCGTTTGCCGTTCTGCCCCTTGTGATTGAAACAAACGTTTATAAGGAACGTGTTACTTACAAAAATTGCTGATTACTTACAGAGTAGGTATCTGTATGTGTTTCGTTTCGTAGATTGTATATGTTTAGGCGATATGCTATACTACCCTATATGAGAAGAAGAATGAAAGATTTGATGGGTTCAGATTCAGCAAAGAGTTGTCTGTTTTCTGTATCTATGTATGAAGGTCGGTATACCACCAGAAAATTCAATTAGCTGAATATGACAGCAAAGACATGAACTTCATTATTTTTCTGAGTGAGTGGTTAACTTGAGATTCGGCAAAAGTGATAAAATCTTCTACATATATGGTTAAGCGTTTTGCAGGATGATGTTGAAGGATTCAATACTATTGATAGATAAGCCGACACAAGTTATAGTTAAACATATATACCTACTAGGTTAGAAATAAAAAATAACCATTGTCAGATGGATGAATGATAGTCTTGATAAACCCTGAAATGAATATTAATATTTTTACTCAGATAAAGATGAGATGCTTTAATATATTTCACTTGAACCCTTTGAGGAAATTTTCTATTTTCTTTAAAAAAATATAACCTAGATTTTTGCAAAAAAAAAGATATGAAAGAATAATTAATATAAAGATTAAGTTCATGGAGTCATTACTCCAATATAATCTATCAGTTAAACGCTAATAAAATGAATCGTAATGGACAAGTAAGAGAATCATTTCAATAGACTTTTATTTAGAGTTGATTGTGATCAAAATTAAACTCTAATCTTACTAGTCTTAGCAATTAACAGTTGCCTGGTGTCTTTAAAGATAGTTCATCAATGCAGAGCAGAGCTCTCAGGTTTCAGTGGTAGTATACAAATTTCTCTCATATGGGTCCCAGGCCATAGCGACATCCAATGCAACGAGCGAGCAGATGATCTTGCTAGGCAAGAATAAGCCCTTTTCGTCTCTCAGGCGAAATCAGTAGATCTTTCACTGGTCTTCGTGAAGGGCAGAATATATGATAATTTCCTTTCAGAATCAACAAAGAGGTGGCAAGGTTTGGCAACCTGTAAAATAACTAGAAAGATATGGCCAACCTATGACAAAAACAGATCGAATGATTTAATAAAACGAAACAGAATAGACACGGTCAGGATCGTTGCAAGCGTCACTGGCCATTGGCCAATAGGCGAACACGCAGCTAAACTGCACATACATTACAGCTATTGCCGTAGTTGTAGAAATCCGCTGGAGAAGGAAACTATTGAGCATTTCCTCTGCCACTGTCCGGCCCTGGCTAGATCTCGCCTCCAGGCATTTGGTAGCCTGTTTCTCGACAACCTAAACGTGCTGTCGAACAAAAGGATAAATGATTTTACCGCTTTTCTCAACAGCACCAGTTGGCTCTAACAAACCAAGCAATATCTCTATTTCAACTTTCACCTTGGAAGTTTTTGGAACTTCCGTTTAGGACTGGCTATTCGGACTAGCACTTACTCTCTCTTTGGAAATAGCATCAGAGCTCTGATTAATACCTGGTAGGTATAAACTGTCTTTGAACGGGCTTAGCCTCATATAGATCTAGTGTAAAGTTATTGGGCAGGCTCTCAGTCCAAATAGAACCACCTAGCACACAGTGTGATCTTATTACTTCCTTTGCGACTGCGGGCACAGACCAAAAACTGGTCCCCTTAGCTTTTCAAAGCACTCACTCACTCTCCATTTCAATTTTCACCTTTTAAGTTTCTGGAACTTCCCTTTAAGACAGGCTTTTCGGACTAGCACTTACTCTATGGCGAAAGCATCAAAGCACGAATTTATACCTGGTAGGTGTGCCTTGCCTATGAACGGGCCTAGCCTCATATAGATCTAGTGTAAAGTTAATTGGTCGACTCTCAGTCCAAATGGAACCACCCAGTGTGAGCTGGGTTCTTCCCTTGGAACTGCGGGCACAGACCAAAAACTGATCCCCTTAGCTTAACAGTCACTACCACTATATCACAAAAAATTAGGTCAAACGAGTTATGGTATCAAAACGGCGCTTTTCTGCGCTAATTGGGTTTCTTGGGAACAGTTGTTCTGCGAAACCGCCATCTTACCTACCTATCTTACCCTTACTAATATTATAAATGTGAATATAAGTGGTTCTTACAAAAAAGTTATAAACTTGGCACCACAGATTTTAATACAAAAACCATCATGGTGAATATCCCTACTTTATATTATAAATGTGAATGTAAGTTTGTTTGTTACGAAAAATAAAAAAAAAATTGTCAAAAATTCTCAAAATCTAGCTACTTCAGTGCCACTTTTATCTCGAAAAAAATGACGGTTCCCGTGGCATAGATTTTTTCTCTATTCATCTAGCAAAGACTCGGCATGATTTTATGCATAATGACAGTTTATGGGTCTAAAAATTAAATTTTTATGTTTTTAATAGAGAAAGAGATATAAACAATTTTTTGCATGGTAGTAGTTTAGTGGTCAGTCAATGAAACAGGGTTCTCTTCATCACTAAAAAATGCATGGATTCTATGCGGGATATCATGACAGTATGTTTTTACACTTTAGAAATATGCAATTCAATAATAAATACCAATAAATTAATGTTATGTAAATAAGTTTGAATTTGGAAAATATCTCAATAAAATTTATTTTCGTTACCATTGAAAATATGGTAACATGATGCCCCAAAAATAAGATCGTATATTCAGAACTATAATTAGAAAGTGAATTTTAACTCTTTACTCTGGTTTTCAACTGCGAACTTTAGTATCATATTTTAAGATAGAAATACGGAAACACAAATTTAATTTTAATTTATTTACTTATTTATTTAAGCTGCGGTATGTGCGAGTTTGGGAGGGTTCAAGTATCACGGGTCTTAATACTTTTTTGTGGAGAGTCTTGTTGTCACTTTGAAAAGGAATTAATGCATGTGGGTGTTGTTTCCTTTCAAAGTGGGAATTAAGACCCACGGGCCCTAATACCGCGGCCCTTATTTCACTCCACCTATATTTATAAATTATTAATTTTTGGGTCCAAACTCCAACTACGCCACCTAACCATAATGCACATCGACAACACACTGTTCATTTTTGAGAATATAGTGGTAGGTCGTGCATCACGTGAGAAATTTCCTCACCCCACCCCACATCCACATCCTGCAATTTTGTTTGTTGACGTATTCAGCGACATTTCTGATCTTCTATTTTCTTTATGCGCTCTGAAATTAAATTTCTAATTCTAATCTTCAATACGATATTATACATACAATTAAATTATATGAAATATGCACATCAACATCACGCTGATAAGTATATTTCTTCATTCAGGGAATACTCCATTTCTCGCCATATCGTTATAAAGGGTTTTTCAATAAGAGGTGTTATTGTGATATTCAAGGACCCAATCAGCAAAGACACGACGTTGTTGATGATCAGCCGGCTTGAGTTCTTGTGTTAACTGAACTTTATAAGCCTTAAGACCCAAGTCTTTATGCGGTGTAATGACGTTTGTGGAATGCCTAATTCTAAAGAACGACGAGGAATGAACAAACTGGGTTTTCTTCAACACTTTGGGCTTCAACAGCAATATTCTCAGTTGTTCTTGAGCGACGTGCACGGGTTTTATTCTTCACATCACTAACTTGTCCCAACAGCTCGAATTTGTCCACCAATTTCTGTATTGCGGTCCGACAAGGTGCTTCACGACGACCCAAAAATGTTTTAGTTTTACGAACCGTCTTTGCCAAATTTTCACCATTTTTATAGTGAATTTCAATGCGTTGTTGAAGCGTGTATCGTTCCATTTTTATCAATGGCGTAGTTTCTTCTTGTCAAATGTCAAAAAATGATACCTTCAAAAGTGACAGCTACCGATATAGCGGGCTATTCAAAATAACACCTCTTATTGGATAACTCTTTATTATTATTTTAATTCTTATTCACAAATCTTGCACTGATCAATAATAAAAAAAAATGTTACAAGACAAGTTTTGAAAATCACAAAACTATCTTTTTCCAGTTTTATGAATTTCTTGTTTTATTCAAAACTTGTTTTAAAATTTTATGTTTTAGATGTCAAAATAATTTTGAATAATACCGATTTTGGAAAAAAATTGAAAATATGAATTTTATAGAACTTGTGTTGACTCAAAACAAGTTTTATACAATCTCAATAATATGGGCGTTAGTATTTTATACGAATTCGTTTTCTTTTCGAAGTTAAAATAACTGACACTGCCACCCAAGTTGCTGGAATGTATATGATGGACTAAAAGTGTATACCTGTACATCATTCTATATAAACTTTATATTATTTGTCTAAATATTATACTCACTATACTTATCTCTATATGTTTGCAAAATAATAAAATCTATTTACATTACACACAAAAAAAAAAACATACATAGATTGAATTTCATTTATGGAAAATGATGTCCTGATTTTCAATAGATACCACAATATGGTTCTATTCTATTAAACTCAGCATGTGGCATGCCTTAGTCATTCAACACCACATCCATTAAATACATCAGGGCTTGCAACCTCAATGCTTTGCTTTTGAAGAGGGCCAATATAATATCTTAAATCAATGTTTACGTACTTGTGACATGTCATCGTATATATAGTAAAATGTCCTTTTATGTTCTCTTTTCCAAGATATCTATGAACACATCTTAGTTATATGTTCATATATACGTTTTGCTAACATATGTGAATATTCATTTTAGATTAACTGTAAGAAACTAACAGGTGAGCAAATAAATAAAATTAGATTTTGAATGGTCATTGTGGGTTTATGATTTATTTGGACAGGTTTATAGCTAATATACGTTTATAAAGCAGACACAAAGGTACTCCCTATCATTTGTGGTAATCGTAGTATTGAAAGGACAAATTATATAAGCGTTTCGAAATAATTGTTATCAGAATACATATCATAACAAAATATTTAATATTCTAAACAGTAAAGAGAAGAAATAATATTGGAATGCAGATAAAATATTATTAGTTAACTTGATCCTTTTCGAGTTAACGACTTTGGAGCCAATTTAAGTTAATTTCAGTCTCCAGTCAGACGAAGACGATTTTTTTAGCAAAGAGCGAATAAAAATAGCGCGAGAGGGTTTCATATGGAATAATTCAATTTCTGCTGGACTGAAATATATTATGGGATGGATATCAGCACTACGAGAAACCGGGACTTTTTTTTTAGGAAAAAGTAAGCTCCTCACAGTTTGACCGACTCAACTGTTAAACATTCATGGAAACTTTCTAGAAACTCTTAAGCTGTGGGAGAATGCAATTCGATTTTGAACGAACATTTGCGAAAAAAAGTTGGATGTGGTAAACATAATGGACGTTGGGTATTTGTTTTACTTTTAAGAAAATTTCATTTGAACAAGATAATCACTTTGATTCTCGCTTTGATTATTGCAAGTGTCACAAATGCGTTAGCTTACTATTTATTTATTTATTTTGCAAACTTGGTTTCAAGTAAGTGTGATGCCTGAGCAAATAGCAAACGAAGTGTAGTTTTTAATGAACAACATTTATTTTAAGACAATTTGAGATTACAAATTTTACCTAATGATATCCTTGTTTTCGAAAGATTTTGAAAACTGTTTTGCGCAACATAAAGATTCGTTTGATCATTGATTAGATCCACGCACAAAAATTGCCGAAAAAGCTTCCTTTTTTCTTTAATTTTTTTTTTTATTGTGAAAATGATTGTCTGATTCTTCATAACATTTCGACCTTTAAAACTGCTTCCAAGTAAAATTTGAAAAAGGTAATTGTAACATTTTTCCATATGATGAACGCTTCTTTCTATTTAGAACAATTGAAGAAGGAGGCAATTCTTGAAAATTTATAAATATGTGGTCAGGATGAAAAAATGTTTTAAATGAATTTTTAAAACCTAACGTCCAATTTTGTTGCTCAAAATTTTATGAATAACCAAAAAGTTGTTTTCAAAAATCAAAGTTTTTCATTTTCTGTAAATTTAATTTTAAAAACAACTTTCTGACTTTTCATAACATTTTGAGCTTCAAAAATGCATGTAAAATTTTAAAAAATTCACTCACAACATTTTGCCATCTGAGCACAGAAACGTTTGTTTTATATACCTTACCTATAATGACACTATTAAAGTGTGAAAAGAGTTTTTCCAAATTAAAAAAAAATTTAAAATGAAGAATCACTCAAAAACAGTGGGTGCGACGTGTGAGTTTGGGTGATATATGCAAAGTGGCTTACCCTAATATTTAAGAGTTTTCACGTTATGCCATTTCCATTTTGCTACGTCGACAAAAATACATTTTTAAATACCTTAAGCACATAAAAATAATTATTATTTCTTTACTGCCCTTATGAAAAATGCCTCAAAAAACAAAAAGGAAAAATCGCCTATAAAAATGATGAACAGCCAAAAACCGTTTTTGGGTGATATATTTATTTATAAATAAACGGCATTGCCGTTGATGGCTTGCAAGCAAAAATTATTGAAAACCATAGGTACAATTTACAGTAATGTAAAAAAATGTATGTAAAAGTAGACAATTGTAGACAAACGTCTATTTTGCATAAAATTAGTTTTTATAAAATATTTTTGTTTAACCTACCTAATTGTTTTTAAAATGTTATTTTTTCAGATCAGGTAGAGGGAGCGTTTTTAACTTGAAATCGCGCCTGGGATGGAACACGACTAGTTGAAAACTATGAAATTGCTATATCATAACGTTGGTTCTAGTTACCAGATCAGCAAAGGAATTATAGCAACTGTCAGTTTACATTAGCTTTTTTTCAAAAAGTCATGTGACGAGCTCGCACAAAGTAAACTATTTCAAACGAAGTCCAAAAAAGTCCAGTCGATCTGTGGGAAAAAATTGGGCTACTTTATTACACAACAAAGTTAAAGACTAATAAATTTCCTTAAAACATGGTTGGTAAACCAGATCTGTAGTAGGCCTTATATTGACGGAGATACAGCTGATCTATTTCTGGGATCTTTTGACTCCTACAAAAAAGTAGGTAGGTGTGTATTGCACAGTAATTCTATATAAAGGAGGATTTACATAAGGTGTGCCAATAAGATGGAGAAAGTAGGTTAGGATGAGACAAGAAACAAATTGTGCGGGAGGAAGGGTCTATCTCCCCCTGTTTAGGGGGGAGGGGCAATTTTCTTAAAAATTGAATTAAAATGGAAAATAAAATTATTAAAAGACAACATTCCACAACACCATGCTATATCTTTTTGAAAAACCAGCAATAAATTCTTTTATATCCTTTTTAAATAAAAATGTTATAGTTAATAGTTTTTGAAAAATCAATTTTCAAAATCAAAATTTTGAAAAAAAAAATTGGTTTTCTGTTTTTGACTAAGAGCTAATAAGAGCATTGAATTTTGGAAAGAAAAAATTTAATTACCTATAATACATAAAATTTTGAAAAAAATTAGTTTAATTTTTTTCAAAATTTTGAGTTTGAAAATTATTTTTTCAAAAACTATTCACTAAAACAATTTTATTAAACAATAATTTAAAAGACTTTGTTACTGGCTTTCCAAAAAAGTATAACATGGCATTATAGATTTTACCGTTGTTTTTTAATATTTTTTTTTCCTGATTTAAAGAAATTTGAAAAAAATTACCCCTTGAACCTGAACGGGGGGAGATTGTCTCTATCCAACCTTCTCGCTCAATTTTTTTGGCATACCTTATGCGAATCACCTTGTATACAGGGTTTATTAACATAATTTGTAAAAAAAAAACACAGTAAAGCGGGTGTGTTGCGCCAAGATAAGAAAAAAATAGTGATGGAAGAGGGTTTATTCCCCACCCATGACCGGGAGGTGCAATTTTCAAAAAAAACTAAAGAAAAAAAAACTGATGAAAAAAAACCGTAATGGCTACAATGTTATGTACCTATATGTTATACCTTTTTGTAAAGCCAGAAATTTATTCCATTGTTTTCTTTTTAAAGTCAATTTTTATAGCAAACTGTTTTTTTTTTTTATAAATAAAAAAAAGTTTTAAACTTAAATCAATTAATTAGTTTGATTGGTTAAAAAAAAAATTGTTTGCACAAAAAATTGCAAGTAAAGTAGACCTATATTTTTTTTCTTTGTGTAGCTTTCTCGTGAACGGATTTTTTTGTTTTACCCAACATTTTTTTAGAAAGAAATAAACGCATTGATAAAATATCAATACCTACTAAGATTTAAAAAAAAAATTTAAGTTTAAATGTTAATATTTTTTTAATTTACTTTTTTTTTGTAAATTTAATATTTGGAAAACAGTTTTAATGAAAATAAAATTTTATTTTTAGTAGATACATTAAACTTAACCGCTTAAAATTGTCAAACTTTAAATTTGTAAAATAAACTTAGTTTTTTTTTAATTGCGAATAAAAAATTGATGTATTTAAAACACGCTCTAACGATTTAGCAAATCTTAAATGTTTGCAACAAAATTTTCTGCATAATTTGGTTTGGCTTGAATCTTTATAAAAATTAATTTTAGCAATATTAATTAAACTTTATGTAAATAAAAATTCATCATTATTATGTTTCAATTTTTTCGTTTAGATTTATTTTTAATTAAATTTAATTTTGTGTTTTAAGCCCACATTCAATTTTCCCATAAGAGCAAGTTTGTTCGTCGCAATCGTGCTTTTAATTTGCTTCACAGTTTATTCTGATTACATGCAACTTTATATGATTGGCTATACCAGCATGAAAGATATCTTTATATTTTTTAACCGTTCGGAAATACATTATGCATTATATATATAAATATACCACACAAATTTCCATGAACCTACTTTATATAGTTTATGGGATGGTAAACCACGAAATGGCTGACAACATGCATTTCATAAGTGGTAATAAAATATTTTTTTTTTTTTTGCATAAAAATATACCTCAATCATTGCAATGTCTCTTTTAGTGCAGTAAAATGATGGAATTTTTTTTAGTTGAAATGCGAATCCATGTTGCGTGGTATGTTAAACTCCAGTTACATCATTCTGGGAATTTTTATGTTTATATTTTATGAATGTGAAATGATTGAGTGTAACATTGTCGAGTGACTTTGCCACTTTGTGTGTTATAGTTGCTTATTACAGCAATAAACCTACCTACACAAAATTCAACTGTTTGCAAAATATCACTTGAAAAAAATCGCGATAAATTGTAAAACTTTCAATTAATTAAATTAAATTACAGGAAAGCTATTTTAAATAATTTTATTGTGTGCAGGGGTTAGTTTAGAGGTAGAAAAGTGTAAATAAAAATTTTAAATTCTAATTTAATTTTTTAATTGTTATATGACTTATTTATTAAGTTTTAACATTACGAAACAGAAATTTCTTAGAAGTAACTAGCTAAAAAGTTTTACTAACTTTTAAGTCGTTTGTAAAACCTATTTACAGCATTGCGAACGACCATGTTGCAAAAAGTACAACTAATTAGTAGCAGACCGTATGTATTAGGAGCTGGATTCTTCATTTAAGCTTAAAGTGAATTTTTTGGATATTTTCTAAGGATTAAGGATCTTCCTTTATTATATGGCTTCTCATATAAAAAAAATAGCTGATATAAGGAGCAATGGACTCAATAGATAATCAGTAACTGACATAAGGAACAATGGACTCATGAATTCTTTGATGTAAAGGGTGTTTTTTCGAGATATAGAACTTTAAGTTAGTATTACTCTTCAAGACGGCGACCGAATTAACAGCTGTCAAGTGATTTATTCTCAGTTGTTTGCTTTGGCAATTCATCATGAATAGACTCACACCTAAACAACGCTTGCAAATTGTGCAATTTTATTTCGAAAATAATGGTTCTGTGCGGAATACGTATCGTGTAACAAAACAAACAAACAAAATTGCCGCATTTGGAGTGAAGCTTATCCTCAAGTGTATATCGAAACACCGTTACATCCAGAAAAACTGACTGTTTGGTGCGCTTTATGGGCTGGTGGAATTATTGGTCTGTACTTCTTCAAAAACGATGATGGCCACAATGTTACAGTCAATGGTGATCGGTATAGAGCCATGATTACTAACTCTTTCATTCCTGAATTGAACAATCATGATGTCACACAGCTCGTGCCACAATCGATTTATTGAAGCACACGTTTGGTGACCGTCTAATTTTACGTTTTGGACCTGTGAATTGACCTAAAAGATCTTGTGATTTAACACCGCTAGACTATTTTTTGTGGGGTTATGTTAAGTCATTGGTCTATGCGGATAAGCCACAAACGCTTTACCATTTGGAAGACAACATTCGCCGTGTTATTGCCGTGGAAAATTGGACGTCCAGATTGGACTACATCCGAGCCAGCCGTGGCATTCATATGCCAGAAAACATATCTAAAATGTAATGCCACAAGATTATCTTTCAAATAAATAAATGTCATGTCATGTTAATCGAATATTCCATCGTTGTTTTATTGCAATTTAAAATTATTTACCTCTAAAAAAACACCCTTTATAATTTCGATTAAGAATTTTTTAAGACACTCCATTAGGGCATCTAACGGTTTTTTTTAATGGTTTGCTCGTATGTATAACTATGATTATTCACACTCCTCTTTGCATTAGAGATAAGAGCCACACCTTTTCTATTTCGTCGTTGTCTATTAAATTCTTTTCAAAAGTCAACGATTAAAAGATGAAAATCACATCAGGATTAAAGTAGTTTTCTACTCTGTTAAAGATGAGAATTGTGATGTATTACAGCTTTTTCCAGAACCCAGAGAGTATACCTATCCCGTCTGAACTAATCGTTTTTTTTTCCCATTTTAGAAATGTTCACCTCCAAACTAAATTCCTTGATTGTGTTTTAGGCCACCGCTTTGCAGTTATTTGTAGCTTTTGGAAAGTTTAACCTGTGAAATGTTAATTTTAAAAGCTCTTTTAAGTTGATTGCAAAAAAATCATACCTAGAAAGTAGAGAGGAAAATGAAGGCCCCTAAAAGAGTTTTGATACGGGGCTTCCGCAAGGCTAGGTACCACCCTGGCAAGCAGGTTGTTTTTATAGCTGATAATATAACTTGGCCTTATTACTCCACCACCTTCGATCGGTTAGGAAATGACAAATTAGATAAAAGAAGATAATAATACTGATCTTTACAATTGGAGGAAAAATCAAGCCAGGCAAAGCATTCCACATTCGTGTAGTGCCGCCGAAGAAAGAATCTCTCTATTTCACTGTGCGTCTGAAGTTTAGCTCTATAGAGTAAAACGATGAGCATTCTTTATTCCGTTAGTGTAGTGACTTAGTATTTGTATTCTTTTATTTCGTATTTGCAAGTTCCTTGGAGAGAATCCCATACAGTTTGTGCCTGGCCAGGGTCACATTAAGGCAAATGCACATTATGCAGAATGTAAAAGATAGGAAAAAGAAAGAGATAGATGGGTTTAAAAATGAAAAATATGGGTGATACTCATAAAGTTTTATGAAACTCATGCAGTGATGCAAGTTTTTTTCTCATATCGTTTCGCTTTTGACAGAAAATTTAATTTAAGTGAGTGACCCAGTGTCCCCAGTATGTGGAAAAAAGCACAATTTTTTGAAAAAGGGGAAAAAAGTAAATTTTTTCAAAATTTTACAAAAATGCAGACTGTTTTTAAATCTGAGAAGAACATACAAATTTGTTTCTTTCAATTTATTTATTTCTTTCAACTCCGTCTGAATAATTCCATTAGATAAGTTTCTAGGAAAAATTTTGAGTGGACTTTTTTCCTCTAAATAATTCAATCATGCTGTCAATAATATTATATATTTTGTATAAAGATAAAACGTAATTTTCTTAACAAAACCTAAACAAAACTATGGAGGGAGTAAAAAGGGATTTTATTTCGAGATTTAGGAGAAAAGAAGTCAATGGTGCTAGAAAAAGGTGCGGCCTCATGTTACTAAAAATATACAAATAGATTTTTTTAATTCTGTGTTTTTTGGGTCACTGAATCCAAATCTGAAGAAATCCAACAAAATTTCCCAGTGCGTTTTGAGATATACGCGAAAAAAACGCGGTTTCGGGGTTTTGCTTACATCTCGGAAACTATGCGTCTTAACTGAAATTTTACCACGACAAAATTTAAGACCATTGAATTTCATACAAAACTCATTTATTTTTTATTTAGAATGCGTTGAAATTTCAACATAATTTCCCATTTGAATGTAAAAAAAAACAATCAGTTAAAAATTCATATGTAAAAACAAATTGTTTTTTTTTACAAAAATGGAAAATTATGTTGAAATTTCAACGCGCCCTAACAGGCTTACGGTAAGCCTGAAAAATAATCAACATGCATGAACTTTGTAGGAAATTTAATGGTCTTTCATTTTGTCGTGGGTACATTTCAGATAAGACGCATAGTTTCCGAGATGTAAGCAAAAAACCGAAAAAAATGTGAAAATTACGCGGTTTTTCGCGGATATCTTAAAACGCACCAGGAAATTTCGTTGGATTTCTTCAGATTCGGATTCAGCGACCCAAAAAACATAGAATTCAAAAAAAAAAAAACCATTTGTATATTTTTTGTAACATAAAACTACAGTTACAGTTACTACTAATGTGGCCAGGCAATTTGTACAGTCACTTTGTATTTCACAGCGAAATTTATTTACAGAGATACAAGCATAAGTTAAACCCATCATTTGATTTTTTGCTGCAAGTAAGAATGATTATAGTCGTTAGTTAAGATAATAAATTCAAAATTTATACCTCACGTTTTGTTACGGTTGTGGGTTTTATATTGGCCCAAATCAACTAAAGTATCAAATAAAAATAGGAACTAAAATTACTGAATCGTATGAGGCTTATTTCGGCATCAAAATTGCCAACCAATATAAGTCCTGGGCTCTACATGTGGTTTGCAGTTCTTGTAGATCCACTTTGGAGGCTTGAAATCGAGGAGTAAAACGTAAATCGGTATTTTAACAACTTGAAGCAAAATCTAACACTTAAGAAGAACTTTTGGTATTTCTGAAATAAGCTGACTTTAACCAAGTAAAAACAATGCACAAAGTGTTCATAAACAAAGAATTTTTGAAATCTTATTACACACAGTGTAATTAATTAAAATATGTTAAGGCCAAAAACTCTTAAAAGTTAGGTATTCAATTTTTCTTTTTAAACATCATATAAAAATTGTATATGGCTGTAAATATGTAGTCACATATACGCAGTACCAGCTACATACATATATGCTTTATATCTCATAATAATGCCAACAAGTTAAACACACATACCTACACAACACACAAAAAAAAACAAAGCCCTAAGCATTTTTACACATTTAAAACAATACCCCGCAAATACCAAATAATATTGTTTCAAACACTTTTCAATTTTTTTATTTTTTTTTTATTCCGAAACCAAGTCAGTAAAGGTACTAGGATCATACCTATACATATAGATTATAGTAATCTACCTACCTGCAAGTGCACATGAATAAATAATCAAAAAAAAAAAAAGAAAAATGAAAAACTTTTTAAATCCATACCATCAGAGTTGTTCTTCCTTCATCCATGTACCTATACACGAACGCTTTTACTACAAACGCCTCGCGATAATATTCAAATACTATTTGCCTTACAATCCCAGTCTCAGTCCCCACAGTTTATGCAAATCGTTTTTCTATTTAAAAGTCCTGTTCACTGCTGTCGCAAAATGCAAAACACTTCGTCGTCATATTGTTTACTTTTTGACGCCCGCCGCTAACGCCGCCTCTGACGTTCAACTACCAGCCCGATGAGTTTTACCTTTCGAAAAAAATTTGAGCGTTGAACAAAAAGGTGATAACATTACAAAAAAAAAAAGTAAAAGGAAGAAAAAAAAAAAGAAAAAAAAAAGTATATGAACTCGATGCTTATTGCTTATGAAAAATGCAAAACCTTTCAAAAATTCTTGATCTAAAAATTGGCTCATGTTAAAATTCTTTCCACTAACAATTGAAAAATTGCGATTTTAATATAAAAATATAACATTTTTTTTTCAAAGGGTTAATAAATCAAATATCTTTGTTACCATAAAGGTAAATTTTTGAGAATTAAAATCAAGCATTATCAAAACACCATATTTAAGAAAATGTTTAATTTTTTTTGCATATAAAGTCATGAGAGAATTCAAAAATTAATGAATAAATTCATGTTTATTTAGGCGAAAAAAAGGTCAACATATAGAAATGAGAGATAATAGAAACTCGCATATATCTACACCTTAAATACTGGCGTTATAAAAGTTGTCTAGGTTGGAAATTTTCATAAAATCCAGTGACTGCAATCAAGCAGGAAAATTTAAAAAAAATCGGTAAAAAAGGAAACAGACACCAGATAAAGCTACAGAAGTTCAAACGCTTTATTTCAAAAAAAATTTAATAATTGTTAAAGGCTTACTATACAGAACAAAATTTATTAGGGCCAGTCTTTTCAGCTCTGGTTAAGTTTAATCATTGATTATTTCAGCTGGTAACCATAGATTCTGTCTTTTCAACAAAATCTTAACCAGAGAATCTATGGTTACCATAGATTACGTTAACCAGCCAATTTTCCGTGGTAAGTGTCATTATTCCAGACTGTTAACAGAGATTTGGTCTTTTCAGCAAAATTTTAACCAGAGAATCTGTGGTTAACAGAGATTTCGTTAACCAGTCAATTTTGCTTGGTTAACCACAGAAATTCTATGGTTAGCGATTATTTTTTCACATTTGTTGTGAATGATAAATTATATACCAGATAATAATTGATTAGCACTACTTACGTAGAGAATAAAATTAAAGAAAACGATGATCTACCATCTTAATAAATTTCACCCCTATATTTTATGTATATTTTTTTGTTTTCCTTTGTGCGTAAATGAATCAATTCAGTTTATCCATGTGCATCAAAACGAGACAGGCTGTTATCAATTATTGACAAAATCTTTTATCTCTTTCTCTCGCATTCAAAAAAGTATAAACAAACTTAACCAGAGAATCCGTTTCACAACTGGACCACTGGAAAACTGGAACTATCTTTGGTTTGGTAACCAAAGTAGATAAAATGGTGAAAAGACGAACTTTGGTTAACCGAATTTCAAAACAACTGGTTAAGAAAAGTCTATGGTGAACAAACCAGATATTTAACTGAGCTGAAAAGATTGGCCCTTAATCAAAAAACAAATTACAAAAAATTAAATGTATGTTTCTTTGTTTGTAAATGTGTTGTAGACTCCGAAACAGCCCATCCATTTGAGCTGAAACTTTCAGAAAATCTTTAGTATTATTTCCAGAGTGTTTCTGTTAGGTTTGGTCAAATTGAATAATGTATTTTGGCCACAACGCAAAGAAAGACACGCCAATATGGTTCAATTTTTTAAAACACTGATTTCCATAGCTAATTTGCCAAAATCGGTGAGTTAAAAACTTGAACCACGATTATACAACTGGCTCTATTTTTATAATATACCTGCAACCTATATTCATAAATCAATGCTTGAAAAAAGAAACACAGTGATAAGCAAATTTAAATACAAATTTAAACTAGGTATAATGGCCTGCAGATGTAAAATGTGTTATAATAACATCAGTGTGACACTTGCAAAGGTCAAAACAACATCTATCGGGACAGCTTACATTTTTGCTAAATTTTATTCTCGCTGAAATTTGCATGCAACACTACATTGCACTCGCAGTTGCATTATCTGATGGGATTACAGTGACGTTACTCGATGGCGGGCGAACCGCACACTCAGCTCTAAAATTACCGTTTAATCTGATAAAAGCCGAAGCGCCAACATGTCAAATCAAAAAACAAATCTGGAATGGGCACATGTATTGAAAGAATGCAAAATAATAATTTGGGACGAATGTGCACAAAAAATCTCTGAAAGCACTTGATCCAAGATATACAGAATAGAAAGGTAATATATTCCCGCACATTGTTTTGTGTATGTTCTGCGCATGTACGTCATCTGAATTATTGTCGTTTGACAGCTGCGCTTCCTTTCTTTCATTTCGCTTATGAATAATATCGCGTGTGTTGTGTTTTGAAAAAGAAAAAATTTGTGAAAAAAAAACTATGGCGGTTTGTTCAGTTTGCGGTTGTGATACCAATAATAATAAAAAAAGTAAACAATATAAAAATAAAGTAAATAATGTGCCTGTGAAACTATTTCGTTTTCCGAAAGATTTGGAATTGGCAAAAGTTTGGCAGAATAAATGTGGCAGAAAAGATAAAATTAATGTGCAAACGGCCTACATTTGCTCAAAGCATTTCACTCGGGACAAATATATTCGCAACTTGCAACATGAACTTTTGGAATATTCACCAAAAAGTTGCAAAAAACGATGCCTTGGAGTACCTTGCTGGCTACCTTTTAAAGCGTTTTAAATCGAAAATACCAAACATAGAGATTCTTGCTGATAAGGAAGATACCACAGGATTAACATGGACAAATGTCATCAATGAAGGGGGTCTTCAGAAGCCAAACGAATTATTCATCATGGAATTGAAAAAGTTAGATTTAATTTTCAACAAATTTAACAATATCCAGGAAGAAGAATACGCTCTCAAACCATCTGAAGGCTACATACAAAATTTGTTTTCCTTGGCAGCCGACTGCTCTTTGGATCCTGAAATGATAAGAACTTTCTTTAGGTGTAAAATGTATTTTAGAATCAGAATTCAAAATCAAAACATAATAAACAATGTTTGGAAGAAAAAAGATCAAATTAAAAGAAAATTAAATAAAATCTGTTCTTAAAGTTATACCTAACGTGTTATACTTTTTTTTATTAAATATGATAATTTACGCAGAAATACATAAATGGGTAAGTTAAAGGTGTCGCAGTTATTCGTTGAGAGATGAAAACTTATTGCAATCTGCATCTTTTGTCACAAACATTTATTTACTTTTATATTAAAGTCTACACTCACTTCAAGAAATAGAATTCGAGTGACGTCACACAAAAGAGGGAGATAGCATAACGACATGCGCAATATACTACCTTGTTTTCTGTATATCTTGCACTTGATCGAACTTTGCGTGACCTTAGGGACAACGAGCGTCTTTTAGTTCGAGCTCTTTATACTACTTGCTGGTGATTTTCGCCAAACTTTGCCAGTCATTCCACAATCAACACCAGCTGATGAACTGAACGCTTGCTTGAAAGCGTCGATTTTGGAGACATGTAAACAAAATTACGCTATCGACCAATATGCCTATATGCAATTACAGCTAGATGCTTCAGCTCAAGCATTTGCTATAAGCAACTGATAATGGCAAACTTACTGTATAGATCCGATAACATAGCAGGTATCGTTTCCGCCATCAATTATCGATGTTTAGCAAAAGGTTTTCGTTGATGTCACAACCAACTACAAAAACCACGAATGGCTTTGTGAACGTGCAATCCTTGCACCAAAAGACGATGACGTCAACAAAATTAATTATCAAATACAACTCAAAATTCCTGGTAAACCAATGAAATACAATTCCATTGATACAGTTGTGAGTTGTGGAGGAGGAAGAAGCTACAAACTATACCCAACCGAATTTTTAAACTCATTAGAACCATCTGGAATGCCGCCACATGAATTATTACTGAAAATAGGTTCACCGTTGATACTAATCCGCAATTTGCAACCGCCTAAGCTATGCAACGGAACCAGACTTGTCGTGAAAAAAAATCTTATAAATTTAATAGAGACCACAAGGGTTGGGTACGAAATCCCGACTGCCAAAATCCGGACTGGACTAAATCCCGACTGAGAATCCCGACTGTCAAAATCCCGACTGCCGAAATCCCGACTGCCAAAATCTCGACTGCCGTAATCCCGACTGCCATCAGGTAGAAGATCTTTAGAGCGTATTTCAATACTGTCGAAATTCTTACACATATTTTTCAGTTGATCGGACAATGATTTATACAAATTTGAGCACATCAGTGATGTAACTAACGTCTTCACTTTGTAAAACCTAGTTGACTTTTTGACTCTGTAATATGTCGTCCCAAATTTAAATCTATAAGCGAATTCTAGTTTATTTATTTTGTTCTGCAGATCACCAGCTTCCCTTCGAGCATCTTCTTCAAGTGTACTATCTTCAGACATGTCGCTTTGTAACGACACAACTTTTCTGAAAAATCCCCACTAGTTGTACAGTAGGTGTTTTGCAAAAAAACAAACGGTACTTTAGAGTAAATTTTCCGCTGGCGGGATTTTTTTTTACTATGAAGAGGTACTGCAACACAAATACAAAAATAAAATTTCAATCATAGAAACTCAAATACGAGGAAATAAGTCATAGATGCTGAAATGATTTTTTTACAGGTGCTCATGAGCACCCTTCAGAATTTGGAGTGTTTCCTCAGCAATAAATCAGAAAACCCTCAAACTCTAAGGGAGCACTTGAATTTTCCAGTAAAGTGTTTTCTTCAAAAGTTTCGTCAAGTCTTTTTATTCGCACCAAACAGAGTCGTTGCTATAAGAAGTAGAGTGAACTTGTACACTCATTTTTTATTCACACCACCCAATGGCGGGGCATTTGCTGAAATACTCTCCTCAACTTGCTCTACAGCGCTGCAATATTTGGTTCCTATCAAAATTTAGACAATGTTTAAGCTTTTCTCCATGACAGTATAGCAGCTGAGTTGGTAATGTATTTTGTTCACGAGAGAATTTTGACGTGAAGCCTTTCCCGAACATTCTATCTTTTTATTATGCTTGGTCACACGATACTATCGTACTGTATACTGTTCGATTAAGGATATTCTTCTGATACTTCTTCGGTAATTTGTTTAATACTTTGAAATAATTTTTTATTTTTTCCTGAGTCACTAAAGCTTATAAGAAAACCACGAAACTGTTCTCGCGGAACTTAATAGTATAATTTGTGTAGATATGTTTTATTTTTTTTTGTAATGCATTTGAAATTACTTCTGCAGTCAACACCTTCATACCTAAACTCAATGTAACAGACAGCAATTTTTCCATTAAACTGCTTCTTCTTGCAGGAATCTTTTTTTTTTTTTTTTTGAAGAAATAAAAATCGTTTCAAAATTCCATCTGATAGGAAAAGACTTTTTTACCACCCACACAGTTCTGTAAATTGCTTGACCTGGTTTGTGGCAATACCTATCGGTGTATTGGTTCGCGTGAAATTGCTTTCCTGAAATGCTGATGACTTGACCTAGGACCAAAAGGGCTCTATCTGTTGGATCGGAAATCGATTGGATCATGTTTTTTTCCTCTATGTCGAGATAAATGTTAGATTTTTTTTTTTAGGTTAGATTAAGGTTTTCTCTTTGATATCAAATGCTGCAATCGATGGTAATACGTCCTTACAAAATGCCAATTGAAACTATTTGCTGTTTTGCAAATTGAAATGACTGTGAATGATGTGAATGGATTTGGTAGAATTTATCAAATAGATAAAAGGAAAGGTTTATTTTTTCAGATTTTAACCCATTTTTTTTTTTTTTTTTAATTTTAAGGATAGTTTTTCACTGTTAGTTTGAATTGCATATGAAATTCAATGAAATTTTATTGTGCTTAGACATTTTAATGAAACGATTTATTCAAAGGTGTGGACTACACTAAATTCCTTTTCATTTAAAAAACCTAATTTTAAAATATAAAATTGTATGGTAGGTTGAAATTGTTTTTATTATACATGCATTCATATGTATATATATTTACTTACCTTGATATGGTATGATAATTTGATGAAAGATGTGAATTTTTTCTTGGCAGCTGCATTTCTTTCTGTAGAATAAAAATAATTTAATAAATTATATCATTTTGTTATCAAATTATTTAAAGACAATAATTGGCATTAAGTATTTTAAGAGGTCTCCTGACCAGAGAAACATTTTAAAGAAAAACTGTTCAAACAAAAATATAATAAAACAAGCTAATTTGAATCAAAACTTCTTATAAACATTTCAGAATTATTTCTTTTAGTGTGAATGTTTCTTGTTTGCCATTTTATAATCCAAGTGGCATTTTCAGATTTTCACAACAAGAAACACTTAATTTTTGTTCTTGTATCTTTTTTCGAAATATTAAATGTGTCCCATCGCGAATAGAAAACAAAGAAATTTTTCAGAAATATTGAGTTTAGTTTATTTCATCAAACAAAGTTACAAGACTTAAGTGATTACTTGATAATAATCAAATATAAAAATAATTGATTATTAATAAATCATTGGTAAAAAAAAAAAATAATAAACATTTAAACATTTCCACCATTAAGATTAGTAGCTTTACCTACTTAAAATTAATAACAAGTTATTTTTAAATGATAATCTACCAAGACTTAAATCGATTACATCACAAATGGGGTTGGTTTCTCTTAAGCACCTAGACAATGGCTCATTGGCACCATAATTTGTTCTGTGTAATGGAATCCGAAAAAAACAGGTGGTTTCTGAGCGTCCTCGCAGGAACATTGAAATTGATCAAGGCCAAAATATCTGAACAATCAATATGATTTTCCAATACGTCACGGATGAACATAACTTCAGAGAACTTTCTTCGAATGTTTAAAACGTTTTTGAATTTTCTCGATTCTAATAGAATGAACTTCATACAAAGAGTTCCAAATAGTACTACAATATTCTAGGTAGGACAGATCTAACAAACGCGAAAAACAGACATTTCAAGTTAAAAGGATCACTGAACTCCTTGGAATTGCGCAAGATAAATCCCAACATTGAATTACCTTTGGCTACTAAAAAATCTATATGTTTTAGGATATCAAGTTTTTGGTCAAAAATTACACCAAGGTCCTTTTTAAAAGTTACAGTGGAAAGAAAAAAATTGTTTATTTTATAAAAGAAGTTAATTGATGAGCGATTTCGACAAAATGTCAAACTTTGACATTTTGCAATATTAAAAGTTAATGAGTTAATCAGACACCAATCTGATAATTTCTGAAGATTTTCTTATAAAAAAATACAATCTTGTTCTGTTTTTATGCACCGAAAGACTTTAAAGTAATCCGCATACATAAGGCACTTGGAATTTAAAAATACATTTGGAATATCATTGACAAATAACAAGAAAAAAAGAGGACCAAGATGGCTACCTTGCGGCACACCTGAGGTAACATTAATATCTGAGGACAGAAAGTTATTTACACGAACATACTGAGTACGACCCTTTAAATGTGAATTTATCCAATTCAAGAAGTTAGAATGGAATCCTAACTTATTTAACTTCATAATTAGTATATTATGATTAACCCGGTCGAATGCTTTGGAGAAGTCTGTATACACAACATCAAATTGATATCCTTTTTCAAGTCCATTTAAAATATAATTTGAAAAATTTGTTAGGTTTGTGCTGGTAGATCTACCAGAGACAAAACCATGGAGAAATAATATTTTTAACCATTTGAAATAATTTATCATAAATAAGTTTTTCAAAAATGTTTGGAATTGTGGCAATCTTACAAATTGGGCGATAGTTAGAAATATCCTGTCTACTGCCTGATTTATAAATGGGTGTAATTATAAAGCGCTTCCATGTTTTTATCATTCATCCATATCAAAAAAAGCATTATAATATCACTCAGAAAAAAATCCTATAATTTTATCCTATAATTAACAATTAACTATAGGTTATCGCTATATTAAATTAATGCATGTGCTTGTCCCATCAAAGTTTTAATTTTTTTCTTTAAGTTCAACAATGTCTACCATAGAAAATTAACAATATCATATCTATTTAGTTGAAAGGCTCCTACCATTGAACTTTAATGGTATCGAAACTTATAGAAATAATTTTGTTTCGTAATTGGTTTGATAGTGTGGATAATATCAAGATAAATCTCTATTACCATTCTTTTTATATGATGAAAAAATTATATAGAGTTTTTTTTTTAATAAAAAGACGATCACATTAAAATAAAATTATAACATTTTTTGTATGCATTAGAGTCTATGTCACATCGATAATAAGAGGATTTCAAAAGCTAGGTATAGAAAAAAGAAGGTCTCTCATCGAGCTTGTAAAAAGCCCGATGATGGAATTTAATACCGAAATGCGTTGCCAATAACCAAATTTAGGTTGTGTAAAAAATAATAATTAATTGGAGTTAAATAAAAAAATTCACTTAACATTAAATTCACAATAAAAATAATAATAACTGCACGAAATATCAACAAACCGACCGCGCGTTAGTATAAAAAAACACATATACCAATCATGATTAAACCGACCGAATGCCATGAGAATCAAATAACTTGACTTCTTTAGAGAAACAGCTTACATTTGTATAACTGCATTTTTCATACCTTCAATCTGCGCATTGCTGTGGCAGAAAAATTAAGATAGAAAGCATTGTTTTAGAAAGAGTTATTATAATCCTACTGGTTTAATAATTTGACAATGGATTTTAAACTTAGATACAGGGTGATCATGGTTTAAGGTGCACCAAAAAGCTTGAGCGTGTAGGTCGGGTTGAGACAAGAAAAAAATCGTATGGGAGGGGGGTCTATTTCCCCCGTTTAGGCGGGAGGGGCAATTTTCTAAAAAAAATTGACTTAAATCAGAAAAAAAAACTATTTATAAACAACGGTGAATGATACAAAGTCTTTTTATATCTTTTTATTTTATTTTTAAATAAGGTTGTTTAAGTCAACAGTTTTAAAAAAAATTAGTTTTCAAACTCAAAATTTTGAAAAAAAAATTAAAAAAACTATTTTTTTTATTTTCAAAATTCAATGCTCTTATTTATTTTTAGTCAAAAACAGGAAACCGGATGCCAAAATGTATCTTAGTTTTTGAGAAATTAAGAAAATACTAAAAGCAATTTTCAAAAAAAGGTGAAATCTGGTTAATCTGGTTGAAAACAATTAACTGGATTAACCAGATTTCACATACGGTTTTCTGTTTTTGACTAAAAATTAATAAGAGCATGAATTTTGAAAATAAGAATAATAGTAAATTACATAAAATTTTGAAAAAAATTAGTTTAACATTTTTTTTTTAAATGTTTTTTTCAAAATTTTGAGTTTGAAAATTAATTTTTTTAAAACTGTTCACGTAAACAACTTAATTTGAAAATAAAATAAAAGAGTAGTTTTCTGGCTTTCCAAAAAGATATAACAAGGCTTTGTATAATTCACCGTTGTTTATAAATAATTTTTTTTTCTGATTTAAGTCAATTTTTTTAGAAAATTGCCCCTTCAAAATCGCTTAAGCCGTTCCGAGAATATTAAGGACAAACAGACAGACAGACACAAAATTTAAAAAAGGATGTTTTGTTATAAGTGCCGTATATGCTTTCAAATGCATCTTGTAAAAGTTGTTATTTTGACATTACAAACTAAAACTTCATTTTTATTTATGTGTATCGATTTTTAAAGCTTTTGTGACCTTTACTCCAAGCTATGCGTTTCGCCCTGGTTTGATGGGCGAATTGCATAGAATTTCATTCATAAATACTCCACTTAATAAAATTTAATTTGGCTAATTTTAGTCTTTTTATTGTTTTTATTCCAAATCTTGTTTTATTTAATTAAATTCATATCACGTTAATTTTTAAGTTGATATCATTTTTAAATACGAAATTGGACTGTGGGTGGTTATTACGCCCCTTAGAATAAGTTAAAGTTACCTATAGTCATAGTCTTATAATAGGAAGTCAGCAATTTTTACAATCGAGCAATTGATAAATTATTGTGACTTCAATAAATAATAATCAATTAAACAGCAGTGTAAGTCCTTTATTTTGATTAATTGCAAAATATTCGCATGAACATTTAAGGGTGGGTCTTCCTCGTAAATGTAGGGTACTACGTGCACAAAACTTAATATATCTCCTACATTTGAAAAGATATTTTGATGAAATAAAATTTATTATTTAGTCCATGAACATATCTTAAAACATATGTCCTCAATTTTATGTTTTACAAAAGTTTGTGCTTTTTAGGGAAGGAATTACACATTTTGTCCCCTTTATTTTGGCTGATTTATGCATCCCCTCAAGGGGCTCTCGTGTGATTTGTTTTTTTATTTTGTTGTTAATGTTTTTCAACTGTCAATGAATGTATGCTTTTCATAGGATAAAAAAAAAAAAAAAAAAAAATTATTTGAGCTACAAAATGGACGTAAGTTCACACTAATTTAAAGCTCGTTTATTGGCGCAGTTTCTTAAATTTTCAACGGAGCCAAACAATATTTTTTTTTTATAACAGAAAGTAGATACTTTATTTAAAACAAAACAAAAAATTATTTTTTTCCACTTTATACGTCTGAAAAACTTATATATACACAAACAATACTACTTTTTTCTTTTCCCCGTTGGGGCTGGCATGTTTTATTCTTAATATTTTTTGTTTTTAATTTATTCGAATCTCTTATTATTTTTGTAAATCCTGCTATAAATTTTTTTGCAATTTTATATTGTTTAGACGTAAAAATTTACAATTCAAAGTATCTATACACATGGTAGTTTTCCCAGGTTGAAATGCCATGTACTACTTTATTATTATTTTTGTATTTTATTTCAATATTTTTTGCTAAAGTTCCAAGTGAAGAAAACAATATCACACGCATAAACAATTTTATATTTAATTTTGAAAAAGCATCTTTTTAACGATTTTGTTAATCCAAATACGCACACAACGATATTTAGTTCACGAAACTTCCGTCGAAAGAGAATATTATATTTTCGTTGTTCGCACTCTCTTTAGAATCAACTTTTTTTTTTGTGGTGATACACAAAACACAAATGGTATGGTGAATGGTGTACATCAGCGTTGCCGCCGAGAAAAGAAAATGCCGTGTCACATTTTAAAAACTGCTTGCCATGAAAAAACTATAAATCTTCTGTTAAAAAAATAAAACTTTATTTCTGTAATTTATTATATAATTTTCCATCAATATTAAAGTAAGATATAGGCTATGATAAAGTGTGCGATATTGAAATGTTTCGTGCCACTGTGCCACAAGAAAAAATTGTCGTGTCAAAAAAGCACGATTGGTTAACTTCGGCAACGCTGGTGTACGTACGATTCGTAGGTATCGTCGTCGTCGCTGTCGTCCAAGTAGGTATATGATATTTTTGTTTTTTTTTTCTACTTGGTTTTGGAAGGAAACTTATGGATGTGGGAATAATGCCGAAAAAGATTTTATTCGTTAATTATATAGAAATAGAGTCTCAGGGAATCGTCTATAAAATGAGTTAATCTTATCGAATCTTCAAGGTTGAGGTGTCAAAAGGAAGAAGAAATTGAGATCTATGTTTCTGTATCAGAATAATTGACGTAGGCACTTGGGCTTGGGCACTTCAATTTTTGTTTGCGATTAAACCTAAATTGGAGATACCTCCTCTTCTGTTATCCTACAACGGAAAGAAACAAAAATATTGAAGATGACCTCCTTTTTGGTGGTGTGGTTGGACACGATTAGTAAATTGTGAGATAGTGGGAAGAGGGAATGTGTATATTGCAATTGTATATCTATGTATATCTATATCTATGTTTTTTATTTAGAAGCGATTTTTTTTTTCATTTCGCGTGTTGACGGACATGGAGTGGTAGGTAATTGCAAATAAGAATGTGTGTGACTGAAATGTCTTTGCGTGGCCTTTGGCATGTGCCGAGGGAAAGGGTATCATGATGACGATCTACGTAGGTACCTAGCCTGCAATGAAAATACTCATTTTTCTTCACTGGCACCTAAATAAAAGCATTAGGTAAAAATAAATCAGAAATGAAAACTATCAGATTTTACCCATTATTTTCCAAATTATTTGGGGTTGATTTTGTTGAAAAAATAAATGGAAAATAATTAAAAAAAAATGCAATTTGAATGATTGAATTGTTGTTTGCCAAATAACTAATATACTTCAATCAAAATCTGTGAATGTTAAAAAGTAACTTGTTCACAAAGAGCCTGAGAAAAAAAATTTACAGGAAAATAACTGTGACCGCCGGCGGGTCAGATGCCATGTAACGGTTTTGTCAGGTGCTATGTGACCCATATGACATATTTTTTTTCGAAACAAAACTTTGGAACAATTTAGAAGAGTCCTAGCACAATCTAGCACTGGTTTTTAAATTTGAAAATTCGAAAAAGGGAGCTCCCAGGAAGGCAAAATTGATAAATTAGTGCAAAAGTTTTCGCTGTCTAAAACCTACAATTTTTAAGTAAAAAAAAAAAAGATCAACACAAACCAGCACAAATGTAGCACAACCTGGTTCATTTGTCAAAAATTCCAATTTGAAAAAAAGGAGGCTAACTTCACACTTTCGGGAACATGTTTTTTGAGCTTTTTATCCACAGTTTCGATTTTTTTTCAAAATAAAAAGAGAAAAAACTTCGTATTAGGGTACCACAACCTTGTAGAGTTTTTAAAAAATTTAAATTTGGAAAAATGGGGGGAAGCACCTAATTTCTGAAAATCACATTTTTGGATCTAGTTTTCGCAATTTTAAAAGTTTTCAAAATTCACCCCTTTGCAATAAACCCTAAAGTAATTTTCAAACAGGTCAAATAGTTATATTGACCTACTTTACACTTATCTTACATAAAGCTGCCTAAAAAAAACTATTTCAATGTACCTACCTACCTACATGTGTAACGTAAAAATAAAAATAAATGTTTTTCTTAGAAAAAGGTGGTTTTGGTTTTTTTTTTTATTTCTTGAGAACGACATAAAATTTTTGCATCCGGTTTTCTTATTTAGACTTAAAATTAATAACAGCATTGAATTTTGAAATTAAAATTAGCACTTAATTACGTAAAATTTTGAAAAAAATGAATTTGAAATTTTTTTTTCAATTTTTTTTTTCAAAATTTTGACTTTGAAAATTAATATTTCAAAAACTATTTCCTAGAATAGATTTAGTTAAACACAGAATGAAAGAAAAAGTTATTGGCTTTTCAAAAACGTATCGCACAGCATTGTGAATGAAGCCGTTGATTTTAAATAATTTTTTTTCCATTTTAAGTCAGTTTTTTCGAAAATTGCCCCTCCCGGCTAAACGGAGGGGAATAGACCCCCCCCTCCCATACGATTTTTTTCTTGTCTCAACGCAACCTACACGCCCTAGCATTTTGTCGCATTGCTCATGACTCACCCTGTATAAAACTAGCTGTTTTGGTGAACTTCTTTCCGCAATTTTGGGTTTTTAAGATTTTTTCAATTTTCCAAAATTTAAAACTTTCGGCTCCATTGTGTGAACCTGGTTCAATAAAAATCCAACAAAGAACTCCCAAGAAAGTCGGATAATTATTCAGCCGAGTTATCCGCGTACAAACAGACACCAATTAATTTGTATTTATATAAGTACCTATCTACATAGGTATATAGATTAGGTTATATTACACCTAGAGGTAGGTACCTACATCCAAGATGATACAAGTTCTAAAAACTCAGAGTTGGGCGATTTCGCATGTTTATTAACATACCTATGCCTCCCTGATTCCAAACATCAAAAAATGATCATAGGGCATACCTATATACATAGCTAGGAATGTAAATGCTGCACGACTTTTCTGTTTGGTCATTTTTATTTTTATTCTGAAAACAAAATGTACATAGGTAGGTAGGTTTTCCCACGTGACAATGAAGTGACAATGTTTCAATTGCAAAACAAAAATATACAGTGTTGTGCTGTTGTTTGAAATCTGACAACAACAAAAATTCAAAGGAAATCTCAAATTTCGCACATTACAAATGAACAAGTTACCTTATTCTTCCAACATCCTTACTTGTAAACTCCAAAATTCACCCCTTTGCAATAAACCCTAAAGTAATTTTCAAACAGGTCAAATAGTTATATTGACCTACCTCACACTTATCTTACATAAAGCTTCCTAAAAAAAAACTATTTCAATGTACCTACCTACCTACATGTGTAACGTATATTTATGCATGTTCATTTGATGTGTCCTGACCTTCATCAAGATCTCGATCGAGTCACAAACGAGTTCACATTTTTTTGTTACTGTTTTTCCAGTTCCAGCAACAGCAAGTGAAATTGAAGAAAAAACAACTAAACGAAAAGAGAAAAAAAATGACTCACATTTTAGCTATACCTACTCATGTGTTTTGAAAACAAAATTGAAAAATATCCCTTCACCCTTCCATAAACAGAAAGCATAGAACTCATCATTCCCATTCAAATCGAAAGGATGACAAAACAACAAACCCATTTTGAAAAGAGAACAAGAGTAGTTGAGCGTATCAAAAACAATAATGAAGAGAAAAGAATATCGCACTACCACATTGAAATACGTTTACATGAATTTTAAATTCTATTGTCATGAAGACCCACCCTTAACTTAGGGTTCAAGGACAAAGATTTACTCACACACATAATATACTGAATTTAACACCACCTAAACAAAAATACATATACAAGCATAAAAGACTTCTAATCAATATTATAGTGATTCTCATCTTGGGAATATATAGAAACCTTAACAGTTTCCCGTTTCTTAACTTTGTCTTCATCACAATAGCAAAATAATTGGGTATTCCAAAGGACATATTTTCTTGCCCTGAACACAGAAAAAAAAAAAAAAACAAAACAGAATACAACGCTACAGCAATAAATGAACATTTCTCAGTCCTGTGGCCTTTTGTTGTTGTTTATTATTAATTTTTTTTTCGTGTAAGTTTTATATTGAGGAAGGGAACAAGAAACCATTCATTTAGCTTGTCATCCCTTAGGGAACAATTAAGTCCCTCTATTTTTACTGAAACAAGCCTACCGTTAAAAGGATGTGCAAAACAATGCCACCCAACTAATATAGAAAGAAGTTAACAATAAAAGTCCTCAATATAAATGGTATACTGCTGCCAATTGTGTGACAAATGTGTTCGTAAAAGAAGATTACATATAATGCATCCAGAATATCCTTTGTTACTTCAAATGATTTGATGAGTATAATAAAAGAATTACTTGCTTTTGTCAAGGAAAATAACATTTTATGGTGTTAATTGGATGGTTTATAGACTGACCGTACTGGTTACTGGAAAGGAACTTTTACTTGGTTTAAACGTTAATAAAAAATGTACCCAGTCGTTTCCTTCATTCTTTTATATTTCAATTATAATGATAATGGTTTTTAATAATATTGGTTTTTGTAAACATTTAAAAAAAAATCAGTAATGAAAATAATTAATGATCAAATTCAATATTTTCTTCTTTCATACTGAATTGCAACTATTTGCTTTTGGAAGTTGTATAGCTTTCTGAACAAGTAATATTATATGAAAAGTGCAATTTCTTTCCACCCCTATTTCTAATGTAAACTAGGTAGAGGTACCTTCGAAACTGAAAATCTTAAATAAGAATATAGTTTTAAGAAAAACATTTTAAGTAATGTAAAGGGTGTTTTTTTAGAGGTATAGAACTTTAAATTGCAATGAAAAAACGATGGAATATTCGATTGACATGATTTTTTAATTATGTTTAAGATAATCTTGTGGCATTACATTTTGAATATGATTTTTGGCATATGACTGCCACGGCTGGCTCGGATGTAGTCCAATCTGGAAGTCCAATTTTCGATGACTTTTTCCAACATTTATGGCCGTATATCGGCAATAACACGGCGAATGTTGTCTTCCAAATGGTTAAGCGTTTGTGGCTTATCCGCATAGACCAATGACTTTACATAACCCCACAGAAAATAGTCTAGCGGTGTTAAATCACAAGATCTTGGAGGCCAATTCACAGGTCCAAAACGTGAAATTAGGTCACCAAACGTGTCTTCCAATAAATCGATTGTGGCACGAGCTGTGTGAGATGTTGCGCCGTCATCATGATTTTCCTGGACATCATGATTTTTTAATTCAGGAATGAAAGAGTTAGTAATCATGGCTCTATACCGATTACCATTGACTGTAACGTTGTGGCCATCATCGTTTTTGAAGAAGTACGGACCAATGATTCCACTAGCCCATAAAGCACACCAAACAGTCAGTTTTTCTGGATGTAACGGTGTTTCGACATACACTTGAGGATTAGCTTCACTCCAAATGCGGCAGTTTTGTTTGTTGACGTAGCCATTCAACCAGAAGTGCGCTTCATCGCTAAACAAAATTCGTTTATGAAAATCGGGAACAACCTCCATCTCGATTGGGCCAACAATTTGCAAACTGAGAATAAATCACTTGACAGCTGTTAAATCGGTCGTGGTCTTGAAAAGTAATGCCAACTTAAAGTTCTATACCTCGAAAAATACTCCTGTTTACGATAGGTATACACATGGACGTTATATGTTTAAGCAAAGCCGTACCCAGTGGAGGGGATTATCGGGTATGCTCCCCCGATTGATTTTTTTGTAAATCATACTTTTGGCTTTTAATGATATTTGTACTTAAATATCTGCTCAAAATATTCCAACAGTTCCCAAACGAAAGCATACATATCTTTGCTTATGGGCTTGTTATAACGATTAGGAAAGATTTTCAAATCAATATTACCTACACATTATATGATTTAATTTGATTTAAAACAAAAATGATACACTAATTCAAAGAATTTATTGTGCGAAAAAATGATTAATTTAATAAATAGTAGTTGTTAAAAATGGATTTATTTATTTTCTTGATGAAATATAATTTTTCTAAGGGACTGGTTATATCGATCAAGAAATACAATCAGAAAAAGTTGAAACAAATGAAAACTAAAATTGTTTCATGTATAAATGTTCTGTAACTATCGCATCGATATAATTTATTGAGAAACGATAAAATTTGGAAAGAAAATCATTTTATCGCTTCAAAGAGGTTCTGTAATTATGACAATCGATAGTTTCGTCGCTTGGAATATATCTATCTATATATATATACTGGAAAGTACGATAAAACAGTGTTCTGTATGTTTAAAAGGCGATAAAGTTTTATTTTTAAACGTCAAATTATCACCTACTACCGAGCAGGCGAGAAGAATGATTTCTGAACCAAAGAGAGTAAAAAAAACAAATTATTTTCGTATATTGAATAATAAAATCGCGGAAAGTTTTAAAGTCTCAGAAGTAAATAATGACAATTCTTGTATGTAATATGGAATAATTTGAAAACCTGTTGATGAATTCTTATATGAAATTAACTTTTGAGCTTAGAATCAGCTCTCTATAGCTCTCCAAATTTGCAGTTTTCTTTTTTTTTTAAGTATTTTGACAAAAAAAAATATTGAGAATAGTTATTTTTTCCCCCTATTTTTCGAGTTCCGGAAGTGCAACTTTGGTGTGGTTTTTTAGCCAAACCGTGGTTATCTATTTTGATAAAACTTTGGCAACGTTATATTTTTGCAGTGCTTTTATTACAAATGCACTTCATGTTTTTGGTTTTAAGTTCACATAAAAATAGATTTTATGTTAACGATTTTTACAAATTTGGCCATAAATTGATAACGCCTAGTTTTTTTTGCTAAGCAACCCTGTCCTTCGGATGTGGAACGTTATATTTGCATGGTGTACGTTATATTTGCAGTAGTTTTGATATTACCGCATTTCAGATTTTTGGCTAAAAATTCACATAACGGAGATTTGGTGATAACGTTTTTTACAAATTTGGCCATAACTTGGTAACGGCTTAGTTTTGATATTTTTTTCCAGTTTTCTTCAGAATACAAGAGCAAGTTCGTGCGAGCCAGTCGTGCATTTTACTTAATTTTCAATAAAGATTTATTTTAAATTTGTATGTTTACTCATAGAATGAGTATCTTCAGTATGTGTAGTGTGTATACGTTGTTTGTTTTCGCTCATATGAAATTATATTAAAAAATCCCAGTGGGATATATTTGTTAAAATATTTACATTATATACACTGTATGTATAATAACGGTTCAATTTAGCTTAGAATCAACACAAAAAATTAATTCAATCAATAAATAATTTTGGTTTTCAATTTTTACTCAATATATATACATGTATGCGTGTATACTTATTGTGTATTAATATATCCTTTGCCTCCAGTGATGCGAGAAAATATTTATTTCGATTTTATTGCTTTTGAGCTGGAGGTTGTGTGAAGTGTGATTACGAAAATAAATGAACAGTATATTGAGTATCAACATGAGAATCTATGTCTTCCTCTTCGTCGATCTTTGCCTAAAATAATAATATTAGGTAGGTATGTATCTCAATTTATTGGTGTTCGATACCTACTAAGAAATCTCAAATATAAATGAGTTAGGCAATAGCATTATATGTACAATTTTGAGCAGTTTTTCATTGGAAATAGATTTTTTTTTAGTATCTATTTCTAAAATTCAGAAATATTTATAGTCTTTCTGAAATTGTATCTATGCTTATAGGATTCAAGTCAGCCATATGAAGTCGAAACTGACATTTAGATAGATAGATAGATAGATAGATATATTCTTTATTATTTTCATAAAACAATATACTTAAAATTATAATAAAAGAAATACAAGCATGGCTTATGCCGTCTGCCGGAAAATTAATTTCAACTCTAAAAAAACATTTTGAGAGCAAACAAGAAAAAAAGAAAAATAAATAATATATAGGTAATTTAAATTCAAAGTATTATTAACAAAATTAAATAACATAAGTTACACATAAATATAAAATAAAATTAAACATTATTGAAATAAAAAATTAAAATAAAAGATTAGCAAAATAAAAATAAAAAAAAGAAATTACAGCAATATGATTACAAATAACTCACAAAGTTGCAAACCGTATAAGCATTTTCCATCCACTCTCACCGTTCAGTAAAGATATGCATTCTTCTATTGATAGAAAACTCGCATTTATATGAAGTCGCCGGATTTCTTGCAAAATTGGATATAACGCTAAGAAATGAAAGATATTTTCAGATTGATTGAGGTTACAAAGAGTACAATTTTGGTTAATGTCGCTTCTGTGAGGTCTGTAGTTAAGTTGTAACATCTCAGTACGTAATTTGAAAATCAAACTCATTTCCATGACTGAAAATTCATCCCTGAAGTAATTGGCTTCCCCTAAATTAAGTTTAAGTTGGCAGTAGACAGATCGTGAAGCAGATGCCCTCGCTTGGTCGATACATTACTGGAACAATCTTTCATCGATTATGGATATACAATTGTATAAAATTGGTTTCCACAAAGCCGAATTATCTACAGTCAGGGTCAATGGGACATCGTAGGCCGATGCTAACTCAAACCAGTTTTTAAATGGGGTATACCTGCACCGCAGAGATACAAGTAAGATCCTTTTTTGCAGATTATTATTTGATCCTTGCATTACTTTAATAATGTAGTCAGCGTTTGCTTTTAAATTTCTTAGAAAAATCTGAGGTAAGTCCGATTCAACATGAATGGAATAATTCGGTGTATTATAAGGCAATCTGAAAATTTTCTTAAAAAAATATCTCTGAATTGTTTCCAATTCATCGAGTTCTTGATACCCGTACACTTCGTTGGCGTAGCAAAACCCCCTTTTTATTGTTGCATCAAATACCTAAAATTTGGAAACCCGATCTACAAGTTTACTTTTAAAAAAGTTAGACCACATAGAATTAATTGCTGACTTTGCAGAAGAAATTTTGTTTTTGATATGAGATCGATGAAACTGATATTTAATAAACTGAAGTTTGTCTCAAGAAACGAAATTCCCCTTTTTGTATTACATATTTATTTTGTATTTAAATCTTGGAAAGTATAAATCTTAGGAAAAATTCTCCATGTTTATATTAAAAAGCTCTAAAATTCTACTACTTTATTTCCTGAAATTTCAAAAGACATAGATATACAAATTTTAATTTTTCCATATAGGATTATTTTTATCATATATTCACTCAATAACCAGATTTCGAAAGTAAATTTTCTAAGGCCCAGTTTTTCAGTGCGAAATTATTCCAAGGTTAGATTAACTCCATGTCCACTGTTATGGAAACAGGGTTTTTAGTTAGTTTTAAGATCGGGAGTTAACTTAAAATTAATTCAGCTAATTTGTTGAGTTAATCCTGATGAGTTAACTCGGGATCTCAAACTGACTGAAAAACGTATTTCCATCAGCGTTAACTCGAGGTTAAAATTTAACTTTGGAATAATCTCGCACTGAAAAACAGGCCTTTAGAGGGAATTTAATTATTTTTTTTATTTTTTTGCCCAAATTCTAAGCCAAATCAAATAATTTGAATTAATATTATTTAACTTAAATACATATTTCGCAATATGCGTAAATTAACTGAATATAAAATATCAAAAATTAAAAGAGATTATATGCTTCATTAAATCGTTTTATCATAAAACAAATATTGCACACGGAAAATATTTATCAAAGTTTCAAAAATAAAATAATATTTAATTTAAAGTATCCAATTAGGAGCAGACAATCGTTTTTATATCGTAAAACTTTAATTTTACGGATGATTTTTCTTCCACATTTAGTAAATTTTTTTGATGTTGATAATGTGGAAGCATATAAGTAAAAAAATACATTCATTATTATTTAATTTAATATGTCGGACGTTATTTTGTAGATTTCCAATAAAAGCTAAAATTTCCACTAAAATTTCGAATTAATTAAAGAGCCCAGATTTAACAATTATAACCAAGTACACCGGCCGTGTCACTTGATTAAGGACAGGCAGTTTTCAATTTTCATTTTGCGATATTTTTTAAACCCCTCCGTATTTTGTGAAAACCAAAGCACAATGAATGAAGGATATATAAGGTTTACATTGTACAAAAAAAAAAGTTAAATTGATATTGCAAAAAGATCAGAAAATGTACCTGTTTTTTTTTCACCTAATTAAGGACAGGAAGGGAGGGAGCTTAGATCAAGTAAAAACTGCAAACAATCCACTACTATGGGCACAAGAAAGACATTAGCCAAGGAGAAATCAGCCAAATTCGAGCTTACTGAGAAGAAAGGTCATCCGTTTTATAGCCAAGAAGATTGAAAGAAGCAAGTGTGTTGTCAACAATTATCTTAAGGATTCGAAAAGGTATGGAAAGTACCGCAAAGGAATATTCAGAAGATCACTAACATGTAAGGAAAGGCGGGCGATACTGAGAACAGCTTTAAATTCAAGGCTCTCCGTAAGTAAAATCAAGATGGAAACTGGAGTTAAAGCTAGTAGTTCGACTGTTTTTCGAGCGAAACAGAAGGCCGACAATATTCGCCATCAAAAAATGAAGAGGAAACCACCATTGAATGCCGCACGTGAAAGCCAACGGCTTGAATTTGCAACATGTCACATCAGGTGGAATCGAGGGTGGCATACCATAGTATTTTCTGATGAAAAAAAAAATTTAATTTGGACGGACCTGATGGTTACAGCTTTTATTTTCATGATTTGAGAAAAGAAGAAATGCATCTCCAAAGGCAGCACAGCAAAGGAGGTGGTATAATGGTATGGGGAGCAATAAGCTATTACGGAACTGTGGAGCTGGATTTCCAAAGCACCAAAATGACCGCAATCACTTACAAATCGATACTGCAGAGAGCTTTTCCGCAGTTTTCTGAAATATTTGGTGGACATCGATGGACTTTCCAACAAGACAATGCACCAATACATACCGCACGGACAACAAAAGCCTGGATTCAGAAGCAAAATGTAAACCTTCTTGCATGGCCACCATATTCACCCGACCTGAACATCATAGAGTTGGCTTTCAAGATAAGTCTGTGAAGGAGGTAGGCAGTATGATGTAACAGAAGAGATAATTGAAGCTATAAAACAAGCCTGGTCCGAAATTTCGCTTGGTTATTTGACAAAACTCTATGAATCTCTACACTGCAGGCTACTTGATTCAGCGATCAGGAGGTAGTACCCATTACTAAAAACTGTTACAATTCTTGGAATAAAACTAACATTTATTTATACAAACAAAAATTTTACTGTTTAATTGTTTTTTAAGCTTGAAATAGGTAAATTTGTCTACTGTCCTTAATCAAGTGAAACAAAAAAAGCACATACATTTTATGACCTTTTTGGGAGAAGCAATTATCAACATAATCCAATTTTTTTTACAATATTTATTTATTTATTTATTTATTTAACCATCTATAAGTTACAGAAAACTTTCTTAGACTACTTAATATAAATCCTACTATATTATATATATTATAAAAAGAAAAACATAATTTTAAACAATAGTATTCATAACAATGCATTTGAAAATATCTCGATTTTGATAAAGGTCGAAAACATTTGCATATTCGTTAAATTTAACACAAGCATTTGTGATTGTCTCATTTTGACCATAGTTTGTTGCATGACGAGAAATATGAAAAAAATCATTTTAAATATCTAGGTCTTAAGTTTCTAGATGGTGCATGTATACCAAACAAAGCTAGAAGCGGGGGGCAGTCAATATGTACCACAATCACATCCCTACAAACATTACAGAATAATAAGTTCTTCTACTAGATAGAGACTTTAAATTGATCAATGATCATACAACGCAACAATATTCTAGTATGGGACGAACCAATGATACGAACAGAGATTTCAATGTCTCGAAAATCATGAGAATTTCTGAATATAAATCCTGACATAGCATTAGCTGTAGATATAACATAGTCCATATGTATATTAAAAGACAAATGTAAATCAAAAATGACTCCCAATAATCTTTCTGGCTTATTAATCTATTTAATTTTATAGTAAGCAGCTGATAATCATATATAACGGGTGTAACGGATCTAGAAAAAGACATAGCAGAACATTTGTGTATATTTAAGTTCAGGGAATTGAGAAAACACCATCGATTTAAACTATTATTGTCCTTTTGTAAATCCAAACAATCAGAAACAGATTTGATTGATTTAAAAATTTTGACATCATCCTCGAACATCAAACAATTAGAAAAATTAATTACTTCATGCAAATCATTAATGAAAAGCAAAAACAACAACGGGCCAAGGTGACTGCCTTGCGGAACACCGCAATAGTTATAAATTTTAAACGATAGTTCTGATTCAATTTTTACAAATTTTGAGCGGTCATCTAAGTAATTGGTTAACTATTTAAGAAGTGAAGAGTGAAAACCTAAAGCAAATAGTTTTTTAATTAAAATTTTATGATTAACTCTGTCAAATGCCTTTGAAAAATCTGTAAAAATAACATCAGTTTGACATTTGTTTTCCATGCTTTTCAAACAGAAGTTAAGAATCAAAGTTAAGTTAGTCGTGGTAGATCGCCCTTGAACAAAGCCATGCTGAAAGACAGAAATATGATTTTTTGATGCTTCATAGATTTTTTTTCTTGACAATCGATTCAAAAATCTTTGGAATTAATAGGTCTATAATTTTCAACAAAAATTTCCAAACATCTAAAAACTCACCACTACTAAGTGATATGTTAAAAATATGACACAGAGGTCTTGACAAATTTCTGGCACATTCCTTTAAAAACACTGCAGGAATATTATCGGGTCCCATTATTAAATTACAATCTAAAGTAGAGAGTGCTGTTAAAACTTCATCTTCGGTAATACTCATTGAACCCATATCAAAATCATTGATATGGGTTCAATGAGTGGATACGTTGACAAAACATCATTATCGACAAAATCAATTACAAAATTCGATTGAAAGAAACTTGCAAACATATCACAAATTTGGGGAATATCACTACTTACTTTTCCATTGTAAGTCATGTTAGAGGGAATATATACCTAATATACCAATCCTTCATTCATTGTGCATTTGTTTTTTCCCAAAATACCGAGGAGTTTGAAAAATATCGCAAAATGAAATTAGAAAACTGTCTGTCCTTAATCAAGTGACACGGAGTGTACGTATAGTTGTACATTTTAGTGAAGTTGGTTTTTAATATATGTAAATAAAAAGTTAAACAATTTAAATTTTTAAATACAAAATTAAAATAAAAGAAATATTTTTTAATAAAGTGAATGCTGCGAATCTATGTAAAACGAACATTGGTCAATCACTTGTCATCAATCATAATATGATTGTTAACTCAACCATTCTCTGTGACTGAATAAAACCTAGGTACTCCCTACACTATAAAATGGAATCTAAACTGCAGTTTTTCATTCAGGGCTAAGAGATGTCATTTAACGAATTTGAGTTATTTTTTTGTTAATTCCTTCTTATGATATCCGAAAACTTCCGTTGCATAAACTCATTGTTGGATTCAATAACAAAAAACCTAAGTAAAGTGACAATTGATGGTCAACGCATTGTTCGATAGTACTTATCAAGATTAACCTATCATCTTTCCTAGTGGACTCACGTATTTCTTTATAATGATTTAATAATTTTTTCGTTATGTTTGTTAGGCAATCATCTTGTATAAGAGAATCAAAATGAGACCCGTAGTTGATTCCATTTTATTTATTTTTTTTTAAACAAACAAACAAAAATTTTTCCTCGACCTGCATTTTCATTGCAATTCTGTTAAAGTTTTCATGCATTTTCTGTTCCTCAACAATTTATTTACAAGTGCAATCTATTCTCTTCATAGTAGGTTTTAGGTATGAAAAGGCTTTTCAAAACATCAATAAAATATACATCCTCTTCAATTCGATGAAGATTACATCATATGAGTTTTCCTCTATTTAATTCGTATCCTTTCATACAACATGCCGTCGTCGTCGTCGTCCGTGCATTCAATTATTTTATTTTTACATTTTTTTTTTCTGCTGAAGAAGATATAAAAAAAATGCTAACAACTCAATCATGATAACTGATTGGCAATTTAAAGGAAATAATACAGCTCTTAGAACCCGGAAAGAAGATGAAGGCAATAAATTTAAATCACGCCGAAAAGGTTCAATACATCTATCTATAATACATATGTATATAATGTGTGTGGGGTCGTGTCGTATATAGTGATTATTTATACAAACATGTTAAAGTTCTATCGGTTGCCCAGGAAAGGATCCATCCAGTCATAGTCGGAGCAAAAGGAGAACAAGTGAGATGTGATAAATGCCATGCATAACCAATGGATAGATAAATTTGTCCTTTTTCAAAAGAGTGATGGTCATTTCTAATTTTTTTTTTATTTTAAAGATATGGAAACGCTGCGATAGTTGGTTGGTTTTTGGTGTTGGAAGATATAGGTATCTATACCTATTCGAGAAATTCTTTTCCTCACAAATTCGTGAGGTTCAAAATTATCCATTACGTACGTCTTCGTAAGATTATTAACTTTTGGTCCAAACCGGTTGAAATAGTTTTCCACAAAACGTACAAATTTAAATGTTTTTTGTTTTGTGTATTCATAACACCTTTGTAAAGTAAAATTTATTTAAAGTAGTTGCAACAACTACCTACCTGTGGACCTTCGAACAAAAAAATTAAAAAAAAAAAGCTTTTTAACACGTTTCTGTATAATGTATCATTTTTGCACAGTTTTTAAAATTTGTACCTGGTTCTTCACGTCCAATATATCATTTTTGATACAAAATCACAAATTTTTGAAAACAATTTTTCAATGTGATCAAAAAACATTAAGGACAAAATCTTCATATAAAAATGTTGCTTTAGGTTAGAATTTAATAATTATCTAAAAAAAACATGGATAAAGTGTTTTGAAATAAAAAACAAGTTTTATTTTTTTTTTATAAAAAACATTTATTTTGTTTTAAAGTCAGAAACAAAAAAAATTTATTTTTTTTCAAAAAAAAACTACATTTGTACGAAAAATCATAGGTAACTAATTATTCAAAAGCATATTTTAAAAATCTGCATTCTTATATGATGAACATTGAAATCTCACATTACAATCGACTCCTCTTAACTGAATCGAAAGTGCGACACTATTAAGCTTTCATCTAACTAATATTTTTTATTATTATTTTTTTGTTTGTAAAGCGTAGTGCAGTAAACGGAGTTGACTGTATTTTAAAATATCAAAACACACATAATATACACTGCAAGTCATTAGGATAGAAGCACGCATTTGCGAGAAGTAGAACTCAAATTTATTTCATATTATGACAGACTGAATACAAAATTTTAGTGCACAAGAAAGAATGTTCAATACAAAATACTGCATTAGAACTTCAAGAAGAATTTAACGGGGAAATAACGTTAAACCCATAATTTTGTGTGATTTAAACGCGTCATAAGAATAGAAGCACTTAAAAAATAGAACGAAACAGAAATGCTACAATTGTTCTTTATTTAGTTTTTAATGTATTCATATAAAATTGATTATTTTCAATATTATTTGATTATTTGCAAAACACATCCTATGCCTTTTTTGACATTATTTAGGGGCGTTTTTTCTTAGGCTTAAGACGCTTCCAATGTTTCGCACTGCGGATAACATAAAGAACCGTTAGTAAATTTTGCTTCAACGATAGCCTTATCCCTGATATTTGCTGCTGATAGTGCTGAATTCGATGCAATTCTGTGATTCTTTTAAATTTTTCAAAGCTTCAAAGCAGAAAAAAAGTTTTCATTCTATTTAGCCCTGCAAAATGACGGGTTTTCTAAATATTATGGCTGATAACATAATCACTGGCGTTTGGTTGTGAGAGTTATAAGGCCGTTCAAAAATACAGCAGCAAGTAAACATTAATTTTTACTCATTCGTAAAAATTAATGTTTACTTGCTGCTGTATTTTTGAACGGCCTTATAACATAAAGAACCGTTAGTACGGTTACTCATTCGTAAAAATTAATGTTTACTTGCTGCTGTATTTTTGAACGGCCTTATAACTCTCACAACCAAACGCCAGTTTGGTTCTTCTCATTTTTCTTAAAACATACGATTTATACTACTTACTCTGCAAAACAGTCGAAGAAGATGTTACCACTTAGTAAAAAACGTTGATTTTGGCACTGCTTCTATTCTTATGACGCGATTTTAATTCATTTGTTTCTGACTTAATTTAAAGACAGCCTTCTGAATTCTATTAACCCACGTTTCTAAAAATTGACAACTTCTCTTTATTGACCTCCATAATCTTTTTTTTTTTGCATAATTTGCATATAACGGTAGTAACATCAGTTTTTCTTTTTCAAATATGCCTGCTTCTATCCTTATGACTTGCAGTGTACATGTCAATATCAAAGAATAAGGGAGAAATAAATACATGAAAGCTATTACTGTTATTTCCATAACAATTCATATTATCAGAAAAGGTTAAATTTTATACATTGGACGTATGGGAAGCATAATCCGACCTCATACGTCCATGTATCATATTTACACAAAAAACTAAACCTTTCTTTTATCAAAAAAAAATAATTTTTATTTAAAAAACCTTCTGCATATCAATCCTTATTGAACATAAATGATTTTTGTGAAAAAAAATTATTGGACGTGAGGAATTTTCCAGTCCAGAGCAAGTTTGTGCGACCCAGTAAGGGTTAGAACTAATTTCATCTGAAGTTGGTGAGTGGAGTTAGATCGCATCTATACAATTTTATTTTCCTTCGTTTCGGTTTCAAAATGGAAATAATTCCAAAACTTTGATTTCGCATCATTTTTAACTTGCTCTATAGGTACTATAAGGCAAGTTATGCATTCGTAAAAATAAAAGTTTTGAAATAACAATCAAACATGAAATTACGATGATAGCGAAGACGAAAAAAGTAGATCCGACAATTCTGTCTGCCTGTCTGTCTGTCTGGATGTATCGACAACTGCAGCCTAAACGGCTGAGCCGATATTCTTTAAACTTGGCATAAACTATTCTTAGTGAAATATTCACGGACTTTTTTTTTATTTTTGACCTAGGCATAAAAATAACGGTACCTACCATATAAGCGTAACCGATAATTCGATAAAATTTCACATGAGTCATTTGTTACCAATAATGATATCTTTCGTCTGAATTTTTTTCAGAATCAGCTTATTAACGGTACCTGCTATAAAACCGTTTTTTATTACTCCGACTATCTTCTGAAGGGCTAAACTGATTTAAGGGAAATTTAATATTCAAAATCTACTGCTAAATTAAAATAAAATTGCAAAAAAAGTAATTTTTGAAAAAGTTTTTTTTTTGCAAAAACCGATAATTCCCATTTTCTTGAAAAAAATACGATAAATTTCGATAAAATTTTATGTGAATGATTTGTTATCAATGGTTATGGCTTTCGTCTGAAATTTTTCGTAGGAAATTTTTTTTCGGAATCAGCTTATTAACTGTAGCTGCCATAGTACCTACGGTGTTTTTATTACACTGATTATAACTTTTGAACGTCTGCACCGATTTTAAAGAAATTTGATGCTATCAAAAAATTTTGCTACTGCAAAAAAAATTAATTTTTGAAAGTTTTTCTTTTTATTTTTTGAAAAACCGATAATTCTAATTTGAAAAAAAAACATTAAATTTATGTTTATTAAATTAATTTTTAATAAGGTCGTAATTTGCTACAAGAAAAAGTTCATGCGACCCAGTCGTGCACCACAAGAGCAAGTTCGTGCGACCCAGTCGTGCACTTTATTTAGTTTGCAGCAGCAGTAACTTCGTGTCATTTATTCGTGCATTTTATATTTTCTTATCCATTAGTATTCACAGTACATATTATATAAAGATTCACAACCCCATGTTCTTCAGATATGAAACTAGAGCGATTGCCTTTGACAAGCCCATTTCATTTCGACATTGCAAGCATTGCCCAAAGGGGAATAAACTAGCTTGTCGAACTTAATGTTTTGAAAACTCATTGATTCCCTCTGTTACTTATTAGAAGTATACTCCAATGGAACTTTTGTATCAAAAAATTGAACAGTTTTATCCATTCAAGATTTGTACGTCCCTGATTATCATATTCTCTGGGATAACCACTTTAACGCTCCTGCTAGGATCTGCATAAATTTTTCCAGGGCTATTAGAACAATTTTCATGTCTGGGCACGTGCAACAAAATTTTACATGAAATTCTTGGATAGAATCCTGAAAATGTTATCGGATAATGTCGCTTAAACACTATCGTAATGTTTCCTGTTTCATTTTATTCTATATCGATGGAAATAGTGATTCAATTAAATTCATTGTTCCTCTGAAACAATTCAACCATAATATTACAAGCATTACTATTACCCATCAGTGGACCTATACCCTAGTGCTCAGTTTCAGACGTATACTGTAAAGTATAGAATTTCTTTCTTCAACGACTCCACAGTAAAGTGAAACGCTTTATCCGGACTAATGTTTTCCCTCCCACTGTGACATCGTGCAGTGTAAAAACAAATCCCCCATTCTGGGTTGCCCATAGGAAATACCAGCAAGTCTTGGAATGATCCTTGTCTGGAGGTCAATTTAATGCATTGCGTTTGCATATATTTTTATCAGGAATTTGTATGATGGTATTTTCTTCTTTCTGTGGTTTTCTGGTCTGACGTCACAAAACGTCTAAGCCCAGACAAATGCTTGTGTTTTTTTTTTAATCCAAATCATTTGCTAACATTGTTTTATTTTGAATTTAATCTCGCCTTGGGCTTATCCGTTTTTGAAGCTATATGTAGGTGTAGGTATTTATTTAAATCCTAGACTTGTTGCCATTTCTGGATAAACGAACATTTATAGCTTCCCTTGAGGCATTTTCTAAATCCTTAAATTTAATACGAAGCTGTTTTATTGATGTTCCTTACTTGAAATACACAGTGGACAGCAACTTCAAAACTATACCGATGGAATTCACGAAAACAATATTGTGCCAATAACTTTGTTTAAACTACTGACTGAAACAATCGACATGAAATAGGAAAGTTGTTCCACGTGGGATTTGTTCTTCCAAAAAAGCTAAAACAAACAAAATATAAAAAGTTTCTCTTTCATAAAACTTTTAAGCGTCTGAAAAAACCGTTTCAAATGTTTTTCGGAGTATTCCAAAAAAATTAAAATCCCATCACTTTCTTTACATCATCGCCGGGATTTTCAATTACGCATGACTAAAAGCTTTTCTATTTTCCAGTTAATTGGGAAATATTGGAAAGCCTACTATTTCCAGACATTTTGTATGGTTTTTTGTGTGTCTTATTCCAAAAAAAACCGTTTCCAATTAAAGTAAAAAGGGTTTTGCTTAGGTCAGGTCAAAAACATGCGTTCTACAATACCCTAAGGCATTGTTGTTCTAGTTTAACCCCAAAACAAATATTTCATGCAAAAGAACACACAGAAAAAAAAAATTAAATAAAATAAAAATAGAAAACAATAAATAAGAACTTGTTCGTGTTCGGGTGATGTGTCATTATCATTCTGTTTGTCGGATATGTGTAGAGACTAGAGAGTTATGTGTGTACCTTCTTCCTTGTTTTACGACAAGAATTGTTTAGATATATAGGTATATTACATATATATATATGTTATATATGCTACACAGTGGGGTGATAAGTTAAAGATTTAGTTTCGAGGTTGTTCTTATGTTACAATATTCGTTTGTCATGTTTGATTTAGAGATTTATGTTTGTGAACAAATTTAGGTAGGTACATACTTTAATTTAGACAAAGAGGCTGAATTATTATGTTTTAACTGATTTATTACTTATGGAAGGTATAAAGAGGTACGTACCCAAGGGGTACCTGTCGTCATAATCATAAAGAAGCAAAACATTTTCTAGTATAAGGATATGATTTTAGTTTGAGGTTAATTTATATGAAATTTATTACATTAGGGTATGTATTGGTATATGATAATTTTATAAACTTGAATATTGTTTGCATTTTCTATAGGTATATATAGAAAAGGAGAATAACTTAAATCTGAAATATTGACCTAAGAATCGCCTATTGGTGTACACAATGCTTGGAAATGTTTAAAAGATGAACCTCTGTTACTGATAACTTGACAGTCGCACAAAAACTAAAACAAAACTTAAACACAAATATGAATTTTACATATTTTCATTTGCACACTATTAGATCTTGTTCAAAAGCACGTTTCAGCATCAAGATACATACATTTACAGGTAACATAGCTTAGGTATGTTGCGTAGAAAAAGGAGCTGAAACATCAGTATGGATGGAGAAGTTTAGAGTGCTAATGCCGCTAACTTCGTAAATTTTAATTTTAATTTTAATTTTAATTTTAATTTAATTTTGATTTTAATATTAATTTTAATTTTAATATTAGTTTTAACATTAATTTTAATTTAAATTTAATTTTTTGATTTTGATTTTAATTTAAAAATTTATTTTCAACTTCAAACATTTTAAAAAACCAATTGCAAAATAAAGATTTAATTTTTTTTTTCGAAATTCAGTGCTTTTAATAATTTTTAGTCAAAAACAGAATCCAAGATTTATGTCTTGCACTTTTTGTTAAAATTATTTTTTATAATATTATTAGATAAGGATTTATCTAGTACTTTTGTTGGTAATGAAATGATATACCTATTGAAGAAAAAATAACTTAAACAACGTGTCCAGTCATGTATAGTTATCACAGTCAGGCATTGACCCACCTGTACATAAAGTGCAACCCATGGACATGCACTTTGCGCCTTTCGTCATTCGATCCATTCCCATCAGCATAAACGCGACCGATCGAGTATGCATGGGAAGTTGAAGGCTAAGCTATTGATGGGAACTGCAATTCAGCAGTTTATATTTAAGTAAATGAATTGTCAATAGATTTAGAATAAAATACTAACGGCACTTGCAGTTGGGCGGTGCCGCGATAAACACCTATATCTACCATTTAATAAATAATTGTTAAACTCATATATCCGAACAGTTGTGTTTTATTCAATAGAACCAGTTGAAGGTTCTGTAAAATGAATTTTTTTACTTTACATGGACTCAAGATCCGTTTCTTGTATTAACAAACTAAAATCTTGTTTGCTAATATGATTTTTTCAGAAATAAAAGCCAATCGGAATATTCAAATTAAATATTTATTTAACAAATTACATAAGATGTTTATTATTAGTCCAGTATAATTACAAGAAAAATTAACAAATTAGGTATCTGCAAAAAATAATGTAGTCAAGATCATAATTTTTGTTTTAAAGGGTACTTACCATTCATTTAAAGAGTCTAAATACGCACAAAGTTGACAAAAAAAAGGTCTGGGTTGTACGCCATTTTGAAAAAGGCTTGAATGCGATTTTCTTCACTTCTATTGGTCGTATAATAATTTACTTTTTTTTTTGTTTTAGAGGAAAAATATTTTCTCACAAATATTTTTGACAGATCTTTCGCATAAAAAGTTATTGGCAACAAACTCTCAATATTTTGGAGATGGCAATCATTTGAACGACTTGCTCGCCTACCGTTCATCTAAACAAAATAAAATTTAACATGTCTTGATAGATGTCGAAAGTCAGCTGGTAAAATCAAAATACTGTATCTTTGATATTCTTTCTTTTCAATAATATAAACACAACAAATAGTTTTGCTTCATTTCGAATTTTCTATTTTTATTTTTTCAAAGTCTTATTCAGGGGACAATAATAATAATAATCTCAAAGTAAAAAAATCTCTAACAAAGTAACAAACAAGTGAACCAACAAAATTCCATGCTACATAACTACATCGTTAATTGGCTACACGCTTTTATATCCTCATTTATTTTCGCTGCCGGTTTTACACAATAGAACCATAAATTTCAAACAAATCTGTATATATAAATTTGGTTAACCTAATTGCGTAAAATATTTTAATTTTAATTTTTACAAAAGTACATAATTTTAAATTTCCCAACCTTTTGGTAGACAGAATGTTGAGTCCATCGGGTATAATTAAATTATTTCGAAATGCAGATCTTCAAACTAATTGGACTGCCAAAATCAAATAAAGAAACGAAAGTATTACATCTATGTGCAATGTGCAAAGAACCATTAATCGCAAAAGAAACTTTTACATCATTTATGTCGGAAATAGAATTTCTAGATTATCTATTTGTATTTTAACTTGCGATTATAGTATAAGGCATTCGTAAAAAAAAGTCTTGAGATAACAATGAAACATGACATTACGATAATAGAGAACACGAAAAAAGCATGTCCGATAATTCTGTCTGTCTGTTTGTCTGTCTGGATGTATCGACACCAGCAGCCTAAACGGTTGAGCCGATTTTCTTCAAACATGGCATAAACTATTCTTAGTGAAATATCCCCGGACGTTTTTTTTTTTATTTTTGACCTAGACATACAAATAACGGTACCTACCATATAAGCGTAACCGATAATTCTATTTTTCTCAAAAAAAAAAAATACGATCAATTTCGATAAAATTTTACATGAGTGATTTGTTGCTAATGGTGATGTCAATCATTTAAATTTTTTTTCCGAATCAGCTTATTAACGGTACCTGCCATACCGTTTTTTATTACTCCGACTATCTTTTGAACGGCTGCACCGATTTTAAGGAAATTTGATATTATCAAACAACTGCTGAGACAGAATAATACTGCAAACAAAAATTCGAAAAAAAATAATATATTAGTATTTTTTTTTTTTTTTGAAAAACCGATAATTCTAATTTAAAAAAAAAATTGTTAAATTTATTTTTATTAAATTAATTTTTATAAAGGTCGTAACTTGATACAAGGAAAAGTTCATGCGACCCAGTTGTGCACCACAAGAGCAAGATCGTGCGACCTGCTGTCGTGCACTTTATTTATTTCTTCGAGACAATCTACATCTTTTTGTCGCAACTTATGCGAATACCCTGTGTGTCCATATGTCAGTCAACTAAAAAAATTATTGCCCAAAATTGCCAAATAAGCATTACGTGGGTTATTTTTTATTAAGATATTTTACTTTGACTTATACTTAGTTAAATTTAAACCAGTTCTAAAAGTAGGCGTCATTTCATGCCATTAAATAAAATTGACAGCAAAAAAAAAAACTCAACAACGTCTGCGAAACAAGATAAAGAAAAAAGTTTTCAAACAAAATACTTCGAAAACACCATTAACAGGTGGCTAAAGGTGCCTATTTATTTTTCAATCAATCATAATAATATTGATGGAATAAACTGTCGATACCTATAGAGACAAGCTTGAGAACGCAAGGATAAATATTTTAAGTAGCGATATAATCAAATCATCTCACACCATAGCTGATGTACCTTGTCGCGGCAACGTTTTATTCTTATCGTCTTCGGTCCTATATGAGTATTTTTTTTTCGAGGAATTGAAAATGACAAAAATTGAATGCCAAAACTAATTTGATCATTATCAACGTCATCTTTAAGGCCCAGAAGGATGTGTTCTTTTTTTTACATATTATGTGCTGTTTAAATCCTTTTTAGGATTGATGCAAAATGATTATAGATTTCACAGTTGGTTATCCTTACTTTCTCATAAAATCTCAGTTCTATAAATGTGCTTAAGGAATTCAATGGCTATGTCAATCAATTAATCGACTTTTCTTTTGTTTAGAATATGAGCCTATAATTCCATTGACCCAAACCATACAGCACAAAACATGCCCAAAGGCAAAACATAAGATCTGTAAACAATGACAAAACAATCAAATTACTTTCCATTGAAATAAAGTGCCTCCCAGGATGGAAACGGAAGTGCGAAGAGAACAAAATTGAGACTTTTACAAAACTTCACAACAATCCTCACGCCCAGCTCGATGAAAAGTTGTCTTTAATGCTTTATTTTACCTCTCAGATTCATTCATTCTGTAGTATTGACCATCACCATTAGCTTTAGAGTGCAGAAAATGTTACGTAAATAGCAAAATAAAAACTTTGACTAGAATGAAAAGAAATAAGTTTTCCAAACGAACTTGAGTGCGGAAACGACAGAGCATGCAAAGAATGAAGATGTAAAAGTTTTATAAGAGAGGAAAAAAAAAAACAATCTACTCGATGTAGGCTAAATGAAGACAAAGCCTGAGGGGTAGGTACAAGAGTGCGGAGAATACTTTACTGAATGAGGAAAATTTAATGTGTGAAATCCTATAGATACACTCTTTAACACGAACGTTTTAATTAGTTTCGCATGCCTCTGTTTCAAGGCGGGAAAGCTGCGAAGGTGTTTTTAACTATTTCAATTTCCGTTAGCAAAACAATTAATGAGCATTTTTTTTTTTAATCTTTTTTCAATAATTATTTTTGCGCCTTGGTCTTTGTTTGAATAATAAATAAATTAAAATCCTTAGGCCAGGTGCGCAATAGGCGACCAAGCCATGCGACCAGGTCGCAGCGGCCACAAGCTCTTCTACTATGCATGCAAGTGCGCGCATTAGGCGAACAGCGACCAGCAGACACACTCCGGCCGCACGGCCATTAAAAAACATTGCGGCACACACGCGGCCACTACTACTATGTGAAATGATATCAGTATACGCGCACTTGTCATAGCGGCCATACGTTTCTATTTTAATTTTTTTCATAATGGTGTTTGGGTCCGATCTTCAGATGATTATACTGATAAGAATTTAAAAAAATATTATGGTCAGAAGTGACCGATATTTTTGGTGGAAAAAATTTGCCATTTTTTATTTGTTTTATTATAATATTATTGTTTTTAAACTGCAAGCATACGGTTTCCCTACTCTTTTTATATTATGGAGCAAATCCTACCTAGAAAATAGAACTTACCAGGTTAAATTTAGAAATTCCCTTTCTAATACTTTCGTTGCCCATTCAGGCGTACCCCAGGGAAGCCATATGGGTCCATTCTTATTTATTCTTGCTATAAATGACGTTTCTTCTTGTATACGCTTTAGTGAGATTCTCATTTTTTTTGTAATTTTATTTGTGTGATTTGTTGCCAATTATGGTGATGTCTTTCATTTTAAACATTTTTTACGTAGAAGCTTATTAACGGTACCTGCCATAGAACGGCACTTTTTCAATACCGGTTATCTTTAAAACGGCTCAACGGATTTTGACGACATTATTCTAAAATTTCTCTTAAGCCTCATTAATACTGCAATCAAAAATTTTGGAAAAAAATTATTTTTTTTTTATTCAAATTCAAATCCGATATACAGGGTGATTGGTATAAGGTGCACCAAAAAGCTTGAACGTGTAGGTGGAGTTAAGACAAGAAAAAAATCGTATGGGAGAGGGGGGTCTATTTCCCCCCGTTTAGGCGGGAGGGGCAATTTTCTAAAACATTGACTTAAATCAGAAAAAAAAATATTTAAAAACAACGGTGAATGATACAAAGCTTTGTTATATTTTTTTGGAAAGCCAGAAAACTATTCTTTTATTTAATTTTTAAATTAAGTTGTTTAACAGTTTTAAAAAAATTGATTTTCAAACTCAAAATTTTGAAAAAAAAAAATTTTAAACTAATTTTTTTCAAAATTTTATGTATTTAACTATTATTTTTACTTTTAAAATTCAATGCTCTTATTAATTTTTAGTCAAAAACAGAAAACCGGATGCCAAACATCTTTGTTTTTGAGAATCTGTCACAGCCTTATCTAATATAGACAGCTACCATCCTCCCCTTGATATATTTTTGGATTTGAGCTGCCATTTGCTCAATAACACTCAGTCGCATGACTGTTCATATTCTCTTGATTTTCGTAAAGCTAATTTTCAATTACTTTATGATGAATTAAGTTCCTCTGGTATTTCAGATATTTCTTTAACTAATATTGACGTCGCAGTTACTGAATTTTATACTATTTTCAATAACTGCTTAGCAAAATCTGTTCCTACTAAACTGTCTAAAACTTCCAAAGTTTCACATCCATGGTTTACAAAGGAGCTCACATCTCTTCGTAACAAAAGAAATAAGGCTTGGAAAACTTATATCAAAAGTCTTTCTACTTTGGATCATAATGTGTATATTTCGCTTTTTGAGCAGATTAATAACCTTTCTAAAAGTTTATACTCTGACTACTTAAGGGAAATGGAGGTTTCATTGAAACTTGATCCAAAGAAGTTTTGGAATTTTGTAAATTCAAAAAAGAAGTCTGACGGATATCCAATAAACTTTGTTTATAATGATTCTTCGTTAACGAGCTCTTCTGATATCTGTAATGCATTTTCAAAAAATTTTAGTAACTCTTTTATTGACACTCGTGTTGATATTGATGTCGAGTTCTTTGAATATTTGCGTGACTGTCCTCAAGTTACTTTTAACAACGTTCCGATGGAACATGACAAAATTTTACATTTTCATTCATTGCTAAAAGATGACTACTCTCCAGGCCCAGATGGCATTCCTCCAAAAAAAAAATGTAGCTCCATTATAGCTTTTCCTCTTCAACTTCTTTTCGAGCTATCCCTTAAGTCGGGGAAATTTCCCAGTGTATGGAAAAAATCATTTATTACACCCGTTTTTAAAAAGGGTAGGAAGTCTGACATAAAGAACTACAGACCGATTGCCAAACTCTCTTGTATTCCAAAGCTATTTGAGCAAGTGGTTTGTAATAGTATGACGTTTTTCTGCAAAAATATTATCTGTAATCAACAACATGGATTTATGCAGAGGCGGTCAACGGTAACGAACCTTCTTACGTTTTTACACAAGTGCTCCAATGCTTTGGAGAACGGACAAGAACTAGATTGCATTTATACCGACTTTTCAAAAGCTTTTGACCAACTTTCACACGACATTATAATTTTTAAACTTAAGGCCTTTGGATTTTCTGCTGGATTTATTGATTGGATATATTCTTATCTTCAAAATAGATCCTACCAGGTGAAATTCAGAAAAACATTTTCAAACCCTTTTACTGCCAACTCTGGAGTACCGCAAGGAAGTCATTTAGGTCCCATTCTTTTTATACTTGCTATAAATGATGTAACATCATGCATTCGCAATAGTGAAATTCTGGTTTTTGCTGACGATATGAAGATTTTTAAATATATATGCTCAAGCGGTGATCGTGTGAATCTGCAAGCCGACATTGATAGCTTTTTTACTTGGTGCAGCAAGAATGGATTAAACCTTAACCCAGCGAAATGTCAAACTATGACTTTTTCAAAGAAACGAGTACCCATCATATTTGACTATAATATTTCACAACATACATTGTGCCGTGTTGTTAGTTTTAAAGATCTTGGAATCGTCTTCAATTCAAGTCTAGATTTCACAGATCACATCAACTCTCTTGTTAAAAAGGCTAACTCAATGTTAGGTTTTGTAAAAAGATGGTCCAAAGAGTTTCAAGACCCTTATGTTACCCTATCTTTATACAATTGTTTTGTTCGTCCGCATCTGGAATACGCATCGCAGGTATGGACTCCGTTCTATGATGTTCATAGATCTAGGATAGAGGCAGTTCAGCATAATTTTGTTCGTTTTGCCTTAAAAGGTCTTCCCTGGACAGATCCTTATAACCTTCCACCTTATGAACACCGAATTCAGCTTCTATACATTCAGTCCTTGTTACAGAGGCGTGTAAATAACGATATAGTTTTTATCCACCAACTTCTTTCGGGCGCATTAGATGCACCTGATCTACTTACTTGTGTTGGACTCAATTATCGTGGGGGTGCTCACCGTCTGCGTAGCCTTGAGCTCCTACATTGTCCACACCATCGGACTAATTATGGTATAAATGAGCCGCTTACCCGCATGTGCAGGCTTTTCAATTTAAATTCTAAAATGATTGATTTTAATGACAATAAAATAAATCGTAAGAACGTACTTAAAACCAGTGCTCCACGCTTTTAGTTCATGTTTTATGTATTTTGTATTGTTAAATTATATGTTTTATTGTATTATAGTGCTTGTGTTATTGTAATCATTTGTTTTACATTACTAACAACTAACACCAGCACTAAGTGATGAGCCAGTGGAACACATATAATGTGTTGGCAAATCTTTGTTCATAAGCTGAAGCTTGCTCTAAGCTCCTTATGAACAGGATCTGATAGTGTAAAAAAAAAAAAAAAAAAATTAAGAAAAACTAGAACTATTTTTTTCCAAGAAAAACACTTTTTTTTTTGGTTTCCCAAATTTGAACTGCTCAGGTCAATTATTAATTAGAGACTTATCCCTTTTTTATTTTTTATTACATACCATCCGATTTTAATCAAATAATAAAAAAAAACGATTTAACTTTTTACTTTACTTACTAGTTTTACTTTTAATTTTTTTTTAATTTCTCAAAAACTAAGATACATTTTGGCATCCGGTTCTCTGTTTTTGACTAAAATTAAATAAGAACATTGAATTTTGAAAATAAAAATAATAGTTAATTACATAAAATTTTGAAAAAAAATAGTTTAAACATTTTTTTTTAGTTTTTTTTCAAAATTTTGAGTTTGAAAATTAATATTTTTAAAACTGTTCACTTAAACAACTTAATTTAAAAAATAAATAAAAGAGTAATTTTCTGGCTTTCCAAAAAAAAATAACAAGGCTTTGTATCATTCACCGTTGTTTTTAAATAATTTTTTTTCTGATTTAAGTCAATGTTTTAGAAAATTGCCCCCTCCCGCCTAAACGGGGGGAAACAGACATCCCTCCCATACGATTTTTTTCTTGTCTTAACTCCACCTACACGCTCAAGCTTTTTGGTGCATCTTATACCAATCACCCTGTATATGAGTATACATATATGAGTTATTTGTTGCCAATGATGATGTCTTTCATCTAAGAATTTTTTTCCGGAGTAACTTGTTAACGGTACCTGCAATAACGATATGTTTTTTTACCGATTATCTCTTAATCGGTTTAACCGATTTCGACGAAATTTGAAATTCTAACAGGTCGCCTATGCTTGATTAATACTGCATTCAAAAATTTTGGAATTCCTTTTTTTAATTCCATTTTTTTCGAAAAAAATCCGATCAATTTTAATAAAATTTTATTTAAGTGCTTTGTTGTTGACGGTAAAAAATTTCCAGTCGTTGACACGAAGGTTACTTGCCACAAGAGCAAGTTTGTGCAACCCAGTCCGGCCCTTTTTTTTCTGAAATCTACCTCCATACTTGATTGCTTCTTTGAAGAAATTTATTAATTTTTTAAAAGAGACCATCAAGTAGCTTGATTCATGAAATGATCATGTAATTCCAATTTTTTTTTTAACTTTGTGTCGAATTGCTTGAAATGAGTTTGATCTTCTTCATCGAATCATTTATCGAAACAGAACCTGTGTTGTAAGCTTTGCATTAACTTTCTCTCTTCATTCAGTCCTGCTAACTCAACTTCGTTATTCCGGAATTAACAAATTTGTATATTGAACAGTTGAAAATATGTTTTTCTATCCACCATGATGCATGTGAACGAAATCTGCTATTTGAAAGTACATTATGATTCTTCTAAACTGAAGTCATTGGGTGAACTTTGTTTTCGGAGACTTATTTGCCTGCGCTGTTTTAGACCGCTTCAAGATGATGATGATTAATGCATTCTAGCTTAGTTAATCTCTCTTTTTGTATCTTTTTGTTATAATAACGTTGTTTATTTTTCAAGTATTTAAAGCCAATCATAAATACCACAAATTCACAATTTTCGTTCTCTATTATCAAAATCACCCCAATGAGATATCCAACAGTCGTCAAGTTGTTTTCAAGTTCAATTTACAAAGGTTATTTTCTTTAAAGGTCAACCATAGTTCCCTTAATTCCATAGACGGTATGATAGTATGGGTATTGTAAATTTCTTTTGTTGAAAGGAATTAATTAACTTTGACGAAAACATGCTTGAGCCACAATATAAAATGTTCGTGCTAAGACTTAAGTTGTAACGTGACTTCATGGTTTTACCCAACTATATAGATAATAATCATTTGAGAAACGAAAAAGAAAACAAAAAAAAAACACCCAAACACCCTGTTTTTAAAATAAGATAACATTGTTGTTAATTGGGATAATGTGTGGAATTTTAATTTCGCCTTCTGATATGATTGACTTATACAAATTAATTAATCTTTTCTTTTATAATTGAATTATAATTCTTGTATTAGTGAGTTCGTTGAAGTATATTAGTATAATGGAAACATCTTAAGGATTTATCTGGATTTGAAAACGTTTTTGGAAACAAACATACAATTATTTTTTATGTCAAATTGATCAAAAACATAATGAGATAACTGTGTCTTTCAATTACGGTTTTGTTACAGATAGTTGTATGGGGAAACCAGGGATGAAAAAATGGATACTGATACCTACATAATTTATTTAACTATATAAATGGCAGAAGAAGTGAGTAATGTCGATACTGATTTTTGGTATTTTTGCATATTTGCATTCGTTCTATTTTTGTCATATGGCACCCATATAGTTTTTTGGAATCTCACATGGTGTTTAAAATTAGGCATACCTATTGGCTCAAAATTTTAAACGATTTAGCATCATACTAAAACATATTTAGCATCATACTAGTTTAAAAAAAAGCTATTGTTTTGTGACCTAGTATGATGCTAAATATGGTCTAGTATGATGCTTAATCGTTTAAAATTTTGCGTTTGGTTTTGGTTGTCTTTCCTTTCAACGCCAGATTAATGTTAACGCTACACGTCTTTGGAATACACTACCGCGAGAAGTTAAAAGTGTAAATAGCACAGTAGTAATGAAACAGAATCTTATATTACACTTTATGAATATATAGTAAATATAGTTAAATATTTGTTTTCTTTTAAAATAACTATAAATTGTAAACTTGCCATAATATTATTGTAAACATTTTTTGTAGCTTTGGCTCAATTATAATGCTTCACTATGAAAATAAGATATTATATCTTACAGTGTAAGCAATTCATAAATAAATAAACTAAACTAAACAACTGACACACCAAGTTTTGAAAAATAATACACATATGTATGTGGGATGCTAGTTTGCATTCCCCTGAGTCCGTATCCAATGATAATAGAGCATAGAAGAAAACTTCATCAAGATTAGACTGTATCGAGAAGCCGCCGAGTAACCATCGAAATAAGAAGCCGAGATTAAACTTTGTTCTTTAATACTTTTTTTTTATCTTACAACCTAGTTATTAAATAAAGTGAATTAAATAATTGATTGTAAATATATTATAATCAATGAAAATCCTTAAATCGTCTAAAAACTGAATCGGTGTGCATTCTAAAAGCAATATGGTTCCTGCATGACCCTGATGCAAAATTGCAAATCCGTCTTTCTTAATTTTGCAATACCTATATTGTTTTTAAATTACCAAAATTTAATTACAACTTACGCGAAAAAAATGTTTCTGCTTTGTGTTATCTGCGACAGTTATTTCATGATAAACTTATTTTACATTATTCATACATACATGCATGTGTGAATATCAATTAAAAACATTTTTTATTTCTTTGTATAAAAAAAAATACTTGTTATTAAAAATTAAAAAAAACTGTCGTAGCCAGTCCCGGTGATAACTTTAAAAGAAAATAATATCATATTCGTTATTTACAATTAATGCCCTTTCGACCCATATATGTCTTGTTTTAATCGACGCTATGGTTTTTTTTTTTGGGCATCCTCCTTTGTTTGTTTCATTTGATAAAGTTTTTATTGTACAATCTGTTTAACATCTTTTCAGAAAAGGCACTTTGACTAAACTATAACTTGTTGTTTCAATATATGTGCAAACAAAGAGCGATATCCTGATTCTACAGATATAGATAAATGATTCTGTATTTATTATTAATTTCGAAGTCAACAAAAGATTCCCACAAAAACAAACATTCAACTAGTATAAAAGCTTATAACAATCATCAGCCCACGCTATACTTATACCAAATCCACCCACATAAAAACTATGACGATGCCATATCAGCAAAGCACCGAACCACAACTTGTAATTAAAGAGATGAACAACACCTGAACATAATCATCATTGTTGTAATTTTAACTACCATGCCTTTAAGGTGGCACGTGGTTTTGTTAGGACTTTTATGAACGTTTCCCATAAGAAAACCAAACTTTTTTTCTCCCCCTAATCAATTAACCAGTGAATGAAGAAAAAGCCCACAAAAGTATCTTGTGGCAGTCCTTCCCCTTCACCCCACCGCTGATGAGTCCTGTTTAAGAAGAAAATAGGCACTAAGCTATAGAGATTTACTGCAATAAGATGAAACAATAACTTCGAGATATTTATTGAGGATTTTGGTGTCAAGATTGTTTGTGATTGCTTTGTGTATATACACCTAATTTTATAACTCTATATTTACCTGCTATAAACATTCACACTTATTGTGAGTTCCACGGGAGAATAATTCCACACGGAAAAAATCCCATTTCACTGTTCCCTTATTGTGAGTTTCGTGTGAAAAATTGTTCATGTTCGAAAAAAAAATCCCTTATTGTAAGTACTTATTCCGTGTAGAATTTCTTGTCATTGACAGCTAATAGTTATTTCCATTTATATTTTAGAGGTGAACGAGATAGAACGAGGCGGGAATTGTAAGATTTTATTTGTTTTTTATCAACAAAAGTTAAATAGAGTTTATCTTAATGTTTCAGAAACAAAGCAGCACATACAAATCAAAACAAAATTATGCATAATGTATGTATATGTATGTATATAGGTGGAACGGATAAAAGCTCTACGTAAAATAGAAAGCGGCAGCATACAAAATGTATGAATAAGAAACAAAACACAAATAAAAACTTCTTCCTCTACCAAAATATGTGAGGCAATATTTATAAGATTTTTATTTTATTTATTAAAGAATTATTAAAGTTCAAACAATCTCGATTCAAAGAATTAAAACAATTTGTTTGACTATATTTATCACACTTTGACACTTACTAAACAGAAACAAATCAAGCGTTGTTTGTTCATTTTATAAACACGAATACACACTTGATCAATGTGGAGAGGGAATTTTTTTGTAATAGCGTGTTCTGTTATGTTTTTTTTTTAGACAAATCAATGAAAAGTTAATTAAAAGTGTATCGTCGCAGTTCCGCACTCAGTGGCCACTATTATAAATGCTAAATTGCGTCGCTACATTGATTATTTTGCATTTTTTACTAAATATTACAAAAAAGGTTTAGATTTTGAGAACCTGTTTCCATTACAGAGGAAGGGAAATTTATTAAGAACTCAGTTTTCTGAACACACCTTTTTTCGAGCTGTCAGTTATGATTCGAAGTGGAATTTCATTCCCGTGAAACTCGCAATAACTTTTAAAATTCCCGATGAACAAAAATATTGCGGGTGAAAGGTTATTTCCGCATGAAACTCGCAATAAGTGTGATTAATTCAGCTTCAGTTTGAAAATTGAGTCGGTGAGGTATCAATACGTTCGTAGTTTTTCGATTTACTGACGAATACTAGTGACTTTTACTTGCGATTATAGGTACCTAGTCAAACAATAAATTGATCAAAATTCTCAGCTTTTATTTATTTTACATTCCTTCATGAATTTTAGTTCTTTGAACCCATGAATATACAATTTCATATGATCTCATTAAATATGCTACTAAGCCATTTCGATTAGCGAGACCAAAGCCTAATCAAAACTGTCTAGAATTACAATATACCATACATTCCATGTGACAAAGCTCCCCTTTTCATCAAAAGATTGTGGAAATTCGATAACACTGTACGGTTGTCTGTAATTTTCTTTCATTCTCCTAATTGGGTTCATTTTAAATTCCAGGAAACTCAAACCACAAACCATGGTGCGTTTATCAATTTATTATTGGAAATTGTAACATCACACGCATACTTATACTGACTGAAATATCCGAACTCAATATTCCATCAAGTTATTCTCAATCAATTCTTTAAAATCAAAGGACCAACTATAGAGGTATGTCATTTTTTTTCCCTCTCTTTTGATTTTCCGTTTTTATGTCATCTATGATTCCATTGGCAAATAAATTCACAAAATTAACTTTGGGTTTCGTTTGATCTTTTAAAAAACTGATTTTACGAATAAGAAGATATAAATTTGTCAACATAGGGCAACAATTTCAATATACAAGCAGCAAAAAGATATTTTGTTGTGGTTAAATTTTGTTCCTAAAGTACATTATAACCTTTGACCTAATTAACGGAAGCTACAAAAATTAGACTTTTTCCCAAATATTTTAAATAAACCTTTAATTATTTGGTTTTGGGAGAAAAAGAAAAAATAAAGGGTACCCGCAATCAATTGAAGCCATTCATGAATGAAATTTTCTTCCAGAAAAATAAACCTTTACCAATTTTTCAAGAATAATAAAATAAAATGGAAAGCAAATCGAATTCACACGTAAAAGGTGATATCATCGGATGTAATTCTTTTTCTGTAACGACATCTATTCAAAGAAATAAAAAAAAACCATTGAAATGATGACGAGTGAGAATCCGGTGATATTCTTTGGATACATTTCTTATAAGAAATCGCAAGACTTATATCAATCCAATCCTTCTATTGAATTAGGTGTATTATGCAAGAGCTCAATACACACAATAAAACCAAATGTAAGTACACTTTTTTGTTTTCCCTTTTTTAAACAGGGTGTTTTCAATTTTTCTAAGCAATTTTAAATTGGAAAATAATGTTCTTAAAGATGATGCTGCAAGGAGAAGTATTGACAGATTTAGAAATATATGCAATGTTTAACATTCGACGAACCAACATTTTTGTTTTTTTTTTTTTTATTTTTAAATATGTGTGCTGGTGCTGTAGTTCTTCAATTTGTTCTTTCATGTATTAATTAGAGAAGCTATTTGAGCAAGTATGGTTTGTAATAGTATGACGTTTTTCTGCAAAAATATTATCTGTAATCAACAACATGGATTTATGCAGAGGCGGTCAACGGTAACGAACTTTCTAACATTTTTACACAAGTGCTCCAATGGTTTGGAAAACGAATAGGAACAAGATTGCATTTATACCGACTTTCCAAAAGCTTTTGACCAACTTTCACAAGAGATTATAATTTTTAAACTTAAGGCCTTTGGATTTTCTGATGGATTTATTGATTGGATATATTCTTATCTTCAAAATAGATCCTACCAGGTGAAATTCAGAAAAACATTTTCAAAAACTTTCACTGCCAACTTTGGAGTACCGCAAGGAAATCATTTAGGTACCATTCTTTTTATTCTTGCTATTAATGATGTTACATCATGTATTCGCAATATTGAAAATCTGGTTTTTGCTGACGATATGAAGATTTTTAAATCTACATACTCTAGCGGTGATCGTGTGAATCTGCAAGTCGACATTGATAGTTTTTGTACTTGAATGGATTAAACCTTAACCCAGCGAAATGTCAAACTATGACTTTTTCAAAAAACCGAGTACCAATCATATTTGACTATAATATTTCACAACATACATTGTGCCGTGTTGTTAGTTTTAAAGATCTTGGAATCGTCTTCAATTCAAGTCTAGATTTCACAGATCACATCAACTCTCTTGTTAAAAAGGCTAACTCAATATTAGGTTTTGTAAAAAGATGGTCCAAAGAGTTTCAAGACCCTTATGTTACCCTATCTTTATACAATTGTTTTGTTCGTCCGCATCTGGAATACGCATCGCAGGTATGGACTCCGTTCTATGATGTTCATAGATCTAGGATAGAGGCAGTTCAGCATAATTTTGTTCGTTTTGCCTTAAAAGGTCTTCCCTGGACAGATCCTTATAATCTTCCACCTTATGAACACCGAATTCAGCTTCTACACATTCAGTCCTTGTTACAGAGGCGTGTGAACAACGATATAGTTTTTTATCCGCCAACTTCTGTTGAAGTAACCAAAAGCTATATAGACCCTGGAATGCGTATAGTTCGGAACCGGTTTTTTCGGAGTGGACAATAATATTAATGTAATGCTTAACAGTTCTTATATTGCCTGGCAAAAAGTATTTGTATAGTTTCGACACATGCAAAGTCCTGTAAAATGTCTCCCTCTATTTGATTTCAAATTGCATCATGGTTTGGAAAAGAAAATTTAATTTTTTGGATTTATAAACGACAGCCACACAACTTGAAAAAGTCGCTTAAGCGCTTACAATTTTATTTGTAACTTCTTCTTCATTTTCGTTTCGCTGAATATTTTGACCAAAGTGGTACCAACATATAAATTCGTAGAAAAAACCAGAAACCAAAATCCATGACAACAGAAAAAAATTCTTGAAAATCCTAAAAACTAGAGTTTTCACAATTTTAAGTCTAATCCCAGAACAAAGGTTGTTATCCTCGAAGAGTAAATCCATCATAATAAAGAAGTTTGCATATAAGATTACCGGAGCTCTGAACACACAAATAATAGACACAAGAGATACACTCTCACGCACAAAATGATTTTATCTTTCAGAGTGTCTTAAAATCATTTCCTTAAATATTCCTTTTTAAATCCAGAGCATCCTGTATATATATCTACCTTTTAAAGGATTGTGGTTCTCATTTTTTATTTGTCATCATCTATTTTACGTTGAAAAGCTTCGAAATATCAAAGGACTTGCGTTAGCTGAGTAACATTTTTTTTTGTTGGTTTTGGTTTGTTTATCCATTTTCCATTGGTTGTTTTAAAATGCAGGAAAATTGTCTGTTTTTACATTGATGGTTCATGAGTCGTGTGACTCTCTTGTTGGCACCTTTATCAAATGGGTTTTGTTATAAAATTAGATGAACTCTTTGTTGTCTGCCTTTGTTTATTTTTTTCACATGTTCCTAAATATGGTTACACACACTTATTTATTTTTAAAAAGGAAATGGGATTTCCAATGATGATAAGAACAAATAACTGTAATGCGGTGTTTGGATGAGTTTTTTTTTTTTTTTTTAATTAATGTTCTTAAAAAATAAAAATATAAATCATAATTAAAGAAAATATGACGTCACGAAACTAACGAAAGGACATCATTTGCTCAATTTAATTATCATGCATTTTAAACGAAACATATGAATTAAGCTCGTAAACAAAAAATTCTTTTACTTTTAAAAATCAAAACCATATGAATTTGCATTTCTTGAAATATATCACTTCGGAAAATACTAATGTCATTTAAGCGTTGAAAATATTTGGCGTTGCGGTAGCAATAATTCCAATCGAACCCTTTTTGGTTGCACTTCGGAATTTTTAATTTCCTATTTGTAAATACGTTTTAGTAAACTCTGTGGAAATGAGACGGCTTTATATCCAATATCATCAAGTTTGTTTTATATCTGTCAGACCACAAATTGTCAAAATGCAATTTAATGGTCAATAGTCTGACAGATATGAAATAAACTTGACGTTTTCGAATATTGAATCCGCATTGTCGAGGAGTTTCACTTTTATATCGTCTTATGAATATACACATTCAAACAAAAAATCAAGAAATTCGGAAAGAGGGGTCCGAGTTGTACATATGGGAGGGCGATCGACTGTAGCAGTGCGAATAAATTTTAATGAACGATTTTTTTTCTTATTCGTTTTTTACGCCATCTGTATTTTATGCATGATTTTAAAAATTGAAAATGATGCACTTTGACGCATTATGTGACACTCAACGGCACGGTACGACACATTCGTGACAAAATTGTCAGATTATGAACTTTTACGACAGTTAAGGTATAGTTGTTGACTTTCACTGGCAGATAGATATAGTTATTGCGCTTAATTTGGGCTATTTTAAGGCGGCACTCGCGTTGTTTTTTTTTTGCATATTCGTTTATGAACCGATCAAAAAGTACTGCACCGATTTTGACGGCGTTTGTGTATCACTGACAGATTGCTGATGTTGTAGAAAGTAACTTATGAAATTTAAAATATCGCCTAGATGGCAATGTGGATAAATAAGTTTTTTCGAAAATTCTTATTTATGGACCGACAAGACGACGGGAAAAGAATTGACTGATTTCGACCGGAACTTCACTGGAGGATAGCTGGATGTTGTAAGGTATAACTAAAGTCACTTTTTCGAAAACGATCTTACATCAGTTTAATGACTTTGACTTAAAATCATATTTTTAAATAAAAAAAATAATAAAAAAAACCTACTTTTGGAACGAAATGATGTTCACTTCTACGAGTGCTGACTTCTTTCTCTTTGAACTTTGCTAGCTGCTATAGATATGTCTTTGACATCGTGATCAAGGTAGGGGTATCAGTTGTACTACGCGATAACCGATCATAGGAGCTGCTTGTACAAAAGCATTTTTATCTTTTGGCTGAAATAATTTATTTTTTGGCTTTTGGCTTGAGCAGAAGGCAAAATTTGCTGCATGAACAACCGCATATCTTATTCCATCAGGTATTTAACGTCTTTTTCAGCTGTAACACGTGTTTCGTAAGGAAGTATATAATGTTGATTTTAAGCTGAACACAGAAGCGGACTAGATCAGATGTGGCACTGCTGATAGTTCTGGAAATGCATTTTTTTATACTTTTCAACACTTCGTGCAGGAATCATCAGTGAAATCAATATATCTAAAGGCGGTTTTAGTCGCTGAATTGGAATTTCTCCTTAATTATATCAGGATGTAAAACAGACTTGTTGACTTCTTTAATGGAAACGGGCACAAAAGTGAAATTGTCTGAAAGTTATTTTCGAAGTAGTCAGCGAAATGCTTGAGCATTATAAGTATAAATCCGATGATGTAATATTCCGACTGTTTAGCAATCAACAGTTGACTTTTTTCCTATAATCCTGTGAACGTTTTTAATAAAGTCTGATCGCAGTTTTATGTATGTATGTATATAGCTTAGGCAGACGGAAATATATGTCATGAAATTATTCTTAGATTAATACTATTGTAAAAACATCGAGAGGTTGAATAAAAGAATTTATAATAATAATAATAATAATAATATAGTCTTGATGGGGTTCTGGATTATGATGTTCATAAAACACATTCGATCTTCGATCTCACTCAAAAGATTGTGGTAGTTTTTATGATTTTATGTTAAAATACGACGTTGACCAAAGATTTTTAGTGAACATTTCTATATTTTGTTCCTTCTTAACACACAACTTTTAATTTAATTAAACAAAACTAATACATAGATACAAACCAACATTCATTTCAATCTCACATTTTTGCTTTGCAATCTAAAAATAAAAATTAAATTAAAACATCAGGAATAAAATCACAACAAACTTTTATTTTAACAAAAAAAAAAGGGAAAGAAAAAAACTTTCAAAATCCCACCTCATACATTCGTATGTCCAATTAGATACATGAACATTTTAATTTATTTCAAATTCTAGAATTTGTCATTCCGGACTCAACACATCGCCATCGTTATCCTTCGTAATATAAAATTAAGTTCAATTCTGACAATGCCTTGAGGTAAATTTCAATTATTATTATATGAACTTGCCATATATGTAGTCATATAGATTTGCTTTTAATAAAACTTTTTTTTCAGCTGAACATGGTAAAGTTTCTGGCAGCACAAAACGTTGGAACTGATTCTGATGCAGTTTTTTTTTTTTTTTTTTTTGTTGCAAAACAAAAAACGAACTTTTCCATGAGTTGAATTTAACCAAAAACCTTTTTAACCAAATTTTGTTAAAGTATGTTCAACTTTTGCTTTGTCTTGGTCATATGGAACATGGAGAAATTGTAATACTTATACGAGTCGATTATAAGTATTTGGGTATTACTGTATAGGTTAGGTAGTGAATAAGTGATGTTAACTCAACTCTATTGAAACATTGAAATAGAGAATATATTTTTGTATTTTATCTGTCAAAATATTTTTCCAGAGTTTCTCAGAATTTGCGTTCGAATGTGAATTCATTTGCTGGATAATTGAAAAAGTTACTCGGATACTTTTGGCCTTGTTCACTTTTAATTCTTTTGTGATTCACCAATACATACATATGGACGGATGTATTTATGTATCTATGGATGCAGTTTGCTAATTTCGGAAACAATGACTCTTTTAAAGTTGGAGATGGAATTTTATAAATAGATACGGATTATTGTGTAGTAAAATGGAAGTTTTTTTTCTGTTTCGAAACAAAAAAGTATATGTATGTATAATCTACCTTCAGACCAATTCAAAAGTTTTCTTGGGCGGCAAATAATATGAAATGATTCGACAAGGTTGTTTCATTCATTTTTATATTGTATAAATTAAAATAATTACTTGTAAGATAGATTTTTAATGTATATGGTAAGTATCGGTAAAAATGTTTGTCAAATTAACATTTTGCGGTGGTTCATTTCGCCCTTTTTCTTTACGCCATTTTTTAATGGTATAACATTTTGTTGTTTCGCATTCCAAACTTTGCAAATTATAATTTAATGGAAAGAAACAATTGCAAAAGAATTGAATGCCAATTAAACAGAACGAAGAAGGAAGCTTAACAATAAATTGCCAAAAAAGATACCTATCGAACGAAAATTCATTTTAAAATATGCATAAAATTTGTCAAAATGTTCCATTATTAAAATAAGCAAACACCGACGCAGCTACAATAAAAACATTCCAAAGTCACAGTCGGCAGTCGGCACTCGGCAGAGATAAAGTTTAAGTTATATCGTATAATGCAACGGAATATATCCATTTTCTTGATAAGATATGGTTGGTTAGTATTTTAGGAGTGTAAACTCGCACGAACTTGCTTTTGGGGAAAGTAACTTTCTTGTTCATGACTGGAAAACTCATTTGACCATTCATAAAAAAAAGATTTTCAGAATTTTATATTTTGATATAGATACCTACCGGGATAGGGACAAAATTATTTGATATATGAATTGAAAGGATGAAAATAAGAAGCGAAACAGCCCAAACAGGTACTGTTGCACTTGGAAACTTTGGACTCAGGGGTCCGCCAGACGACTGGACATACCCTAAGAGGATCAACGAAGTTGCGTGAGCGGGACTAACTACAGAAAGGATTTTGACAAAAAAATATTGAATACCATAAATTCTACCCCCGATAACAAGTTAAATACATGAAAAATTACCGGTAAAAACGATACCTACTGAAATTATGAAACATTTTTGCAATTAATTTTTATTGAAAAATTCAGTTTTAAATTGCCTTTACCAAAGAATAGGAGTTAGTTAGTCGGGATTTCACCAGTTGGGATTTCGCCAGTCGGGATTTTGGCAGTTGGGATTTCGTACCCAACCCTACCTACCTATTGTTTTTTTTTTTTTTTTTTTAATTTTTTAAAAACAAATGTATGGAATAAAAAATGGTTTTCATGAAAGACACCACTTTTGGTAAAAATCCAATCACATGAAATTTTATAAATATTGATGGTATTTTTTTCGAGAAAATTCGAATTATCGGTTTTTCAAAAAAAAAAAAATAATCTTTTTCAATAATAATTTTTTTTTTCAAAATTTTGCTTGCAGTATTACTTAAAATAAGCAATAGTTTTTGAATATTTAATTTCGATAAAATCGTTGCAGCCCTTCAAAATAAAGTCGATGTAATAAAAAACGGTTCTATGCTGTTTATACCGTTAATAAGCCGATTCGTCGATGTAATAAAAAACGATTCTATGCCAGGTACCGTTAATAAGCCGATTCTGAAAAAAAACCTTTCAGACAGAAGACATCACCATTGGCAACAAATCACTCATGCATTCAATGGTTTCTCCAGCAGTTCCATGTTTAAGAAAAGACATTCTTTTATCATCATTCTCTGTTGATTCAATGTGGCAGGCTATAGGTAGGTATGCTATATTGCTACTTACAAACGATAACCTAAAGTGGGTAAGCCATATTCAGTGTTACATCACATGTGTATTCTCACATTGGGGTGACAGCATTTTTGTGGAAAAATCTTACAATATATACGAATAAAATTACACCGTATAGTATTGTATGTAAAATTTTATCGAAATCAATCTTTTTTTTTCGAGAAAAATGAAATTATCGGTTACGTATATAAAATTCCGGATATACTTTATAGTTTATACCAAGTTTAATGAAAATCGACCCAACCGTTAAGGCGCTGCAGGTATTGGATAATGAATAAACCTACAGACAGACAGCCAGATTTTCTAGACCCGCTTTTTTCGACTTCACTATCATCGTAATGTCATGTTTGATTGTTATCTCATTTTTTTAGTTGCGTTTATAGGTTTATGTACTATGAAGCAAGTTATGCATTCGTGCACAAAAAAACGTTTTAAAATAACAATCAAACATGACATTACAACGATAACGATGTCGAAAAAAGTGTGTCTGGAATTTCTGTCTGTCTGTATTTCAGTCTGTAATTCTCACCAGTATGTTACATCATCTACAATTTAAACGGCTGAACCGATTTACTTAAAATTTGATATGTATAGGGTTTGCAGATCATTACTTATAGCAGAAATTGAATTTTTTTTTAGCTAAGAAAAAAAAACCTGTCTTCGAACGGAAAAGCTTATTTTTCTTTAAAACGGCTACAACGATTTTCTTGAAAAAAATTCCTAATGGTTTTTGTCTGATTGCCTTTTGTTTAAGTTGCAAAAAACGAAATTAGCAAGCGGTCATTTTTTGTCTTAAGCTCTGGGTTAACTTGCCACAAGAGTGAGTTTTTGCGAACCAATCGTGCACTCTCTTTTTTGTACGTATGCATAACTTGCCTTAAAGACAGTATCACTCAGAAATTTTTATTTTGAATTTAGGGTGCGATAAGAAACAATTTAATTTCGGCACCAAAATATCAGCTATAGTCCCAAAGCAGAGTTGTTGTACACAAATGACGGTCACCAGGACCGATCATGAGCTCTCATTATTCTTTACTTACTTGGAACAACACATTCATTCGGCTGTTGTCTTAAAGGAAAAAGTTAAGGCATCGTAACAAATTACAAGAGCTTTTGTACCCGACTCATATAGCATCAGTTAAAACGTCCACTTGAAAACGAAAGCTGATCGTTTTGGCACGATAGCCAATATGTGACGTTGTTTTGCGCAGAGAACCTCTAACAGATTGTCTTACCTTACCAAACTTCGATTGTGATAGCTCTGTGAACCAAATAAGCATCATAGCTCTATCTATGCTCCTACTGAGTATATTAAAATAATACAATTTGTATTGTATTATATTGTATTATTTTTTTAAATAAAGAAAAAAAATAAGCTTTTAAAATATAATAATATAAACAATTTAAATTAAAAGAGCTTTCGTTACTGTTTGGAAATCTGTCTTTATACATAGAAGAGTAACGATAGCTAACAGTACAATTATCAGAAATATTAAAAAGTCTAACAGAGTAACCAACCATCCACAGAGCTATACAAGTGGTTTATATTGGCAGAGACTTTAAAAATCTTCATAAAATTTCCAAAAGTAGGTATACTTCTACAGAGCTGTCATCAATATACGTTTATCTCTGTGCAAATTTTGAATCAATAAAACATATATTAAAAAAAAGCTATTATAATTATAATAATTCAAAGAGCTTTCGTTATTGTTTAGAAAGCTGTCTTTATACATAGCAGAGCTACGATAATAACATAGAGCTATCAGTACAGCTATCAGAAATATTATTAGATGCTTATAGATGGTTGTGGTTACTCTGTTAGACTTATTAATATATTTCTGATAGTTGTACTGATAGCTCTATTATTATCTTACTCTGCTGCTAATAATTTTGCTTTTGACGATACAGCTGATAGATCTTTGCTTATTGATAGGAACCATAATAGAACTTATGGTAGCTCCAGCATTAAAACTGGTAACTCTTTACGAGGCTACATTTTATTTTTATGGAATTGAGTACCTAACATAAAAGATCTGGCGCATTTAAGAGGGTCTCGTAGCTCTTAAAATTTATGAGCGTACCTATAGTTAAAGTAAAAGCAGTTGTATGAAATCTAGCGTTAACACTGTTTTCCAGGAAAAGCGGCTTAAACCATTTAATTTTCATTAATTGGCAACAAAATATGTTAAGTTTTTATTTTTTATAAATAACTTTACGTCGGTATACCTATAAAATATAGCGTAAATAGGTATTATACATTTATAATAAAATATATATGTACATATATAAATACTACTACTTTTAATGTACATAATATATTCTACGTAGCAGATGCCTGTGCGTCGCTCTGAGTCGAACCAATCAACAAATATTGCAAGAGCCTATATATTTATGTAAAAAACGAATTTTTTAAAAAAGAATGTGCAATGGATTGGTATATCCTTCTTTAGTTTTAAAGAGTCGTTAGCGACTATCCTACATAATGCCTTTGTTTGTTTCATAATAATATTTTAAAATTTGTTTTATTCTATTTCAAAAAGGAATTGTGCTCGGGAATAATAAGATTCAAAATGAAGTCAAAAATATACTTACCCGCGCACAGAAAGCCCTAAGATATTCTAATGAATTCTTCAAAAATATGAATACATTTCAGTGTCTGTTGTAGGTACCTATGTATATGTATGTAATGCATTTCAACCTTTTATAAAAAAAAAGAAACCTACTTTCACGATAATGATGAAAAAACAGGCACAACAAAACGGTCGATGACCTGATTTCAAACGTTTCAAGTTTATACCCTTCTTTCGTTTTACTTTGAGGTCTTCATTTTGCTTATATATATTTTTTTTTTAATGTCTCCGGATCTTTACAGGGTACTCTCGCATATTTTCGTCCTTAGCCAAGGACGAAAATGAACCTGCTTACATCATGAAACCGTCTAATGGGCAAAGTACTTGATTCCAATTGTTTGTTAATGACAAACAACAACAACAACAACAACAAACCACCGTGACATTATGATAATTTTTTTGGGCTCGTTCAACATTTTCGCGGTGATTAAGATAAAAATACAGATTTTGGCACAGTAGAATGTCCTACCTGTTGACAGGATTTTTAAAAACATATTATTTTTCTACTTTTTTTTTCTATTTTGTTCCAGACGATAGTATTATCTGTCAAGGATATTAGGCTGGAGAAAGGTGCAAAATAGAGAAAAAGTTTTCATTTCAAAACCTTTTCTAAAAGTGACAGAGATTTATTGTGTCGTATAATTTAGCGTAAGTAGATGGGGGGAATGAAAAATGTTTTCTTATTGTGACTTGGCTTTTTTTAGAGTATACAATGAAGATAGCGTGTATATAGCCTTTGTTGCATTCTCGCGAATGCATTAGGATCTGACAAAGAGAGCATTAAATGGGTTGCGAAACCAGTCTTTAAGATTTCCACAATAGACTAAGGGGGCAGTTATAGCTATCATTGAATTCAATTTCATAGCAAATTATCCATCATTGTTGGTGTTAATTGGTATTAAAATTAAGGTAATGAATTAAAGAATTTTTCTATCAAAAAAAATAACTCCATTTGATCTTTATTCGCGTAATAATATCACTTTTGTGATACAAAAGTGTTAATACTTCGTGAACTTAGCCCAAATCGCCTGTTTTTTTTATAGAAAAATTGGGATGGGGACAAAATCCCGACTGCCAAAATCCCGACTGGACAAATTGAAAAATCCCGTCTGCCAAAATCTCGACTGACAAAATCCGAATGGTACGAATAAAAAATTCCTATTTTAAGCACTTTTAGCACGTTTTCGTACCTTTTTTTTTTTCTTTTGCACTAATTATTTGAAATAGGATTTGAAAAGGAAGAAAATAAGAAGCGAAACAGGCCGCCCAGGTACTGTTGAATTTGCATACTTTGGACTCAGGCGCATGCCAGACGATTGGACATTCCCTTAGCGGAGCAACGATGGTGCGTGAGCGGCACTGACTACAGAAAGGGAGTAAAAACCCCTTGAACCCAATGGAAACATTGGACTCAGTCGGCTGCCAGGCGACTGAACATACCCTAAGCGGAGCAACGAAGTTGCGTGAGCGGGACTGACTACAGAAAGGGAGTTAAAATCCTTTGAACCCGCGAAGCAGGCCACCCAGGTGCTGTGGAATATGGAAACATTGGAATCAGGCGCCTGCCAGACGACTGGACATACCCTAAGCGGAGGAACGAAGTTGCGTGAGCGGGACTGACTACAGAAAGGGAGGTAAAATCCCTTGAACCCGCGAAGCTGGCCGCCCATCAGGTGCTGTGGAACATGAAAACATTGGACTCAGTCGGCTGCCAGGCGACTGAACATACCCTAAGCGGAGCAACGATGTTGTGTGAGCGGGACTGACTATACAGAAAGAGAGTTAAAATCCCTTGAACCCGCGAAGCAGGCCACCCAGGTGCTGTGGAATATGGAAACATTGGAATCAGGCGCCTGCCAGACGACTGGACATACCCTAAGCGGAGCAACGATGTTGCGTGAGCGGGACTGACTATACAGAAAGAGAGTTAAAATCCGTTGAACCCGCGAAGCAGGCCACCCAGGTGCTGTGGAATATGGAAACATTGGAATCAGGCCCCTGCCAGACGACTGGACATACCCTAAAAGGAGCAACGATGTTGCGTGAGCAGGACTGACTACAGAAAGGGAGTTAAAATCCTTTGAACCCGCGAAGCAGGCCACCCAGGTGCTGTGGAATATGGAAACATTGGAATCAGGCGCCTGCCAGACGACTGGACATACCCTAAGCGGAGGAACGAAGTTGCGTGAGCGGGACTGACTACAGAAAGGGAGGTAAAATCCCTTGAACCCGCGAAGCTGGCCGCCCATCAGGTGCTGTGGAACATGAAAACATTGGACTCAGTCGGCTGCCAGGCGACTGAACATACCCTAAGCGGAGCAACGATGTTGTGTGAGCGGGACTGACTATACAGAAAGAGAGTTAAAATCCCTTGAACCCGCGAAGCAGGCCACCCAGGTGCTGTGGAATATGGAAACATTGGAATCAGGCGCCTGCCAGACGACTGGACATACCCTAAGCGGAGCAACGATGTTGCGTGAGCGGGACTGACTATACAGAAAGAGAGTTAAAATCCGTTGAACCCGCGAAGCAGGCCACCCAGGTGCTGTGGAATATGGAAACATTGGAATCAGGCCCCTGCCAGACGACTGGACATACCCTAAAAGGAGCAACGATGTTGCGTGAGCAGGACTGACTACAGAAAGGGAGTTAAAATCCCTTGAACCCGCGAAGCTGGCCGCCCATCAGGTGCTTTGGAACATGGAAACATTGGACTCAGTCGGCTGCCAGGCGACTGAACATACCCTAAGCGGAGCAACGATGTTTCGTGACTACAAAAAGGGAGTAAAAACCCTTTGAACCCGCGAAGCGGTCCACCCAGGTGCTGCGAAATATGGAAACATTGGACTCAGGCGCCTGCCAGACGACTAAACATACCCTAAGCGGAGCAACGAAGCTGCGTGAGCGGGACTGACTACAGAAAGGGAGTAAAAACCCCTTGAACCCGCGAAGCAGGCCACCCAGGTGCTGTGGAATATGGAAACATTGGACTCAGTCGCCTGCCAGGCGAATGAACATACCCTAACGGAGCAACTATGTTGCGTGAGCGGGACTGACTACAGAAAGGGAGTTAAAATCCCTCGAACCCGCGAAGCAGGCCACCCAGGTGCTATGGAATATGGAAACATTGGACTCAGTCGCCTGCCAGGCGAATGAACATACCCTTACGGAGCAACTATGTTGCGTGAGCGGGACTGACTACAGAAAGGGAGTTAAAATCCCTCGAACCCGCGAAGCAGGCCACCCAGGTGCTGTGGAATATGGAAACATTGGACTCAGGCGCCTGACAGACGACTGGACATAGCGCCTGACAGACGACTGGACATACCCTAAGCGGAGCAACGAGCGGGACTGACTACAGAAAGGGAGTTAAAATCCCTTGAACCCGCGAAGCAGGCCACCCAGGTGCTGTGGAATATGGAAACATTGGAATCAGGCGCCTGCCAGACGACTGGACATACCCTTAGCGGAGCAACGAAGTTGCGTGAGCGGGACTGACTACAGAAAGGGAGCTAAAATCCCTTGCACCCGCGAAGCTAGCCGCCCATCAGGTGCTGTGGAATATGGAAACATTGGACTCAGTCGGCTGCCAGGCGACTAAACATACCCTAAGCGGAGCAACGAAGCTGCGTGAGCGGGACTGACTACAGAAAGGGAGTAAAAACCCCTTGAACCCGCGAAGCGGCCCACCCAGGTGCTGTGAAATATGGAAACATTGGACTCAGGCGCCTGCCAGACGACTTAACATACCCTTAGCAGAGCAATAAAGTTGCGTGAGCGGGACTGACTACAGAATGGGAACACGGTAATTACGATTGTGTCGTTGCTTAAAACACTCTAGTCTAGATAGATATAGATAATTAGATATTTTTTATTCATTTCATATTAATTTTAGGTTTTTACATTGAAACACTCTATATTTCGATTCTAAGCTTAGCTCCTTTTGTACCATAACAGTTTTCTAGGTTGCGTACAAATCATTTTTTGATTGAGCGAGCAATTACCTAAGTAATTGTACTCATTAGCAACCTCAATGTTCTGATTGGATAGCTTCCATCTTTCGTTTCGACAGTTTCTACCTCCTGGCTTGCCGGAAAATCATAACATTCGATTTCGTATAAGCTTAATCTGCCGATTCTATCTTTTGCAATAGTCATCAGACAGCCTGTTGCTCATCAGTTAAATTCCTTGTGGTGATTTAGCAAAGGCGAAAAAAATGGAGTTTGGAGCATTTAAAATAATATTGTATATAACTGCCATAACATTATCATACCAGAAAAGAGTTGCCATATATAGTATACTCTTAAAACAATATGAAAAAGAAAAACCTGCATTTTGGAGGGCTGTATCTTTGCTTTCCGGCCATTTCCGGTTCCAGTAGCTATAATTGTCATTCATTGATGACTGACATCGGAACAATAACTATATAGACAGAAATTCAGGCTCCAAAAATAATGTTCCTAAATTTGTCGCTAGCTCTCGAACTATAAAATTGACCCGAAAACAAATCAACCTACCTATTGTTCAAGCTCGATTGATGCTTAAAAATTATATCGACCTCGTCGCATTAATTATAAAAATTATATTGTAAAATAAAAACTAATTTTAAAAATAAATTAATAAATTAACAATCAAATATTATATTAATAAATAATAATTGTTTATTGCATTTTTAGATAACTCTTTGTTGAATATTCTTAGTTCAGTTTTTTTCATTTCCCATTCAATTCAATTAATCAATTAAATCTAGATTATCTTCAGAATTCAGGTCATTTCGTTTTTATTCCATTAAAATTAAAAACAAAAACAATCGCATTGAAAAAGATTCAACTTATTTAAAATCAATTAAATAGTAAGGCACCGAATTCAAAATGAATGGGAATTCAACTTGTTGCACTCTGCATTCTATAAATAAATATGCAATCACGAAATGATTTAATTCTTTAACAGTTATGATAGCTAGGTACCCATAATCAGAAATAAAATCATATTACAACATTTTTACCCGTTTTTATTATAACTAAGAACGATTCAAAAAAAAAAATTGATCGCAGAAAGACGTTAACAATCCTATACAATCCTTGAAGTGTTTTTAAACCATACAAATTTTATATTCGTGAAAGTCGCACAACAAAAAAAATCTTCCCACAGTCAAAAATAATTTTCACCCTAACATTTTTATTTACAAAAAAAAATGCTTTCAGCCATGCAGATGCACATGAGTTCTTTTTGTCTACCAAATTTATTCGCCCATAACCGTTCATACAAAAATCGAACATTTCGTTGTGAAAATACAATCTGTAACCAATACCAAGAAGAATCGCGAAACATGGTGAATTTATTTCCATTATAATCCTATCGTGTTGGTTTTATGGCTGCGTAAAGTCGATATATTGGTCCTTTTTGAAAATATTGATACAGCCAAGCGCATCATCCATCCATTTATAGTTTTCTAAGTGAAAACAACAAAAAAAATAAAAACAGAAGTTTTCATTCCTGTTTGTCTTATTTATCTATATTTCCTTTTATCATTAAATCCGCCGAGCACAACAATTGAGCTTTAGGACATGAAAAATACGTTTTCTTTCTACTTTACGGATAAAGCTTAAAAAAATATCCGATTGAATAGCGCAGAATCGAATATAAAAGAATATCTTTTTTTTCAGAAGAACCAAAATGAGTATTTCATTCTTTAAACACACCTGTCGCTCTTAAAGCTGTAGAATGCTTTTAGTAATATATTATGCGCTCTATAGGATCTTATGGATTATTTGGAGGAGAATTTAATTCATTGCTGGGCTTGTTTGTTGGTCAAATGACCCCCAATACTGTTGGTACTAAATTAAATGATTTTATTAACGCCCATTGAAATTCCTTCATTTAAAGGATATTTCTATCAATTTAAAATGTTTTTATCTTAACGTTTTGGTTAACCACAAGAACATAAAATGTTAAATAAAAATTTTTATAGATTCGCGCAAGGGAGCGGGTCGAAATTCTGTTTTCAAAATTCTGCTTTTTTTTCATTCTAACGGGTGTTTTTTTTTCGATGTATAGAACTTTATGTTGGCATTACTTTTCATGACGGCGACCGATTTTACAGCTGTCAAGTGATATATTCTCAGTTCGGTTTGGCAATTCAACATGAATAGACTCACGCCTGAACAACACTTGCCAATTGTGCAATTTTATTTCGGAAATAATGGTTCTGTGCGGAATACGCACTACGTCCATTAGCGATGTTTAGCGATGAAGCGCACTTCTGGTTGAATGGCTACGTCAACAAACAAAACTACCGCATTTGGAGTGAAGCTAATCCTCAAGTGTATGTCGAAACACCGTTACATCCAGAAAAACTGACTGTTTGGTGCGCTTTATTGGCTGGTGGAATCATTGGTCCGTACTTCTTCAAAAACGATGATGGCCACAACGTTACAGTCAATGGTGATCGGTATAGAGCCATGATTACTAACTTTTTCATTCCTGAATTGAACAATCATGATGTCCAGGAGCTGTGGTTCCAACAAGACGGTGCAACATATCACACAGCTCGTGCCACAATCGATTTATTGAAAGACACGTTTGGTGACCGCCTAATTTCACGATTTAGACCTGTGAATTGGCCTCCAAGATCTTGTGATTTAACACCGCTAGACTATTTTCTTTAGGGTTATGTAAAGTCATTGGTCTATGCGGATAAGCCACAAACTCTTGACCATTTTTAAGACAACATTCGCCGTGTTATTGCCGATATACGGCCACAAATGTAGGAAAAAGTCATCGAAAATTGGACGTCCAGATTGGACTACATCCGAGCCAGCCGTGGCAGTCATATGCCAGAAATCATATTTAATTGGTTACCAAAATTCTGCTTTTTAAAATTCTGCTTTTCAAAATTCTGACTAAAAATTCTACTTTTTGTTTTCTTTTATTTACAAAACAACAAATTAATTATGGTCCTTAAATAATCAAATAGTTATGTATTTTATAACAAAATTTATTATTACAAAAAAAGTTAGCTGAATTCATATTAAACTCTTAAGTAGGAGTACGCTCTGATTATCAACATTCTGCAAATAATAAAGAAAAGAATAAGTTTGAAAAATGTTTAAAAGCGCACATTTTGCAAACCTATTATTTTCTTTATTAGGTATTAGCAGAATTTTGATAAGCAGAGTTTTGAAAGCAGAATTTTGACAAAAGAATTTCGGGAGCGGGTCAAAGTTTTGGTTTTAAAATTCTGCTTTTTTTTGAAAATTCTGCTTTTCAAAATTCTACTTTTTTTTTATTCTGGTTGACAAAATTCTGCTTTTCAAAATTCTGGCCGAAAATTCTTGAAAAATGGCGTTTTGTGAGGATGTTCACTTTGCACTCATCAGTTGACGACCGAATGAACAAACTTCCGCTTGTTTCGGTTCAACTTACATCACTTTTTTGACAAAATGCAAAAGTGAATTATATCCATATGAAGTCATAACAAGCTAATTTGAATCAATAATTTAACAAGTCCACTAAATTAATGCTAAGTCTTCTACTTTGTTGAAATTACTTTTATTTATTACTAGCTGCCCGAGCCGGCTTCGCACATATAGTTAAAAATCTAATTAAAAAACGAAATCATTCCTTTGCAGTTAAAATACATGAAATAAAATGGCAATTAAATAAAAATAACAATTGCAAATATTTGTAATTTATAATATTATGTGGCTTTCTATATCCGGAAGGAAACCGTATAGCACCTATGCTTTACCGGCCCTCGAACAACTAAAAAGAGAGATTGCCCGTGGTCAGGCGATCTCATATTTATTCGAAAAACATATTACTTAATTTTTTGCCTGGGCCAAGGCTCGAACCTGGACCTCCCACATATGGTCATCGAACTACGCAATTCTACCATTGCAGTATCTTTTTACATCATTTCCGGCACCAGACCTTACTAATTTACTTTAAAAAAAAAAAAATGTTTTACAAGACTTACAATTTTGCTTATGTTTTTTCTTTCGTATTACATTTTCTAGTGACTTACTATATATAATATAGAACGAATGCAATCATTCAAAAAGACAGGAAGTCAGTATCGACGTTGGTAGGTGTTTTAACTGGCCATAACATGCTAAGATATCACGCCAAAAAAACTACGTCTAACTGAAAACGATCTGTGTAGAGGTTGCATTGACGAGAAAGAACATGAGGATATAACCCACTACCTATGTCACTGTCCCAGTCTATGCCATCTAAGAAATAAAACTCTGTGGAAATACTTCTTCGAAAGCATCAAAGAACTATCAGAGTGCCCAATAACAAATCTGTATATATTCGCAAGAGGAAACGGATGGTTGGACACCCCGGGATGATACTAAGGAACTAAATATGGACTACGAGTATGGTAAGATGAGGAATTGGTAAACCCTCCAATGGGCATCACAATGGGTCTACATTGACCTAAGTGTGCTGGGGCTGAGCTATTGGCTCTCCTACAGCAACCCGCAAACTTAACCTAACCTACTATAATATATAGCTTTAGCCTGAAAAAACAGAAAAAACTTCAGTCAGTTATTGTATTTGTCACAATCTAAGGTTTAAAGAGTGAAATAAAAAAAAAACTGCATCAATTTACATGTATGTAAATATTTCACACCCTGGAGGTCTTTCAACATTCATATCTAGGTATAGCGTAGGTATAGGTACTTGAAAATCATAGTTCAACAACGACAAAAAAGACAATACCTCTTTATATTGCCATGTCATCACTGAATCAAGTTTAATTCTACTTTTCATATTCGCTCGAAGCATCCAAGAACGAAGTCCAGGGAAACATTTTAGTTATTGAGTTTTTTCTGCATAAAGTAATTCTTGTGTGTCCTTGGGCGTAATATTTTAGATGCATTTGTCTTGTTTTGCTTCTGCAATATATGATCTTTGCAGTCATGGAAAATTCTAGTGAAAGTGTTAAAAAAAAAGGATTTCTATATGTGACCCCTCTGGCACGGTGTTTGTTTTTATATTGTTTTTTTCCGCTTTGATTTTACTTTGTATAGGTAAACTGAAATTGAAATGTCCTTCGTGCTCTCTCAATGAATAAACCAAACGCACTTCACATTTTAGAAGGTGAAAGAGGAAGGCCAGTTTTAAGTCAAGGATTTTTTAAGTGTTTTTTTTTTAAGAATAAAAATGAGTGAAAAACATCAGCCAAACAAAGACACAAGATTAAAAGGAATTACAAAAACCGCTGCAGAGTGTTACAGTATATGTAAGGATATACAAAAGAGGATTGCAGCACTTTATCTACCATAGCTACATTCAGATCATAGTGAAAATATGTTGGAAATATCCATGAAACATCCTTTCCTTACATACATATGTATACATACTTACATAATGTATTCCACAAAATTAGTTCTCATCGATTCACATGGGTTTTTTTTCAAATGGCCTTCCAATAAAACATCCATCCTTCATTCAAAATCTATATATATGCCTTGGATATTGAAGTTTTTAATAAAATGTCATATCAGACATGGTTACGATCACAAATTGCAGATTTGTTCATGTAATGCGTCCCATTCTCATGTATATTGACATTTTAAAGATTTATTGATGGCATTCGAACCAGATGACATATAATGCAGAGAATCATTTTCAATTCTGCAAACTTCATCCTCCTGCAGATTTTTCTTCGTCAATCCCATGAAAGGGCTTTAAATCCTTTTCCATGACATTGTTTTATATGCATATACATATATATATGTTGGAACACACCTGGTGTGGGTGGTGGAATCAAAAGCATTGTCTTACATTGTCCGTTTCTATGTTGAATGAAGGGCTCGCTTGTCGAGAGCATAAATCTAAATATATGATTGATTTATTATCAAAATGGAATAGAATGAGAATATAAATTACTCGATTGACAGGAACAAGACAACAGTTGAATATAATTTTGCATTTTGTTATATATCAATTTAAAAGGACATGATTGGTTGAACAGGAAATTATTTTTATTCCAATAATTATTTAAAATTAAATTAATTAAAAAAAAAAGTATCTGGATATTATTTGCTTACATTTAACCTAATATCTTTTTGTTAATTGCATAACCACTGATTGCAAATAAAATATCTTATATGTATCTACATTATACATACCTATACCTACTTCTATACGTAAGAAAGTAGGTACAGTTTTAGGGACAAAAAACATTTTCTAGTCCTTAAATATTCTATTTTTTTCTGTTAATCCGATCGGTATCCAATAATTTCTCCTTCCTGGGCTAAACTGAAAGTTCTCTGTACCATCAAAATTAATCCAGCCGTTTTATAGTCCATGAAGAAGATTTGAGAAGCTCTGTAATATTTTACAAGCAACGGAATTTGAATTCTATTAAATAAAAAAAAAATTGTTAATTTCTAACTAACTGAAGGTCAACAATTTGAAGATTTTGCAATTTGAATGTGCACCAACAAATCAACGTAGGTGTCAAAAAAATAGAAATAGAAGTAATTGCCAGTGTGTAGGCATACCTATTTAAGACCCATCCGAATGATATCACCCTGATTTTTGAGAGCCATTCAAACGATTAAAGCCATGAGAAATTCCTGCGCACGGGCCTGTAGTGAATAGAGGGTTCTAGAATGTCGCTTATAGCAACCAGTTAACCGAACCATCACGTGGTTCATTAATAGCTGGACATGCATCAGATGCAGCCCATAAGGACTTGGATGGATGGTTATAGTTGCTTGACTATTTATAAACCAAATAAAAAAAAAAACACGTTGAAACCCCTAAAACCAGGTATTAAATTGTTCCAAAAAAATATGATTGAATATTTGACCTGTTTTTCAAAATTTTTAATCAACTATTGAAAACTAATGTGCACCCCTTTCCCTTTGTATACAGGGTGTCGCGCAAATCAACGTCAAGCGGCTACCGGGTGATAGGGTAGGTTACACCCGTACTGCAAATTACCCGTACTGCAAATTACCCGTACTGCTGGGTTCAGTAATAATAGCAATATTTAGAAAAATTATGAAAATCAATACCCAGGGCCACATTTGTATGTACGGTGGTCACAAGATTTGATATTTTTCAGTGATTTTTTTCTACGTTATCCTTAATAACCATGCTACTGAATGCAATCTCGAAATCCAAAATAAATATTGTAAGTTTTGCAAGAAAAATTAAGTTTGACTGAGTCATTTTTCAAACAGATTTTGTAAGCAAACTTTCACACATCATATTTAAAAAAAATGTAAGACACTACCCAAGGCAAGTTATTTAAAAAATTGGCCCATTTTATCCAGTTTTTAAAATAGTTCAACATTTGCCACTTGTTGCTTTTATAATCATGTTACCAACATTTAAACTATTTTCGAGCAAGTAAAATTTAATTTTTTTTAAACAGGAACGTTTTATACCTTATTAATGAATTACTCCAGTAATATATTTCCTTAAAATATTGTTTAAGCTGCTCAAGTAGTTAACATACTAAAAGTCCTGATCCCTGGGAGGTTATCCGGAGGAGGGCGATGAGTATAAAGCCCCCAAAAATGCTTATACCACGGAAGTAGGTCGTCGTAGCATTTTTTTTAAGAATAAACAAAAGCCCATCGAATTTTGTAGAATTTTTGTTATGACCACTTTTTTCCAAATATCAACCGTTTCCGAGATACACGCGTATATCTCGAAAACGGTTGATATTCGAAAAAAAGTGATCATAACAAAAATTTTACAACATTCGATGGGCTTTTGTTTATTCTTAAAAAAAATTGCTACGACGACCTACTTCCGTGGTATAAGCATTTTTGGGGGCTTTATACTCATCGCCCTCCTCCGGATAACCTCCCAGGGATCAGGACTTTTAGTATGATAAACTACTTGAGCAGCTTGAACAACATTTTAAGGAAATAGCTTACTGGAGTCCTACATCAATACGGTATAATGCGTTCCTATTTAAAGAAAATTTAAATGTTACTTACTCGAAAATAGTTTAAATGTTGGTAACATGATTATGGAAGCAACAAGTGGCAAATGTTGAACTATTTTGAAAACTTGATAAAATGGGACAATTTTTTAAATAATTTGACGTGGGTAGTGTCCTATATTTTTTTTTAAATATGATGTATTAAAGTTTGCTTACAAAATTCGTTTGAAAAATGACTCAGTCAAACTTAAATTTTCTTGCAAAACTTACAACATTTATTTTTCATTTCGAGATTGCATTCAATAGCATGGTTATTAAAGACAACGTGAAAAAAAATCACTGAAAAATACATCCATGTGGATGTATCCTATCTATCCAGGGTGGCTGATGAAAGCCGCTACCAAAAAAAACTTTTATAACTTTTTTTCTATTTAATGGATCTGGTTAATTTTTTTTTTATTTTGCAGATCGATTCTTAGATTTTACAAAAATGGATAACTGGGACACTGAAACAAGGATTTGGATTGTCCGCCGCTATCACGCACTGGAGTCCATAGTTTCGGTCCAAAGAGAGTACAGGCGCACGTTTGGCGGCAATCCTCCGAGCAGATGGACCATAATGCGACTTGCTAAGAATTTTGACGAGCATGGGACAGTCGAAAGAAGACCTTACCATCGAGAACCTTCAGTTCGGACGGTAGAAACAATCGCTGCTGTAGCTGCTGCCGTACAAAATAATCCAAGCTTTTCGACAAGGAGCTTATCAGCTCAAATGGGAATAAGCAGGCAGTCATTGCAGTCAATTCTGCATAATGATTTGGACTTATTCCCATACAAAATTCAAATGGCCAACAAACTCAATGCATCAGACTTGCCGATTCGCTTGGAATTTTGTCAAAAGATGCTTCGAATGTTGGAAGGAGACGGAAACATCTTGAACTGTCTTTTTATGTCTGACGAGGCCCACTTCGATTTGAACGGCAACATAAACAAACAAAATTGTCGAATATGGAGTGCTTCCAACCCACAGATACTCCATGAGACGGAATTGCATCCACTTCGTGTCACAGTATGGTGTGCAGTTTCTGCACGCTGTATTGTCGGGCCCTACTTCTTCGAAGAAAACGGTCACACCGTTACAGTCACTGGAGACCGTTACTTGAGCATGTTGAGAGAGTTTTTCTATCCAGAATTACGCCGAAAGAGAATTCCTTTCAACTCTGTGTGGTTTCAGCAAGATGGTGCAACTCCTCACATAACCCGGCCTGTTATGACAGAATTGCAACGGAAATTTCCCAATAGGCTGATATCCAGAAACTCCACATTCCGTTGGCCCCCCAGGTCACCTGACCTTACTGCACCTGACTTTTTCTTGTGGGGTTATTGTAAACAGGAAGTTTATAAAGCAAAACCAACCAATTTGGATGAACTAAAGCAATCCATTCGAGAAACAATTGCGGCTATTCCTGTTTCAACTCTCCAAGCAGTTATGAACAACTTTTTGTTAAGATGCCGCACATGCGTCAACCAGCAGGGGGGGCATTTAAATTCCATTATTTTTAAAACTAATTAAGCTATATTTAATAAAATTTAATGAACTTTAACATGAATAAAAGAAAAATGAATTCCATACACTGAAAAAAAAGTTATTTGAGTTTCTTAATGTAGCAATATTCATCAGCCACCCTGTATCAAAATATGTGACCACAGTACATACAAATGAGGACCTGGGTATCGATTTTCATAATTTTCCTAAGTATTGCTATTATTACGTAACCCAGCGAGATAATTTTTTTTCTTACTATTTGCACTACGAGTAATACCTACCCTATCACCCGGTAACCGCTTGACGTTGAGTTGCGGGTTACCCTGTATAATTTTGTTTTATATTTTTCTTTCTACGTATTACTAACATATTAAAATTTATTATTGAAGTTAAACACCGATACTTCAATTCTGAATTTATAATTAATAAAAACTTATGAAAACTTCAAAACGGTTTCCATACAAAAAAAAAGCAAATATAAAATGAAATTGCAACTCACGTTTCAATGCATCTTTAATTGCTCTTCAACCGATTAAATGTATTTAAACGATAGATACGAGGATATTACATGGTATGATATTATATAGCATAACATACGATTTATAATACGACTATAATAATCGGAACGCTCGTTAGTTTTGCATATGGGGGGAGACATATTTTATTCTAAATAAATAGGGAGAAAAATTGTCGCCAACGTTCAACGAAGGATTAAGTTGTATAGGAGTAGGCGAGTTGAAGCTTAGCATATTAAATTGCAGTGCACTGACAGCAGAGAAATGTGTACACGAATGAAAAACCCACTCAGACATTATGCTGATATTGGTATTAGCGGGATAGGCATATTGAGTATAGGTTTAAATTTAAAGCGTTTTAGTTTTTATTTTTTATAGTTTTTGCAGACATTGCAGAAATAGTTTGTCAAGAATCATTCCTCTGAGGGTGGATAGGAAAATGTTTTGCAAATTACTCAGTGGAAGGCCCCATAATAAATTAATTAATCAAACTATGACTGCGACATGACGTCGAAAATGGGATGGCTTGTTTTGGGAGGCAGTGCAAGCGTTGCAAATTAAAAAGCTATTTCAAAAATTGAGTACTTCAGTTTGATGTAAAATTGATTGAAAATTTGATTGCAAGTTAGGAAACTGGAAAGTACCTGCTATATATATGGATAGTAGATTTGCGTTTTAATCCTATAGTTTTATGAGAAGGCAGGAACTCTGGATGTGGACTTATTAGTAACGGAAGTTGGGGACATGAAATACCGTCGGCGTCGATAGAAATAACACCTATTTGGCCTTATTGCTCTTTCAAAAACCGAATGAAGACAATATTTTGAATTTGGCTTCATTTTAATTTAGAAAATGAAATAAGGTCAATTTGGCGTTATTTCATTTCCAAATCAAGTCGTCGGGACATATGCGCCGAAATCTTTTTTCAGGATTCATGTCTCATTTCGATGAAAAATAAGGCCCGAAATGTGAGCTTTAATTTCCTAATTTATATTTTGGAAAATAGAACACCAGCAGTCCAGAACAAATTGCAAATATTTTTTTACAGATAAAATGATTAAGTCAAACAAAAAGTTAGTTAGTTATGTATGGGGTGGCATGCAGCAAACTCCCCCCCCCCCCGCCCCGCCTGAATCAATTTTTGTTTAATGAAAAACTTTGCATATAGGTATTCAAACTTGCACAGACCCCAAATCCTATATAGCCAGCTCAGACAGATGGATTGCGGGGCGTCATCGATGCTTCCCCATACAAAATGTAGCACGTGTAGAGTATATCACTACATATACACATAGAAAATTTATTTAAATTTTTCGCATTACATAATACCTTAGGTAAAATATGTTCTAAATTTCGGTAATTTCAGTTTCAAATTGTTTTTTTTTTTTGTTTTTTAATTAAAGTTTTTTGTTCTCAATCTACAAATTTTTGCAAGGTTTTTAACCTCAGTTTTAACCCCCGACCTCCAAACTTTGCGTTCGACCCTACTGGTTGAGACTTGACACACTTGAGTTAAGAACCACCATCCGAATTCCAATATTCATCTCAATTTTCTTACCGATTAAATTGTTTCAACATTATTCGTTCAGCTAATGACGATAGCTCCCGCTCGTTCCCGCATTATATGTTCGTTCGTTCTGGTACTATACTCGCTTCCGAAATTTTTGGGTGGCCTTTCTGAGCTTAAGAAAATAAAGTGCACGACTGATGACTGGATGGCAAGTTGGCACAAAAATTAAATAAAATCTAATTCAATACTTTTTTTTAAATATAAATGAAAAATACAAATAAATTCATATGATTTTTTTTTTAAGTGTTACAAGCCAAAATTCAAAAATACAGAAAATTTTGTTCTGTAAATATAAGCTTAGCAAAAAAAAATTATTTCAAAATCGTTAGAGCGGTTTCAAATAAATTGTTGTTTACTTAATAATTTTTATAATTTTTACAAATTTGAAGTACGTCAATTTTAATGTACAAAAAAAGATTTTTTTTTAAATCAATCCATTTATTTAATATTGAATTTACAATAAAAATAATTAAAAACATTAATTAAAATTAAAATTAAACACTTCGACAATTTTTTATTAGCTCTCTCCAAACCATCAAAAACATTAATTTAATAAATTTATATCCCATATAACGGTATTTTTAAATTTTGTTTGTCTCAATAACGGCTTAAGCGATTTGAACGAAATTCAATACTGATATTACTGTTCTATCTATTTAAAATAACATGGCATACAAATATTTTTTCAAAAATGTTTTTGTTAAGTTTTAAATAATTTTTAAAAAATAGTGAATTCAAAAACCTAGTTGACGGATTTTTATAAAATTTAGGTTTAAGGTAAAATAAATTAAGTTAAAAAAAATAGCATGCTCACTTTTTTTAAGAAAAATATTTTCGAAAAATAATTTTTAAAAAATTGACTTAGAATTTTTTTTTTTTGTTTTTTTATAAAAATTGTTATGGCAGGAACTCTTATTTTTTGATTTCAAAAAAATCGTTTTCTCTACTAAGGAATGGTTTCCCAACCCATATGAGAAATTGATGTTTAAAAATTAATTTCCACAAACTTCAAGAAAATAAAAATATCCCCGAAGGCTCTCTCCCACAAAACATGATTGAATTTAAGAAACCCACAATATTGTAATTCACATCACTCCGTCTTATTGGAATACCTTAACTTTTTAATTTTAGTTTTTCATTGAGCTACAAACATTTCGACCTCATTGAAAAACTGCTTTACACATTTTTACCTTGTCGTTTTTGACCAATAACCAACTAGTTGTTTTAAAAATATCCCATTTATTATTTTCCCTCTTACTTATTTTAAGTTGATATTAAACAATTGATTTCATCAAACATGATGCTTGAATGATATGCCCAAGGTTATTATTTCTATTGTCTATAAATATGTATGTACCTACTCTTAAAAAAGTTTTATAATTGAAAATTTCCTCGTCGATTTAACAATATCAATCCATAATAATTACTACACCAATATTATTTTTATTTTCGCTTCGTCCTTTATTTATATCGATACCTTGTCGAGAGCATTTTTTTTGTTAAAAATTTCCGGTACTGTACATGGTTTATGTGTTTTAAGTTCAATAATTACAAAGGCCAAATGTCCTTTGATGAAGGACTCATCATCACGTGTCATTCGCCTTGAATGTAATTTTCCATTTCATTTCAACGAAAATTTTATAGTTCTCTCATCCAACGTGAAGCTATTACCTGAACCAGCGATACCACCTTGGACTTAAATTGCTTTCAGTTTGAGAAACATTTTTAAAATCTGCTCCTTCGGTAAGGAGCTTTTCTACAATATGCGAGACAGGTGGGTAAGTGGTGATGTAGAATGTTTCTAGAGAAAGTATGGAAGATGACAAGGCAAATGTGTTGATTAAACCTGATAGTTAGTTAGCGAATGAAATGTGGTGAAAAGATTTCATATGAAGTTCAAAATTATATTTTTACACATTATTGGATGCTTGGCAACTACAATTTACGATCAGCATTTGTCGCTGGTCTAATCATTGTTTCGGAAAAGAAAACTGAAAAAATAGATAAAAAATATTTGCGAACTCGTACCCATTTCAACTCATTTTTTCTTGAAGTTCGGGGTCGCAAGACACCTCCTAACTGAATAGTTCAAGAGAAAATGAAATTCGGAACCATATTCAGAGCTTTTCAGCCTGCGAATCTCATTACACAAGAAAACAGTCTGCCCAGAAATACCTTCACGCAGCCTTATCGATTTCTAAAACGTATCGTTTATATTTAGATAAATTTGGAGGATCTGTTTCCAAAGCAATTTATTCAAAAAATTTCAAGACAATGAATATAAAGTTAAAGAAACCACAGTTAGACACATGTAACAAATGCGAAACATTGAATATGAAATTAAGTCCAGCATTGTTACTGAACAGATTCAGTACAAAAGAAGCTTAAAGAACGATGCTGATCTAGCCCATGACTAAATGAGAGGACAATTTGGTGAATCCCTCAAGGGATTTATTCCTTTGCCTTTTATAAGGACAAACGTTTCGTTTTATAAAAGGCAGCTTTGGGCATTCAATTTGACTATTCATGATGGCGTAACAAATCAGCCCTTTTGTTACATGTGGCACGAAGGTGATGCAAGACGTGGTGGCAATGAAATATGTTCTTGTCTCTGAACATCTTAAGCAGTTACCGGAAAACTGCAGGGAGATTGTATTTTATAGTGACTCATTCGGAGGACAGTACGAAAATTCATTTGTTGCAACAATGTTTCTTATATTTATGCAAGCGGAAGAGTCTCACATCCAAATAATTGACCATAAGTTTTTAGTCCCAGGTCATACTCATATGATGTGTGACACCGACCATGCGGCTATTGAGAAAAAGAAGAAGAAAACGTCTATTGATATTAATCACCCTCGTGACTGGTTACCAACTTGTTCGATCAGTAGGTTTAAATAAACCATTTATTGTCACGGAGATGAATAGGGACACATTTTTGGATTTCTCAAAAGTTTCGAAGGGAAAATTTACATGGCGCAAACTCGATGAAAGTGGCTAAATATTTGTTTGGCAAAATGTGGGTGAGATATGAAAAAAAAATTATCAAATACTTTTTAAAACTTCCCTTTAGGAGCAAGAACCATTTAAAAAACTTAATTTGCGTCATCCAGGTATATTAAGGGTTGTACTATATGATGTACCTGTTTGCTACAAAGAACAACTTAAAATAAGCAGGGAGAAAAAGTCCGATCTGATAAATCTGTTGCCACTAATAGACAAAAATTATCACGAATATTTTTCAATCTTGATATTTAAAAAAAAAATTTGTTTATTTGCGTTTTTTATTTGATGATTTACAAGTCGTAACTTTTTCCAAATTCAATGCAAAAAAAATCTTAAACCCAACAATTGAATTCTTTCATTAAAGTAAAAAAGCTTAAGTTGACCTAAAATTTAAAAATTTTAAAATTTCGAAATAGAAAAACATCTTATGTGATTGATTATATAAAAAAACTGCAAAAAATGTTTTGGTAAAAGCACTTAAGTCAAAAAAACCTTAAATAAATATAAATATTTTATCTTCCTAAACCTTTTTATTTTTTTCAAACAGTGATTACAAGTTAAAAATTCACTTTCTGAAAAACTATTAAATTGACTTAAGAGCTTTTACCTTTTGAACACAGATTATATAGCTAGGGAACAAAGATATTGATAGAACTATATTCCAAAGAGCTTCAGAAGAATAAAATTAAGGCTTCATGTGCAAAGCGGTTTTAAACGGCAAGAGGACTTTATTGGAACTGGGCCCGTATTACATATTACGAAACGAACGGCAAAAAACGATAGTCAAGAAAACGAAAGCCGCAACATAAAGCGATTACAAGTAACGAGAAAAGTTTCATGAAATTGTTGCCAGATAAAACAGAGAAATACTATTTTTTTTGAAGTGCATCGAACTTCACGTTGTTGAATAGATGTCAAAAATTTATCAAAATAAACAAAGGCGAGTGTGAAAGAAAAGAAGTTGTCCATATTATTTAGAAGATATTTTTCCATTGCTCCTTTTTGTTTTTATATTTTTATTGTTAATATTGTTGCGAAGGAAGAAGACACAACACATATTTCAAAGAAAGCAAGCAGAAATGTGTTATAAGAAAAATGTGGGAGGCGAATAGTTTTTTTTGCAATGCCGGTATATGTTTTCATAAAAGTTTAAGTGTGTGCCTTTTGGTTGTTTTTTTTTTATTATTATTATATTATTAATAAAATATTCTTCAGTTTTATTTGTTTGTTTGTTTGGTTTTTAATCTGGTCAAGTTTTTCTCTGGATCAGCAGACACAACACAGTCACCATAATATTTTTGACAACAACGAAAATGAAAGCTAAACGACAGCCAAATGGCACTCGTAAGAAAAAACGAGTATCGTTGAAACTTGAACGATAATCGTTTTACGTAGTCGCATTTAAGCGAGAACGAGGGGTTTTTAACGATTATCGTAATACGTAATACGGGCCCTGGTAATACAATTGTTAAAACAAATTTGTTTTCTCGTTTCTGAGCTAAGGTTATTTTATGGATTTTAGAACTTACGGGGCATGCTAGGAAGTTTTACCAATGTCCAGGCAATCAATCTACAAATAAAACATTAAAATCCAATTTCCATCGTATAATATAACCCAAATCTCTATAGACTATAAGACTAGTAACCTTTCACAAGGGCAAGATTGTGCGACCTAGTCATGTCTTTTATTGTTTTATCTTTGGTATCAAAAACTTTTTTCAAAATCTAATACATTTTTTTTATCCATGTGATACAAGTGAATTCTACTTTGATTATTTTTTTTTGTCTGAAGTGGTAACGCTGGTTCTGGACATTATAACATACAAGTTCTTCCCTATTTCTGTAAAATATTTTTTTTTAACATGATATCAATGGCAAAAAAAAAAAAAAACTTCCATTTAATTTTAAAACAACGGCTCATATATTACACACATGACACCATTAATATGTTAATATGTGTATCGTCGTATATTCGATTTAATTTTTATTTTAATTTTTAAACAGGACGATGACGATGGGTCGAAAAGTTTAAAAGCCATTACTGGATAAGGGTCTGTTGAGAGAGATATAGGACGAGGGGGGTTGGGAATTAACGATGTTAACACGAGAAATTGAATCAGGAGCTAATAGTATTCGTAAAAGCGTGTTCAATTTCATACATATCATTAATCATGATTATAAATTAAAAAAGAAAAAAACATAAAACCTCTTTAAGTACACTGGTCGGTGGAGAATTATACATTTTCCTTGGGATATTCCAATTATTTTTGATCATGCTCGCTTGTAAATAAATTCCTTCCGAAAAATTAAAATATTCTCTGGTATTTATAACTTTAAGTGTTGGTGTTAATGGAGTTTTATGTAATTTATCAAAAAAAAAAGATAGGTACTATATGGTCGTAGAGAAAATCTTTTTTCAGTATATTTGATATTTCTGTTGAAATCTTTATGTTTGTTTTGAGATACTTATATACATTCGATAATGCTGCGTTTATACAATCAGGATTGGTGCAGTGAAAAAAAAAACATTCTTTTCAAGAAATCGGCTTTACCGCTGAAAGGCAGAATTTTGAAAAGCAGAATTTTCATTTAAAAGTAGACTTTGAAAAAAGCAGAATTTCGACTCGCTTTTTCTGGCACTTCTATATATAGGATATTCAGATTAACAGATTTCAAAGAAGGGAAATTATAATCAAAAACAATAAAATAACAAGACTGCATCGAAACAAAAGAGCAGTGGTGGATACAGCTAAGGTGATTTGTGATAAATGACAGTCAAAATCTACACTTTCTGTCTGCGTATAAGGTGATCATAACAGTGATAGCTAAAAACCAATCACAAAAATATTGTGATGGTCACCTTCTCATGAAATTGACGTTTCATTTTTATTTTTGTTGCAATGTGACTAGAGTTACCACACGCATACAAAACATTATAAAATATTCAACTTTTTTTCAATTTTATAGTCACATAATCAACAAAAACAATATTTCTTTTACCATATGAGTATACATATACAACAATCGAAAATAAATGGATAAATTTAGAATTATTGCATTTATTCACTAAAAAATTAACAATTTCAATGAACTTACTTGAAAATTTGACTACGGCAACAATGTTTATCTCAAATGTTACTAACAAATTGAACAAAGTTAAATTGAGTTAAATTGATGAATGTGATCACTTAACGCAGAAGGAAAATCAATGTGATCACAAGTTGTGATCAAAAATGTGACAATCAACTATCATCTTACGCGATTCCACCCCCAGCCTTTCAACATGATGTTTATATGTTCGCCCGAGCCAACCCCGGCGGCGTCTTTGAAAAAATGAGCAATGTTTTGCAGGCTATATTGTGGAGAGTCAGCACTTTGTTGGGGAAAACTTTCAAATCTTTCACCAAAATGTGTTGCAGAGACAATATAAAATGGCCAACGGAGTTAATTAATGCCCAGTTTCACCAAAATACACCTAAAAGCATTTTAGTTAACGGAGTAATAAAATTTATTGGCATTTTAACTTAAAATGGATTGCACCAACATTAGGAGGTGAATTTTTTAAAATGAGGAAATTTGATGCCAACCCCGGATTTTTATTCACCACACATGGGTCTCTTTCATTAGAGCAAGCGAGAGGAGAGCATATCAATCGAAAAATTTCAACGTTTTCTTTGTCTTGCATTTTTAAGACGCCTTTAAAATTTATTTGGAACCAAATGGGGCTTTAGTTTATTGGCTCTTTTAAAACTGAAAAATGCCATTTTAAGATTTAAAAACCCAATAAATATTTAAAAGTGTTTGGAGAAACTGGCCATAAGTCTGTTTAAAATTAGACGGCTCATTTGTATCATCTTCAGCTATACAGCGGTGAGTTTTTTTGTTGAATTGAATATAACGAGGCTTTTTAACACGAGCTTATCAGTTTTAGCCGGCCTGGTGCTAAATACATTTCTGTTTGACGACCGAAAAATCTGAGCTGAAATTTTCTTTTATTTGATCATGAATATACTCAGAAATTTTGATTTTGAATCTAGGATACGATAACAAACAATTTAATCACGACACCAAAATGTCAGCTATCGTGCCCAAAGCAGAGTTGTTGTACACAAATGACGGTCACGTTCACCACTACCAAACCAGAGCTCTCGTTACTTTTTACATACTTGCAATAACACATTCATACATACGGCTGTTGTCTTAAAAGAAAAAATCGAAGGTATCGTAACGTATACATTATAGCTCTGTCTGTGCTCCAGACCAATCTGTTAAAGATGTTGATTGGATAGCAATCCGGCTATTTTTACTTGGCTTGTTACGTTGGTAATGGTTAACCTACATGGCTTTGTAAAGTTCTACCCTGACTATGCTATCTTAGGAGGCCTTAAAGTCTATAAACAAGTGGTATGTTGGGATGTGCAATTTGGTCGCCTTATTTAAAAAAAATGGTGTTTATAATTGGCTTCTGCGATCACCCGACCTCTGCGGGATTATTGAACCCTGGATGCCTTAAAGGATAATATTTTAAATAAAAAGGCGGTTATTCACCCGAAACACTTTACATATAGTTATGAAAAATGCCGAACAATAAGAACTTTGCTCCATTTGAGGGATTTTTCGATCAAAGGCGACCAAGCTCATCTCTGATGTGAATCTTAAATACCCATTCCTGATCCGAATTGTGGTTGAATTGTGATTCAGTTGATATGAAGAAGTCTCCAGATCTCCAAAGTTTGTGTACACCGTGGATGTGTTTTAAGGCATTTGTTCTTCTCTTTAAGTTCTAAGTTATCTACTTTTTTTTTTTTTTATAATGCACACGCCCTCAAGGGGTTTGTTATAGCCCTTTTAATGATAAGTCACAGCGCGAGCGATAGGAATTTAGGGAGGAAGGGAAAGGAGGTGTCGATGAACATTGATCTTGAATGTCTGCAGATCAAAATGGTAAGGAAAAATTGTGCCAGGCAATTCATTCCACATTCGTGTTGTACGGCTAAAGAAAGAATCCCTATATTTCACGGTACGACCGAAATTGGGCTCAAGTGTAAACTGATGAGCGTTCCTAGCAAGACGAGTGTTACGGGAGAAATGTTTAAGGGGTGGAACGCAGCTGGCTACCTCAAGTGAACATTTTTTGTAAAAGAACCTGTAAAATAAAGAAATACATGAAACATTTCGACGATGTTCGAGTGATGGAAATGTTTCCTCAATGTTTCTCTCTCCTATCAATTTTAACGCCTTTTTCTGAACTCTGTCGAGCAGGTGAAGAAAAGTTTGAGAAGCACCTGCCTAGAGATGGGAGTTATACTCAAGTTTAGGGCGTATAAACGCCTTGTAAATTGTAGCCAGATCAGAAGGGGTGAAAAACTTCTTGCATCTATTAAGAAAGCCTAAGCATCTTGCAGCATTCTTAGCAATCTCAAGTATATGATCATTTCAACGAAGGTTGTCACTGATACACATACCGAGTACTGAAAGCTTTTCGGCCTCCTCGATGCAAGTACCATTCATGGATAATGGCTTTAACGACAAAAGACAGCATTGAGTTTTCGACGCATTAAACTCCACACGATTTCTGATACCCCAATTCACAATGCTGTTTAAATCGGAGTTTAATGAGCTTATCATACGGTGTCGTTGTAATAACACGTCCGAAGGCGGAGGCCGTGAATTATCAAACGTATATGAAAAGCTGAGGGTTGAGTCGTCAGCAAAACAATTTAATGGATTAGAAATCACAGACAAGAGATCATTTATAAAAATGAGAAAGAGAGTCGGAGACAGAACGGAGCCCTGGGGCACACCAGCATTTATTTTGTGGAGATCAGACTTGAAACCGTTTAATACAACTTGTATTGAACGGTCCAGAAGATAGCTTCTAATCCAACGAATAAGAGTATCATCGATACCAAATGCACGCATTTTCGATAAAAGAGCTTCATGCCAAACTCTATCAAATGCCTTTGAAATATCAAGCGCAATAATCTTGCTTTCGATAAAGCGATGCACAGATTTGTTCCACTGTTCGGTGAGATATGCCATCAGATCACCAGTGGAACGATTGCTGCGAAAGCCGTATTGCCGGTCATTTAAAAGCTCCCGATCTTCGAGATATTTCTTGAGCTGACGATTTATCAGCGTTTCCATGACCTTGGAAAGAAGGGACGTAAGTGCAATTGGTAGGTAGGAGGAGGGGAAGAGGAATCACCTTTTTTAGGGACGGGCTGGACAAATGCTGTTTTCCATTTACTAGGAAAGATACCTGAACGATAGGAGCTATGGAAAAGCTTACGCAATGGTTTTGCCAGCGATGAAGAACACCTCTTCAGAAGTATAGGGGGTATACCATCCGGGCCAGTGGATTTGTGTATATCAAGATCTTGAAGAACTCTTGCTACTGTACGAGTGCGGAAAAATACCTGTCCCATAGAAAAATTAACGTTCTCAAGTACAGAAGGGGCATTGTTGCTTGCAGGCAACGTAGAACTTGCAGCAAAATGAGCTGCGAGCATATTCGCCTTCTCTGAAGAGCTGACAATTGGATTATTGTTGACGATGAGCGTTGGAACTGATGATGACGTTGAGTTCTTGGCGTTTTTTACAAATGACCAGAAGTTTTTACTGCCTTTGGGACATTGCAGAATTTTTTGCCGTAACTTCTGGTCATGTAAAAATTTCGTTTTGTGTATAACGGAGTTGCACGAGTTCCTAACTTGTTTGTGTTTCTTCCGATCACACTTGAATATAAGGTGACAGACCAGAAAGTGAATTAGTTATTCTTTGCTGACGATGAGGTCATATCATAAGTGAAGATCTTCCAACTTAGCCACAAGCACCTGATTTATGGGTGAGGTAGACGTTTTGGGGGAAAATGGGTATAGAATAAAAGCCAAAAAGACAGAATACTTATCCTGTCGATTTTTTGACCCACTCTGACCTATTATGGACTTTTTTTTTAACGCAACTGTGTTTTCCAAGTGTGAAAAGTTTATAGACCTTAAACCTTTGATCTTGATCAATTATTGTGATGACGACATAAACCATCGCTTAATCGTATGGAGAATGAAGTGGCGTTGGAACTTTGCCACCAGTGACCGAAAAATGTCCCGTAAGCTGGAAAGAAAACTGTGCATTGCCATAATTCGTCCAGCGCCACCGCTTATAATATATACAGTTCGCACAATGTTGGACAATGTACACAAGAATTATGAGAGCAAATTGACTTACTGAGATGAAGATGCTTTGCAGGAGTGCAGGAGTGAAAAATCTTCGTCGATAAGTAGTAAGACAATCCGTAGAAGCCTTTACGTAAAAAATACCATCGCTAATAAAATACAACACGGAAAACTGATCTGGTACTACAATGTACTCAGGAGATACGCTGATAAGATAAAAAAAATGCACAACTGGGTCGCACGAACTTGCTCTTATAGCAAACTATTGGACTGCAGAAAAATTACTTCAAATTATGTACCTATACCTGCTTGAAAGGGGAACATATAAAAAATGACTTAAACGTGACATCAAGTTGTATCATTAAGCAATTGTTTAGCCAAAAACTTTAAAAATTATTTTGTTGTAATTGTTCAATTCAAGTGCCATGCAGAGTTTGAATGAATCGGTTATAAGACGTTATCAATTTATAGCCATATTTGGAAAAAACTCTTAACAAAAAATTTCCGTTACCTATATGCATTTTTAGCGGAAAACCTGAAATGCAGTTATGTTAAATTCATTGCAAATATAACTTTAAAAAAGTTTTATCAAAATGGTTAGAGCCGTTTTCGAGAAAAACTAAAATCGTTATATGGAAGGTATCCGTTATAGCCGAGCTAAAACAAAAATTCGAATATTTTCTCTAGGGAATCACCAAAAAGTACTACATACGAAGTTTGAAGCAACTCCACCAAACCGTCAAGGCTGTAGCTCCGGTGAAAATCCACACATCCGCACAGACAGACCGACGGACGTCTACTTTTTTGGGCTTCTCTATAATCGTAATGTCAGGTTTGATTAAAACCTCAATTTTTTTTACGCGAAACCAATATACTTGCCCTATTGATCAAGTAAAAATGGCCTTAGTCTGCATCTTACATGGTTCTCTTATCTAAAGCACCATAGCTTGAAAATTCAAATTTCTTAGAGTTTAACGAAAAATACTTTGGTCACAGTATTGGAAACTAAATTGCCAGTTGAACGGCGTAAGTTCAATAAATTATATTTTAATGGCTTGACTATTTTTAAATCGTTTGAGGAAAAAACAATTTCACAAATACCAATTCTTCACGATTAAATGATTTCAATAACCACCAAAATAACTCCTGCGACATGATAACGTTATAAAATAATTGTAAAAAAAAAATTTAACTGAAAAATTTTATTCCGAAAATAATTCACGAAATTCGCAACCATCCATCTACTTTTCTGTGGAATTTTAATTTAAAGTGAAAGAGTCATTTTTATATAAGTACACCCTCCTTCCGCCAAAATAAAGGCTGAACCATTCATTTCTCTAATAATAATTCATTTTATTTGACATTTTGCAATTTCCTGACCGAAGCTATCCCGAAATCCATCGTTCATGAGCGTCAGAAATCCTGAGTTGCGTCGTCGTGGGGAACGGGTTCGTGCAGTTAATGCGTTCCTTATATATATACGATATATATTTGGCAGGCAATCACAATTCATAGCAGCGTAAAATCATAAAATATTCCCCCAGAGATAACTTTAACCAGAAAATATATATATAACTGCAATTGTATTCGTTTATAATAAACGGCCTCCTCCATGATGTTTAATTCAACCAGAAAAATGTCAAATATGATATCCAACTTCGCGCGTAAAGTGCTGCAACTTAACCACAAATACACCGCATCCTGTCCACGCTGTGCAATGGAAATCACGCTTTAGGGTGCAGTTCCTATCATCCACAGCAATGTATTTTATATGCCATGTAGAAAATATAAGTCCAACTGACCAGGAGTGAAAAACGGAACTGATCACCTTGAAAACCACTGAACCACTTCGTTCTGGTCAGAACGATAATACAATGTCATCAAGTTTTTCGTCGGCTGGGAGTAGATGAAACATTTCCAATAATCATACGAAACAGCATCCACCAATATTTTCAGTAGTGGATATGGGGGATGAAGGAATGGGTACAAATATAAGAGCAACCACTACATACATACATGACGAATTCCTTCAACCATAATGGCATGTGAATGTGACTTTTGAGTTTTGAGTATCCTCTGGTTGTCTGTTTATGGTTGGTATTGCAATTGCATTTCACATTTTATGCACAATTAACCTGAGTAAATTGTGTATATGTAAAAATGAAAAAAATTGATTAATTTTTAAATTTTAAATTAAATTTTAATAATTACAATAAGTATTACTTATATATAAAAATATGTTATACAGGGTGTCCCGCTACTCAACGTCAAGTGGGTACCGGGTGATAGGGTAGGTTATACTCGTAGTGCAAATAGCTAAAAAAAAAAATTATCTCGCTGGGTTACATAATAAAAGCAATATTTAGAAAAATTATGAAAATCGATACCCACGCCCACATTTTTATGTACTGTGGTCACAAATTTTAATATTTTTCAGTGATTCTTTTTCACGTTATCTTTAATCACCATGCTACTGAATGCAATCTCGAAATGAAAAATAAATGTTGTAAGTTTTGCAAGAAAATTGAAGTTTGACTGAGTCATTTTTCAAACGAATTTTGTAAGCAAACTTTAATACATCATATTTAAAAAAAAATGTAGGACACTACCCACGGCAAGTTATTTAAAAAATTGGCCCATTTTATCAAGTTTTCAAAATAGTTCAACATTTGCCACTTGCTGCTTCCATAATCATGTTACCAACATTTAAACCATTTTCGAGCAAGTAAAATTTAATTTTTTTTTAAATAGGAACGTATTATACCTTATTAATGAATTACTCCAGTAATATATTTCCTTAAAATATTGTTTAAGCTGCTCAAGTAGTTAACATACTAAAAGTCCTGATCCGGACGAGGAGTAAAGCCCTTAAAATATTGTTCAAGCTGCTCAAGTAGTTTTTCTTATTATTTGCAGTACGGGTATAACCTACCCTATCACCCGGTACCCGCTTGACGTTGAGTCGCGGGACACCCTGTATGTTTATTATATCGAAAACATGGTTTTATTACTGTCAAAAATTATAGTTTTCGGAAGAAAATATTAATACTTTGAGCTGGAAAGCACAAGTCCCTATCATAGCAGTACAGACAATCTTTGGAATGATGTTAAGTTTAATTTAGGACAAAACAAAATTACAAATTCGGAGTAGCCTTGGAATGGAATTCAAGAATCTTGACACTCTATCAACCAGAGGAGATGCCAAACATTGGTGGAAAGTTTGAAGATGCCACGCTACTCTGGAAAGTGTGGGTCAAGCAATTGTATTGTTCAATTCAGAAATCATGTTAAACTCAATCATTATTTGCTCAAATTTTAAATTTTTACGAATCTTCGAATGTGTGCTATTTCTGTGTCTACAAAAAATAAATCCATAGCAATTTAAGCATTTCTAATTTTATATCAAATTAACTTAATTTAATTTTCAGGTTTTCATAAATAAAAATACAGAATAAAAAAATCGAAAAATCAATATTTTATTCATTAAGTCAGAAATAAACAGTGTTAAGTCAGAAGTGTGCTATTTCTCTGTCCATATGTGTAGCTGTATATCTGATTATAAAATGGAATATATTAGTCCAGTCAATAATGGTTTTAGGTTTTGAAACTTGGCACAGAAACTACTTAGAGTGGAATCCGCCTGGAGCGCTTGCGGCAGTGAGAAGAAATGTGTTTTTTTTTTTTTTGGTTTTTCGTTTTTATCTTGTAAACTATTAATTAAATCAGTAAATTCACATCTATTGTAAGTTCCACGGGAGCAAGATTCCACACGGAAAAAATCCCATTTCACTGTTCCCTTATTGTTCGAAAAAAACTCCCTTATTCCGTGTGGAATTTCTTGTCATTGACAGCTAATATTTCCATTAATTTTTTGGAGGTGAACGAGATAGAACAAAGCGGGAACAGTAAGATTTTATTTGTTTTTCATCAACAAAAACAAAATAGAGTTTATGTTTATGTTTCAGGAACAAAGCAACAAATAAAAAACAAAACAAAATTATGCCTAATGTATGTATGGACATAGGTGTGATGGATCAAAAGCGCTACGTACAACAGAAAGCGGCAGCATACAAAATGTATACAAAAGGAACAGGAGGTGGACCAAACAAAACACACAAATAAAAACTTCTTCCTCTACTTGAAAATGTTTAGTATTTATGTTTACCTTACATTTTTATTTTATTTATCTTAACACGAGGAATTGTTAAAAAATATCAAAGTTCGAAGACCAAACAAAACACAGATTTAAGTAAAGACTTTTTCCTCTACGTGGAAATATGCTTAGTATTTATAACATTTTTATTTTATATATACTAACACGAGGAATTATTAAAGAATAACAAAGTTCAAACAATGCACAATTTCGATTCAAATAATTAAAAAAAAAATGTTTGACACTATTTATCAAACTTTGACACTTGTCTACTAAACAAAAACACATCAAGCGTTGTTCATTTTATAAACACTAATACACCATTGGTCAAGGTATAGAGGGAAATTTTTTGTAATAGCATGTTCTGTTATGTTTTGCTTTTAGACAAAAATCAAAGAAAAATGAATTGAAAGTGTGTCGTCGCAGTGTCGCACTAAGTGGCCACAATTATAAATGCTAAATTGCGTCGCCACATTGATTTTTTGCATTTTTTACTTAATAATGAAAAAGAGGTGTATATTTTGGTACCTGTTTCCATTACAGAGAAAGGGAAATTTATTGAGAACTCAGTTTTCTGAACACGCCTTTATTTTCGAACTGTCAGTTCTGATTCGAAGTGGAATTTCATTCCCGTGAAACTCACAATAACTTTTAAAATTCCAGGCGAACAAAAATATTTCGGGTGAAAGGATTTCCGGGTGAAACTCACAATAGGTGTGATTATCTTCTATAAAAATAAAGCTTAATTAATTAACTAACTAAAATATTATGTGTATTTATCTGTATCTGTAATAGTTTTTAAATAACCCTAGTGGCAGTTGAAGTTTTTTTTGGTTCTTCTCATTTTTCTCAGAAATTGTTTGTCGTATTAAAAAAAAAATATTTTACAAAACTAAAAAAATAATGGTATTTTTTTTGGTTTCTTTGTGTGAACCACATTTTTTAGAATCACCCATATATCAAAAACAGGATATTTCAAAAGTCCCAAAGTAGCAGAGCAAAAACATTAATCCAAAAAGATATTTAATTTTTATGTGAAGATCAATATGAATTATTTTTGATAATAAAACGCCGATAACCTTAACAATGTGCAATGTATGAAGTTTGGACAAATAAATAAACTTATTCCATCCATTTTAATCATAAACATTTTGCTGCAAATTTCTTTGCAATTAACTGATGTGCAATAATTTCATAATTTTTTTTTTATGTTGCGAATCTATGTAGCTAATTAGATGTAAATAACTTCGCTTCTTTGAAGTCATGACAATGGATTATCAGGGAATTATTTCCTGTTGCAGTCTGACTAAAGTACATTTTTTTAATCTTAAGAACTTTGAATGTCACTGTAAAATGCATTTTCTTTCTTTATAATCTAAGCCAACATCAAATTAATTGAACAAATAATAATAAGCTTCCGACCTTCAAGTTGCCAACACAAAAAAAAAGAATCCGACCTACTTAAACCCTTTTTAAAGGTCTTTTATTGAAAATTATCTTTTCAAAGATTTATACTCTCCATATCTAACTTTTCTTTGATTTATTCACAAAGATTTTTATTTTTTCATATTAAGGTCAATAACTCAATAAAGTCTCTGTTGGAAGTGATCCCTACATAAATGGCAAAGCAGACACTTTGTAGGGCTTCTTAATATGAGAACAAAAAAAAATCGTAAGTGCTTTTAAGTTCTTCTTTATTCTATCTTAACTGCAAAAACTGCAATCGTGCAAGTTTCTTGAGTTTACATCAAAATTTCCATAAATTATTGTTCTTTTTTTTTTTTTTTTTTTTTTAATTCATGTTTTTATTTTCAATTCAACTTATAACTAACTTAAATGCTAGACAAAAACCTTAAAAACTAGCTTACAGAATAACTTAACTAACTTACTGGCCCCATACGGGCGCTCTAAATTATACTATAACTATATATTAAAAATGCCTTTGGGCGTAAAAACTACTTAAATTAAAATTCAAAGTTACTTAAAACTAAACGAGAAAATTTTTTTAAAACTCGTTTTTCAAGACATATATTTTATTTTATATAAAAACTTAAAACTACCCTATACCTAAATAAAACTAAATTAACCTAAATAGGATAAAAATATACGTAAATATACGTAAATAACTTAAAACTACTTAAAAATACTTAAAATAACTTAAAACTAGAACAGCCACCAGCAGCTTTTTTTTTTTTTTTTTTTTTTTTTTTTTTTTTTTTTTTTTTTTTTTTTTTTTTTGCGCAATAGCCAATGCATATGTGCACACGTTTATAAATATATATATTTTTATATATATATTTAAAAGCGCCAAATGCCCATACACACAAACAGATGCCATTTTTTTTTTTTTTTTTTTTTTTTTTTTTTATATTTTTTTGGTGCCACCACTGTTCTACTAAAATATACCTATTAATACTTAAAAATACGTAGGTCGGCCAAGGCAACAACATTAACTAACCATCAATGTCAAGGTGGTCACCCAACCACCAGTATGTTTGAAATTGCTTATAACAGTCCTTTTTGTCCCGAAGGGGCACAGCTCTACTGAACCGCAGACGCTCTGCTCCGTTCCCAGAGCCGACGTCTCGACCATACAGGATTCGCCGATCCACAGTTCTACGGCCGACGTGGTAGATTAACGGAACCGCCAATCTATCCTGTATCAGCCCCCGACTGTCTAAATAGAGGAATGTCTCGGGCGGGATGAAACCGTTAAGACAAACGCTCTCACTATATTCTTCATTGGGGTAATAAGCCCCGAAAATAAGTCCATTGGCTGAGGTCATCGCTCTTGCAATGTGACCCCGAATCAGCTTAATTAAAAAGTTATCTATCCTGTTTATATTGGCCCCGTTGTATAAGACCTCGTTGGCATAATAATGTTTGTACTCCGACTCTGGTGTTCTGTGTAATCCAAGACAGGTCCTAAGACACTGCCTCTCAAACACCCGAATCTTTTCCATTTGAGATGGGGCAACGTTAAACCACACAGGGCACCCATAGGCAATCATCGGCCGGATGAGGGCCATGTAGCAAATCACCTTCACTCTGTTTTCAAGGCGGCTGCTATAAAACAACCGTCTTGTCAGAGCAAACGCTCCCCTAGCTCTGGCCAGAGCAGCATCTATATGTCGATTGAAATATAGATACTGATCTAGCCAGATACCAAGGTACTTTACTACATCTTTACTCGCCAGTGGATGTCCACTTGGTCCAACGATCACTAGATTTCTCCAGTTCTTTCTTGTATCCCTAGAAGCCCTAGACAAAGGGGTTCTAAACAGGATAGTTTCTGATTTCTGAAAGTTAATTTTTAACTTCCAGTCATCACAATATCGCTGAATCTTGTCGAAGTCACGCTGCAAGAGAATTCTGATGACTTCAACTTTTGGACCCGTCCTGTACGCTACAAGGTCATCGGCATACGCAATCGCATGAGTGAGACTACCTATCAGATCGCTGGTGTAAATACTAAAAAGAATCGGCGAGTTCACAGCTCCTTGCTGTAGACCGTTTTTAATATCAAATGTTGTGGTAGAAGTTACATTGCCACTTTTGACAACAAACTTTCTACCATTGAGCATGTCATGAAGCATATATAACAGTGGTTTACTTATGCCAAATCTAGTTAATTTCAGATAAAGACCCTCTAACCATACGGTGTCGAAAGCCTTCTCTAAATCAACAAGAACGGCACCCGTGCATTGATTTTTCGCTTTGTTCCATTGAACATCAGAAACTAACTTAGACGCGGCATGAATAGTGTCATGTCCCGCCTTAAAGCCAAACTGATTGTCTGGAATAATATTCTTGTCCTCAGCCCACTTGAACAGAGCTCTATTGAGAATCTTTTCGAATACCTTACTGATACTTGGAAGAAGACTTATCGACCGAAGATTTGCCGGATTGGAGCTGTCCTTTCCCTTTTTGGGGAGAGGATGGACCACAGCTGTCTTCCAACTCACTGGATAATATGCATTATTCAATGCGTTGTTAAACAGTGTGGTATAAATGTCTATGGCTTCCTCAGGGAGATGTCGTAACACAATGTTGGGTATACCATCGACCCCCGCAGATTTCTTTTTCTTTAATGTTTGAAAAATTAAATGAAGTTCTACCTTCGAAATTAACAATGAACTGGGTCCATTTTGCTCGGCGATGGTGGCGTTTGCCAAATTTTCGTCATTGAACCCGGTGAAACCAGTATTCTCAGATCGCCATTGCGTTATGTTATTTCCAAGATAGAAATTGTGCAGCAAGGCTCTGTTCTCCAGGTCATGATTCGGACGAATGCTAGCATTCACCTTATACACTTGCTGGAAAGCAGCCCCTACAGCTTCTACCTTTTCCTGAGGATCTTCTATCATATAAAAATTGTCATCGAAAACGGCACCTTCCGGATCAATTCCCGCAATCGTTAGTACGTCTTCGTTATCTGTTGTCCTCTGGAGTTTAAGACATGGAAGATCGTTTTGATCATTTCTTCTAAATATCTTATTTATTTGGGGAAACATACTAGGGTCGCTAGAATTAACAGCCCGAATTCTGTTATCCCAATATAAATTAATAGATAATCTATAGTTTTGTCTAATCAGAACGTTAATGTTTTTGATCGACGACTTCAATGTCCTAATCTCCAGATCACGTGTGTCCGTGAAACGTCTATAAAGAAGTTTCAACCTAGTCAGCAGTCCACTTTTTTGTCGGTGTAGTGCGTCGATTGTCGCGTTCTTGTATAAACCGTTTGGGTCTTGTTCCTTAAATTTTGGGATTGTTTTGTCCATTGTTCGTTTTATAGTCGTATCCATTTGAGTCAGAAACCCGTCGATCTCGAGGTTCGTCAGGTTTCTGTCATTTGGTGGAGAAATGTCCTCGGAACGTATTTCTCTTGCCAAGGCGTTGGAGAAGCGTGGCCAGCGCGTCTTACTGAAATTGTAAGAGTGCACAGGCACATACTCATCCAATTCCACAAGTTCGCTCGGAAGCTGTATTACGGTGGCAAGTCCGCAGTGATCGCTGTCGTATTCGATTGTTCGTAAACAGTTTCTTGTCTGTTGATTTGTTGCGTCAGTTATAACAAGTCGTGAGTCAAGCAGTAAAAGATCCAGAAAGCCACCGCTCCTAGGAAACGAAGGTCTATCTGTCGCAAAAAGATCGATCCTACACTCAACACTGTGACGACCCATCCAATTAAATAAATGGTACCCTCTCGGATTTTGAATTTGATTTCCCCAATCTTCATGTTTGGCGTTCAAATCTCCTGCCATTAGATAATAATTTTCATCCAAGTGCAGTCTTAAGCATTCGAAAAGTTTTTCGAGTTCTGCGATAAAATTAGCAGGCTGAGGTGCTTCGGGTGCGTACGCCGCGATCACGTACATTCTTTTCCCCTGAAGGAGCGGAATGCAAATGACGCAGGCTTCTAACTGCCCAAATCTTCGCACTTCACTATTATATATAACCTTAAATTGAATGCCCTTTCGTATGAAGATTGCGACCCCACCCCCTTGAGAGGAGTTAGGCCGATCCCTTCGCACGATATTGTAATTATTATTAGTCAGTTTGTGTTTCTGATTTAGCTTAGTTTCGCTAGCCATAAACACATCAGGACTTTGGTCTTGCAGCAAATGAAAGAGATTTGCTCTACGTTCGGTCCTAATCAGCGAATTTACATTCACAGCTAGGATCTTAAAGGGTCGCTCAGGCAGCGCGCCTTTAACCATTTCGCGTTGCCGGCAGAATAGAGTAGAGGTAATCCACCCTAGCCGCCTGTTCCCTGATCTGTTTTTGCACGTCGGTTAACTGACCATGAATGGTCAGCAACACCTGCATCAGATCTGCCTCTGGCACAGGAGCCGTAGGCACTTGGACCTGTTTGGCTACCTGTGGTTGAGGCTGTACCGTGTTTCCCTTTCCAGACGCGATTTGGGCGTAAGAAATTGCGGGATTAACGGGAGTTGTTTTCTGGCGTACTTCAGGGCGTCTCACCTCAACTGTTTTCTTTTGGGCTTTGTTTTGCCTTATCTCCTGAAACTTCGGACATCCCCGATAGTTTGCGGGGTGCCCGGAGCCTCGGCAGAGCGCACATTTTAACTGGGTCATGTCTGTGACCCTATCTTGCCCGAGTTTACACTCCACTGTTTTGTGGGTATCTCCACATTTAACGCAGACTGGGTCCATACCACAGTTAACTGCAACGTGTCCGAACCCTTGGCAGTTCATGCATTGAAGCATGTCTTTCTGCTTATTTAGTTTTTCCCATCGTACAACTTGGTAATCCAGGACTGTTATATTCCTTAGACCACTCAATTTGCTTTGGGGCGAGAGTTGAACCAGGAAGAATGGTAAATTCCGTTTCTCCCGTCTGGCTTTGACTGTGGTGAACGGTCGGACCCCGATAAACTCGAGATCGTCGCTCGCCACTTGACGGAGCTCAGCTAAGAGCGCCTGCGGATCCGTAGAGGATTCGATACCCTTCAGGAGGACTGTTTGAAGCTTGTCTTCCTTCGGGGTGAAACTATAATATTCTGTTCTAGTTTGAGACAGAAGGTCTTTCACTTTTTTGTAGTGCTCTAAAGATGAGCACTGAATGGAATGCCTGTCTGCGTTAAGCCGCTTAATTATGAAATTGTTGCCTATGACCGACCTACATATTTCAATTGTGTCTTTTAAATGCATTTTATAAGTATTAATAGGTGGCACCTTACCTTTCTTTGCTTGTGGCTGTTGCTGTTGTTGCTGTTGTTGTGACTGCTGCTGTTGTCTCTGCTGCTGTTGCATTGGCTGCTGTTGGGTCTGCTGCTGTTGTGACTGCTGTGGTTGTTGCTGTTGCGGTTGTTGCTGTTGCTGTTGTTTCTGCTGCTGTTGCTGCTTCTGTGTCTGTTGTCGTTGCTGTAGTGGTTGTTGTTGTTGTTGTTTTTGTTTTGCTTGCTGTTGCTGAGGCTGATGCTGTGGTTGCTGAGACGGTTGTTGTGGCTTTTGAAGCTGTTTCTGTGTCTGCTTCTTTGACTGCTGCTTCTGAGGCTGCTGCTGGTCTGGGAGTGGTTTTTGTTCCTGAGGAGGCTCCTGATGTTGCGAAGCTTGCTCTTGGAGCGCTTGTTGGCGGGTGCGCTGTTCAAGAGCAGCTATGCGCTCCTTCTCCCGTCTTGCCTCCTGCTTCTTCTTGAGCGCTTCAACCAGCTCTATGAGCGAAGAGATCTGCTCCGTTAACGCCTCGATTTGCTGGTCCTCTTCCTCGTCAGACAGCTCGACTATCTCGCCACTGACGTAACGTCCTTCTCCTTCTACTGACATGTAGGAGATGTCATCCGCATTATCGTCAGCGGCGTTTTCTTCGCCGGTTAGACTGGCGTCCTTAACATTTGGATTGACGGCGGCGATCGCTCCGTCAGTATCTTTGACGTGCCTGTCATCCACCTCCGCTTCATCGTCGCCTTCTACGTTCTTGTCGTTATCGTCATCGTCGTTGGAGGAGCTATCCAGCTGCCTCTGTATTTTTGCCTGAGCAGAGGCCTTGGCTGAACGTCCGCGCCCTCCTATTTTCTGCGCTGCTTCCACATCTGAGGTACTCTTTTTAACTATCAGGTTTGGTCTGTACCTGATATAGCGCCTTCTTTTAAGAGGATCTTGTTCTTCGGCACATGCCGGTCCTGGCTTTTTCCCTTTAATAGGGCTTGATGTCTTAGCAGTTGCTATGCTGCTAGTACCGACCTCGGCACGTGCCGATGACGATGTTGTTGTAGTTGTCGTTGCTGTTGTTGTTGTTGTTGCCACTTTGGGCTTAACTGGTTCTGCTGCTGCTGCTGCTGCTGCTGCTGCTGTTGTTGCTGCTTTTTGGGCTTTTGACTGCCCTGATACAGTTTCTCTTTCAGCTTGGCCTGATGGCCCCGCTATTTGACTGTCGGATGACACATCACCTGATGTTCCTCCAACTGTCTTCCTTGTTGTTGGGGGACCATCTTTCGATGTCCCCGTTGGTTTTCCCATCTGCTCTTCTTGTTGTTGCTGCTGTTGTTTCCTTCTCTTTGAAACCTCCTGCCAGAAATTATTTAAAAAAAGGCCTTGCCCGGGGTGAGAATCGAACCCACGACCTTCCACTCTGGAATCTGCTCCTCTACCACCTAGGCTAACTTGCCACTTGGTTTTGGTAGATCTAACTCACTACTATACGCACTCGCGTCTCTATTTGAAATTTACACTGTGAAAGCCGCCAACGATGTGCACACTTCCACGGTTGCTGAACGACTGATAAATTATTGTTCTCTTCATTCATGAGTGGTGTTATCGACCCTTGTGCCAACTCAAAAAAAAAAACACACACACACACACTATCCACTCCGAAAATTCGCTCGATGCGAACGCCATCAACCCTCTATTACACTCGAAAAGACCTCAACCGAATTTCTTCCATAATCGATTCATATTCAGTAAAATTGAAAATTCCTTGAACCTATGCCAACGTATGTAACCCATGATGCTTACAACTACACGAACAGGATATCCTGCAGAATGCATAACAAGTTTAAAAAAATTGAATATCTTTACGTTTCGCAAAAAAAAATGAAAAAAAAAATTAAATAATAGAATCTAGATTCTCGAGGACTCAAGGACTATCTCTATCTCTACACATGTGTGTGTGTATCTATCTATACACAAATTCTTTCTCAGACTTCATATACCTACAAGAGAATTGAAAATCTTGGAGAAAATTATCTCTGGGGCTACGGAAGCGTATGATAATTTTCGGGATTTCCCAGGATATCGATTAATGCAGCTTCATCTGTTACAGCTTATACAGAAGCGGGGTTACAGCGCAAACCGTTGGTTTGGTGAGGTGCGGTACGGTTCGGTACAACCGACTATATGGTCTTGTTTGCTTGGCTTAAAATTATTGCCACATGAAAGGAGAGATATAAATTTTAAGTGTCGGACGAAAAGTTTTGTTCTTACATGGGCAATTGGTCTTGCACTTCTGTGTGCATTATCCTGGCCAGGATTAGGATTACTTGAGGAAGGCAAATTTACATAGATTAATGGCTTTAGGGGGTAAATTAAAATAGCAGGATAGAAAAGAAGATTGATGGAGAGTGAGCAAAGAATCAACAAATTTTCGTTTTAATGGCGCTTGTTTCAATGTCCTTGAACATTTTATACACAATGAAATTAATTTGACACATTTTCAAGGGTGGCGATTTAGTGGGTGGCCATATAGAAAGTGTCATTAAAAGTTGTTAAGTGAGTTGTGTGTAAGTATGTGTGTTGAAACAAGGACATAAGAATTAAAGCGACACGTGAAACCAAAAACATTATTTGTCGTGTGGGTTAACATTCTGGTATGTGCGCATATAAGCTCTTTGAGCTTTGATCTATGGTCGGTACATAGGTGAAGGAATTTTAGCCAACATAAATGATAAAATTTTAAAGAGAAATTTGTTCAAATATTTTTAGAGTACGGTTTTTGACAGCTTCACTTTTTTTAACCTGCCTGTTAAGCTCAAAACATTAAAGACAATTTCCTTAATTTGAGGCGATTAGGGCTGCTTTTTGGATAAGTTTATCAAATGAGACTTAGATGTAATAAGGGAAATATTCGTTTCCATCGCAAAGCGAATAGGCGATTGCTCAGCTCAAAAAAGCTTTATGGATTCGAGAAAGGAACGCAAAACGAAATCGAACTTTTGGGAAAACCAAGTTATGAAATCAAAAAATAACAAAAAGTGAACTTTCATCTGTATCATAAAAAAACGTTTTGTGTCAAATAATTAACTGGCATCAAAATCAAGAGAAGGTTTAGGATGTGAAAAAGGAACTATCAACGAAACAAAGAAGAATAGGGTGGAGCCATGAATGAGGAATACTAACAGCTTGCAGAGTTTGGTCAATCGCGATATATATGGGTGATGATGAAGCATGCCTCAAAGTCGTTCAGTTCCAGGAACTGCGTAATGCTAATACTATGATTACTAGGAAGATAAGTTCGGTGGTATAAAACTCAATAAAAAAAGCAAAAGCGATCGTGCCGCAGACGCTTTACTCTCTGATGTCTGAAAAAAAAACAATGGAAGGCTTTCGTTTATTATTTAGGTTTATCTAAATGGCTTATACGAATTTCATGCCCCCACACCCAGAAGTTTCTTAAGTATTAGACGTATTGGATTGCAGTACGCGGATTTCAAGTGTGGGTTAAATGAATGTCAATGTACTGATGGTGTCGCTGGTAATGCCTCGTAAGCTAAAAGGCAATCTTTTCTTACTTAATGGAATTAGCCGATAGAAGGTCCGAGAAAAGGGTTTTCCATAACAGGGGTGAAAATATGATGACAGTCTTTGACGACCATATATTTTGTTTTAAAAGCGTTTGTTGGCGCTAACAACCATAATCAGCTCCGACATCAACCAATGGGTCTCCATAGCCAGCTTCATTTCTATACAAGTGTGCCGCCTCTATTACCGCACTGCAAGTTGGCTGAGGTCATATAATGTTTATGTCCGCTATCTATTGGAGCCTCTTCATCAGCGTACACCACCAAAATTAAACTCTATAAGTCTTCGGGATGATGATTTGGTGTCCATAAGGTCTACGTGTCCCTTATTCAGTTTTTTGTTGCTGATTATCCGTAGAGCTCATCATTAAATCTTATTCTCAATACTCCTTTGATACACACGGAACCAAAGAACTCGAAGTAACTTCTCATCCAAATATTTCAATGCCTATGCTTCTGCCCCATTCAGCATCACACATACAGATGGGCGGATGTGCGGATGTTTGGTTGTATGTTCACCTAGCTACCGCCTAAAGGGTTCGACGAATTTTCTTCAAACTTCGTGTATAGTACTTTTCTGTGATTCCCTAGAGAGAAAATTTGAATTTTTGTTTTAGCCCGCCTATAATAGGTACCTCCTATGTAACGGCTCTAACGATTTCGATAAAACTTTGTGTATGTGATATTTTTAGTAGTTCTAATATAACTGCACTTCAGGTTTTTGGCCAAAAATGCACATAACGGAGATTTGGTGTTCACGGTTTTTAACAAATTTGGCCATAAATTGATAACGGCTTACCCGATTTCATTTAAATTTCATATGGTAATATAATCTAAGAATTCAACACAAGTTGGCTTTTAAAGTTTTTGGCTAAGAAGCCAGTTAATGATAGCTTCCATACAACTTCACATCACATTTAAATTTTAACAATCCAATAGTTTGCTACAAGAGCAAGTTTGTGCGACCCAGTCGTGCATTTAATTTTTTTTTTTTTTTTTTTGAGTTTCACCCAGCTGGTAATCCATCATCTAAATGAAATCTTTGCTGCGGATTTTAGGCCAACGCAACGGGGCGTTAATATAATACGAAATTCTTCGAAAACGGCTTTAGTGAGGATATCGTCGTAAATTGAATCCGAACTGAAGAACAGACCATTATGTCGTCTTAGCAAGACAGTGCTACATGCCATCAGCACACAGCAAACTACATAATGCACAAATTATTTGAAGGCATGGTTATTTTATGGAGATCCAACGTTATCTGTTAACCATAATCGTGGGATTAGACGTTCGTGGAGTTTTCTGAAGCTGCAGTTCTGGAATTATAAGCCTCTTTCGACCAACCTTCAAGTCAACGTAACTTAATTAATTAAAATAGAATTTAATTCAGCCGGATCTATGCGGCAGGGAAGCTTCTTTAATTTCTAGTAGTATTAGTCATCATTTACTGTTGAACTACTTCCAGGTTATACCATTACATTACACAATCAGAACCACTTTATGCAAAATGCTGTGAATTTTTCTAAGGCCGCATATAGCTATTCTGATATTACTTTTAATAGAATTTTAAAGTTATCTTGTAAGAGATAACTTATTCAAAAGTTCCTTCCTTCTATAAATAAACTTAGGTACCTTAAAATACTAACGAAAGAAAACAAATTTATTTATTTTCTACCACTTGTTGTTTGTAAAACAGCGAAAAATTGATAAGACATGCTTATAACCTATACAAAGAAAAGGTGAGAAACCAAAAAGAAATCATTATTATTTTTTTAATATGACTAAAGTAGTATAGGTACCTTCATAAATGTTTCCAAAGAAATCGGAGGAAATGTTGGAGCATGAATAGCAGCAAATTTCTGACTACGACCAATTATAAACAAAATCATTTTTCGATATTTTAAGTCGCACACAAACCAAGGATGTCCAAAAGCTGCTTTACCGACTTTCTGACTCTTTAAATAAAAAAAAAAAAAAAACTTTATTAACATATTCTAAAATGTAAAATATAGTTCTTACTGCATCAATGAGCTTGTTACCATAGAGACAAACGATTAAAACTTGAATTAATGCAAACAGCAGCAAAACAATATTTTGAATAAGATCTTCAAAAGTTGATGATGTAACTTGAAAGCCAACAAAACATATCGTTCCCGATGATGCTACAAAGTTTAAAAATAATGAGAACCCAAAAATGTTGTCCAGAGAAACGTTTAATCTGAAAATAAGTCATTAAAATTTTTCGAGGCTAAGCTTTGCAATCAGAATTGATACCTAGCAAACGTGAATGCCTACAATTTACATATGTATAGAAAAAAATGTTTGTTCTGCCGAAATTTTCACATTTTAATAACTGTGATTTATTTAAAGATATGAGATATGAGATATGAGATATGAGATATGAGATATGAGATATGAGATATGAGATATGAGATATGAGATATGTGATATAAGATATGAGATATGAGATATGAGATATGAGATATGAGATATGAGATATGAGATATGAGATAAGAGATATGAGATATGAGATATGAGATATGAGATATGAGATATGAGATATGAGATATGAGATATGAGATATGAGATATGAGATATGAGATATGAGATATGAGATATGAGATATGAGATATGAGATATGAGATATGAGATATGAGATATGAGATATGAGATATGAGATATGAGATATGAGATATGAGATATGAGATATGAGATATGAGATATGAGATATGAGATATGAGATATGAGATATGAGATATGAGATATGAGATATGAGATATGAGATGTGAGATATGAGACATAGAATATCTCGGGCATTGACGTACTAAATATGGACCGCCAGTCGGTTGAAATTTTCATACAAACAGCCAAGAAAAGTTGTTCCAGCTAAAAACAGCCTAAAAACGCCATCATAAGGAGTGAATGTGTTTTGTAAAATAAAAGTAGTTTGATAATAATTTAAACCAAAATATTTCAATAGTAAATAATTAATTAAAGAAATCATATTTCTGCTACGCAGATTCACTGCTCTTAGTTGATGGCGCCCCTAGTTATGTTGGAACACGCGTGAAGTTGGCTACTGGCGGTCCATACCTAATACGTCAATGCTCGTTTTATTTCATCCAACATTAATATTAATAAGATGGCGCTGTTGTGTTTTGGATGGTGAAATTCTTTATGATAATATAGAAATGTATAGTAGACAATATACCAGAGACGAGCTTTATTATGTATAGGTGGTAGTTTATTATCCCCTGAGAATGATTAAGATACGAATTATTTACAATGAAGAGACTGTCGAAAACTTGGGGATACTGGAGAGCTTAGAGATTTTTCTAATGTAAAGGAAAATCTCTTGTTATAGATTCCAAGCTCAAATGATTCTGTTTATTTCTAAATAAGAGAAGCAGTTTTTACAAACAAAAAACTGAAATGACTCACTTTTGTATAAAAAACATTTTTCTGGTAAGAAAAAAATTAAATTTTTAGAAAAGAAAAAAACTTACTTCAAACACTTCATATGATGAATGACAATTCTCTCCAGAAACTTGTTACTAAGCCCATCTGATGAACTTGGTGTGAATTCCTTTAGTTCTTTTGAAATATATTCCAAATGCATACAAAGTTGCCACAGCGAAGAAACTAGAAACAAATCTGCGATTAAAAACGCAGCAGCTGCTACAAATCCTGCATAAAATAACAGGCTAAAAATCAGCACATAAAGACACCAATTATGGGAAGGATCAAAAGGATACAAATTTGGGTATGCCAAAGGGAAATCATATGGTACTCCTCGAACGTATACTGCGTGAATAGATTTAAAAACCGGTACAATTGGAAAATAAAATGCATTAAAAAGGCTAAAACCAGCGTAAGATTTCATTACAAGTTTTAAATTTTTTAATTGTTTCCTCATCTGATAACCATTTTGTAGTTGAAGAGTATTCGGATACATGTCTTCTAATTTCTTGAGAACTACCTCTATTCGCGATTTATTCGAGTGCAGATTCATAAGTTTAAAAAAGCCCACGAAACCGAATCCTACACATGGAGCAACTGCAAAGGCATCAGAGAATGCTGATGCTCGTAGAGAGAGAGTGAAAAATACAATTTGTAGTCCCCATTGAATAATGTAATTTATACATCCGGAGTATAGAATTATTTTCAAAAACCTCGCTCGCCGATTATGCATTCCTGGGGCCTGAAAAAGTGCTTGCCCTAATATTTTAAAGAAATTGACGGGTATACTGACGAGCTCAAAGAACGGAACGATAGCCATGGTTGCAGAGGAACTAAAAGTATGACGCTTAGATTTTATTTGCAGAACAGTTAGGTTTATTATTCTATCTAACTTAATGGGGGTATTTTAAAATTTAATAATTTATAATGATTGGCTATCAGTTATTCTCGGATGTTTAAACAATGTGGTTATCAATTATGCAACGAAGCAAAAATTATGTTTAATAGAAATTTTGTTTTTATAAGAGTTTTAAAATAAAAAAAAACAACCCGTGAACAGAACACCACGTACACTAATGCCTAGAAGGAGACGTAGTGCGTCAAACTCCCACCACAACCACAGATGTCAGAGTTTAAACACAGACTAACTACAAATCTAAAGGGCCAAAACCATAGAACGCCTTGCGTGCATTGAGTGGTCGCTTTCAACGGAATGCAATATTAAATATACAGGCGCTTATGAGACGCGACCGATAGGCAGGGTGTTGTCTATGAGTGGTTTCTCATAATTTGGTTCACTAGTTATTAATTGAACTATGAAATAAGAGAACATAAAAGTATTTTGCAAGTTGATCGAAAATTTTCGCAGTTACTCATGCTTCTCCACGCGTTACATATAATTTTGATGTGTACAGCACAGGTTTTTATAAAAAAAAGTCTTAAAAAAATTGGGTGCGAAAACGTGCGTTTTTCGAAGTTATCGAGAAATAAGACTGTGTGGTATCATTTTTTACGTTTTTAATGTAGATTAATTTTTGTTGATTAAACAAGATTATATTCGTCCTTTGTTAATTAATTCATGCGTTTTCGCTAAAAAAATCTAAACCAAAACTTGTTTACTATTAGGCAACTTACTATTCGAAAGTGGACGTGCATCTTTTTTTTAATTAACCTTTTTTCCTTTAAAATTAATTTTTACAAAATTTTGTTTTACTAAATGCAATTAAACGCAAGAAAAAATAAAAAAAAAGAATATAATTTATTCATTTAATTAATATGTGAGCTAAGAGTCCGATCATGCGTTGTTAGAAAATCCCAAAAACGAACATTATTTCTTTTGATATTTCTCAAAAACTACAATAACTGTTATCACCTAGTTTTCGGTATTTGACTAAAAATTGTTAAAAACGTGTAATATTTGTAAGAAAACAGCACTTTATGATTTATCATTTTGTAAAAATTTGAGTTAAAGACAAAAAATAGTTTTTTGTTTTTAAAATTTTGATTTATAATCTTTCTATCTAAAAAACTATGAAGTAAAACAACATTTGATATATTGTACTATTTGTCGTACTGTAGAATGTCAGTTTTTTTTCTCCTTTGATGTGCTACAAATTGTAGTCTATCAAATAAGGTTAGGAGAAACAACGAAACAACATACTTAGAGGCGCTTAGAAAAATGTCGAAGCTCCAAATGCGTTTGAAAAAATAAACAAACATAGCATCTCGACCTGTGTCATCAGTGGTCATAAGCGGTGGAATGCGTTGTGCATACGACTAAAAATATGCACTAAAAAATATATAATGAAAAATATAGTGAGAGCGTTTGTCTTAACGGTTTCATCCCGCCCGAGACATTCCTCTATTTAGACAGTCGGGGGCTAATACAGGATAGATTGGCGGTTCCGTTAATCTACCACGTCGGCCGTAGAACTGTGGATCGGCGAATCCTGTATGGTCGAGACGTCGGCTCTGGGAACGGAGCAGAGCGTCTGCGGTTCAGTAGAGCTGTGCCCTTTCGGGACAAAAGGGACTTTTATAAGCAAGTTCAAAAATACTGGTGGTTGGGTGACCACCTTGATATTGATGGTTAGTCATAGTTGTTGCCTTGGCCGACCTGCGTATTTTTAAGTATTAATAGGTTTATTTTATGTAGGACAGTGGTGGTACCAAAAAAAAATATAAAACACATTAAATGGCATTTGTTTGTGTGTAGATATAACTATAACTTTGTCATCTGCAAAATCAACAAAATGACGATTCGGGTATCTTGATTGAGCATACCTTCTATTTCTGCTTATCGTTATTTGTACCAACATTATACTCGATACTCGAATTAAAGTCGAAAATCTTTCGGCAATGAGATTTGATTTCTCTTTTTATTGGCAATTTTTAAATTCTTTGTTTTCTATAAAAATCGTTAATTGGGTAATTCTCCACTAAAAGCTCCTTTTCGCGTTCCCATTCGAAAAAGATTAAAATATTAAAATAATTAAAAATATTTTCGGATCTTTAACAGCGTTACCAGCCTCTACGTTACGTCAAATTTAAAGTATTAAATATTTTCAAGTATTTTGGCATACAAATGAAGCATTTTGCTTCTATACAACATTTCCTTAACGTGTCGCCACCCCTTTTCAACACAGAAAAAGTTCTCTTTGTTGCTCTTAAATTTAAAAAAAAATCGTACGTTGGTAAGGTTCCACTTTCAAAAAATTAAAAATAAACACAATTATAAAAAAGAAGAAAATGTAGTAATTAAAAACAACCTATCTGAGAGATTTTAAGCGCGTGTCTCTAGATATTTGCATCATTACCGTAAAACAAATTAAACGCCTTCAAATTCGAATTAACGGCCGAAATATTGTTACATTCAACATAAATGAAATTGATGATTCTTGTTTTCTATGAATTATACTCAAAAGTCCAGGTAAAAATCAGATCAATGTAATTTATAAGTATAAATGGTTGCATTTTCGACTGTTCCGAAGAAAAAAGAAGGAGCATGAGAAGCGCGCGATCGAGGAAATAGAGGGATGCCATAACAGGAATGAAGTTCGGAAGTTTAAGCGAAAGGTAACAAGAACATCACAAGGCTACAAAGCCCGATTAGAAGCCTGCAAGGACCACCATTGGAACATCATAGTAGAATCGCAGTCAGTGCTGAAGATATGGAAAGATCATTTCTGCAAATTATACAACGGCGATGATGAACCGAATTCCACTCCTATGCAGAATGCACCATTCCACCTGGACGACGCAGGCCAACCATTCTGCCCACCCGGCCTAGATGAAGTAAAGATAGCTATATCTAAGCTTAAGAACAATAAAGCTGCTGGAGCTGATGGTCTTGCGGCCGAGCTGTTCAAAGCGGCTGGCGATGAACTGGTTAGGAGTATGCACCAGCTAATCTGCAAAATATGGTCGGAGGAAAGCATGCCCGATGAGTGGAACCTCAGCATTGTTTGCCCGATCCTGAAGAAAGTCGATCCTCTGAACTGCACCAACTACAGAGGCATTAGTCTCCTTAACATCGCATACAAGATCTTCTCTGCCGTACTATGTGAGCACTTGAAGCCATTCGTCAACAACCTGATAGGTCCGTATCAGTGTGGCTTTAGACCAGGAAAGTCTACCACCGACCAAATATTCGCACTACGGCAGATCTTGGAAAAAAACCCAGGAGTTTCAAATCGATACCCACCATCTCTTCATCGATTTTAAGGTCGCATATGACAGCATCTATAGAGACGAACTTTACAGAGTAATGTCTAGTTTTGGCATCCCTAGCAAACTCGTCCGTTTGTGCAGGATAACGATGGAGAACTCACGCTGTTCCATCAAAGTCCGTAAATTACTTGTAGGAAAATCCATTTAGCTATCCACTAATGTAACTAGTGAAATTCATCTGAATTATTCATACTTACTGGAAGGCTCTATGTTACAATACATCCAAACGAGCCAACTCGAAAATTTTCCCTACACACAAAATGTTCTCACAAAATAAATAAATCCCATTATGTATAAGACCGATTTAGGTAAAGTTGTTCAAGGGAAAATTAAAAGACACATTATTCATCCCCGTATGGTGGAAAAGAAACATTGAATACACCAACCACTTATCTAGTTTCCACTCCAAATGACAAAACAACCACCTAAGAGTAGGCAGTAGAAGGAAAAATAGGTAGAAATATCCAACAGTGGTACAGGAAAATAAAATGTCCAGCCAATAAGATAGAAACCCCGTCAACATAAATGAATGTAAGTGCTGAGACAAGAAAGGTAAACTTTTACGTAGACTAATAATGAAAATCTGAATATTTGAATTGGCTATGCCTTAATCCTTCACGGATGTGACAACGACAATAAGGTAAACAAAAATAAGCACGCAAATTGACAAATGTTCAAAAATCGTACCTACACAACGAACTTACCTACATGGATAAATGTCCATTTACCATTCGTATTCATGTACCTATGTACACACTTACCATATTCGCCAAAAATAAATCTCAAAGGAATCTGAAAATATAAAAAGTAGGAAAATACTTACTTACCAGTAGATACAAACCAAAACGAAATAACCTTTTATTCAGTCCGAACACTACACTCGCCTAGACATAATCTAAAAAGAAGGGAAGAAAAAGATAGTTGTTAACAGAAAAATACGTTAGCTAACCACCCTAGTAGAAAAAAAGAGATTAAACATCATCACCCTAAAGCGACATAAAAACGGAGGTAGAACGCTGCAAAATGTATGTATGTACAAATAAACCTATAAGAAAAAAGTTTACAGACAGACAAACCAACGAGAGTCTAGTCACAGGAGAACATGTCCAACGAATCTCGAATAATCTACGTACATCAACCAAAAACAAAAAAAAGATGGACGAATTAATTTCGAGAGTCGAATAACTCATTCCTATGAGAACAAAAGAGACTATTGCTCAGTGATGAGGCTGTCTCAAAAAAACGGATCGTTCAAACCGCCAAAAAGACAAAGAATAAGATATACGGACACACGTAACGTGACGCGTAAATCAGCCGAATAGTTCATTCGCAATTACCAATTGGACGCAGACGGTCGCTATCAAAAAGTTGTGTGAGTAAAATAAAAGTTAATAAAAGTATAAAATAGCTAAAAGTACAGTGTGAAAAGTAAAAACTGCATAAGTTAATAAAGACAATATATATCAGTGAAAACCAAATAAGAAAAATAAAGGAATTGTAAAAGACAACAAAAATTGCGCAGAAAAAGAAAAAAAACCACCCCATTTGGAATAAAACTCCAGGTAAGGAATTTTACATTTTTCTTTGGTGATTTATCCTAAGTCAAAATGCGAGCACACGCTCTATGAAAATTATAAAATTATGAGCTGCAAAAATAAGAAAGAAAAGTGTTAAAAAGTCCGATTAAAAAAGTGAAAATTCACGTGGGAATACTTACCACGTTTTCTTCTCGCACAATTTCCATAGAAAAACGCATGCTACGAGTGTGTTAGACTGGAGGAACTTTTGGACACATTGCTCCAAAGAATGAGGCAACAAAAATTCTTGTCATCCGATCGCCCGTCTAAAACACGTCATAGCAAAACCACCCTCGTGCATTTTCCATCCAACAAAGAGATTCTAAAACAAAGGAGAAGGAATTCGATGCAAGACGGCAGTGCCGTAGAACCAGAATTCCACCCCCAAACGTGTCAGCAGAATAAACATAAAAAGAGCCAAAAATCCAGGTAAAAAAATGTTTTTTTATCATAAAGATTTTATCTATGAACAAAATCATATTCGAGATCGATCAAATGGTCGAAATAAAACATCAAGAAGTACTTTAAAATATAAACGAAAGATGTGGAAGAGTTTTTTCTTGCGGAACAAAAAAATTACTCCACAAAAATATATAAAGAAAAAAAAAGATATAAAATGTAGTCACAAACATATGTCTTCATTTCAAAAATATCTTAACAAAATACTAATGCTTTTTTTTTATTTATTTCCGAACAGATACGCACCGAGTGGGATTCGTCAAGTCGGAAGAGACCACGACCAAGACTTGGATCTTGAAAGTCCTTGGGTCGACATCTCTCAAACAACCCACCACTCGGCCAGCGTTATCTGGTTTTTATCGTGGAACCAGGATTTAAAATCACAGAAAACCATCTATATATCTGAAATTTTTGAAGATTTAATGTGCTTAATATTATCGTCAGCACGTAGGACCTGATACGACATCGTGGGAATCATCGATTCAAGCCAAGTGCTGGGATAATTTGCGTCATCAAAACGATCAACATCATGACCCTGCTGGAGCAAACTAAAGCAGAAGGGAATTTCAAGTATAAATATGTATTGAGTGGATGAGGTATGGTAGATATAATTTATATATGTAGGTAGTGATTTTTGAAAAAGTCTGTAGTTTTTTTTTTATATAAAATCTGATCCAAATATAAAACAAAACAAAAGTCACCCCTATAAGAAAAAGGTGACATATAAATTTAAAATTTCCTTGAAGAATAATAGTGCAATCCTGAACAAATTTTTATTTTTGTATATATATAAAGATATCATACTAAAGATATCATCTTTGAATACCAAACTTAACAATACAAAAGCTTACCAAAAACAAAAAGTAAATTATTGTTGCGTATAAAATATCTGAAAAGATGGTTACATATTAAACAAAAAAAAAAAGTAACCAAAGTTTGATTACAATTAAAACCATTTAGTAACTTTTTGATTCATATTGAAAGGATCATACATACCTGAAAAATAATTTTGATAAAAATATTAAAGAAAAATATTTTTGAATACCTACAAATAAGCGTAAAAAAAAAAAAAATCTAGTGTGAGAATCTTGCTTTCACAAAAGCAATACTCTATCACAACATAAATAATTTGCGAAACCAATATACTTACCTACAACTTACCTTTTTTTGAATAAAAATTATATCGGTTCGTTTTAAATTAAAAATTAACTTACGTGTTATCGTTAAATGGAATAATCCATAGTCCGTCCGGTCGAATATCTGAAATTAAAAAAAATAAAATTCGGAAAACTTAAAGTTTCTTTTTTTTGTCGTGTCATAGTGAAAAGTGTACTTACCTACAGTGAATAACCTACGGTTGCAAATAGCCTTCAGCTAGAAAAGATAATTGAAAATATTTGTGTATGGAACAATTCCACTATAGAGGTATTGTTACTTAACTACAAGTTGCCTATAGTTAACTTAAATCAATTTCGAGTAAAATCATTAAATTTTGGTGCTGTGAAAGAAAGCAAAAATAGAAAAATTAAAGTCATTCATTATAAACCAAGTGTAAGTGATTTTAACTTTGTAAAATACTTAAATAAAGTTAAGGTCAGTCACACTTTGAGAATTTGATAAAAGTACTTACTCACTGATGGTAAATTTACATAAATTTTTTGTCGTGTAACATAATTATATTGAAAATTCGGTGTTCATAAAAATTTTATTTTTGAATACGCGTACGAAATAAAAAGCTGAATCAGAGTCGTCCTGAAGAACACATCTACGAATAATCTTAGGCAATTTTAGCGAAAATTTCCTAAATCTGTTGTAAAGCAGATACATACACACCAATTCGCTGATCCCATCCTTGAAATCTGGTCTGAATCTCTGAAATTGGAAAATAAGAAAAGATAAACAAATAATAACTGATAATATAAATTTTAACGTACCAAGTAAATCCGAATCTACTTTTCTGGTTTATGGTACAGTAGGGTGCACCTTCCTGTCTTCGAACCTTTTTTATTGTAGAAATTTTATATTGCTTTTGATTTTTAAATTTTTGATACAAATACATTTAAACTAACCAAACGTTTGTTACAGCTAAGGTATGGTTTAAATGGACCTGCCACCTTCTCAAAGATCCTTCAGATCCATATTTAAATTTTAGATTTTTGATTTTTATTGAAACTTGTGTTGATTCTTATTTCTATTTTCGGGTGGGATTAAGATTATTTGGAGACGTCCTACGTAAAACTTTCTTGTGTTGAAAACTTTTTAACATTTTTGTGTGAACTTTTGTAGTTCATATTTTGAAAATTTAAGTACGCGGGAAATAGGTACCTACCTATTCGTGATTAGCTCGGGTAATAGAATACTGATGAAAATCAGTCACGCGGTTTGGAAGAATCTGTTAGTCCTTTTTAATCTGGGCTCGAAAATCGTCGATCTTACCTAAAGTTGTGTAAACAATCTAAGAGTAAGAGGCCTCAACATAGATTATCCAGGAAGCGAACGATTCTGGGATCCGTCTTGCAATTCGAGTTAGGCTATTGAGAACCGTAACGACTGTTCATTGGAACAGATCGTAACTATCGCGAGAGGGGGAAGTGATTTATTTCACCAATCCTCATTTTGAAGATTTTTGCTGAACAAAAATTTTTTTTTGTTCTTGAAAATCTTTATCGAATTTCAAAAAATTTAGTACGGAAGCAATTTTTTTTTTGCTTCGTCTCGTCTTTTCTGATCCCTAGATTCTCGCACACGATTTTTTAGTTAAGGTAATTTTGAGGAAAATATTAGAGTATATTTATAATTTTTTTTTTTGTGAGCTATAGAGAAGAGAAGTCAGTCCGAAATTAAATTTTGTTTTTGAGTAACAATCTTATTAGAATTGTTGAATAAGTTAATATTTGAAAAACCAGTCAATGTTCAGTTCACTTATAGCATAAAATGTTGTTATAATGAAGAGTATAACTCTTATTTGAGATTTAGTGAGAAGTTAAGTTTTAAGATTTTTTTTTATTAAAGTATCTTAGCAGAATTTAATGAAAGTTAAGAAGAGATATTTAAAATTATCTGATGTTAATTTTAAGATTTATTTGAATAAATTTGTATAAGGATTTTATTGAAAATCTCTTGGTTTTGATTAATGGTCAGTTTAAGTTTTGCTGATGATCGAGGGAAGTCAATTCTTTCTTTTGAAGAAAATTTTTCAGATGATCATGAGTAAATAGAAGGCGTTAGTGGAGAGGCGTGGCTGGAGCCAGCCTAATGTGAAGGTAGCAGCAACAACAACGTAAAGATTAAACGCAATGATGTAAGGACGAGGTAAACTCATCCTATTGTTCTTCTGTTTCATATGATCGCGGGATATTTTTACATAGAATGCGTACCAGTAAGAATATCAATGGGTAGTGTTCTTGAAGGACTAGTCTCCGACAAGGCACTTAGGTAGGGAAGCGTGGTACTTAAGGGAAATCAACATCACCTGATTTCCCAAAACATTAGGGCCTTAGGAAAATTCCAAGGATGAAATAAGGCATAGGTTGGGTAGGGTTAGGCAATCCTTAGAGACATAATATCTTCGTCTCGACATTCTGTTAATACTCGTCTTCCACCAAAAATTTCTATCACAGCTCTTGAACTCTATCAAACAACTCCATTTTTGAACTCGGCCCCTTTGCTTTTCAGCATAGCATTTTTCAAACTTAATTGAGTCAACATTCAGCAAGACTCCAGGTCTAATAGATGTGACACCGACTATCACTCCTGCAGCACCACCCACTTCCCTGAACCGACGTGTTCGGCCCCGGCGAAATTTGCAGACCTGAAGCAGCGGTGTAGTGTTAGTCACCCTATTCATCCAGGCTTGGACGTGCCCTATCTTAGGAGAAGGTACTAAAAGTTGGTAGAATGGATATAGGTTTCGGATTCGTATATGGAGAAGTTGTTGTAGTGGGTAATTTTGAGACGCGTTTCGAGATCTATTGGATATAATAGATAGAGGAATTAAAAGCTCCTCTTAAAGCTTTACAATACAATCTCAAAATACTTACTCTCCTCCGTTCTCGGTTTTCGAAGTCAGATCGTATTATCTTCAAGATATTATAAAGTAGGTGGAGTACTACTTTAGAAATCATAGGGGATTATCTGGCTACGCCAGGTCATAAATCGGACGTAAGATTTATCGATCCGTGGTGTCTTTGAGGTACGTATATTACACCAACATACGTTGAGAAGTACTCGACTGTGAGAAGAGGACGAAGGGATCTTTCGGGTCGTCTACTACTGTCAAGTAGTGAACGATCGCAAGCATCACTTCATCCCCTACTTTTCGCAGTCGACTACAATCTCAATTATTTTTATGGAGGCGGATCCGAATAGGGATTTTTCCCGTCCGCTACAGAATAGAATAAAATAAAGTAAGAGGAATATTGCAACTGAGACATGGGTTGTAGTTTAATTGAATCTCATCCAAGGTTTGGGCTTTCTTGTCTTTTGGGTCTATTTCTTCTTGATGAATCAATTCTCTCAGTCTTATTTCCCATCCCAGCTAAATTCTTTTTATTAAGAATTTTTAACAATTAATTTTTAATTCATATTTGGGATTAACTCGAAATTTAAATCATTTTAATTGATTTTTATTTTTTTTTTCACAATCAAAATCTCGAGTATGTGTTAAGAATTAATTATTTTTAAATTTTTTTTATTTTTCGTAGCGGGAACATCCCATTCTTCCCGTTACAGACTCACTGATACCTTTGCACTCTCATGTGACTTCTTTAACATCATCCTTGAATCTTTCCAAAAGTCCGTCCAATTACTCGCGTACGCCGACGATATTGACATAACGGGAAGAACAAAACGTGATGTCAGTAATGAGAAGGAAGCCAAGAAAATGGGTTTAACTGTGAATCAAGACAAGACCAAATATATGCTGTCAACAAGAAAGGACACCCAACATCGACGTCTAGGACAAAACGTCACCATAGACAGCTATAACTTTGAGGTCGTAAAAGACTTTGTGTATCTAGGTCCGCTATCAACTCAGCGAATAACACCAGTGCTGAGATTCAACGAAGAATTACTCTTGCCAATCGCTGTTTCTTTGGGCTAAAAAGGCAACTAAAGAGCAAAGCCCTCTCTCGAGAAACTAAAGAGCAAAGCCCTCTCTCGAGAAACTAAAGTATCCCTTTATAAGACACTTATCATCCCTGTCCTTATTTATGGTGCAGAATCAAGGATATAAATAAAGGTGGATGAAAACGGTTTAGGCTGCTTTGAAAGAAAAAATCTCAGTATGGTCCTATCTGCGTAAATGGGGAATGGAGAAGAAGATTTAACAACGAACTGTACTGGCTGTACAGCGACACTGACCTTGTCACAAAAGTGAAAAGCCAAAGACTACGGTGGCTCGGTCACATAGAGCGAATGGATACCAATGCTCCGGCCCGGATGGCCTTTGAATCCAACCCCGTGGGACGTAGTAGGTGGCGCACGCAAGTGGAAGAGGACCTCAACCAACTTGGCGTGCAAAACTGGAGGCAGCTAGCTAGAAACCGTGCCGCCTGGAAGAAGCTTGTTGGTTGAGGCCCTGGTCCAACCCGGACTGTAGCGCCACCTTAAGTAAGTATGTAAGGACTAAGGTTGCATTTATTACATGTTCCACTATTTCCGTAACCTACGACGCGACGTAATCATTACCATAACCTGCGAGTTACGGTATTAACGATACGATTATGGAAATGATTTCAAACATGTTTTCATATTTGTTACAAAATATCAAATTTTGTTACATTCATATAGTTTATAGGTAGCTCATTTGTTTCTGAGCTATAGGGGGGTCAATTGCCCCCATAACCCATATTCCTAACACACCTGTATCAGCTCCTGACTATCAAGGAATGACCATCAATTTACCCTTTAGCGGTTTAGCCCATAACTTTAGACATACTGTAAGGAACAGAGATTCTTTCTTCAGCCGAACAACATGATTGTGGAATGCTTTACCCCAGTTCTGTCCCTCCATAGCAATCTTCAAACATTGGAAACTAAATGTCCATCCGACATTTCCTTTCAATCTTTTTTTTTTTTTTTTTTTTCAAAACGCGCGTACAGTGTTAATCATTTATGTAAGTAGCGTATTCATAAATCCTTGAGTGCGCGTATTATATTGTGTAATATACTTTTCCATGTGCACTTCTATATTTTATCTCCCTTTAAATTAACTCTAGCTCCTACTCTATCAGTCTTACGAATTTTTTTTTATATTTTAATTTTATTTAAGCAAAGTAATGAAAATTTATGAAAAAAAAATATGTACACAACTTAAAAACTATTTGAATTGAAAAAAAAAACAACTAAACGAACAGGTAAAAGATAATCCGTATTACTTCTGAAGTACCACTTTTCCAAAGTCCTATGAAAGTCCAAATATTCTCAAACATAAAGTATGGTGATTCCATCTGGTGCAAGCACTGATCTAAAATATCCACTCTTATTTGCCCTTCCTCTACGTCTACAGTTCCCCTCTCTTAGTCTTAAAACGAATCTCTTATAGCATCCTCTTCATTAAGTATCATCGATGTAATCTCTGCATTTTATGCATATGATGCCATTCAAATAAGCTTTCAGATACACTTTGAGAGCAAAAATATCTGTATATATGTAAATATATATAAGTATATGTAATATGTATTCAAGGAAGATTGTTATACTGAAAACCTCATCGTTAAAGCACAGCAACCTCAGAAACAAGGTGTGTTGCATGACCAGTGTTTGTTTACAGTAATTAAACAGATGCCCTAGCCACCAGGTGGATATAGCGTATGTAGGTACTTCATATACGTCTAAGTCTGAGGTAGGTAAGTGGATACAAAAAAAAAAGCCAATGGAATCGGCAAATTAATACGATTCCAGGTGAGACGAGGTCAGGAAATATTTTCCTGACACAAGTTGAATAAGTACTTATACGAATATGGTTATACATTATACTGCTTTACATACACATAGACCAAAGATACGTCCAGGATTAAAAGTGCTCTATTTGGTTTCTGGTTTGACTTTTTAAGGTTTAGTAATGGTATGAAAGTATTTTAGCTTTCTCCCTCTTCAAAGATTTTTTTAATATAGGTGTATGTAGGTGTAGTCATATGTAAGGTATCCCCGTTTGGCTATATGTGATGCTATATGTGATGCATCATGAATTTAGAGACTTTTTTAAAATTTAAATTTTTCAAGAATTCCCACCCAAGGGTTTGGCTTTCGTTTGGAGGCGGCAGACAGGAATTATTGAATTTCCTCTAAAATTTGTGTTCATTTTTTTTTTTGTTGTGACTCGTGGGATAAATTCGTTCATGAGTGTTTGTGTTAAGCAAATAATAAAGAATTAAATTTAAATTTTTTTTCAGCATTTTTATTTAAAGTTAATATACAGGGTGATTGGTATAAGATGCACCAAAAAGCTTAAGGGTTAAGACAAGAAAAAAATCGTATGGGAGGGGGGGTCTATTTCCCCCCGTTTAGACAGGAGGGGCAATTTTCTAAAACATTGACTTAAATCAGAAAAAAAATTATTTAAAAACAACTGTGAATGATACAAAGCATTGTTATATCTTTTTGGAAATCCAGAAAACTACTCTTTTATTTTATTTTTAAATTAAATTGTTTAAAAGAACATTAAAAAAATGTATTTTCAAACTCAAAATTTTGAAAAAAAATTAAAAAAAAAAATGTTTAAACTAATTTTTTTTTATTTTATGTAATTAACTATTATTTTCATTTTCAAAATTCAATGCTCTTATTAATTTTTAGTCAAAAACAGAAAACCGGATGCCAAAATGTATCTTAGTTTTTGAGAAATTAGGAAAAACTAGAAGTATTTTTTTCCAAGAAAAACCTTTTTTTTTGGTTTTCAGGTCAATTATTAACTAGGGAATTATCCCTTTTTTATTTTTTATTACAAACCATCCGATTTTAATCAAATAATAAAAAAACGAATTAACTTTTTACTTTACTTACTAGTTTTACTTTTAAGTTTTTTTTAATTTCTCATAAACTAAGATACATTTTGGCATCCGGTTTTCTGTTTTTGACTAAAATTTAATAAGAGCATTGAATTTTTGAAAATAAAAATAATAGTTAAATACATAAAATTTTGAAAAAAATTAGTTAAACATTTTTTTTTTTAATTTTTTTTTCAAAATTTTGAGTTTGAAAATAAATTTTTTTAAAACTGTTCACTTAAACAACTTAATTTAAAAATTAAATAAAAGAGTAGTTTTCTGACTTTCCAAAAAAATATAAAAAGGCTTTGTATCATTCACCGTTGTTTTTAAATAATTTTTTTTCTGATTTAAGTCCAAGTCCATGTTTTAGAAAATTGCCCCTCCCTCCTAAACGAGGGGAAAATGGACCCCCCCTCCTATACGATTTTTTCTTGTCTTAACCCCACCTCAAGCTTTTTGGTGCACCTTAATACCAATCACCCTGTATAAGCAATTTACTTAATATTTTTAATTTAACTTCAGAATGATGATATCTCTATATGGTTATTGCGATGACGTTGATAGCAGTCTTTTAATTATTCACACGATATTGTCTTTTCACATCTTTAAAACAAAACCACAAAATTTCATATATATTTTTTTTTTGCGACCTTTAAGTTTTTACTTTACATTGTTGTGTGGTCTGATCTGACGGTGCCAAATCACGGTAAACAGTTTAATTATAAGTTCCCGCATGCCCCTACAAAGACAAATTGTAACGATACCAAGGAAATACTCTATGAACTCCTCGCCATGACTTATAGAGCCGATTTTCCGGTGTATATGAGATTAGGTTCACTGAACGACAGTTTCTCTTATCAGGCTTTCCCTTAAAAATTAAGAGAAAGTAAACTTTTCCTCCATTGATAAGACGTTTGATCACTGCTTTCAACTTTTGTCACTTCGATGTCACTTGGTTGTCTGTTTTTTTTTTTTTTTAGAGCGCAGAGAAGATTATTCGTTTTTTTTTTAAATTAAGTTAAGTTTTGTGCGCATTTCGCAACACCTTCGAAGAATTTTGTAGAAAAGATTGGCATTTAGTTTTGAAGATAATTCCACTATTCAATTGTAAAAATTGTAAAAACTCTAATTTGCATTTTCTTACAGTGCTAATATTTCTTCCAACTCACGATACATACTGTTAAGTACAAATCACTACAAAACTGCACACAATATAATGTAAAAGAAAAACACAATCTAACAAAATTTCCTCAGAAAATCCAATTGACTGGTGAAAAATATAAGAAGGTATAAGAAAAATATCTTTCGTCCAATAAAGACACGATATATTGAATTTTTTTTTGTTTTTTTATTTCGGAAATAACACCTGCCGATGATTCAAGATGAAATAGGTTTATGATTTAAAATTAATTTTGATCGTATTTTGCAGGAGCCTTTGTCGGAACAGATGGCCCGTCATTCAAAAGTATAGGTACAACAACAAAATACATATTTCTTATAGCTTTTCTTGGATTGCTTTAAATGTTTAAGATTCACTTTTACAACAAGGATATTGAGAAGAAATTCATGAAAAAAGTTTCCTTATAAAAAATTTATTGATACCAACACTAACTAAAAATAAAACAGTTTTTGTTCAATTTTTCCAAGAGCTGGCATTGAGAATTCATAATACACGATAAAAAGAAACATCGTTCTAGAAAACATAACAATACTATACTGTGGTCTAAAAGTCGATATAAGAAAGTTAACAGAGACTTTCTATATGATGTTGTAAAAAAAAAAAAAAAATAGATTAACCATCAATGGCAAACTCAAAATGCCTGTTTTATTAACATCCAGAGATTGATGTTTTTCCAGTTATCTCCCTAAATGAATACAGGACGAATAAAAATCTATGTTTATCCACTTCGACATATAGCTATTTATCTATCTTGCTCTTGCTTTGCTTTGTCTATCATGGGATAAAAGACAATTCGGAATTGAATCGGCTGTAGATGAAGATTTACGATCAACTGTTTTGGGTTTACAAGGCTTATAGAGTATATGTATATCGCCTTTGATAATACCCTTCTCTGTTTTGTAATGTGATGCAAGCTGATTCACATACAGCTCTGCCATGTCACCGAGTGACCAAGGAGCAAGTATAGCACTAAGAAGACTAAAAGAGCAGAGGGACAAATGCGAACTCACTATGTGTGTGCACATCATTTATTCAAGGAAGCCAAAAGCATCTCCCTGTGAATTCCTTATATTGATGTCATGGTCAGACAGCAAGTCCTATGGTTACACAATAGCCGCATCCTAACCCTCCATCACGCCCACCAACATCGAATTGACTAGCTCCAGTATCTCTGGATCTGGATTGGGTGTAGTTGTTTATGCATATAAGGATAACAAAAAAAAAGATAACAATGCATTTTGCTTGGGAAAAGTTCGAACTCATTCAGGTTCGATTCGGTTTGTCAAGTTGTCAAGGAGTAGAGAAGAGGACAGCCAGCCAACCAACCGCTGTAATTAAGAAATGATGAATTATTGGTATGTCCTTGAGGGACGATTTGTCTTTGCTAGTACAAAGAGCTATAGTGCAAAGACTGGCTGTTCGATGTGAACTTAAACTAATGGTGCTGCATCAGCATTATGGGCAGAAAAGAGCTTTACATCGTCATGTGGGAGCCATTGACAACTACTGCAGTTCTTTTTTTTTATGTGTCTTTCAATTTTCTGCGGTAAGATCATCTTTTCGTTTGACACCTTTTAGGAACAGACAAAATTTCTATTTGCAGTACTTTGATGAACTGTTTTTTAAACGGATTAAAAATGTTCAGATATGTTTGACAAAAATGTTATGAGTTATTATTAGAAAACAAAATTTATGCCACAAATTGGGCGTAGGAATATGTTTAAAGTTTTTTAATGGTAGCATTGCGAAACACATTTTGCATTACCCAAACAGAATTAACGATCCAGTGAGGCTGAACTACGAAATATTCTGAGATCCGACGTATAAGTAACGCTTTCTACTCTTAGAGTAAACTACAAGTCTGGTTCTCCAGGATAGGGGTTGTCTATCGGCTTAACTTCCATATCAAAAAAAAAAATGTTAATATTAATATTAAACACCACCAAGTCTCAGATACGGACACACAGGACACGTGTAGCGGTAGCCCACCAATTAGTGGAGTAATCCCTAGGAATGAAATGAAGTGGCAATGAAATGGAGAGGCGCGAAAAGAATGACAGACTTTGGCAAAAAGTCCTAGGCTGTAATAGTGTAAGCGAGAGCCTTAGCACAATCCGCATACTTAAGTTTTTAAAAACATAACGTTGTTCTGTGTTTTTACGTTTTCCTACAACACGTTACACGTAATGTGCCCGAAGTACGACATTAAAACATTTCTGGAAGAATTCAATTCATGATTCTGAAAGAGACAGACTGCATGTCCGTAACTCCGGTAACGGACACAAGATGGTTAACTGCAGCGCTGTTTGTTTTCAAAGTTTTGATAGTTTTGATGATTAGGCCTTATGCAAAACTTTTCAGTGTATTTTAAATAGACCATTTCAGATTTTTAAAAATGTATATTGCTCAGAATTTTTTAAAAAATTCAAATTAAAATCAATAAAATACTCTAATTTTAACTATTATTATGATTTTATTCTTGATATCTGCGCTGTATCTGCCAATTAAATACTTGTTTTTGACTAAGTATAAACTAAGCTAAATACTGATGTTTAAATTGTCTAAATATCATGTCCCGTTAGTTTTATAACTCAAGATGTTTCTGAATTTCTGTGGCGCAAAAAAGCTACTTGCATTTTGCCAGTTCTTGGTTAATAATTGTTGTTAATACTTAAGGCTTTAGCATTGAATTTTCCTTTTGGTCAATAAATAACAGTTAAATGATCTTTAATTGAAAACAAAAATTAGATCTCTAGCTTGCTTAGTTTGGGAGCAAAGAACGATAGAAAATACACTTGAGGGGTGTCCTATTTAAGTGGCGAGGAGTGTACATTTACCTGTCCCGTAAAGTTCCTACTCTACTTACATATGTACATCGCAAGAAAAAAACAACAATTCAATTTGCTACAAAAGGTTTTGCATCTGTTTATGGAATAATACTTCAGATAAAATTTAACTCAAAATCATCCTTGTCTGAAGGTTACGCATAACTTGCCTCAAGAACAAAATATTTCTCCTGTTGTCATTTCAAAACCCTAAAATTCAATGTCTTTTCTTCTGTGTTTAGCATTCTCTAAGACGAAATCATGTGCGCTAAATTTTGTATGTTATGAGAATAAAAATAAATTAGGTTAGTGTCTAGACGTTTCATGTCTGAAAACAAGAATCCTTTCAAGTACACACTCACTTGAAAACTTGGCCTACAATAAGTCTGAAAAAAAGCAAGAATGTTTAAGATAAAACCTACAATTTGCAAAACAAAATAAAGGAAATTTATTAAGGTATGTTAATGCAGTTAAAGCACTTATAATCCTTATTTACTTTATTGTTATGCTGTCTATATAATATAATATGACCAGTTACATGGCTTCAATGGTCTTGGATTAAATATTTCAGAATCTGACAATGTATGCATCAGCCAGCGATGCCAGATCGAGGGATTTTTCTTCTTTTCCGGTATTTTTCGACCCAAAAGGGAAAAAGGGGAAACCAATCAGGAAAAACAGCCATCTCAAAAACTTCCACTTTTTAATATCTGCTAATCATGATAAATTGAATAATTTAATATCTTGTGAAGACATTTTGTAGCAATTCGATTTTTGTGACGACGGCCAAGTCTTTGAATATATTAATGTATTTCAAAATCATTTTGTCTTTCATATACATGTGGAGCAAATAAGATTTAGTTTTTAGAAACAAACTTAAAAATATCTGCGGAAATCAGGAATTCTTCATATCAAATTGTTGATGAAACAATTGTATAAATTAATTAAAATTGAATAATTTTGCTTTTGCATGTAAAATTAGTATGCCAGGAAGATGAACTAGTCTATGATTAGATAGGCACCTGAGCTTGGATCTAAGTTTATATTTTATATTATTTTTTTATAAAGCCGAAATTCGTAGCAATCATTACTGAAGTCGAGGAAATACTAAAAGTAGCTCCCGATCATACACACAATTTTACTAAAGGTAATGCGAGAGATGTTTAGAGAGACAAAATTACGACTATGTATTCCGCCCAATTTGTTTTTCGAAAATTAAGGAAATAAAAACGGGAAAAACTAAGTTAAAAAAAGGGAAAAATATTATTTTGTATGCACAAAAAGGGAATTCAAATGCCAAAAGTTTGGCAACGCTGGCATCAGCTGGTAAAAAAAAATTAATTTAATACTGCAAAACCAAAATTGAATTCAGCTTGCAAAATTAATTTTACAAAATTGTTTACTTGACCACCAAGTTGTAATTTTATGCGGTGCTGACAAACGTGTTTAAAGGGTTGTTGCTATTGTTTTGCGTGAAAAGACCAACCTCGCATGTTTTTTGTTTTGTTTTTTATATTGCTTTGGCTTATCCAACTCAAATACAGTTTATGCATTGTTATTCCCCATAACCAGAACGATTTAGTGCAGTGGTAGCTAAGTTGTGATTCAAGTCTTCAAATTGGGGACATAGATATGTGTTTTGTGGAAATTTTAAACTAAAGAGAATATCGATTTAAAACATAATTTAACTAGAAGTGTATGTAAGAGAAAAACTTAACTATAGTTTATAGGAAAATAAATTATGTAATAATTTTTTTTACTCGTCTTTTAATCTAGCAATTTTATAGAAAGGATATAGGATATTCCCTGGAAACTGTTTTATGAAATCATGGCAAATGAAGTCATAAAGCATTAAATATAAATTTAACAATACACTTCAAATCCATACCACAGGAGAAGGCAGGTGAGTAGTAAATACTATAGCAACATCATTTTTGACCTTATTTAGCTATATACCTTACTATAATTATGTATGAATCGAAATCTATATGTATATGTTTGTGAGTAATAATATAGTTTCAAAATTCAGTTATGAAACTTTTGACCATGAATCAAGTTCATATTCGTTGTAAAATATTTAAAATATTTATGGTCTCGTCAAGTTACTCGGGCGTATGTGGAACATGATTTGGTTTGCTCTTATGACTGCAGATTAGATTACCTATATTCAATTTTCAATTCAATTCAATTTTTAATTCATTTTATTCAAATTTCAAAGTTAACTTGTATTACAATTTAATGAATTTAAAGCTATGGCATTGCCGTCAGCTCGGTTAGCAAAATTTTGTTTAATACATTACACGTATGTACATGTATATGAATATTTATTTTTTTCTTTTAACTATTTAAAGCAAAGAAAGTTTATTATGCATATTCGGTTATTAATAGCATTCTATATCTAGAAAATTCTGATTTAAATTTAAAAAGGCTTTTCCAGTTGAACTCGTTCAAGATTACTATTGTTTCTTCAATAGTTAAAGTTCTCTTTCTGAAGTATACAAGACGTTGGGGAGAAAAAATTGGGCAAATACTTAGAAATTGAAAACAATCTACTTTTGCTTTAAGGTTGCACAATGAGCAGAACTGGTTGAAATTTCCGTTGTACGGGCTACCATTAAGATACAGTAGTTTACATCGTGTTTTGAAGATCAGAGATATTTCTTTATAACTATACACATCATTAAAGTAATTCTTTTCAAGCAAATTAATATTAAGCTGCGAGTATATAATTCTACTCTCTGATTCTCGAACTTTCACTACAAATTCTTCATGAACAGAGTTTTCGTAGTTCCGAATAATACGATATGGTAGGTCTTTGACTAAATTTATATTGTTTGTGTCCATGGAGACGAGTTCTTCACACTCGATTCCTAAACGTTTCCATTTATAGCACCACCAATCCTCGTTCCTTAGCTTGTATAGCAGCATTTTCTTGGTTAAACGGTTTAGTTATGTAGTCGGCCTGCAATTTCAGTGTATAGGCGAAAAGTTAGGGCAGTCCTGATTCAACATAAATTGCATAATTTGGCGTATTCAGCGGTAGGTTGAAAAGCATTTTTAAGAAGTTCCTTTGAAACTTTTCGACGGTATCGTATTCGTCAATTCCCCAGACTTGACCAGCATAACAAAGCGTTGACTTTAACACGGCATCAAATATTTTATACTAAGTGATGAATTTGAATTTTCTGTAAGATGCACATTGAAATCTAACATTCGACTTAGTTTCACACCCAGATATTTATACTCTTTCACAATCTCCAAACTAGCACCATTATAGAACCAATTGTATGTGGTTTGGTTTCTCGCTGAATTGCTGAATATCATTACTTTTGACTTGTCTGTGTTGATCACAAGACCCCACTGACGACAGTATGCCGCCAACCTATTGATACTGAGTTGAAGGTTTTCTGGTGACTCTGAAAGCAACACCAGGTCATCAGCATACATTAGAACAGTTATGTTTGTGTCGGCTATTCTAATCCCACCGTGTAGTTTTGCATAAAACTAGAATGTTACAACCGGTTCACCGTTACACACTCTTCATTACAAGATATATTATTTAAGTGTGAATCTCATACAAAAACAATTTAACAGCAAAACATTATTTTTTGTTCAGTTAATTGTAATTTAAAAACATATAAATCGATTTATTTTTATCCGGCGGGTAAAAAACGTTGATCCTTAACTGAAATACTTTAAAATACTTTGATAGCTTATATTTGTAAAAAGAAAATCCAACCTATTAAAACTCATTATAATTTTATAACTTTACTTTAAAAGTCTATGGATCAATCATTTAACATTGTTACCTTGCATTATCCTTAAACATGTTTATTTTGAAAATAATGACGGACACATTATAACAATGAAAAACTTCTTTCAATTCACATTATTATTCCGTATTCCTCATTTAACATCAACATTATTATTTTCAATACAGTTCTGTGGTTCTACTTATTTCCATGTCCTTGACTTAAAAATAACTTGTTATTTATATTCGATTCAATCTATAAAAATAATGAAGTTCGTTGTTATTGTCGAATCAACGGTTCTTCCTTTTAAATTATTTCTTTATCATCAGTTAAATGATTGAAGTACTAAAATAATGAGATTGTCATGGAAAACATTTTATTTCGGTATATGTAGGTAGATAGTAATTAAATCATCGTTGAAAAGTTCATTAACCTTTAACATTTAACTGAAATTAACTCAAATTACTTAAAAAACAACATAGATGTAAATAACACATACATACAATTTGAAAACTTTTTCACTTCAGAGTCAAGATATTGGTCCTTTTTAATTTGATTTCGTTGATGGAATTATGTTCAGTTGAGCTTCGTCTCTCATCAAATCATCTCGCCAAACAAACCACATTCAATCTGACCCAAGGATCAAAGTTCAGACAGTCGGTTAATTCAGTATACCTATATACATATAAAGAGCCTGAAGGATAAAGCCAAATTATCTCAACTCTATATTTTTGAAGGCATCTCTCTGATATTTGTGACTTCTATACGTCTGCCTGAAAGTGTTCACAATAATTGCTATTTGAAAACGGTCAGGGAAACTTTGGCTTTGAATTTCATTCAATAGCAACACTGTTTTAATTTAAAAGAGTAAGAGACTGTATAGCAGTTGTTATTATAACAATTCCTGTATACAGATTTAAATGGTAGCGACTATGTCGCGTCGAAATAATGAAAGGATATTTTGCGGAGACAAAGTCATTATTTTGTCAGGTCTGTAGTTAAAACTTAATAATTACTGACCAAGCTGTCGATGTTGTGCGTCGATCGTGTGAAAATAATTCAATTCTATTTGTACATTGCTTATTTTAATGCTATATGCGGCTGGCACTGTTGTATTTTTCAGAACACATAGGTAGATACAATTTTTTTTTATGTATTTTACACTTGTATACCTAATAAGTGTGCAGTTTTTTTTCTAAACATATTAACAGAAATTGGGTAATTCCGATTGATATTTCTGAGTATGTATCGCCTTAAATTTTATGGTTTTGTTTTTGAAAGATATGCACTTATGAAAAGGTAATAAATGTTTCCAATTTAAAAATTTGTCGCGAAAAACTGTTGCAAAAAAAGTGGCCTCAATCAAGTGATTAGCTGTGTATTAAAACTAAAAACTAGGCGACCCAATATTATATTGCAACAAAACTCTTACAAAAACTGTATTTTGCACAAGTCTTCTTCAACTTTCAATGACTTAAACAACATGTTTCTTATTCTATATATTTTAATTTTTTACTCTCTTAAAAAAAAAAGAATTTAATGAAGGTGATTTTCGCAACTGAAATCACCTGACCTTTTTTATTTGCAACCATTTGAAATCTCGTTAAATTCTGATGCAAAAACTAGAAACAACACGAAATTCGAAAAAAAAAATATTTTTTTTTATGAATTAAAATAAATTCTTGATGATATCATTAAAAATATTTGAAAGAAAAAGCTTGAAGTTTTTTGCAATTTTACAATCAAAAGTGCATGTTGCATACATTTTTACTTGCGATTTTTTTTCAAATATTTTAAACGGCTAAACCGATTTTGAGGAAACTTAATAAACTGAAAGTATTCTCAAATTTGATTAATTTGATTTTTCGAAAAAGGTTAGTTTTTTAAATTCTATTTTTCTCAAAAAAAATCCGATAATTTTTTTTTAAATTTCATTTGTTACCAATGATGATGTCTTTCACCTAAAAGTTTTTTTCCGGAGAAGCTTATTAACGGTACCTGCCATAGAACGGTACTTTTTCGATAGCGATTATCTTTTAAACGGCTAAACCGATTTTGACAAAATTTTGTATTCTAAAAGTACTCTTAAACTTGATCCATTTTTCCCGAAAATAATCAGATGGATTTTAATAAAATTTTATATTAGTGCTTTATTGTCCCAGTCGTTAACACAAGGGTAATTTGCCACAAGAGCAAGTTTGTGCGACCCAGTCGTGCCCTTTTATTAAATTATTAATTCCATTGATTATTGCAATATTGCGAAAACACTCAAAATAATATGCAATCACCTTAAATATGTAATTTTATTTGAATCGCAATAACAAAATATTTAAATCAATTTAAAAAACTGATTGAAATCACGTAAAATAATCTGAAGTTATTTACAATATTGCAATCATTGAACCACTAAAAGAATAAAATTTTATCAAAATTTATCGGATTTTTTCGAGAAATAAAAATAAACAAAAATTTCAGAAAACATTTTTTTTTTGCAAAATGTTTGATATGTACCTAACCTAGGTACATACATATGTATGTATATTGACTGCCTGAATGATGTTCGTTCGAGAAATCGGCGCTTAGCATCATGCTGGTTGAAGTAGTCTAATATAAGTTCAATATGGTGTTCCGTTAACTATCTATTGAAAGACTTGTGAGTCTTTTGTACCTCCTAATCTAGCTTGTGGACACTTTTCTTTAGTCGAGGTATCTCAGCATCTCCTCGACTTATAAAGCAGTTGGTAATCCTTCTTTTTCTTTCTCAATACATCATGACATTATGGAACCATTCTTGTTATTCTTTCAAAGCCAGCATTGTATAGGCCTGTTTTTTTGCGGGGATTTCTTCTTTGAAGTTTTATTAAAAGTTCTAAATCCATGTCTTAAAAGGTTTAAGCCAAAATCAAAGCATGCAACAATTTTTTTTATATCAGATATGAGTTTACGAAAAAAAAAAGTTACAAAATCGATGGAGCGGTTTACGCAAAAATTTATTTTTTCAAATAATTTTTTGGAAATAGTTTTTTAAACTTGATTTATTTTATATACCTACCATAAAATTAAATTTCATATAAATCCATCAACAAAGCCATCAAAAATTCTTACATTTTTGTATATTGCTCAAGAAAAAATTGGAAAAATTTTTAAATTTGACACAACGTATTATCATTTATTCACAAGTCATGTACATACAAATGAGGTTGTTATCTAATTTGACGCAACTACGGGTGTTATCCAGCGTCATGTTTTATATCATGTTGACGCTCACACTATCTGAGGACAGGGGACACTACGATGCTCATTCATAGGACATGCTACGCTTTGAAAATATTTTCATGATGAGTTAGTCCAAATGTGAACAGACAACCGAACATCCGTAAATCTGCACATTTTCGGCGGTCTCATTGACACCTAAAAGGTAATTTAAGTTAATCTTAGTTGTAGGAAAATCCACTTCACCATCTATTAAAGTATGCTTACGATTTCTCCTTAAACATCTATACATGTATAAATGTTATCTGTTATAATATCAGAGAAACAAACCAACTTAAAAATTTTCATACTCACCAAATATTCTCGCAAAATTACCAAAATCCCTTCTCTGAAAGAAATAAGTTTAGGTAAAGTTATTGAAGGAAAAATTCTTTAGGAAAAATAGTTCCTATAATAAATATTCGGAACATTGAATACACAAACCTTGTAATAACTTAATACCGAAACAACGAAACAGTCATCTGAGAGTAGGCAACGAAAATAATAGATTAGCAAAGACATCCCTCTGTCAACGAACAAAGTAGGTACTTCGACTAATAGTACTTAGGTTCACCAATATGAAATAATGTCGCAAAAAGTACATTCCCGAAAGCTCATCTAGTTAGAAATAAGCACAGTAAGAAGTTCTGACTGACAAAATAATGTTTCTTACAAGATAAGTCAAGCAAAAATATCTATTTAGATTACATAAATGTTAGGTACATCAAGTAATTAGCAAAAAAAAACACCTGTAGAAATGAAAACATTCTAAATAGCAAAAATAATATTTGTATTGCAAAGAGATAAAGAGACCGAAACATGAACGTTAGGTAGTGACATACAAATCAAGTCCAAAATTCCAGGTCATAAAGTAGCTGCAAACGCGTTATAAAGTCTGTAATAATAATAATATAACATAAAACAACTCCAAAAGATAACCTTCGAAAGTAATCAAAACATTTACTTTGTTGAAAGTAGTAAAATATTGCTTACCCAACGAAAACACAGATCCAAAATATAGGTCTAATAATTATCTATCATGTCTGTACATAATTATACTTACCCCTTTTATAAAAAAATAAAATATCAGCAACATCTAAAAATATAAAGAAAATAAAGGAAGCTCATACTTACGCAGTAAGTACAAATAAGTTAAAATGTATCTTTTCATCACGTCCGAACCCTACTCATGACAAAACAAAAACAATGAACAGCAAAAAACAGGACAAGTCATGAAGAAATTAATCGCACCAACAATCCTATTAGGAAAAAAAGAGAGAAAACTATTCAATAAACATACACAAAAAAATAATTACGAGTATCGACAGACAAGAAAAAAAAGATGGACGAATTAAATTTCGAGAATCTACCTATCATTTTAATGAGAACGAAAAGGACTTACACTCATTAATAAGTCTGTTTCACGTAATTTAAATTGTTCAAACCGCCAAAAAGGCAGATGTAAAAGCTCTATGGTACGTAACGTGATACGTAAATGAGCCGAACAACCCCATTCTAAATTTATAACTCATAGAAATCAGACGCAAAATAAATTGGCAGCATCAAAAAAAGTAAAAGTTCTTAAGAAATTGTTTAAACAAAGAAAAAGTAAAAGACAATAGTGAATAAGTAAAATAAAATCCGTAAATTGTCAAATGAAAGTGAATTCCTAAGGGATAATATAAAATAAAAGGAATAATTAGAAAAACCAAGCAACGAAGAGCAGAATAAAAATTGCAAAAAGTGGAATAAATTCCAGGTAAGATCTTTAATTTCTTTAATAATTACACGAGCACCAGCTCAAAGTGAAAGAATAAAACTCCTTAACTAAATGAATAGATAATCGAGAAAATTAAAACAAAACCATGAATGTGGGATACCACATTTTTCAAGAAAAATTTTCCGACAGAAAAATACATGTGTTCACAAAATACCACGAGTAATTTGGATCCAAGGAAAAGTCGAGTGTTGCTAACTGATGAACAAAGCACCAAAATCGCTGGTCGCCCAGTTATCAGTCGTAGTTTCACCACGCCAAAATCGTACCCCCAAAAGATCCAATTATTCGAAAGACACCACACTAAGAGGAAAAGGAATTCTATCCAAAGCAACAAGTCACCTAGACAGAAATCCTACCACAAAGTTCGTCTTCCAATTAAGCAGAAAAATAATCACCGAAAAAGATCAGGTAAAAAGAAATAAAAGAAAATTTCTAATACGAAGATAAAAAAATCTTTGTCTTTATTCTGATTAAATGAAATCTGTATCTATGAATCTATCAAAGATCACAGACACATGGAATAAAATACTACAAAAATCAAACAATTTGCAAAAAGTTACCTTCTTTTCCGTCACATAGCAAAATTACAAAAAAAAAAAGTCACAACTTATGTGTCTTTAACAAAATTTTTATTATAAAATTCTAATACATTTTTTTTCACTCGTTAACAGATACGCACCGAGTGGGATTCGTCGAGTCGGACGAGACTGTGACCAAGACAAGACTCCAAAAAGTCTTTTGTGTCGACGTCGTTAACGGAACCTACCACTCGGTTTGCGTCATCTGGTTTCCTCCGGGAAGCCTGAAAACATCGAACAGTAAATCAACAGTAATTCAGAAATTTTTGGAATCCCATACATATTGCATCATAGTCGAAACAACATACGACATATCATCGCTGGAATCGATCATACATCCTGATTATAAAATTGCATCTTTTCATCAAGCTGAACAGTCAAAGTACATACCTGTTGGAGTCACCTATAGACAGGATGGATAAAGTATATTATGTATAATAAAGGCTGAGGTATGGTAGTTTATATTATTTTATTTATTTTTCCAATCTAGTGCAAAAATTCCTTGAGAAAAAGTTATTAATATTTAAAACCGTCTGATCGCTAAAAACAAAAAAAAAAAAGTCACCCTATACAAAAATACAGAGGTGACATATAAATTTGATCTTAAAAATATAGTTTATTTCAAAAATACAATTTAGAACTGCAACATACTTTAAAATTAGAATAACTAGTAAGAAACAACAAAGTCACCTTATACAAAGTACAGAAGTGACATAAAAATTTGAATATATACCCCATATCTTATTTATAATTTGATTTAAAACTGAAAAATACTTTAAAACAAGAAAGAGTATAAAATTGAAAATATTTTTAGTTTGAAGTGTCTCTGAAGACGCATGTCTGAATCTGGTACTGTGTGTTAAAAAAATATGATATCACAATATAAGGTACCTACCAAGTTAAATATCACAATTTAAAGCACTCAAAGAAAACATAAACGATCCTGAGGGATAAAGTCAGATAAAGATTTTTTTTTGTTACTTACCTACAAAAATACTTAGTTAAATTTCTTTGTTACCTACAAATCATATAGTAATTTACAAAATTAATGCTTTGACATAAACAACTATACGTCGTCATAAAAGAATATTTAGCTTAAAAATTTTGTTGGGAATAAAATCATACTTACCTGTTTCTACCTACGTTCGCGGTAAATATTACGGTTGATAAAGTCGGTAAAGAAAAATAAGTTTAAAGAAACTGAAAGTAACTTACTGTCGATCGAGTTTTTTTTTATTATTAAAGTAAAATATTTGAAGTTCATTCGTGTGATTACATTATAAAAAAAAGTGTATTTACCAAAAGTGATCCTGAGTGTACTTAGGTTGCAAATGACCTGTAATAAAAATCTATGAAAAACATTTGTGAGAAAAATTCATTCAAGTTCACACTAGAGGTTTTTGAATACCGAACAAATGTTGCCTAGTGAAAATTTGAATTAATTTTAGATTAAAATTAATGATATTTTGGCTGAAATAGATAGCCAGCGTAAAGTTTTTTTTTATTTGTTTGAATAAGAGTGCAAGTGAATTTAACTATACAATCACTCTTGGACCTTGAGTACAAGAAAGAGTTAAGTTCAGTTGTTATCTTATAGTTTTGAATATAAGTACCTACATGAATGGTAAATACGCTGAAATTTGAGTTTTTGTTTGAAAAATTTAGTTTTTTTTTTGTCCGAGTCCGTGTGTTGAGAACTAAGTCACATCAGAACCGATCTGAAAAGACTTAACATAAAATTGTTGGAAATTATTTTTATAAATTTTGAAGTCAGTTGAAAAGTAGATGTACCTACATTTACACCCGCTGGTCCCATCAGTGAAATTCGTCACATCGTCGAAACCTGAAAAAGAAATAAAAGAGTTATTAAAGTTGTTTGATAATCTAAATTATAACGTACCTATTTTGTCTGAATCCATCTATCTGGTTTTGTCCATGGTAGGGTGCACTCTCCCCTCGTCGAACCATTTATTTGTAGATAAATTTTTATTATTGAATTATAAAATTTTAATGACTATTGATAACATTTTGAATTTTAATTAACCAAACGCTCTTTTCAGCTAAGGTAAGGTTTGGATGTACCTACCAACATTCACAAAGATCCTTCTGATCCACTTAGTAAAAATTTTAATTGCAATTTTTGAAAACTTTTAACAATTCTTTATTTTTACATTCGGGTGGGATATTCGAAACAGTGGAGGCGTCCTACGCAATTCTTTTGAAAATTTTTCTGATAAAACAAAACTTTGTGTTTTGAAATTTGTGATTTGAATTTTTCGATATCGTGTATAATAGGTGTTGACCTATCGGTTTAGCTCGCGTTAAATTCTATGCTAGTGAATCATTAGCCGCGGTGGAGTATCTGTCAGTCCTGTTAATCTGGGGCTCGTTATTCGTCGACCTTGTCCAAGATTGTATTTAACAATTCAAGGATAAGAGGCCTGAACAAGATTATCTAGGAAGCGGACGATCCCTGGACGTTTTGAAATTTCGTGTTAGGCACTTGCGTCTTAAAACGATAACTCATCGGAGGTATCGTTTCCTAACGTGGTAGAGGGTCTGTGAAATTATTCGCCAATCCTCATTTCACATTAATTTTGAAATATTTGCAAACAAAAATTTTTTTTTGTTTGTTGATAAAAATAAAATTCAGAAACAGTCACTTTGAGAAAAATACCAGTTTTTTTTTGTCGTTGAGCATAAAATTTTCTTTTAAAATCATAACAGAAACGATAGTGAGATAGGTCAGTTAGTTTTTTTTTTGATTGAGATTTATGTAGAGAGGTTATAAATTAATTATTTCTAACCAGAGAATTTTTTTTGAAGATTAAAAATTAGTTTTGGAAATGTTTGTTTATGGATATTTGGAAATCTAGCAAGAATAATAAAATACTTATAAATAGAATAGATTCCAAAATAAGTAAAGCAGAGATAAAGTCTATTGAAATGGTTGAGATAAAGATTTATGAAAATTTGTTGAGATCTTTTCTTATAAGAAGTAAATTATAATATTTGATGATTAGCCTTATGGAAATATTGAGAAATGGTTTATTTCGAATAAGAATAAAAATTATCAAGATTGTTAGAATAAGTTATATGGAATAAAATTGTTTAGAGATTTTTGTTAAAAGAAATCCTGAGTTTTTGAATAATTGTAAGGTTGAGACGAAGGCAGATGTTTTCTATGGGAAGTTTATTCTTTTCACAAGGAGTTTATTTCAGATACCATGGATAACTAAAGGCGTTTAGTGGAGAGGCGTGGCTGTAGCCATCCTAATGAGCAGATAGCAGCAACAACCGACGACAAATCCGAACAATGTAAGGGTAAAGTTAAAATTTGATCCTCACTTCATCATTATTTAACCATTTGCGGGATGTTTTCACATAGAATCAGTGTCAGTGAAAATGTCAAAGGGTAGTGGCCTTGAAGGACTAGTCTCCGACAAGACACTTAGGTAGGGAAGTTAGACACTAAAAGGGAAATCATCATCACCTGATTTCCCACTACAATAGGGTCCTAGTAGACATCAAGGATAAAATAGGACATAGGAGGGTAGGGTTAGGTAATCCTTCGAGATAATTACACCGTCGTCTCGACTTTCTATTAACATTCTACTTCCACCTTCACATCTATCATCATTTTTTTTCAAGATTACTATCTATTCTCGCCACTCGGCCCCTTTGCTTTTTAGCATAGCTTTTAATAAAATTAACAGAGTCAACAGTCAGCAAGACTCCAGGTCTAACAAATGTAACACCGGCTATCACTCCTGCAGCACCACCCACTTCCCTGTGCCGACGAGCTCGGCCCCGGCAAAAATCGCAGACCTGACGCAGCGGCGTGGTGGTAGCCACCCTATTCGTTCAGGCTTGGACGTGCCCTATCGTGAGAGAAGGTACTATAAGTTGATGGAACGAATAGGTTTCCGGATCCTATAACAATGGGGATGATTTAAGGGATAGTTTCGAAATATTTTCAAAGTCTATTGTTGATAATGGATAAGGGAATTGAAAACTCTCTGGGGATATTATAGAGTAATTTCGAAGTTTTCTTCCTTCTTGATTTCTCGTATTTCTGAAGTCAGATGGACTTATTCTCGAGTTAGTATAAACTAGGCGTTAGCATAGTTTAGAAATTTTGAGATCGTCTGACTATACTCGGTTACGAATCAGACGAAGGGTTTAGTAATCCGTGGTGTTTTTGATTACGTATATACCACCGACATACGTTGAAGTGTACTTGCCTACGAGAAGAGGGGTGATGAGTTCTTTCAGATCGTCTGCGACTGTAGAGCCGCAGACAACTGAAAGTACCTCGCCAAACCCCCTACTTTTCCTAGTCGACTACTACTTCAAATCTTTTTGTGAAATAGGATCGGAATAGGGATTTGTCTGTCCGCTAAATTAACAAAGATAATAATGTAGATGATATTGGGAATTTGAACATTAGTCCGACTTTGAATAGTTTTTGTGCAGTGCCTGGTCCTTTTTGGTCTTTGGTCATTTTCGGTCGGTCAATTCTGGCTATCAGTTGTAAGCATCCACAACCCCCTCCAATTCTCATCTTTACATTAATTATTTGATTAATAATTATTATTCTTTAATTTATATTCAAGAAAACTAAAACTCCAAATCAAAAAAAATTATCTTTATAAATTTATTTGCTTTTCTCTTTCTCTCCTTTCTTGAGTTGAGATTTCATATCATATAAATTAGTTTTTTTTTTCATTTCTTCTTTATCCTATCCAATAAGAGGAAATCTTGAATATAAGTTGAAGAGATAATTATTTTTCAATTTTTTTTGTTTATTTTGTAGTGGGACCATCTCATTCCTCCCATTACATAATGGCGCCCAACGTGTGGGGCCCGAGTTGTTGATTTAATAGTAGTTTTTGAAACTTTTTTTTTGAGATAGTGTGTTTTAAGTAACTTTTCGAAGTTTAGTATTTTGAGTATGTAGTATTATGTTCGTACGTCAGTCCGAACTAATTAAGACATTTTTGAATCTTTATAGAGTTGGTAATGTGTAGGAGATTTATCATCGGAAGGTTTGATGACTTAAGTGTCGACCGGTATTTGGTTGAACCAGTTCCCGAGTATGTCTGCAGCGACAACCTGTCAAAAATCCATTCCACTCTCTTAACATTCATTAAATAGTTTTCAGTAAAGTTAGTTTACGTAGAGTTGTCCGTATTGGATATGTCTTAGTCCAGTAGTCCGTTGCTTCTCATGAAAGCTAATCTCAATCCTGAAACTACAATCTTTTTAATCTGTTTAGTTGTTTGCAACTACGTCCGGTGAATAGTCGAACTCATTCCTGTTCACGTCTGCAGCGCAAGCCAAATAACGACGGCTAAATAAAAGATCAACCAATTCCAAACAACATATTTATTTTGAAAAATTTATGAGTTATACTACACGTCGAAAAGAGTAATTTAGAAAGTTTATTGGGTAATTCGAATTAGTTAGTTTGATGATATAGTTCTGGTCTGATGTCCGCTAGGGGATGTTAATTTACTTCCTTAGGTCAGTAGCAGCAGGGAGAATTAAGAACAAGCTAATCTGATAAGAAAAGTTAGATGAATTTTCAAAAGTGTTAATATAGAAAATTTTTTTTGTGGATAATGAGAAGTGTGGAACGAAGAATCCTTCATATTGTTGCGGAGTTGCTCTTCTGAAACATTGGGATGCTTCAGTCACGTCTCAAAACTTGCAATGATTTGAGAAAAACATTTAGAATTTATAGTTTTGTGAAATTTTGGGAAAAGTTTAATTTTTGGAAAAAAATTAAATAAGATTTAGAATTTAGTTTTTGAGAAAATTTCGATGCCTGGTGGCGTATACGTAACATATGTTACAAGTTTATTTAGTTTTGAATTTTGCCTGGTGGCACACATATTTTGAGTATTAAGATTATTTAGTTTGCCTGGTGGCGTATATTTAGTATTGAGTTTTGCCTGGTGGCACACTTATTTTGAAGATTTAGCATTCAGTATTGCCTGGTGGCACCCTTTTTAGATTTAGTTGTGTCTGGTGACAATTTAGATTTAGTTTGCCTGGTGGCGTATAAGTAACATATGTTACAAATTTATTTAGTTTTGAATTTTGCCTGGTGGCACACTTATATTTGATTTAGTTATTTAGATATTGAGTAATTTAGTTTTTTTTGAGATTATATAGTTTTTTTTGAGATTTATTTAGTTAGTATTTTTTTTGAGTATAGATTTAGATTTTTGAAGTTTGTAGATCGAGTATATCAAGAGGGTTTACCCTACGAAAAAGTAGGTTAAGCTAGGTTAAGATTTAGTTAGTAAGTTTTAGATTATAGGATTTAGGTAGTAAGAAATAGTTAGTAAGATTAAATTAGTAAGATATAGGTATTTAGAGTTAGAAATAAGGAGTAGTTAGTAGTTTTTTTGAAGTAAATAGGTAGTAAGATTAGTTAAGAAATAAAACATTTGTAAGCTAGAAATAGTATAGTTATAGGTATAAACTTTTGTAAACATTAGTTCTTTAGGTTTTTAATTACATTTTTTTTTATTCTTGCTCTGCTTTGAGCAAAAAGAATTTTTCTTAAATATAATATCGGCAATTTCCTTAAACACAATGGTTAATAAAAACAGAAATGACTCTACGGAGAAGAAAAAGGGGGGTAGACCTCCTAAACCTCCAACTCTAAGCAGAGCTCCTGTGCTAACAACACCTGAACCGCACAATACTCGTTACAAAAAAAATCTCGACATGTATCACAACATGACGATGGATAATAACGCAGTGGTAGACACGAGTCATGTTGAAGATGCAGCGGGACCATCGCATACAGAACGAGGTAACGACGAAGAAGTACCATTAGTAGATTTGTCGAGACAGTTCACACCCGGGGGAGACCAAGAAGAAACTTTAGACCAACAAGCTGACAGATGGGAAGATTACATCAAGGAGATAGCTTTAGCAACCATCGGACTCAACAGGGCAGAAGATCGCAAAAATTTGCAAGAGACATTAGCCCAGAGTCAAAAACAAATATTGGAAAGAGTGGATTTGGCTGTCAAAAAAGCAATAACACAGATAAGCGAATTGACACGTCCAACTGCTGCAACTATACCCTTGTGTGATTTACCAACTCCGGATACACGCAATTACGAAGTCAGAAGAGAACCTAATCCTGAAACAACAGCCAGAAACAACGAGCAAGAAACAACAAGTGAAAGAACAAGAGAAATACCTCATGATAGATTAAGAGAAGCGGTCAGAGAAGCATTAGGTGAAAGGCAAAGGCGAAATGGCACTCCTCCTAGAGTTGATACCAACCGAAACAACCTACCGGAATTCCCTAGGGAGTGGCCAAGACGCAATGCATCTCCACCTAGAGCTGAACCTTCTCGAAGGTACGACCCGAATTTCTATGAAAGACTAGATCAAATTCAGTTCGACAATACGTCGGCAAATCGAAATATCAGAGCTCCAGCACCATCGCCAGCAACATCATTCATACGTTCTCCGCACTATCATAAGTGGGGCATAGTATATAATGCCAAAAATATGCCAGTAGACGAATTCCTTTTCCGACTTGATCGGGTGAAGGATAGCTACGGTGCATCCTGGGAAGAGATAGTGTTGAATTTTCACCATTTTGTGAGCGGAACGGTAGAGGTGTGGTACTGGATGTATATGAAGAACAACCCGTATTCATCTTGGGCAGCGCTAAAACTAGCACTTATAGAACAATACCGTAGTCTGGAAACGGATTCCGAGTTGTCCAGACAGATGGCAGAGAGAAAGCAAGCTCCAGGCGAAAGCTTTGACTCGTTTTACGATGCCATACTGAAGATCAATTCTCGCATGAAAAATCCTAGACCTAATGAGGAGCTAGCAGAGATAATAAAGCAAAACGTACGCAGACGTATGGGAGAGCTGTTATTGACATTTAAGTCGACCCGACTCGCTGATTTAGTTTTCACTTGTCGGGATATGGAGAGATTTTTAGCTCAATATGATCCAATGAGAGCTAGAGCACCTCCAGTTTATAATAACCCTCCAAGGAAACTAGTTCACGAGATCGAGATACAGACTGATTCGCAGTTAACTGAGATGTCGACAGCCGTCGAAGCTTTCCACCATAACAGAAATCGCGATACGAAACCGAGTACAGAAAACGTTAAATGCTGGAATTGCTTGAAAATTGGTCATACTTTCAGAGATTGTGCTGATCTACAGAGAAGGATTTTCTGTTATCGTTGTGGCAAACCTGAGGTTCTGTCACCAAACTGCAAAATGTGTCCGGGAAACTCGTCAACGAGCCAACATTCGACCGAGAGGGAGTTGGCCAAGATGGGCAACTCGGGGAGTCCTCTGTAAACGCAGAAAAATCGGACAAAATTACCATCCTGAAAAACCCGGAAACGAAAAATATTTTAAAATCATCAGTCACTAATTCTAGAATTCCTAGGCTTAGACCGTTAAAGTCTTTACATCAAAGACAAATGGAATACGAAATAGCTAGAAAAAGAATATATACCTATCCCAACCATTTAAAAAAAATAGGAGCTTTAAGAACTAAATTCACAAACAAACGTAAACTATACAAAGTAGTATCTTCGACAAAATTGTCTAATTACAAAGACGATCCCCGTCCTTATGTTCAAGTTGAATTATTCGATGAAGAGTGGTACGGTTTGCTCGACTCAGGAGCAAGCGTCAGTTGTTTAGGTAAAGGAGCATTAGAGATTTTGAAAAACAAGAACATCACGTTTCAAAAATTCGCTACCAATATATCTACTGCTGACGGCAAACAACAACCAGTGGTAGGAGTAGTTAAAACAGAAGTTTCCTTTAACGGCAAATCACACGCCATAGAATTATTTATTGTACCTTCTTTAACGCAGAAACTCTACTTGGGAGTAAATTTTTGGGCCATCTTTGAGATAGCGCCCCATATTATTCCTTTTAAAAATTCAATTTCTGAGATAGCTCCAGAGAAACCTAATTTCTCTGAGTGCGAGCTAACTGCAGAACAGTCCGTTGTGTTGAAAAACACTGTAAAACTTTTTCCGTCGTTCGCTGAGCGGGGACTTGGACGAACACACCTAATGGAACATAGCATAGATACTGGCGATGCGTTGCCTATTAAGCAACGACATTATCCTATCTCTCCAGCGATACAAGCCTTGGTGTACGCCGAAGTAGACCGCATGATTTCTTTGGGGGTGATTGAAGAAAGTTCAAGCCCATGGTCCTCACCGGTTGTGTTGGTGAGGAAACCCGGCAAAAATAGAATGTGCTTGGATTTTCGGAAAGTCAACTCCGTAACAAAGAAGGATGCGAGTCCGATTGGGCATATAGAAGGTTTGTTAGCACGACTTTCAGAGACACGCTATATTTCTAGCGTGGATTTGAAAGATGCGTACTGGCAAGTACCGTTGGAGAAGATGTCAAGGGAGAAAACCGCATTTTCAATTCCAGGTCGTCCGTTGTATCAGTTCAAGGTGATGCCGTTCGGGCTCTCCAACGCCGCTCAGAGTCTGACAAATTTGATGAACAAAGTTATCCCGTCCAACTTGAGAGATCAAGTTTTTATCTATTTAGATGACCTATTGGTCATTTCCAAGACGTTTGAGGAACATGTGGCAGTTTTAGAAATCGTAGCGAAGAAGTTAGACGAAGCAGGGCTAACGATAAATGTGGAGAAGTCACGCTTCTGTTACGAAGAACTGCAATACTTAGGTTATGTCGTAGGTCGTGGCTGCCTCAAAGCAGACCCGTCCAAAATTTCTGCAATTCTAGATTTCCCGGTACCAACGACTGTACGTCAAGTACGTCGATTCCTTGGAATGGCTGGTTGGTACCGGCGATTTATTGAGAATTTTTCTGAGGTGGCCGGACCGATGTCTGACACTCTGAAAAAAGGAAGTAAGTTTGAGTTCAACGAACAGGCGTTAGAAGCTTTCGATAAGCTTAAAGTAGCTTTGACTTCGGCGCCAGTTCTCCGCAACCCCGATTTCAGTAAGCAATTCGTGATTTTGTGCGACGCTTCAGCCACTGGAATCGGGTGTGTTCTGTGTCAAAGAGATGAGACTGGCGCAGAATACCCCATCTATTATTACTCGCAAAAATTAAATAGTGCGCAACGTAACTATTCAGTTACAGAGCGCGAATGTCTAGCAGCCGTAAAAGGCATATATAAGTTTAGACCATACATTGAAGGATACAGGTTCTTGGTGATCACTGATCATGCAAGCCTGAGATGGTTGATGAGTCTAAAGGACCCAACCGGACGTCTAGCTCGGTGGAGTTTGAAGCTTCAAAGCTTCGAATTTTCGGTGGAGCATAGAAAAGGAACTTTAAACGCTGTGCCTGATGCCCTATCAAGAGTGCATGAAGTGGAGGCCTTACGTTTATTTTCCCTAGAAACGCCCATCGAAAATTCAAGTCCATCTAAAGTGTTGCATCTGGATTTAAAGGATCCGTCTTTCAAGTCGGAAGAATACCTTCAGATCGTGCAACACATTAATAAAAATAAAGATCGTCTTCCTGACTTGCAGGTATCTGATGGTTTCATATACAAGAAAGTCAGGCACGTAACAGGTAATCCAATTCAAGACGATTTGGCTTGGAAGATATGGACTCCATCGCAGCTGGGCGAAAGTTTGATAATTGCGGCTCATTGCCCACCTCAGGCAGCGCATGGTGGTATCACCAAGACCCTGCATCGCCTCCGTAACCAATTTTATTGGCCAGGAATGGCAGCACAGGTCAAGATGTATGTAAATAACTGCGAGGTATGTAAAACAACCAAAGCGCCAAACTCAGTTCTGAGAACCGAAATGGGAAAAGGATTCAATGTGGAAAGACCTTTCCAACATATATACATTGATTTCCTAGGTCCTTACCCCAGATCTAGAAGAGGTAATACATTCATTATTATCGCGTTAGACCAGCTAACGAAATTTGTATTTATTAAACCTTTAAAGAAAGCCACTACTTCAGAAGTAGTTAAATTCTTAGTGGATGATGTATTTTTAATATTTGGAGTTCCAGAGAGTCTACTGTCAGACAATGGCTCACAATTTATTAGTAATGACTTTAAAACTTTCTTGGAAAATTTTGGAATAAACCATGTGAGAACTGCTGCATACGCTCCACAAGCGAACGCAAGCGAACGAGTTAATCGCTCTATTCTGAGTGCTATACGTGCCTACATTGATACCAAACAACTCAATTGGGACGAGCATCTCTCGTGCATTAGTAGTGCTTTACGCACCTCATTGCATAGCGCTATCGGAATGACCCCTTATGAGGCCTTATTCGGTCAGCGCATGATCGAACACGGGACAGATTATGCGTTATTGAGAAAACTTGGTGGACTTAATCAGTCAGAAATTGACTGGTTACCCAAAACGGCTAGGATGAACATTCTCCATTCTTACCTCAAAACAGCACTTAATCAAGCTCACGATAGTTACGAGAAAATTTACAATCTGAGAAGTAGAGTGGTTACATTCAATGTAGGTGACGAAGTGTTTCGTCGGAATTTCGTATTGAGTGACGCAAGTAAACATAGAAATGCTAAGTTGTGTCCAAAGTTTGTAAAAACTAAAGTAACAAAAATTGTAGGCAACAACCTATATAAAGTCAAGGATGCGAATGGTTTTGAATCAGTGGTTCATACTAAAGACCTTCGGAAATGAAACAAATTAAAAAGTCATAGACAATTTCTTTTGCGTAATTTACATTTTCTTTGTGATAATAAGTGTTATCACCAGCTGCTCAGCCTGTGCATGAGACATGAAAGGGTCGTGGGTAGCGAATAAAATTTCTGAGATGTTATGAGAAGAAATACTAAAAGTTATATCTTGATGGATCATTTTCTTTTCATCATCAATGTACCTGATTGGCACCAGGAACATTGAAGATGCTTTGTAGGAAAATCCACTTCACCATCTATTAAAGTATGCTTACGATTTCTCCTTAAACATCTATACATGTATAAATGTTATCTGTTATAATATCAGAGAAACAAACCAACTTAAAAATTTTCATACTCACCAAATATTCTCGCAAAATTACCAAAATCCCTTCTCTGAAAGAAATAAGTTTAGGTAAAGTTATTGAAGGAAAAATTCTTTAGGAAAAATAGTTCCTATAATAAATATTCGGAACATTGAATACACAAACCTTGTAATAACTTAATACCGAAACAACGAAACAGTCATCTGAGAGTAGGCAACGAAAATAATAGATTAGCAAAGACATCCCTCTGTCAACGAACAAAGTAGGTACTTCGACTAATAGTACTTAGGTTCACCAATATGAAATAATGTCGCAAAAAGTACATTCCCGAAAGCTCATCTAGTTAGAAATAAGCACAGTAAGAAGTTCTGACTGACAAAATAATGTTTCTTACAAGATAAGTCAAGCAAAAATATCTATTTAGATTACATAAATGTTAGGTACATCAAGTAATTAGCAAAAAAAAACACCTGTAGAAATGAAAACATTCAAAATAGCAAAAATAATATTTGTATTGCAAAGAGATAAAGAGACCGAAACATGAACGTTAGGTAGTGACATAAAAATCAAGTCCAAAATTCCAGGTCATAAAGTAGCTGCAAACGCGTTATAAAGTCTGTAATAATAATAATATAACATAAAACAACTCCAAAAGATAACCTTCGAAAGTAATCAAAACATTTACTTTGTTGAAAGTAGTAAAATATTGCTTACCCAACGAAAACACAGATCCAAAATATAGGTCTAATAATTATCTATCATGTCTGTACATAATTATACTTACCCCTTTTATAAAAAAATAAAATATCAGCAACATCTAAAAATATAAAGAAAATAAAGGAAGCTCATACTTACGCAGTAAGTACAAATAAGTTAAAATGTATCTTTTCATCACGTCCGAACCCTACTCATGACAAAACAAAAACAATGAACAGCAAAAAACAGGACAAGTCATGAAGAAATTAATCGCACCAACAATCCTATTAGGAAAAAAAGAGAGAAAACTATTCAATAAACATACACAAAAAAATAATTACGAGTATCGACAGACAAGAAAAAAAAGATGGACGAATTAAATTTCGAGAATCTACCTATCATTTTAATGAGAACGAAAAGGACTTACACTCATTAATAAGTCTGTTTCACGTAATTTAAATTGTTCAAACCGCCAAAAAGGCAGATGTAAAAGCTCTATGGTACGTAACGTGATACGTAAATGAGCCGAACAACCCCATTCTAAATTTATAACTCATAGAAATCAGACGCAAAATAAATTGGCAGCATCAAAAAAAGTAAAAGTTCTTAAGAAATTGTTTAAACAAAGAAAAAGTAAAAGACAATAGTGAATAAGTAAAATAAAATCCGTAAATTGTCAAATGAAAGTGAATTCCTAAGGGATAATATAAAATAAAAGGAATAATTAGAAAAACCAAGCAACGAAGAGCAGAATAAAAATTGCAAAAAGTGGAATAAATTCCAGGTAAGATCTTTAATTTCTTTAATAATTACACGAGCACCAGCTCAAAGTGAAAGAATAAAACTCCTTAACTAAATGAATAGATAATCGAGAAAATTAAAACAAAACCATGAATGTGGGATACCACATTTTTCAAGAAAAATTTTCCGACAGAAAAATACATGTGTTCACAAAATACCACGAGTAATTTGGATCCAAGGAAAAGTCGAGTGTTGCTAACTGATGAACAAAGCACCAAAATCGCTGGTCGCCCAGTTATCAGTCGTAGTTTCACCACGCCAAAATCGTACCCCCAAAAGATCCAATTATTCGAAAGACACCACGCTAAGAGGAAAAGGAATTCTATCCAAAGCAACAAGTCACCTAGACAGAAATCCTACCACAAAGTTCGTCTTCCAATTAAGCAGAAAAATAATCACCGAAAAAGATCAGGTAAAAAGAAATAAAAGAAATTTTCTAATACGAAGATAAAAAAATCTTTGTCTTTATTCTGATTAAATGAAATCTGTATCTATGAATCTATCAAAGATCACAGACACATGGAATAAAATACTACAAAAATCAAACAATTTGCAAAAAGTTACCTTCTTTTCCGTCACATAGCAAAATTACAAAAAAAAAAAGTCACAACTTATGTGTCTTTAACAAAATTTTTATTATAAAATTCTAATACATTTTTTTTCACTCGTTAACAGATACGCACCGAGTGGGATTCGTCGAGTCGGACGAGACTGTGACCAAGACAAGACTCCAAAAAGTCTTTTGTGTCGACGTCGTTAACGGAACCTACCACTCGGTTTGCGTCATCTGGTTTCCTCCGGGAAGCCTGAAAACATCGAACAGTAAATCAACAGTAATTCAGAAATTTTTGGAATCCCATACATATTGCATCATAGTCGAAACAACATACGACATATCATCGCTGGAATCGATCATACATCCTGATTATAAAATTGCATCTTTTCATCAAGCTGAACAGTCAAAGTACATACCTGTTGGAGTCACCTATAGACAGGATGGATAAAGTATATTATGTATAATAAAGGCTGAGGTATGGTAGTTTATATTATTTTATTTATTTTTCCAATCTAGTGCAAAAATTCCTTGAGAAAAAGTTATTAATATTTAAAACCGTCTGATCGCTAAAAACAAAAAAAAAAAAGTCACCCTATACAAAAATACAGAGGTGACATATAAATTTGATCTTAAAAATATAGTTTATTTCAAAAATACAATTTAGAACTGCAACATACTTTAAAATTAGAATAACTAGTAAGAAACAACAAAGTCACCTTATACAAAGTACAGAAGTGACATAAAAATTTGAATATATACCCCATATCTTATTTATAATTTGATTTAAAACTGAAAAATACTTTAAAACAAGAAAGAGTATAAAATTGAAAATATTTTTAGTTTGAAGTGTCTCTGAAGACGCATGTCTGAATCTGGTACTGTGTGTTAAAAAAATATGATATCACAATATAAGGTACCTACCAAGTTAAATATCACAATTTAAAGCACTCAAAGAAAACATAAACGATCCTGAGGGATAAAGTCAGATAAAGATTTTTTTTTGTTACTTACCTACAAAAATACTTAGTTAAATTTCTTTGTTACCTACAAATCATATAGTAATTTACAAAATTAATGCTTTGACATAAACAACTATACGTCGTCATAAAAGAATATTTAGCTTAAAAATTTTGTTGGGAATAAAATCATACTTACCTGTTTCTACCTACGTTCGCGGTAAATATTACGGTTGATAAAGTCGGTAAAGAAAAATAAGTTTAAAGAAACTGAAAGTAACTTACTGTCGATCGAGTTTTTTTTTATTATTAAAGTAAAATATTTGAAGTTCATTCGTGTGATTACATTATAAAAAAAAGTGTATTTACCAAAAGTGATCCTGAGTGTACTTAGGTTGCAAATGACCTGTAATAAAAATCTATGAAAAACATTTGTGAGAAAAATTCATTCAAGTTCACACTAGAGGTTTTTGAATACCGAACAAATGTTGCCTAGTGAAAATTTGAATTAATTTTAGATTAAAATTAATGATATTTTGGCTGAAATAGATAGCCAGCGTAAAGTTTTTTTTATTTGTTTGAATAAGAGTGCAAGTGAATTTAACTATACAATCACTCTTGGACCTTCAGTACAAGAAAGAGTTAAGTTCAGTTGTTATCTTATAGTTTTGAATATAAGTACCTACATGAATGGTAAATACGCTGAAATTTGAGTTTTTGTTTGAAAAATTTAGTTTTTTTTTTGTCCGAGTCCGTGTGTTGAGAACTAAGTCACATCAGAACCGATCTGAAAAGACTTAACATAAAATTGTTGGAAATTATTTTTATAAATTTTGAAGTCAGTTGAAAAGTAGATGTACCTACATTTACACCCGCTGGTCCCATCAGTGAAATTCGTCACATCGTCGAAACCTGAAAAAGAAATAAAAGAGTTATTAAAGTTGTTTGATAATCTAAATTATAACGTACCTATTTTGTCTGAATCCATCTATCTGGTTTTGTCCATGGTAGGGTGCACTCTCCCCTCGTCGAACCATTTATTTGTAGATAAATTTTTATTATTGAATTATAAAATTTTAATGACTATTGATAACATTTTGAATTTTAATTAACCAAACGCTCTTTTCAGCTAAGGTAAGGTTTGGATGTACCTACCAACATTCACAAAGATCCTTCTGATCCACTTAGTAAAAATTTTAATTGCAATTTTTGAAAACTTTTAACAATTCTTTATTTTTACATTCGGGTGGGATATTCGAAACAGTGGAGGCGTCCTACGCAATTCTTTTGAAAATTTTTCTGATAAAACAAAACTTTGTGTTTTGAAATTTGTGATTTGAATTTTTCGATATCGTGTATAATAGGTGTTGACCTATCGGTTTAGCTCGCGTTAAATTCTATGCTAGTGAATCATTAGCCGCGGTGGAGTATCTGTCAGTCCTGTTAATCTGGGGCTCGTTATTCGTCGACCTTGTCCAAGATTGTATTTAACAATTCAAGGATAAGAGGCCTGAACAAGATTATCTAGGAAGCGGACGATCCCTGGACGTTTTGAAATTTCGTGTTAGGCACTTGCGTCTTAAAACGATAACTCATCGGAGGTATCGTTTCCTAACGTGGTAGAGGGTCTGTGAAATTATTCGCCAATCCTCATTTCAAATTAATTTTGAAATATTTGCAAACAAAAATTTTTTTTTGTTTGTTGATAAAAATAAAATTCAGAAACAGTCACTTTGAGAAAAATACCAGTTTTTTTTTGTCGTTGAGCATAAAATTTTCTTTTAAAATCATAACAGAAACGATAGTGAGATAGGTCAGTTAGTTTTTTTTTTGATTGAGATTTATGTAGAGAGGTTATAAATTAATTATTTCTAACCAGAGAATTTTTTTTGAAGATTAAAAATTAGTTTTGGAAATGTTTGTTTATGGATATTTGGAAATCTAGCAAGAATAATAAAATACTTATAAATAGAATAGATTCCAAAATAAGTAAAGCAGAGATAAAGTCTATTGAAATGGTTGAGATAAAGATTTATGAAAATTTGTTGAGATCTTTTCTTATAAGAAGTAAATTATAATATTTGATGATTAGCCTTATGGAAATATTGAGAAATGGTTTATTTCGAATAAGAATAAAAATTATCAAGATTGTTAGAATAAGTTATATGGAATAAAATTGTTTAGAGATTTTTGTTAAAAGAAATCCTGAGTTTTTGAATAATTGTAAGGTTGAGACGAAGGCAGATGTTTTCTATGGGAAGTTTATTCTTTTCACAAGGAGTTTATTTCAGATACCATGGATAACTAAAGGCGTTTAGTGGAGAGGCGTGGCTGTAGCCATCCTAATGAGCAGATAGCAGCAACAACCGACGACAAATCCGAACAATGTAAGGGTAAAGTTAAAATTTGATCCTCACTTCATCATTATTTAACCATTTGCGGGATGTTTTCACATAGAATCAGTGTCAGTGAAAATGTCAAAGGGTAGTGGCCTTGAAGGACTAGTCTCCGACAAGACACTTAGGTAGGGAAGTTAGACACTAAAAGGGAAATCATCATCACCTGATTTCCCACTACAATAGGGTCCTAGTAGACATCAAGGATAAAATAGGACATAGGAGGGTAGGGTTAGGTAATCCTTCGAGATAATTACACCGTCGTCTCGACTTTCTATTAACATTCTACTTCCACCTTCACATCTATCATCATTTTTTTTCAAGATTACTATCTATTCTCGCCACTCGGCCCCTTTGGTTTTTAGCATAGCTTTTAATAAAATTAACAGAGTCAACAGTCAGCAAGACTCCAGGTCTAACAAATGTAACACCGGCTATCACTCCTGCAGCACCACCCACTTCCCTGTGCCGACGAGCTCGGCCCCGGCAAAAATCGCAGACCTGACGCAGCGGCGTGGTGGTAGCCACCCTATTCGTTCAGGCTTGGACGTGCCCTATCGTGAGAGAAGGTACTATAAGTTGATGGAACGAATAGGTTTCCGGATCCTATAACAATGGGGATGATTTAAGGGATAGTTTCGAAATATTTTCAAAGTCTATTGTTGATAATGGATAAGGGAATTGAAAACTCTCTGGGGATATTATAGAGTAATTTCGAAGTTTTCTTCCTTCTTGATTTCTCGTATTTCTGAAGTCAGATGGACTTATTCTCGAGTTAGTATAAACTAGGCGTTAGCATAGTTTAGAAATTTTGAGATCGTCTGACTATACTCGGTTACGAATCAGACGAAGGGTTTAGTAATCCGTGGTGTTTTTGATTACGTATATACCACCGACATACGTTGAAGTGTACTTGCCTACGAGAAGAGGGGTGATGAGTTCTTTCAGATCGTCTGCGACTGTAGAGCCGCAGACAACTGAAAGTACCTCGCCAAACCCCCTACTTTTCCTAGTCGACTACTACTTCAAATCTTTTTGTGAAATAGGATCGGAATAGGGATTTGTCTGTCCGCTAAATTAACAAAGATAATAATGTAGATGATATTGGGAATTTGAACATTAGTCCGACTTTGAATAGTTTTTGTGCAGTGCCTGGTCCTTTTTGGTCTTTGGTCATTTTCGGTCGGTCAATTCTGGCTATCAGTTGTAAGCATCCACAACCCCCTCCAATTCTCATCTTTACATTAATTATTTGATTAATAATTATTATTCTTTAATTTATATTCAAGAAAACTAAAACTCCAAATCAAAAAAAATTATCTTTATAATTTTATTTGCTTTTCTCTTTCTCTCCTTTCTTGAGTTGAGATTTCATATCATATAAATTAGTTTTTTTTTTCATTTCTTCTTTATCCTATCCAATAAGAGGAAATCTTGAATATAAGTTGAAGAGATAATTATTTTTCAATTTTTTTTGTTTATTTTGTAGTGGGACCATCTCATTCCTCCCATTACATAGTTACTCCATACAATACAGCTATCTGCAAGTGAAAGTCCCATCAAAATTGGTCCTGCCCTTTTCCGTCAGTCCGTCAATTAAATTTTTTTAAAAAATCGACCTGAGCACTACCTAGGGAGAAATTAAAATAGCCTAAATTATGCGCTACAACATCAACAAAATATTTGAAAGCGAAATTCATGTCTAAATCGGTTGACCAGTTTTCGAGATTACGCAGGACAAATAGACAGACAGACCACCATAGTGTATTCGAAAACACTGACAAATATGGATAATTTCGACATCTAAAATTTGTCTCTAAAATTTACAGTGGCAGAAACTAAATATTCTTTATACGTCAAAATGTATTTTTTTTTATCTGTCAAGCCTTAAAATGTCAAAATCTTTTGAAAGATTGCTATAAAATATATAAGTTTGTTTTTTGGCTGTTTTTGTCTCGATAATTAATTAATGAAACAAAATCATTAGTTTTCCCAACGTTTCGACTGAAATTTCAGTCTTCCTCAGGGGCGAGTTTTTTTGGGATTTTTCATTTAAATTGTTTACATTTCATTTAGCTTTAAGTTTTAAACAAATTAATATAAAATAAATTACAAAGCAAAAAAGAAAACTGAACTAACAAAAATTAGCACTTCTAATTGTTGAAAAGTTAAGTCAGCAACTGTTTTTTATAGATCGATATAAAGTTAATAAACAAGTTTTTAGTTGTTGAATAGGACAAATAATACAGTTTCAATTGGCTTGTTATACTCATAACATAATAGGATTTATATCGTTAACAGATACACTGATTCTTGTAAAATTTAATATATAAAATATATATATATTTCATGTCTGAGGAAAACTGAATGCTGGTGTCGTTGCATTTGTTTTCTCCAGGAGTTCTTGGGCCTGCATCTCTTCCGCGATTGTACTGGAACGTTGTATGATAATGCTTTTTGGACGGGGTTCTCAGCGTTTCTCCTAAGTTCATGACAGTACCAGCTGAGTTTGTCGTGGCTTTCATACCACTGGTACATAATCCAACATTGTAAACCGTATGTAAGCGTTGGACGGACCACTGCAGTGTTGAACTTTCCTTTCAGCTTAGGGATTATTTTTCGGTCACAGAAGATGGCAGAGTTCTCACGCCACTTCATCCACCCTACGCTTACGCGATGGTTGACGTCGTCATCACAAGTTCCTTTCTTATTAATCATAGATCCAAGGTATTTGAACTTTTCGCACTTGGAAAGCACAGTTCCGTTCAAATAAATATCCGTAATAGGCCTGAGTGGATCAGAAAATGGACAGCAAAGGTATTCGGTCTTTTTGGCGCTTATGCGATACCCATTTCACTCCAGAACGTCCACCCATACGTCCAGTGCTCGTTGCAAGCAAATATACAAAAAAGTTAACCCCAATAAAGACAACATTTCAACTCAATGTATCTGCAATCTATATTGACAAGTTAAACCTATTTATTGTAGATTTATCTACATATCGAAAGAAAATCTTTCCTTAAATAACTTTGCAAGATTAAAGTTGTCAGTGCGTTTCTTTACTGGGCATACAATTTATATCACTTAACATAATGGAATCATCATGATTGATTGGCATCAATCGAGAGATTTTTTATTTTTTTTTTAACTAGCAAAAGAATTTCTTTAACCATCAATATTAAATATGTATATGTATATCGCAAGCAAATTATGCTCTCATTATGTTATTAAAATTGCTTTTTATTAAATCTATAGTGATGATGTGTTAAATGAGAGGAATTTCTCATTCTGTAGGTAAACCAATAAATCTAATGCTTTATTCTTTTCATTAAAAGTTTCATACAAAGGCAGGTTTTTAGCTTACGGCTTTCGACCAGACCGTCAAATTAACTTCATTTCCAACCCTAATTAATTTAAAGATTCATTAAAATGTTTAACACCTTAAAGAAATGAAAGTACATTTAGTATATATCTACTGAAGGCTAGATCATGTTAAAGAAAATACCCTCTAAGAAAATGAAAAAGGACTTCTCACTAAAAACCGATTGCATTAGCTAATTACAATTCATATCAGGTGGGAAAAAGGTAAAACAAACGCCGTCCCATCTTACCCGAACCGAAGCGAATCACCTTAGATTATCCTTCGTCTTTCTTCTCATGTTCTTGACTCTAACACTTTCCATTGTTTTTTTTTTTTTACTTTTTTTCAGAACACACAGAAGTAGCAAACAGAAAAAAAAAACACGAATCAAAAACTTTCAGATCAGATGAAGATTACATTTTATTCCCATGGCGAGCGTTTGTTAGGGCAAGTTGAAGCCTTGCGTTGTGCAAAGGCAAGAATTGAGAGTAGCCTTTCTGACAGAAATCCGATTGATTGCAAGCTCTCTGAACAGGCAACGTAAAACTAACTTTTATAATGTAATGAATTTTCTTTTATTTTTTTTTTCTTTCCGCGTAAGAGGTTTTAAGGATGATGATAGCATTTTCTCACTTTGAGGTTAGGGATGGATTGAGTTGGAATCTGCAATATATTTTTTGTGAGTACATGAGCATTTTTATAAACACAACCGAAGTTTGTATAAAGTTTGAAGTTTGAAAGTTAATTTTTAGTTATATAGGTATTGAACATTGACATTTTTTGGTGGTTGGAAGATATAAAAAAACTTAATTTAGATTTATGTTAACCTGCAGATAAATTATATAAGGATGCAGAGACGTACCGACGGGGGGTGTGGGGGTATCCCATCACCCACTGATTTCCAGAGTCGGCATTTTTGAAAATTTTAAAGCTTATAAGAGATTGCAAGTCGCCAGATTTGAAGACTTTTAAACTAAGTTATGAAGGTCGGCATTCTTAAAGGTTTTTATAAAATTATTAGATAAAAGCAAAAAAAATCGGCATTTATGAAGGTTTTTAGACTTAAGTGTAGAAGTCGTCATTTGAGAAGGTTTTTAAATTGATAGAAGCAAGAAAGTAACCTTTTTTAACTGATCAAAACAAGAAAGTCGGGTTTTACAATGGTTTTAGTGTAAAAGTGTAAAAGTCGGTATTTATATGCAGTTTTTTATTCTTAGAATAGCCAGAAAGTGGGCATAAATTGCCATGGTTTTTTAACTTAAGTGTGAAAGTCGATATTTTCACAAGTTTTAAGCTTATATTACCAAGAATGTCTGTAATTTTTTAAGTCTTGAATTTATTGGAGCAAGAAAGTCGGATAAGGTCAAAAGATTTTAATTTTAAGTGTGAAAGTTCGTTTTTACATATGTCAGGAAAACACTTAATTTTTCTCCCTTGCGATGCGTGTATCTCGGAAACGGTTGAAACTTGGAAAAAAGTGATTATAACAAAAGTTGTACAACATTTGAGGGCTTTTGTTTATTCTAAAAAAAAATTCTCTACGACGCACTATTTCCGTAGTAAAAGTGTGGATATTAAGGATTGCGTAAAATAAAATCACTGCAAAATATGAAAAATTGTGACCACATTACATAAAAATGTATGTGTCCCAGGGTAACCATTTTCATAATTTTTCTAAATATTGCTTTCATTACATAAAGCGAGATACTTTTTTTTCTTACTATTCCAAGTACGGGTATAACATATTCTTTCACCCAGTATACGCGTTTGACGTTGAGTTTCGGGACACCCTGCATATATTATATTTTTGTTTTGGTGTCATGAAAAAAAATCGAAATTGCGATGGTAGAAGAGTCCAAAAAAGTGAGTTTTCACCATGCCGTCCGTCGCGTCGGTCTGTCTGCGCGGTTGTCTGTTCACCGAGCTACAGCCTAAACGAATTTTTTTCAAACTTCATCTGTAAAGTACTTTGTTGATTCCCACTAGCTAGACCCTTATGGGCGCTTTACAGTCGATTTAGCGAGTCGATTTTAGCGAATATTGACCCATGTAAAGGTGAATTTGACAGGCCGCAAGCGAATTGAATCGAATCTCCCAAAAGTAAACCAGTAGCCAACTTTTGCCGAGCGGCCTGAGAAATTTATTATCCACAAATTAACCATTAGAAGACAAATTTGATTTTTTATTTTAGCCCGGCTATAACGGGTACCTCCTATATATATGGTTTTAACCAAACCCGTGCGCAGGAATTGTTTTGTTTTAATATTACAGTAGATACCTACTTAATATTCGTTCCTACGCAATTTCATGGAAATACACCGATTGTTCAAAACATCTAATTATTTTTTACTTTTTAGTATAGGGATGCTGCATAGACTGCAGTCGGCAAATTTCAAAAAAAGTCGACAAATTCCTTATATTTCCTTATAAGATCGACCTCTCGGTACGCCCCTGTATAAGGATGAGGTTTTGACAATCGGTTCTAAAACATTTAGGCCCAGTCTTTTCAAGTGTGGTTAATTTTAACCTATGGTTATTTACAGTCTTACTCACAGATCAGGTCTTTTAAACCATTGTTTGGTTAACAGACCTATGGTTTGGTTATCTAACCAACGAAACTGTTAACCATTCGATTTTTGTCAGTTAGCTACTCAATCAATATTTAACTTATTATTATGTCTCATTTTCAAATTAAGTTCACGCAGAAATTGCATTTGGGATTTGTGGAGTGCTGACGGAAGTCATGCTATTGATGAAGAAAAACAGCAATTAATGATTCCCGAAAGAAGACAGTATAATGTGTATGAAAGATTGGATCATTTCAACAAATGGGACGATGTCGATTTATGCAAACGTTTTGAATTAGGTAAAGCAAACTGTTGCAAACATATTGGATGTGATAAGACCAACATTAGAAATTAAACGTCAGAGGTGTGTTGCACAATCTTGAATGAAATTTGGCACATAGATTGCGTATAGTCTGGAATAGCACATAGGCTTACTTTTTATCCCGAAAAAATTTACGGTTCCCTAGGATACATTTTTTCCATTTTTCACAAAGCAAAGGGTCGGCATGATTTTATGCATAATGAAAAATTATGGGTCTAAAAATGAAATAGGCTAAATTTTATAACTAAAAAATGCGCGGTTCCTATGGGGAAGCATAATAATTGCATCCTATTCAGGAACAGTGTTTGTTACTCAATCACGACAGAATGGTAGATTATAGTCTAATATAACACATAGGTTATCTACTTTTTATCCCGGAAAATGTACGGTTCCCATGGATAGATTTTTTTTCTCTTTTTCACAGAGAAAATTATTTATTTATTTATTTTTTGTGGAACATTTGGTTTTGTCTTGCGAAGATTGCGTTTTATATTGTTGTATTTATCCTTCAATACCTTGGCTGCACGAATCTATAGGATATATGTATGTTGTGATGTGCTTTTTGGTCGAGGCTGAGGTAGCTCGTCGGGTCCAGGGTCTGTCCGAAGAAAGCACAGTAAAACTTCGGTATTTCGGGATCAAAAACTCCGATGTCTTAAGTTTATAAATAAATATACCTTTTATTAAGTCTTATAAAAATCTAACACGGTATTTCATATAATTCTTTTTCTGTCTTACTCTTAACACGGTATTTCATATAACTTAACCTAACAATAATTCATACTTCTTATACTAACCCTTTACACCTTTAGGGTATCAGCCTAACATAAATAAGGGACCGTTCGATGGAACCCTGTCCAAGCTAGTTCAGACGGAATCTGCGAGGACGAATCACGGAAGCAAGTGGAACCACCGTTGGAACCTTGTCCAAAGCAAACCTGAAGGATTTACCGAGGAAATAGGACGGAAGCACTTTTGGAACCACCGCTGGAACCCAGTCCAAGATAGTTCTTATGGATCTACCGAGGAAATTTAGACGGAAGCAAGTGGAACCACCGTTGGAACCTTGTCCAAGGCAAACCTGAAGGATTTACCGAGGAAATAAGACGAAAGCACTTTTGGAACCACCGTTGGAACCCAGTCCAAGATAGTTCTTATGGATCTACCGAGGAAATTTAGACGGAACCTTGTCCAAGGCAAACCTGAAGGATTTACCGAGGAAATAAGACGGAAGCTAATAATACCTAAAAATAATTTGAAAAAAAAGAGGAAGGCCGCTATAGCTTGAAAAGCCCGAAGCTGCACCAACCTGTTCACTGTTAGGGTACTACTAAGTTCCCAATCAGCCCGATCTTATTCTGCTCCAAATACACTAGATTGGTATCTCAACACGGGATGCAGAAGACAAATTTCTCATACAACATCCACCTCTGCTTGTAATATTTCCTGGAGTAAGAGAGTGTGAATTGTATGAGAAACAAACAAAAAGTACCTTTTGCTACAAAAGAAGTGAATATAGTACTAATTAGTACTATTCGGCGGTCGGACGGTCTGCAAAAAGGTACTTTAATACGAATGCAGTAAATCGTATCAGAAATGCTGTTTTCTGTCTATTATAATATGTACCGGGGGCAAACGAAATGATATTTAATAAGGAAAAATTGTAACGCTTCGTTACAATGTAAACACAAGAATTAATTTGATGCGAAAATATTGCCAAATTTAAATACTCACATAATGTTGGTTTCAGAAGATGCATTGAACCGTTGTTCCAATTTTTCCCATTCAATATTCTTTTGTTTTGATGTAACTGCATCACATTTTTTATTTTCGAAGATGTGTTATTTTATAGAACACCAATGTCACAAGTTTTTCTTCTTCCCTTTTGGTAAAATTTGCAGATCGTTGCTTTGGCTGTGACATTTTGTTCAATTGAAGTTTTTCAAAAATATTAATCATGAATATTGATTTGGCAGATAAAACTGGAAGACTGGATGAAATTTCCTCTAATCTACGGTTTGTTAACCAGTGTCGAAAAATTAGTTAAAAGACGCAAATTCTGAACCATACATTCATTAACATGGGTTAAGCAAAATCTATGGTTACCAAATCAGATATTTAACCACAATTGAAAAGACTTGCCCTCCACGTCTAAAAAACGATTGTTGAAAAAATACACCACGACAAAATCAGTTAGCTAGTGTCATGAACTAAGGAGAGACGCTAAGAACCCTGATCAAATTGTCCAAGAACTTCTGTAGAAACGAATGCACCAACACGAGCATTCAGTTGGCCCCAAACATGTAACAATCTTGCATAGCCCGTCCCTTTAAAAGGCTAATATCTTGAAGAATGAAAGCTTCTTAATAAGAATGACCGACAGTACGGCTTTCTTAGCAATATATGTAGGTTTACTGGTGATTTAATTGTTTATCTCATCGAAAAGTGGAAACAATCATTACACCGTTTTGGTTATAGTAAGATTATTGAGCTCGATATTTCAAAAGTATTTTATAAATTTTGGCGTCTTCTTACGAAAATGCATGCAATTGGTATTGATGAATCTCTTGTTCGTTTGATTAGAAATTATCGTTCAATGCAATTAGTATTGGATGGTTTTAAATCTCAAATTTTCTAGTGTGCCCCAGGGTTCCGTTTTGTCTCCGACTCTTCTTTATTCTCATTAACGATCTCTTGTCTGATATTTCCACTCTCTTGTCTGATACTTCCACTCAGCGATGCCAATTTCACTTCGATCGGAGTTATTCACTTCGTTTTCATGTCAACACTCCGGTCACTTCCTCTTTTCTTAAAACACTTCACTTTTTTACCTCCTTCATCATATTTGAATGCACCGTGTAAATCGACAGTAAAAATCAAATCAACACAAACGCAGACCACACGCCGACAACCATTTATGTCTATCGATAACTCAAGAATGCGACAATAGAGAATTTTACCGTATTTTCAAACCAAGAAAATCTCCCAAAATTAATAAGAGGCAATAGGAGGCAAACAGAAATTCACCCATAACCACAGAGGAGCTAACAGAGAGGGTAATCCTGTCATTTTATTTGACGTTACCTACAAGCTTCGACATCAGCTGATCTCAGCTTAGGTGAAAAAGTGTGCGTGAGAACAAAGGAAAACTGCACACACTCTCACCTAAGCTGAGTGGTGGATTCATTTTCCCGCCTTTTTCAAAATCATTAGATTTTTGGGTCTGTTCACAAACTCGTTTATTTTTTGGTTAGGCTGTTCCTACACCAGTAACTCATTACTTCACTAGTTGCGTTTTCGTTTGTTTGTTTTGGTGTAAAAAGAAATTTGGGGTAAGAAATTTACCTCTAAATACTAAAAGCAAAACTTAAGGATGTAGTACACGGAATATAAAAAACCACATGCGAATGTGTCTCTGACGTCCCGTACCAATGGTGTATGCACATATATTTGGTGCTTACGTATGGCTAGTTTACGGCATGTAGTCAAATGTTTCACTGCACACTATTTGACATTTAAATGTGGTTTCCTAGTTCACGAAATGCAAACATTCATGCAGCGAAACATTATTTTTGGTTTTGTGTTCTAGTTCAATATAAATTATACAAGAATATACAAGAAATAATTGAAATAATTTGTTTAAAGTGCCAATTACAAGAAGAAACATTCCAAACTGAAAAAAATTTTAATTTCATTACAACTCTTAATATTAAGAAATTATCAAACAGTTATTCGCACAAAAAGCCGTCTCCCGAACCAAAAAATATATGAAAAAAACTAAAATATTCTTTGAAAAAACACGAAATAAAAATATATTTCCAATAAATATATATCTATATAAGTTACGATTTTGCTTCTATTACGAGAATGGCGTAATAGAGTACCAGCTGAAAATACAAGTGTGATCGTAGCTTAGCGTTCATTTATGAACATATCCTTATTCGGGAGAATTCTACCTCATTTCATGAACGAAATCCACCACAGCTCATGAGTTTAAGGGGAAACGTGAAACTTAAAAAAAAAATCATGAACTGATTGCCGTGTTACATATTGGAACTTTATTTAATAAAACAATCAGTAATATTTACAACAAGTTTAAAAACATTCAGAAACATTTATTAAAATAAATCTGATGCCGCAAATACTGGTTAAATCAATATGCTTTTTATATTTATACTTCTAGAGTTTTTAAACAAGATTCAAACTTTTTGGGTCTGTTCATAAACTTGTTTATTTGTTGGTTAGGCTGTTTCTACACTGGTGACTCACAAGTTAAAGTTAGGCTTATAATGAGAAATACTATATTTGTATTTGCATTTTCGTTTGTTTGTTTGTTTGGATATAAAAAGAAAAGAAGTTAACGAATTCCCTTCAATTAAACTATCAGTTCAAAACCTACTTGCAAAAGAAAACGAAAAACAGTTCTTTTTTGGCACCATTAAAATCGACATTAGTCGCTTTCATATTATTTGATGCAAAATATGGAAGTGAATCGATGACAATAATAACATAGAATATTTTTTCCGTTTTTTAATTGTTTCAAACACATCAGTTAACATTTTACTTAAGCAATTTGAAGCCAGAAAATAAGTTTAAAAGGTATACAGTCTCTTTTTACTACTGAGGCTATAAACGCGCAAATGTAAAAAAAAAAAATATTTTTAATTGTTTTCATAATTTAAAGATTGTTTTTGCTTATAACTATAACCATTGGCGCAAAATTATAGTCGATTTAACTCGAAACTAAAAGCAATTTAATGTGAAACTTGGTTAAAAATACGTTTTTCCGTATTATAAACGGCATAAAGTATACATTTTCTTAATAAAGTTGTCCAACTTTAAAAACAGCAAACCTAAGCATTATATTTTTAATGCAGCACAATAAAATCTCTGATAGATTGACAGCTCACTCTCTTGAAATCGCTTTTGTGGAATGTAACTACGCACAAATACTGCATAAATTCATCAACAACCCCTTTCAATGGAATAATAAATAACTGGAAGTTAAAAAAGTGTTTATTCTTGAGTAAAAGTTAGACAACTGTTCTAAAATTTAAATAATGTTAAGTGGTGTGACGTTAATTCCTTAAATATAGGTTGACTATAATTTTGCGCCATTGAGTTTATAACAAAGAGAAATCATGTGAAAGTTTCAAACTTTGCTCGTAGGATGTCGTTACTATCGACTTGTGTTTTTTTACTCGAGTAGCAATTATTCTTGAGTTAAAAGGCAAGAGAAATAAAGAAAAACAAATACAAATGTATACAGAAAAAAATTGTTCGGTTGGGGTTGAGGGATGTTCGTTACATGGAATTATTGCAATAATAATTACTCGATATGATCATTAAGCGACATCTACTTCGGTGAGTTTAAAACCATCTTGATTTCTCTATGTTTATAAACTCAATGTAATAGTCCGGGAATGCGCAAAGCTGTATCTGATCTTGCACTTCTGTCGTGTCTTAAAAAGCTTAGATACGTAAATAAAGTACAAGGATATCCGATATTGAAAAATAAAAATAAAAATTGAAAAAACACGAAATAAAAATACAAGTTGCTGTTTTGCTTTTATTACGAGATATGCGGGCTAAAATAGTACCAGCTGAAAATACAAGTGTGATCTTAGCTTAGCGTACATTTATGAACACAATTTATGAACACACCCTTATTCGTAAGAATCCTACCTCCATTCATGATCGAAATCCACCACTGCTCATGATTTTAAGGGGAAACGTATTCATATACGCGAAATGCAAAAAATCTAAACATTGGGTAACCGGAGGGACAGACGTAACTACAGATTTTTATCTTTATTAGATAATCTTTGCCCATAACAGCTCTTGTTGTGAAAAAGAGCCAACTATATGGAAATATGAGAATATATCCGCCTGATAAAAAATTAGGGTATACTTATTTTTAACCACATGATAAATGATGTACATTTGCCTTTATTTATTTAATATTTATTTTAGAATGCAAACTGATGTTTCTACAGCTGTTTCGCAGCCGTATTTCTTTGTCAATTCTTTTGTTTCACGAAGTTTCTATAAAAAGTTCCAAGTGACTTTGAATATTGTATAACACAAAATAAAATTAATCGTGTTTTTAGTTTTAAGGACTTAGGAGTTAATTTTAGTGCTAATCTGGAATTTTCTGAACATGTTAACTTTATTGTAAAAAAGGCGAACTCTATGCTTGGATTCATAAAACGGTGGGCAAAGGAATTTAACGATCCATACGTTACCCTCTCTTTGTATAACTATTATGTTAGGCCGCATCTTGAGTATGCCTCACAAGTATGGACCCCTTTCTATGAAATCCATAAGAAACGTATTGAACCAGTCCAGCATAATTTTATTCGCTTTGCTCTTAAAGGCCTTCCATGGGCTGATCCTTATAACCTGCCACCATATGAGCATCGGATAAGGCTTTTGCAGATGCAACCTTTATATCAACGTAGAGTAAACAATGACTTAATTTTTCTACATCAACTTATCTCTGGACAAATTGATTCGTCGGACCTGTTAGCCTTTATTGGTTTTAACTACCGCGGACGGTCGTACCATCTTCGAAGTTCTGAGCTTTTTAATATTGAACATCACAGAACCAATTATGGCATGCATGAGCCTCTCACGTGGATGAGTAAGTTATATAACTTGAATGGGAGTGTGTTGGATTTTAATTTAAATAAAAGTAATTTAAAAACTATTTTCAGAACCAGTCCTCCACGATCCTAAATGTTTCTGTGTCATTTTGTTTTAATTTTGACTTTATATGTTTTCATGTTTTTATGTGCATGTGTTTTTATTTTTGTTTGCATTGTGCTTACTAACAACTAACACCTGCACTAAGTGATGAGCCAGTGGGACACATTATATGTGTTGGCAAATCTTCTTTCATCTGCTGATGCTTGCTTTAAGCTCCATTTGAATAAGATCTGATAGTGTAAAAAAAAAAAAAATGGTTTCTTTTAGCCTTAAAATTGACAAAAAATTAAATTTGTATAGGAAATTTGAGAGTGAAACACGTCTTTATTTGTTGTTTTTTTTTACATATATATCTTTTTCAATATAAATTAAATTTGTTTGAAAACTTTGTTATAAAAAGATATAGTTTATAGTCTGAATCACATATGTGGGTATGCTTAGCATAATCTTTTGCTGGTGATTATAGTTTTTTGCAGTTTATATTCATCTTTTACTAATTACAACATCGTTAAGGTATAATTACATACAAGCACCATCTGCAAATATACTATATATGCATATACCAAACTTTTGACTTATTGCTCCATCAGCACGCCAAATATTTTTTTTTTAATAACTAGCTTAATTAGCTGCATCCTCTTTTGAAGTGTTTTTCTCCACGCACACTCAAGACTCAAAACACATTATCCTTCACGTGAAGGTTAATTGGTTTTGGGTTTTATTAAACGATTTATCCTTGACAAGAATTAAGATGCTACCTCTACCACTTCATTGCATAACATAAAGGACACAATGTTAAATATATACTTTAAACAATAACTTTCAGATTTTAATATTAAATTGTGTAAGCTTGGAAAACACAAAACCAGGACACAAGGATATAAAAGCTATATCTTCTTTCAGAAATCGATGAACCACATTGACTTGATGTTCATATTATATAGGAACTTAAATTTATTTCAACATCTCACCTCATCGTAAACTCTGTGATGTTCAATAATGATGGTACAGCGTTGGGTTCGGTATTGATTGTTGTAATTGAGGTTGCTGTGGCTGCGGAACTGCAACGATTCAGGTATTATGCAGCATTATCATGGATTGCGTCCTGTGTTGCTAATTAAAACGTTTTCATATTATTTTGTTAAATATATGCATAGATTATTGTTGTTTTAAAAGAGATTTAAGGAATCTGTTCAAAAACAATAATTCCCTAAAATATATTTAACTAAAATATATTTATTGACCAAAGCACGTTGTTAAATCCAAGCTGGACTTACATGCTTTTTGAAAAAAAAATAAAATAAAATGAATTCATAATAATAAAGAGAATGATGAGTAAGTATATCCTGGTTATTTTGGGCCTTGTCAATAATCAAATTTAGACGTGATTTAAATATTTAAGTGGACTGTAAATAATTAATCATACCAGTAACCAGTTTAATATTTACATTAAAGCTATGGTAAGGTGAGATAGTGTTATAGAGTTTGTTTATTTCGTCTTTGCACCACAGCACAGGAGTTTTTTCTTAAACAGTGACGCTTGTCGCAATTGGCTCTGAGCGCACTGATTTAATATAAAACGCACTTGAACACTTCACTGTCATATCAGTAGAAATCAACTCACAATCTGTCAAATAACATGAAAACTACATGAAGTTGTTTTGCAACGCGTCGTGCGTCGTAAGAAACCAAGCATTTTACAGCGTTTTTGGCGAATTCAAATAGGCGGATTCAAATAAACGGTCTGTGACACCAAGAATGAAAAACTGTTCAATTTCTTCGATGCAAGTTGCACTCATGAATAGTGCCATTGAGGTTATGTTCCGCTTTGACGACAGAAGACAGCAACAGCATAGAGTTTTCAAAGCATATTAAATTCCCACTGGACAATGCTGTCATGTTCAGAATTTAACATGCTTATCATACATCCGAAGTGAATATGAAAAATTGAGGGTGCTATCGTCAGCGAAACAATTTCTTATAATAAAATACTAATAATAACTAGAACCGCCCAGCGGTCGAAACTCGACCACATTTATGTAAAGAGTGTTTTTTTAGAGGTATAGAACTTTACATTGCAATAAAACAACGATGGAATATTCGATTGACATGATTTTTTATTTATTCGAAAGTTAATCTTGTGGCATTACATTTTAAATATGATTTCTGGTATATGACTGCCACGGCTGGATCGGATGTAGTCCATTCTGGACGTCCAATTTTCGATGACTTTTTCCAACATTTGTGGCCGTATTTAGGCAATAACACGGCGAATGTTGTCTTCCAAATGGTCAAGCGTTTGTAGCTTATCCGCATAGACCAATGACTTTACATAACCCTAAAGAAAATAGTCTAGCGGTGTTAAATCACAAGATCTTGGAGGCCAATTCACAGGTCTAAATCGTGAAATTAGGCGGTCACCAAACGTGTCTTTCAATAAATCGATTGTGGCACGAGCTGTGTGATATGTTGCACCGTCTTGTTGGAACCACAGCTCCTGGACATCATAATTGTTCAATTCAGGAATTAAAAAGTTAGTAATCATGGCTATATACCGATCACCATTGACTGTAACGTTGTGGCCATCATCGTTTTTGAAAAAGTACGGACCAATGATTCCACCAGCCTATAAAGCGCACTAAACAGTCAGTTTTTCTGGACGGTGTTTCGACTTACACTTGAGGATTAGTTTCACTCCAAATGCTGCAGTTTTGTTTGTTGACGTAGCCCTTCAACCAGATGTCTTTATCGCTAAACAAAATTGGCTTATGAAAATCGGGAACAACGGCCTTCTCGTTTTGGGCCCATTCGACACAATTTGCAAGCGTTGTTCAGGCGTGTGTCTATTCCTGATGAATTTCCAAATCAAACTGAGAATAAATCACTTGACACCTGTTAAATCGGTTGCCGTCTTGAAAAGTAATGCCAACTTAAAGTTCTATACCTCGAAAAAAACACCCTTTACATATGCCATTCATGAAACATTCCGTAATATCGTCTAAACTGTTAATCTAACAAAGAAACATCCCTTAGAGGATGTTATAGATAGGTACTACATGCAGTGATGATTATTTGCTTCATATGTAGTAGATCTATGTACTTCATTTTGTGATGATTGTCGAGCTTATACGTAGCAACTTATTTTTACTTCGTCTGGATTAATTGGATTTTTGTTTATTAAATTAATATACATATGGAAAAGTTATGGAGATTTTCCACTGTTTGATTTTGTCCTAGTCTCACACAAAGAATAATCTTTAGTTCCGAATAAGTCGGACTCAAAACAAAAATGTTGGGTCATAATCTATTAAAGGTCCTCCATGGCAAAACCTTTTTTTTTTTTGAGCTCCTTAGTCATCCACTCAGAAAAAAATTGTGATGCCAAAAATTTAGTTTAACGTAAATTGTTGGGCCAAAGTATAAAATTTTTGGCATCACAATTTTTTTCTGAGTGGATGACTAAAGAGCTAATGAACCCAAGAATCTTAATTATTAATTTAGGAATGCAGATGTAAGCGTGAAGCAAGCATTATTTTTCTTGAAATAAAGTCCCAAAATGTCAAAATTTTAGGAACCTAAATTCTTATCTCAAGAACGAGTTGTCAACAAAAACTATTATAATTTCAAAAAAGAATGTTGAATTGTGTCTTTGTTTTATTTTATTTCTATTCATTTATTTATTTGTTTCGATCTTTAAGTTTTTTTTAATTTTTATTTTCAATTTATACCTATTTTATAACTAAGTATATATTTTTGCTCTTTCCTTTAATTACAATATTTAAAACTAATTTTTTTGTGTGCCTTCACTGGGTTTCGAACTCGAGTTCTCTTGCATGACGTTCCTGTGCGCTACCCATCACTGAGATAATCTAATATTATTATAAAAATGCTTGTCTAAAAGACCTCAATAAACTATTTAATATTCATTCTTAAGAAATTACATTTTTTATTGATCCTAAGAATTAATTTTTGAAAAAAAATTATCGTGTTAGTAATTAACATTAAATTAACGAATACCAACGTTTCGTTCGAATATTCGGTTTTTACATTGCAATATTAAACAAATACTCACTATATTATAACTTATGTTCTTGGTTAAGGAATAATATAAGACCAGCTATTTCATTTTGTCCTTCAAAAACTTGCAGGAGTTCTTCCTAAGAAAGATGCGCCACATGATTCTATAATTTGGCCACAGATTTGGTGTCAAAATATTGAGTTTATTTTAGAATTTGGTTATCTACTACATTTTTCGCCAATCTGCTTCGTTTTCCGGTTATTTAATACATTTCATTTGTTCAGCATTATCATCCCTGACTATATGACGTCAAGTCCCAGTCTTTTAAATTATTTTTCGGAATGAATTCCCATTCTTTATTCAAGAATTCATAGAAAAATATGCAATTTTATGATTTAACAAACCTTGGTGCAACTAGGTGTTACTTTAATATTGTATATATTAAAAACTGTAGGTATCTCAAAAATTTTAATAATGTTTTCAATTTAAGTTCTTTAAAAAGAAAACAATCGAAAGTCCTCTAATTGGCGCCCAACAACTTTCATTTTCTATTGATCACTCTATTGCGATCTCAATTATTTCCACAATCTCTAATAATTATGAAATACTTCAGAAAGCTCCTTTTTATTAAATCCTCCTTGAAAAAGATTAACAAGTAGCTAAGCATGAAATTAAAGACCCCAATGCAATACATATACAGCTACAGCATCACCTATTCCCACCTATATACAGTATAGGTACCTGTTTTACGCTTAATGTATTTCAATTTTTCCTTCAACATCTATAAAATAGCGCTTCTAAAGGTTATTATTTTTGGTGAAAACAAAAGAAACAAACAAAAAAAAAAAGAGTAAGAACCACTTGGATGCAGCCATAAAGATAAATCAAGAACGTGCTCCTGCTCTGACAAAATTCAATTCAAAGTTTCTTCGTTTTACGTCACCCGTCTTATACCATCAACAGTCGACGTGCCTCGCTTTCGACATCGTGGTTGCTTTGTCGTCGTCAGCGTGTTTCGAAGTCATTTAAAGTATCATTTCGATTCCAAAGTAGCTTACCCAGTCTGTTTGGCATATTGTTCTACGCTTAATCCTAACGTATTATCATCGGTGACAAAAATACCGCATCAAGATTGGATTTTTTTTTTCTGAACTTGATCCCCTTTCCATTTATTGGTATCGTACCCTATCCTTCTTTGTATCAGGTCTTGCAACTGAAACAAACCAAATCTAAAAGACAAACGTGGGCCCACGTTGCTGACTGGCTGGCTAGAGGCTGTGATAAACCTACATAATGATATAAATTTTATGCGCTGAAGTTTGGTGTTCTTTGTTTTTGCTTTTGAATGGATTGGGAATAGGGTTACTTTGCCCCATCATCAGCCTAAAAACATTCTTTACTTTTTGAATACATATTGCAAAAAAAACCGGCAGTTGAAATCTACGTAGGTGTTTCCAGTGTCAAATGTAAATCAAATAACGAGCTATAGGATGCCTCTACGTAGGTGAATTTCACAAAAGATGATATGTCACATATCATTTAAAAAAAAAACTCAATTTTTCTTTGAATATTTTAAATTATGTAATCAAAATCCGTTAAGAGACGTTAAAAATTAAAAAAGCGGTTCAAGCTAAATTATGAATAAATTCCGGCAAAGCTGGATTTTGCTGGAGACTTTTGTTTTGATGCCTCGAGCAAATCCTAAGAAAAAAACGGGTGCCCAGTACCTCAACCTGAGATCTGGGTAACCAATCCCAGACGTCCACAACGAAACTCCTTGTTTGATGAAGAATGCCGGTTAGTCCATCCAGTGAAGAACGAGTCTATTTATAGGCAATGCTGCAGACTAGAACCACAGCTGCTGGGACCTCTACGGGCATAAAAAAAACTAGAAACACCGACTTCTGGTGCAGATGCTTACCAGCTGAATTGTTTAAAGCTGCAGGAGAAGTGTTTGTAAGGGAGCACGCACTAACTCATCTGTAAAATTTGGTCTGGAGAAAGTATGTCCGATATTTGGTGTCCGTTCGCTCTATATGACCCAGACACCTTAAGTTGTTTTCACTTTTGTGACATAGTCAGTGTCGCTGAGGAGCCCGTACAGTTCGTTGTTATATCTTCTTCTCGATTCCCCATCTATGAAGATAGAAAAAAATCACACGGAGAATTATTCTTTCAAAGCAGCCTAAAGCGTTCTCTTTTAGTAATGCCAAATGCCCACGCTTCTGCACCATAAATAAGGACCGGGATAATAATTGTCTTATAAAGGTATACATTTGAGGCTCGAGTGATGGCCTTGCTCTTCAATTGCCTTGGACGGACGGACGTGATTGTTTTGCACTATTTTAAGGATGATGTTTAAGATGTCGCATGACAGCGCACCGCCTTGTCTAAATTCTTTTTTGACATCAAAGGTATCGCTGAGGTCTTTACCGACTTTGATGGAGCAGCGTTAATTCTCCATCGTCATTTTGCACAAATGAAAATTTTGGCAGGGATGCAAAAACTAATAAAATCGAATTTCCTCATAGTATTTTGGCCTTGTTCTGGATATCCATATAGCATTAACTTGGCTACAACGAGGTAGTGGTCCGAGGCAACGTTGGCTCCTCGAAACGTTCGGACATCACAATATGGATCGCAATATGGTCAGTGTGGTTGACGGTTAATTGATCAGGATGTTGCCAAGTCCCTTATGAATATCGAGATGCGGGAACTGAGTACCAGCTGCCATAACCATTTTGCCTTATTGAGCAATTAAAAATTCATAGTATGGAGCGATATAGAAAAATGTATGTACTTTTGATGGTTCTGGGGGGGGTCTGTAAGCAAAGTCGTAAATGCAGTAGAAAAAGTCTTAAATATTTGTTAAGATGGATTTGAACCCATCAACCAAATCTGACATGAGTGCGACACATTAAACACTACTCCACGAAGAATGTATCTACAATGTATGTTTCTATTTTTTCGTGAAATCCACCTATACCACAGGTCCACAGCTAACACAAGCAAAGCAATGAACATTTAAAATGTTCCCACATATAGAAAACAGATTTTGAAAAAAGTGTCAGGAACAAACGAAATGAACAACCATAACGAACATGTATCAGGTGTGCTTACAATAAATTGATACACACACGCACCTCAAACATTGAACATCCATTCACACCTTTAAGCATTATATACAATAAAGAGACAGATTGTGAAATGAACTTTTTCTCGATTACTTAACCAAACAACAGTGATCCCATCTCATTTGGTATTTTCGAAATCTAAGGATAAAATATATAGGATGTGGTAAACTTTAATACTCGCCATGCTATATGAGATATAAAATCCTACAAATAGAAAACTGAAATAAAAACAAAACTTTAATAGATGCTGTTACGAATTTAAATGTGGAAAAGGTGTAAAATGGTTGAAAAGGTGTTTTCATGATCAACGGATGGCATACACTTAATCTATTTAACTTATTTTATATATTAGGGTATCCTGTGACTGTGACTTATGTTTTTACAACTATAACGAGATTATAACCACAGATAATATGAAAATCTTTAAATGTTTGAAACCCCTAAACAAATTTAATCTTAAACGAAACATAACTTTTTAAAATTAGGTGTAAGAACAGAAAAGATTATAAATTCATACTACATAGTATGTCGGTATAAGAACTTTGGAACTCTTAAGAATCATTATAAGCTTTAGGGTATCTGTATTAAGTTGCGGGTTGTATGATTTCTGATATCTGGATACTGTGATAAACAGGGAAATTTATGGATTCCTATTTTCTGGAATAAGATCTCTAGAAATTTTGAATTTACCTAATCATTTTGAGTTAAAAAAGATTAGACATATGTATACATAAGAGCTTCCAAATGAAGCATTCCCCTATTAGTCCAGTCATTTTAGGGTTTAACCTAGAAATTTGAGACAATAAGCTGAAAACTCGTATACATCTTCTTATTGGCGTTCTAAAAGTTGTCTAGAAAGTCAACGAAAATCTCGTGTCTGCAACATAAGTTATTCAAGGTCAAAGGACACGAAAATCAGTTTTTCGGGAATATCTCGGTATGATGTTAGCATTCATTACAAAATTACAGAGCATATAAAAATTATTACAATTTTTGTAACAGACATTTTTCATACGATCAACTGTTTTTGATATTGGGGGCGTAGAGTTTTGCATGCTCAGCAGTACATACTAGTCTACGCACATATCCCATTTCACGTGTGCCGTTATATATCCCCTGAGTTTTGTCATGGGGGTTTGTTAAGCACCCATAGTGGTATAAATCAACTTATGTCAAATCGTCCAAAACATGGTCGTTTGGCCGCCATTTTTAAAAATTGCCGCCAAATTGATCGTTTTTTTGGTTTAAAGATATTTCCGTATCCAGTGGTCCGATTTTCATTTTTGAAGACTCATTTTATTTGCGTTTTAAAGCCAAACAAATTTTATCACAATTTTTGCTTTGCACAGAGTGAACTATGGCCTCCATGCTTTTCTTTTAAATTATTTTATTGAATGATTGTATTTTATTATCCCTTCTAATCCGGAACGGATTGGAATTTCGCAAGATCTAGAAACAAAGCTGGATCTTGTGTTGTTTTTGTATATGCATGTATTTCGCGAAGCGAATCCAATTTTGATCAGATCAGAGGGGATAATAAGACAGTCTGTCTAAGGGCAACTTATTTCGCCCCTGGTCATACCTTGTGTATGTCCAATCTTCTGGCAGGTATAAGGCACCTGCAGACATTTTCTTATTAAACAGTACTTAAGTGGTCAGCTTCGCGGGTTTAAGTGATTTTAACTCCCTTTACGTAGCCAGTCCCGCTCACGCAACTTCGTTGCTCCGCTTATGGTACATATATGTCCAGTCGTCTTCCAGGCGCCTTTGTCAACAGTTTCTTCATTAAACACCGAATTGATATATAATTCAGACATGTTCAAGTTAAAATTAAATATTAATGTTGGTTAAATTTGCCACAATGAATTGTGCACAGTGAATAAGCCGGCTTCGAATTTGCCTGCTATCGAATAATATTCGGTAGGTCGCCTTTAAGAAGTAAGGTTAGTCGTTTAAGGAACATGACTTACATAAGCCCTGGTGAAGATAACCTTAGCATATCGCTGCGCGCAGGTATTTGGTAAATAGTTTCACAGCTAGTGCTGTGCCGCTGTGGGCGGTAATGGGTACAATGGGTGAGAACTATACTTTGTTCATTTCATATTTGCACCACAGCCTTATGGGAGAGCTTTTTCAAAAACAGTGATGCCTGTCGCAGTTGGCACGCCGATATCTACTCAAACGATTGCCACTGAAAACGAAATCAGACACACAGAATTGCATGTTAGACTGATCGATCGCAATTCGCCAAATTTGCTTTTAACAAATAACTCTCATCTGAGGAAATCCATATAATCCCAGTCTAATCAGAGTACCCATTTTCCAGTTAAAGGAAATGGGGCATATTCATAGTTGTTTTTAAACTCAAGTTTTTCTTAGACTGTGTTTAAATAATGTTATTTAAATAGGATAATCTCGAGTTTTTCTTAAACAGAACTTAAACATCGTCTATGAATATGCCCTAATGTTTATGATTTTTTCTTTGACTTTTGTTAAGGAGTTTTGAGGATTAATGCTTGCTCTCTTATTACTACAAAGAAGAAGTGTTGTCACTTGATGTTCTTAGTGCAATGACATTTGGCCGAGCGTCATTTGGCCATAGTTACAAATTTGGCCATATGACACTTTTACAATGCGCCATATGTTTGTAAATTTGTCGCTTTGCCAAAGTGTTATATGGCCTTATTTTTTTTGCAACTTTTAGCCATACTCTTTAAGAGGGTCAAAAGGCAAACAGTGAAGGGTTATGAAGGGCATGATGCCCCCTGCAACCGCACTAATGCTAGGGCTAACTGTAAGATTTGTTCTAGGTGCAAGGCTGGGTACGTTAAGAAACAAAAAGCGTAGCTGAAAAAAATTTCATTTTAAATTGGCATTATGTCAAAGGGGTCAATTGACACTTTCGTAAAGCGGCAAATAGCCATATGTACAATTATGGCAATGTGACTCATATGGTGTCATTTGGCAAATTTTTGTAAATAATGTCATATGAATGACGCTTGGCCAAATGTCATTTCACCGACGCGACGTCTTTCTGCTATCGTGTTTTCGTTTATTATTTAGGTTATGAAAAATTTGTTTAAACGCAGTTATGTTGTTATTGTTGGCAATTTGAAGGAGAGCTAATGAGCAAACGTCATTTAAAGTGTAGAAAAAATGACGTTAAAAAAATGACGTTTGGTTTTCAGGCATTTACGGTAGCCATAATTGACAAAAATTCAGGCGCGCCAAAATAATGTCCCAAAAACAGACGCTAGCTCTCCTACCTTACTCTTAAGGAAGCGAAAGAAAAGTGCTTGAATATTAATAAATTTAAATATATGGAGCATGAATGTGCAATCAGACAAAATGCGCAACCATTCCTTAAAACTTGTTTTTTGTTAAAAAAAACCGAATGTTTTTCTGTTTTAAAAAACAATTTTGAATAAACAATTGGTAACCCAATACAAGGTGATTGGTATAGGGTGCACCAAAAAGCTTGAGAGTGTAGGTGGAGTTAAGACAAGAAAAAAATCGTATGGGAGGGTGGGGGTCTATTTCCTCCGTTTAGGCGGGAGGGGCAATTTTCTAAAACATTGACTTAAATCAGAAAAAAAATTATTTAAAAACAACAGTAAATGATACAAAGCCTTCTTATATTTTTTTGGAAAGCCAAAAAACTAATCTTTTATTTTATTTTTAAATTAAGTTGTTTAAGTGAACATCTTTCATAAAATTAATTTTCAAACTCAAAATTTAAAAAAAAAAAAACTAAAAAAAATGTTTAAACTAATTTTTTTCAAAATTTTATGTAATTAACTACTATTTTTATTTTCAAAATTCAATGCTCTTATTAATATTTAGTCAAAAACAGAAAACCGGATGCCAAAATGTATCTTAGTTTTTGAGAAATTAAGAAAAACGAGAAGTATTTTTTTCCAAGAAGAACACTTATTTTTTTGTTTTAACACATTTGACCTGCTCAGGTCAATTATTAATTAGGGAATTATCCGATTTTAACCAAATAATAAAAAAAACGAATTAACTTTTTACTTTACTTACTAGTTTTACTTTTAATTTTTTTAATGTCTCAAAAACTAAGATACATTTTGGCATCCGGTTTTCTGTTTTTGACTAAATATTAATAAGAGCATTGAATTTTGAAAATAAAAATAGTAGTTAATTACATAAAATTTTGAAAAAAATTAGTTTTAACATTTTTTTTAGTTTTTTTTTTTAAATTTTGAGTTTGAAAATTAATTTTTTTAAAACTGTTAACTTAAACAACTTAATTTTAAAATAAAATAAAAGAGTAGTTTTCTGGCTTTCTAAACAAATATAACAAGGCTTTGTATCATTCACCGTCGTTTTTAAATAATTTTTCCTGCCTAAACGGGGGGAAATAGAACCCCCCCCCCCCTCCCATACGATTTTTTTCTTGACTTAACTCCACCAACACGCTCAAGCTTTTTGGTGCACCTTATACCAATCACCCTGTATATTATATTCTGAAGAGAAATGAGGCAATTTGTTATGCTCACAACGGCAATCCTGTAAGACCTTTAAAATTGAGATTGCTCATAAAAATATTTTATATTGCCTGTTGTGCAAATACAATAATGCTCTCTACTCTACAACCCATATTAGCTAGAGATATCCGTACAATATATAAAAATTGTATGTTTTATAATCCCAATAATAAAAAAGAAAATTTTAGGAGGAAATTGGGACGTATATTATATTGTTGTGTTGGCAACTCCAACATCATCTGCATATATAGGTACAATCAATTTAATGACCTCCTCTGTATGTGTAGCTTATATCTATAAACTATATATAATAGATTGGATGCAAAAAACCAAAATAAAAATTTGCTCTTTTTACTAAAGTATGTAAATTTTTAAATCGTTTAAGCATACACTCTTGACACCGAAATTGATTAACAAGTCTAAACTTCAAGCCGGGTAATTTTTCGCAAATATTGACATCGAATGGACTCTATTTTAACGACAAAAAAAAACCTTTAAGAATAAATACACAACGAAAGTTACCATTATTTAACATACACACAAATACATATAGTTATATTTATTTTATTTCACAGTTCCTATCGATTCTGAAATCCCTCTTTGCTTAACGAAAAAAGGGACATCCGTCCACGTTACAAATTTCCATTCCCGATGTGCGATGAAATCTTAAACGAGATAGGTTAACGATAGAGAGCTCTATCGTATATATCCAAAAGTGAAAGAAGCTGCCCGCTTGGGATCACTATATAAAAATGGATTTCTTTTTTATTCCGACACGCAATTGTATACGCATCATTAAGGATAGCAAAGCGGACGAAGAATAAATTTATTCATTTTTCCCCCGAGGAGAAAATAGAAAAATCATTGGTTAAACAATTATCAGCGGATGGAGAAGAGGTTATGGTTGGATGGATAGAAAGTAACTTTGCTCTATAGCCACATCCATCGCCACTACCCATCCCGTCCACCATATTCCCGATTAAGGATTTTGATCTTTGGGAGAATTGTTTTATTCAAAGATGTTTTTGTAATGATTTGTGTTAACATGTGTTTTGTACAAACGCTTATATTGTTTGTCATCAAAATATGTGTGACATGTATAATCGATTTTCGTAACCTTTATTTTAATTTGGAAAAGTAATCACGTTGACCTAATAAACCAGGAATGTGACATTTAAATATTTTAATATCGCATCAAAAAATATAGGTAGGTACAGGTACTCCAGTTTTTTGTGTCTAGTCAAAATAGACACAAAAAAGGGGCTAAGGTTACATTAATTCCTTAAGCTGAACTTTGGTCCAGGTCTTAAATACGTCATTATAAATGCAATGTCGAAAACAAAGGTCACAAATTTTTGTTTTCTGCGTATCTCTGAAACTGTGAGAGCTGCTAGAAAAATGGATGACATGGCATTTTTAATTAACATAGGTATTAAAGACCAATTCTAAAATTCATGTGTATAGGGAATCAATAATTCCTCCAATGTTTTTTTTTTGATTTTTTTGATTAGGGAAATACAAGTTTTGTATATACGCATATGAATAAAAACACTCTATTACCCTATAACTTTTTTTTATGATCTGATAATAATGTCACGTTCCTGCAGGATACTTTTTTGTTGTTTTATCCCATAAAACCGTATGCAATTGTCCGTGATGAAAGTTAATTGATTTCGTTCTCTCACCCATAAACGACACATGCAGAAAATCATAAAATTCCTTTGCTCTGTAAAAAACAAAAAAAAATCTATCCAAGAAAAGCTCGTACATTTTACGAAATAAAAAAAAACGTAGCAAATATGTATGTGTCAAATTTCATCCAGATCTGTACAGCCGTTCTGGCGTGATTGATAATAACAAATATACATCCGAACTTCCACATTTGTAAAACAAGTTTTTATCCGAGGCCTCGTTCGCGTTATTTTTTTTTAAATACTTATCAAAGTAAAACAAAAACAAATTAATAAAGCTAATGTTACTCGCTGTCGCTGGTAATGTAAAGATTTCTATTGGTGAAAGAATTTATAAAATCGGTTTAGTATGATTAAAAGTGTGAAAACTTAACAAACAAACTCACTTTGATTAATCTCCATCAGATGAATACAAAAAGCGATAGCGATCCACAATATTTAATTAAATTTACCGCTTACAATAGTTTGAAGAAAATTTAATTAAATTTCAAAACCACATAAGCATCTTCTTTTGTTAACATAAAAATTAGTTAAAGAATTTTCCAATAATTGAATCGTGCTGATGCAGAGTATATAAAAACTAAATGGGCTAACTAAAATGTTCTAACTGAAAATAAAAGCAGTATGTTTTTGCACTTCGTTGTTCTTCTGACTAGTTTGGTCGTTGCAAGTGGCAGCATTGCAGTGCATTTTATTGACAATAATGAACATTTTACTATGGAAAGATATTTCATCCAGCCACCAAATTTGTTGCCGTTTAATGAGGTTCGTTAAAATCAATTAAATTTTCCTTAAAAGTCTTTCTTGTTTCAATATTTTGTTCCCATACAGATTGCGCCAACTATTAAACTGATAGAAAAGCGAGAAGCTAATCCTAGGAAAAGAGTTGGAAGACAAAAAAGGAAACACCGATTGAGGTTAGGAAATTAGATCACACAGTTATGTATTTTTGATGGCGTTTAAAATTCAATTTGTCATGTGACACAAAACACTCACCTGATGTTGTTTTGAATTTATTAATTAAATGACATCATTTAACTACTTTTCTTTTTAATAAATATATCGATCAAATGCCTTTAAATTGTTAAATCATTTTGTCGATAATTCTCGCATCCTTGTATCTATAGATTCTGTGACTTGTTCTTATAGACCCAGACCCCAGTGACTTAAAACAAAACCTGAAATAAAAAAATCTATAAAGGGAACTAACTTCACACGGAAACTAACTTCACCACTAGTGCGAACTAATTTCACTTTTCTTTTTTTTTTTTGGTTATGGTTGAGAACTAATTTCATCTGAGGATTGTGTTAAGTTAGTTCACATCTACAAATTTTATATTGCAGGAGATATAAAGTTGAAAATATGTAACTACTTAAGTTGCCGGTGCCCCTACAGTTTAGATTGGTAAGGGGAGAGCATGCTGCCCTCCTACAAACCCCCCTGCCAGGCTCACTGTAGGATAAAAAATGCATAACGTCAACCAAAAGAGTGAAATAATTTCCCAACAAACACTTAAGCTGTTTCCCACTCAAAGTAGAAAATAAATTTATCAAAAAAAAAGTGAAATTAGTTCCCACAAGTGGTAAAGTTAATTCCCGTGAAGTTTTACATGAAATATATGTAGGTATATACCTATAAAAACCCGTTTTTATGATTGCTTAAAAAAGTGGTTCGATAATTTTATTCACTCGCTGTCGTGATACATTATATCTTAGAACACCCTGTCATCACTTATTTTTTTTTTTTAATTGGCAAACTATTTTTCAAGTTCTACTTAAAATTCCTTTTTCTTAATTCATCAGGTTATCTTAGAGCACCCTGTGATCACTTTAATTGTTTTTAAAAAATAGCAAACGGTTATTTCAGTTCGATTTAAATTCCTTGTTCTGTTAATTCTTTTTTTTTTTGTTACGATTCCGAAAAACCCTGTACACCATTATTCTTTGAGCGGAAAAATTATGGTAATATCTTTATGGTGATATCTTTATTCATTCAAAAGTTATAATTTTTGAAATGAGAAAAGCCATTTTGGACAACACCGCGCCGCCGCACTACGGGACCAAACATTCAAATCCATGCAAAAAATGGATTTAGTTAAAATAACTGCATTTCAGGTTTTTGGCTAAAAATTCACATAACGGAGAATAGGTGTTACCAATTTTTACAAATTTGGCCATAAATTAATAACGGCTTACCTGATTTCATTTAAATTTGGTGTGGCACTTTTAAATTAAACAATTACCATAAAATGGAATTTTAAGTTTTTGGATAAACAACGGTTTTATTATAGCTACAATACAAACTTGATCTCTCGTTTAGGCCATTTTTCGATATCTTTTGCCTTTTTCATATACAGGGTGAGTCATGAGCAATGCGACAAAATGCTAGGGCGTGTAGGTTGCGTTGAGACAAGAAAAAAATCGTATAGGAGGGGGGGGTCTATTCCCCTCCGTTTAGCCGGGAGGGGTAATTTTCGAAAAAACTGACTTAAAATGGGAAAAAAATTATTTAAAATCAACGGCTTCATTCACAATGCTGTGCGATACGTTTTTGAAAAGCCAATAACTTTTTCTTTCATTCTGTGTTTAAATAAATCTATTCTAAGAAATAGTTTTTGAAATATTAATTTTCAAAGTCAAAATTTTGAAAAAAAAAATTGAAAAAAAATTTCAAATTCATTTTTTTCAAAATTTTACGTATTTAAGTGCTAATTTTAATTTCAAAATTCAATGCTGTTATTAATTTTAAGTCTAAATAAGAAAACCGGATGCAAAAATTTTATGTCGTTCTCAAGAAATTAAAAAAAAACCAAAACCACCTTTTTCTAAGAAAAACATTTATTTTTATTGTAACGAAGCAATTTATTTATTTATTTAGCATTAATCTTAGTTTTTTTACTTTTTTTTTAATTGGAGTTTTATGAGAACGTAATAAAATTAAATAGTATTGGAATAACCCTGGATTAATATTATTTTCATTGATAACTTCTGAAAACTGACCTGTCAATATTTTTGCCTTGGCCTGCCCGCAGCCCATGGGTTCTACCTGTTATGGGGACAATAGGGATAGTCATACCTGCAATTCCTACGAGACCTTTTACCCGGTTTATTAGACAGCGTTTCATTGGTTATAGCAGATACTTTAATCTACCAACAAGATGGTGCTCCAGCACACTACAGCTTACAGGTGAGAAACTGGCTGGATGATCATTTTAGTGACCGTTGGATCGGAAGAAGGGGCCCCACGGAATGGCCGCCAGATTTAACTCCACTAGATTTATATGCATGGGGATTTATGAAGAATTATGTTAACGAAGTGGAAATAGTATCATTGGAACAACTGAAGGAACGAATTGAAGTCGCTGGAGTCAAATTGCAGGAAAATTTGTCAAGCATAAACTTATGTGAAGCCATTACAAGGAGATATAATCTATGCCTTCTAAACAATGGAGATCATATCGAGAATTTTTTATAAGTACTTCCAATAAAAAACATAGTAAAAATAAAAGGAATAAAAAAAACTAAAAAACTAAGATTAATGCTTCTTAAATTGCTTCGTTACAATAAAAATAAATGTTTTTCTTAGAAAAAGGTGGTTTTGGTTTTTAATTAACTTTTTACTTTACTTACTAGTTTTACTTTTAATTTTTTTAATGTCTCAAAAACTAAGATACATTTTGGCATCCGGTTTTCTGTTTTTGACTAAATATTAATAAGAGCATTGAATTTTGAAAATAAAAATAGTAGTTAATTACATAAAATTTTGAAAAAAATTAGTTTTAACATTTTTTTTAGTTTTTTTTTTTAAATTTTGAGTTTGAAAATTAATTTTTTTAAAACTGTTAACTTAAACAACTTAATTTTAAAATAAAATAAAAGAGTAGTTTTCTGGCTTTCTAAACAAATATAACAAGGCTTTGTATCATTCACCGTCGTTTTTAAATAATTTTTCCTGCCTAAACGGGGGGAAATAGAACCCCCCCCCCCTCCCATACGATTTTTTTCTTGACTTAACTCCACCAACACGCTCAAGCTTTTTGGTGCACCTTATACCAATCACCCTGTATATTATATTCTGAAGAGAAATGAGGCAATTTGTTATGCTCACAACGGCAATCCTGTAAGACCTTTAAAATTGAGATTGCTCATAAAAATATTTTATATTGCCTGTTGTGCAAATACAATAATGCTCTCTACTCTACAACCCATATTAGCTAGAGATATCCGTACAATATATAAAAATTGTATGTTTTATAATCCCAATAATAAAAAAGAAAATTTTAGGAGGAAATTGGGACGTATATTATATTGTTGTGTTGGCAACTCCAACATCATCTGCATATATAGGTACAATCAATTTAATGACCTCCTCTGTATGTGTAGCTTATATCTATAAACTATATATAATAGATTGGATGCAAAAAACCAAAATAAAAATTTGCTCTTTTTACTAAAGTATGTAAATTTTTAAATCGTTTAAGCATACACTCTTGACACCGAAATTGATTAACAAGTCTAAACTTCAAGCCGGGTAATTTTTCGCAAATATTGACATCGAATGGACTCTATTTTAACGACAAAAAAAAACCTTTAAGAATAAATACACAACGAAAGTTACCATTATTTAACATACACACAAATACATATAGTTATATTTATTTTATTTCACAGTTCCTATCGATTCTGAAATCCCTCTTTGCTTAACGAAAAAAGGGACATCCGTCCACGTTACAAATTTCCATTCCCGATGTGCGATGAAATCTTAAACGAGATAGGTTAACGATAGAGAGCTCTATCGTATATATCCAAAAGTGAAAGAAGCTGCCCGCTTGGGATCACTATATAAAAATGGATTTCTTTTTTATTCCGACACGCAATTGTATACGCATCATTAAGGATAGCAAAGCGGACGAAGAATAAATTTATTCATTTTTCCCCCGAGGAGAAAATAGAAAAATCATTGGTTAAACAATTATCAGCGGATGGAGAAGAGGTTATGGTTGGATGGATAGAAAGTAACTTTGCTCTATAGCCACATCCATCGCCACTACCCATCCCGTCCACCATATTCCCGATTAAGGATTTTGATCTTTGGGAGAATTGTTTTATTCAAAGATGTTTTTGTAATGATTTGTGTTAACATGTGTTTTGTACAAACGCTTATATTGTTTGTCATCAAAATATGTGTGACATGTATAATCGATTTTCGTAACCTTTATTTTAATTTGGAAAAGTAATCACGTTGACCTAATAAACCAGGAATGTGACATTTAAATATTTTAATATCGCATCAAAAAATATAGGTAGGTACAGGTACTCCAGTTTTTTGTGTCTAGTCAAAATAGACACAAAAAAGGGGCTAAGGTTACATTAATTCCTTAAGCTGAACTTTGGTCCAGGTCTTAAATACGTCATTATAAATGCAATGTCGAAAACAAAGGTCACAAATTTTTGTTTTCTGCGTATCTCTGAAACTGTGAGAGCTGCTAGAAAAATGGATGACATGGCATTTTTAATTAACATAGGTATTAAAGACCAATTCTAAAATTCATGTGTATAGGGAATCAATAATTCCTCCAATGTTTTTTTTTTGATTTTTTTGATTAGGGAAATACAAGTTTTGTATATACGCATATGAATAAAAACACTCTATTACCCTATAACTTTTTTTTATGATCTGATAATAATGTCACGTTCCTGCAGGATACTTTTTTGTTGTTTTATCCCATAAAACCGTATGCAATTGTCCGTGATGAAAGTTAATTGATTTCGTTCTCTCACCCATAAACGACACATGCAGAAAATCATAAAATTCCTTTGCTCTGTAAAAAACAAAAAAAAATCTATCCAAGAAAAGCTCGTACATTTTACGAAATAAAAAAAAACGTAGCAAATATGTATGTGTCAAATTTCATCCAGATCTGTACAGCCGTTCTGGCGTGATTGATAATAACAAATATACATCCGAACTTCCACATTTGTAAAACAAGTTTTTATCCGAGGCCTCGTTCGCGTTATTTTTTTTTAAATACTTATCAAAGTAAAACAAAAACAAATTAATAAAGCTAATGTTACTCGCTGTCGCTGGTAATGTAAAGATTTCTATTGGTGAAAGAATTTATAAAATCGGTTTAGTATGATTAAAAGTGTGAAAACTTAACAAACAAACTCACTTTGATTAATCTCCATCAGATGAATACAAAAAGCGATAGCGATCCACAATATTTAATTAAATTTACCGCTTACAATAGTTTGAAGAAAATTTAATTAAATTTCAAAACCACATAAGCATCTTCTTTTGTTAACATAAAAATTAGTTAAAGAATTTTCCAATAATTGAATCGTGCTGATGCAGAGTATATAAAAACTAAATGGGCTAACTAAAATGTTCTAACTGAAAATAAAAGCAGTATGTTTTTGCACTTCGTTGTTCTTCTGACTAGTTTGGTCGTTGCAAGTGGCAGCATTGCAGTGCATTTTATTGACAATAATGAACATTTTACTATGGAAAGATATTTCATCCAGCCACCAAATTTGTTGCCGTTTAATGAGGTTCGTTAAAATCAATTAAATTTTCCTTAAAAGTCTTTCTTGTTTCAATATTTTGTTCCCATACAGATTGCGCCAACTATTAAACTGATAGAAAAGCGAGAAGCTAATCCTAGGAAAAGAGTTGGAAGACAAAAAAGGAAACACCGATTGAGGTTAGGAAATTAGATCACACAGTTATGTATTTTTGATGGCGTTTAAAATTCAATTTGTCATGTGACACAAAACACTCACCTGATGTTGTTTTGAATTTATTAATTAAATGACATCATTTAACTACTTTTCTTTTTAATAAATATATCGATCAAATGCCTTTAAATTGTTAAATCATTTTGTCGATAATTCTCGCATCCTTGTATCTATAGATTCTGTGACTTGTTCTTATAGACCCAGACCCCAGTGACTTAAAACAAAACCTGAAATAAAAAAATCTATAAAGGGAACTAACTTCACACGGAAACTAACTTCACCACTAGTGCGAACTAATTTCACTTTTCTTTTTTTTTTTTGGTTATGGTTGAGAACTAATTTCATCTGAGGATTGTGTTAAGTTAGTTCACATCTACAAATTTTATATTGCAGGAGATATAAAGTTGAAAATATGTAACTACTTAAGTTGCCGGTGCCCCTACAGTTTAGATTGGTAAGGGGAGAGCATGCTGCCCTCCTACAAACCCCCCTGCCAGGCTCACTGTAGGATAAAAAATGCATAACGTCAACCAAAAGAGTGAAATAATTTCCCAACAAACACTTAAGCTGTTTCCCACTCAAAGTAGAAAATAAATTTATCAAAAAAAAAGTGAAATTAGTTCCCACAAGTGGTAAAGTTAATTCCCGTGAAGTTTTACATGAAATATATGTAGGTATATACCTATAAAAACCCGTTTTTATGATTGCTTAAAAAAGTGGTTCGATAATTTTATTCACTCGCTGTCGTGATACATTATATCTTAGAACACCCTGTCATCACTTATTTTTTTTTTTTAATTGGCAAACTATTTTTCAAGTTCTACTTAAAATTCCTTTTTCTTAATTCATCAGGTTATCTTAGAGCACCCTGTGATCACTTTAATTGTTTTTAAAAAATAGCAAACGGTTATTTCAGTTCGATTTAAATTCCTTGTTCTGTTAATTCTTTTTTTTTTGTTACGATTCCGAAAAACCCTGTACACCATTATTCTTTGAGCGGAAAAATTATGGTAATATCTTTATGGTGATATCTTTATTCATTCAAAAGTTATAATTTTTGAAATGAGAAAAGCCATTTTGGACAACACCGCGCCGCCGCACTACGGGACCAAACATTCAAATCCATGCAAAAAATGGATTTAGTTAAAATAACTGCATTTCAGGTTTTTGGCTAAAAATTCACATAACGGAGAATAGGTGTTACCAATTTTTACAAATTTGGCCATAAATTAATAACGGCTTACCTGATTTCATTTAAATTTGGTGTGGCACTTTTAAATTAAACAATTACCATAAAATGGAATTTTAAGTTTTTGGATAAACAACGGTTTTATTATAGCTACAATACAAACTTGATCTCTCGTTTAGGCCATTTTTCGATATCTTTTGCCTTTTTCATATACAGGGTGAGTCATGAGCAATGCGACAAAATGCTAGGGCGTGTAGGTTGCGTTGAGACAAGAAAAAAATCGTATAGGAGGGGGGGGTCTATTCCCCTCCGTTTAGCCGGGAGGGGTAATTTTCGAAAAAACTGACTTAAAATGGGAAAAAAATTATTTAAAATCAACGGCTTCATTCACAATGCTGTGCGATACGTTTTTGAAAAGCCAATAACTTTTTCTTTCATTCTGTGTTTAAATAAATCTATTCTAAGAAATAGTTTTTGAAATATTAATTTTCAAAGTCAAAATTTTGAAAAAAAAAATTGAAAAAAAATTTCAAATTCATTTTTTTCAAAATTTTACGTATTTAAGTGCTAATTTTAATTTCAAAATTCAATGCTGTTATTAATTTTAAGTCTAAATAAGAAAACCGGATGCAAAAATTTTATGTCGTTCTCAAGAAATTAAAAAAAAACCAAAACCACCTTTTTCTAAGAAAAACATTTATTTTTATTGTAACGAAGCAATTTATTTATTTATTTAGCATTAATCTTAGTTTTTTTACTTTTTTTTTAATTGGAGTTTTATGAGAACGTAATAAAATTAAATAGTATTGGAATAACCCTGGATTAATATTATTTTCATTGATAACTTCTGAAAACTGACCTGTCAATATTTTTGCCTTGGCCTGCCCGCAGCCCATGGGTTCTACCTGTTATGGGGACAATAGGGATAGTCATACCTGCAATTCCTACGAGACCTTTTACCCGGTTTATTAGACAGCGTTTCATTGGTTATAGCAGATACTTTAATCTACCAACAAGATGGTGCTCCAGCACACTACAGCTTACAGGTGAGAAACTGGCTGGATGATCATTTTAGTGACCGTTGGATCGGAAGAAGGGGCCCCACGGAATGGCCGCCAGATTTAACTCCACTAGATTTATATGCATGGGGATTTATGAAGAATTATGTTAACGAAGTGGAAATAGTATCATTGGAACAACTGAAGGAACGAATTGAAGTCGCTGGAGTCAAATTGCAGGAAAATTTGTCAAGCATAAACTTATGTGAAGCCATTACAAGGAGATATAATCTATGCCTTCTAAACAATGGAGATCATATCGAGAATTTTTTATAAGTACTTCCAATAAAAAACATAGTAAAAATAAAAGGAATAAAAAAAACTAAAAAACTAAGATTAATGCTTCTTAAATTGCTTCGTTACAATAAAAATAAATGTTTTTCTTAGAAAAAGGTGGTTTTGGTTTTTTTTTAATTTCTTGAGAACGACATAAAATTTTTGCATCCGGTTTTCTTATTTAGACTTAAAATTAATAACAGCATTGAATTTTGAAATTAAAATTAGCACTTAATTACGTAAAATTTTGAAAAAAATGAATTTGAAATTTTTTTTTCAATTTTTTTTTTCAAAATTTTGACTTTGAAAATTAATATTTCAAAAACTATTTCTTAGAATAGATTTATTTAAACACAGAGTGAAAGAAAAAGTTATTGGCTTTTCAAAAACGTATCGCACAGCATTGTGAATGAAGCCGTTGATTTTAAATAATTTTTTTCCCATTTTAAGTCAGTTTTTTCGAAAATTACCCCTCCCGGCTAAACGGAGGGGAATAGACCCCCCCTCCTATACGATTTTTTTCTTGTCTCAACGCAACCTACACGCCCTAGCATTTTGTCGCATTGCTCATGACTCACCCTGTATAATTAAATATATTGAACACAGCAATCCTATAGTTTGAAACAAGAGCAAGTTCGTGCATTTTATTTTATTTTAATTTGCAAACTGTTTATTAAGTTCTACTTAAAATTCCTTATTCTTAATTCTTTTTTTTTTCTCATAGAAAATCATACCTCAGCCAAAAATTCCCAAACACCCTGTACATGTTTTTGCTTAAAGTTGACAATTTTTTATTTATATTTTCCTGTGAACAGCTTTAAGGCAGCCCCAAACTAATTTTAGGATCGAATTTCAATTACACAGCAACGCGACAGTGTCACCGCGACTCAAGACGGCAAATCTGCAGCATTTTCTAAAAACGCTGCGAGTCTAAAAATTAACTATTTAGAATAAATAAACAATATAAAACCACAAAAAAAGTAAATTGTGTGTTTAATAGAAATAGAGTTGAAAAAAAAAATTGACATGAACTGATGTCACGCGCCGTCCGTTTGGGCATACTTGCGTTTCCTCTGTCGTGGTACCTGCGGCAGCTGCTGTCACTGTCGCGGTGTCGCGTTGGTTTGGGCATCCTTTATATCAGAAACGACATATTATTATTGATTGCTTAACTGCATTTCTGCAAAAGTGCGTATTACATTCATATTAAGTTAAGCAATCAATACTATATGTCGTTTGCGATATAAAGCTGTTCACAGGAAAATGTAAATGTCGCTTACGATAAATTTGTTTTGACTGTAACATTTTTTTAAAGTTTTTTCAATAAAATAATAATTTGAATAGATGAAAACAAATAAAAGCTTTCGATTGGCATCATTAACTCGATTTTGTAAAAAACCTCGCTTACGATAAACTGGTGGTTGGGGCTCAAAAGTCAAAGGTCAAGATCATAGTTTTGTTTTAAGGAGTCCTATTTGGAGAGTCTAAATCCACAAAGTTCACACAAAAAAATGTCTGCGTTGTCCGCCATTTTCAAAAAGGCGTTTACTTTTTTTAATTTTGTCCAATCTCAATCATTGAAATTTCGAGTAGTTTTTTGTATCGAAACCAATATTTGCTCTAAATAGCAAATTAAAAAACACAACTACCCTTTTGTAAAAAAAAACTTGAGTTAACAAGTAAAAGTTTTCAAATACAAATTAAAAATTTCGTTGAATCCAATCTTACAGAAACTTATGTATGTATTGTACATAGACATAAGAAAAAAGTTATTTACATACCTTAATCTAGTTAACTTCCGTGCGCGTCAAAGCCAAACCATAAAGCCAAAGCCAGTATAATGTCCTTAAAAAATCATCACATTGCCTCAGTTGAAACCATACAATTTCAAAAAGTAATCCTTTTGGCCTAAATTCATTTCGAGGAGAGGATTTTCGGATAACCAATGTTCTGTCATCATTTGCAATCTGTTGATGGGTCTTCGTCTCTGCATATGTCAAGCCAAGATGCTTTCCACCAAACATATAGTAACCTACGTTCTATAATCCAGGGGCATTTGTCGTTTGCTTTACCATCCATGTCGTCTTCGACATCTTCCTCGTATAACGTAGTCGTTGGTTTATAGTCATCGTTTTCAATTTCGATGACGAAATCATGTGGAACATCACAGCACAGCCCTTCCAATCCATGATGAGGGTTTCAATTCCAGAATATACATATAGGGATAATAATACTCCCTTGGCCGTAACAGTGACAGCGGTTGTTGCGCCATCATCATCGCATCACCATTGCCACAGAGCTTAATCCAAGTCATTGAATCAGATATTCAAATGTCGTGCAACTTCGAGAAATAATCGCCAGAAGCAACAGTATAGAAATACTCCTGAGGGAGCCAAGAAGCTTCAACCACATGGATTTTGAGAGAATTAATGCTATTCATTTGTTGTATTTCGATCCAATTGTTTTTTTTTTTTTTTTGTATTATATTTTAAGGGTATTTTCATTTTTGGTTGATAAAAATTCGAAATTAACTTGGTTATACCTTTCAGGATTTTACATTTGTTTATTTTTTCTCATACAAAAAGAAAAATTAAAGTTTAATTTTTCTTCATGCATCATTGTAATGGAAAGATATTTTTTATTTAAATATATTTTTTTTTTCCAATTTAACAATAACGTTACAAATAGGTTTGGGGAGGCACATGTTTTCTTTGAGGGTATAGCTGTTCGGTAGTCAATTGAGGTGCATATAGAACCTGTATAAATATAGATATTTAAGTCCGGCGCGGAACGGAAAGTTCATTTTGGAAATAGTGGAACTTTTTTAAAGTGAAAAAGTTGAATGTTTTACATTTTATAAAAGAAAATAATTTACACAAATTTTTATGAATGTTTTTGCTTGTTTCATCTGACAAAAATTGAATTTCGAAACTATTATTTTCGCATCATTAATTAAATACTAAAATGTTAACACAACACCAATCAAGCAGATAGGTAATCAATGAAATAAGAAAAAAAACCTAATGGACATTTACCACTTTGTCTACTTCCCATAGAGAGATGTTCACTGAGGAGATTTTCACTCTCAAAGTATCTCACAAATCCACTTATCGATCACTTATCGAAGTGTAATTCTTATAAAATTCAAAACAAAACATTTGAAGCCAATAGGTTGGTCTAAGCTCTAAGACAACAAAAATAATTATTTATATTAAAAAATAACGGTAAAACTTACAAGTTTTGTATTCGTAAAAAAAAAAGTTTTGAGATAACAATCAAACATGACATTACGATGATAGAGAACACGAAAAAATTAGGTCCGACAATTCTGTCCGTCTGTCAGTCTGGATGTAGCTACACCTACAGCCTAAGCGGTTGGGCCTATTTTCTTCAAACTTGGTACTCTGTATTTTTAGAGTAATATGCCCAGGCGTATTTTTGATTTTTATCCAAGGTCTGAAAATAACGGTACCTGCCATATTAACGCAATAGATAATTCAATTTTTCTAAATAAATGGGTCTTTTTTTCCTTTTTTAGCTGCTTTCCGAGTTATCAAAGCGCTCAGCTGGTGTTTCTATTTTCGATAGGACTTAATTAGGAGCGCGCTATATATTAACTCATAACAAAATGATGGAGTAGACGAAGCACAAAGCGGCCAACTTCATGTAGTTTTTATGTTATTTGACAGATTGTCAGATGTTCGATAAACAGATATAAGGTATGCTCACTTCGTTGCGTGACGTCACTATCATCTGTTTATGTCAAAAAACTAAATAAGTAATTCATTCCATTTCAATGTTTTTATTATTTTTTCTTCTCTCATAGTTATTGTCACTTTAAAATGTTTAATTTAAATGTTTAATTTTATAATATAGTCATCACATAAGACATAAAATAATAGTCAAAGATGATAGTGACGTCATTATCCTCTGCGAAATCGACAAAATGGCGATTCGAGTATCTTAAGTGAGCATACCTTCTATTTCTGTTTATCATGGTCAGATGATTTCTACTCATATGACAGTGTTCATGTTTCCACTTGTAGAAATCGTGTAAAAAATCATGTATAGTGAGGGTGAGAGGGGTAACTTGAATAGACGTATGTATGTACGGGGAAAAAATCAAAAAAATTATAAAGATTGAGTGAAGAACGCTTGACGTTCTCTTTCGTGTTGCTCTCTTTTTGTAGTGTGCGTGCCAAAATATTGTCGCTGAGAACGGATTGCTCTGCTCAGAGCATACTCGACATGCTCTGCCTAAACTCAGTGGCTCTGGCTCAGAGACAAAAAATAAAAACGACAATGATATTTGGGCCTTCCTTAACTCTGGGTTGAAAGGTACTAATAACAAGTTGAAGGAGTGCTATTGTATATGTATTTATGAAACCTTCCGTTTAACGCGAATTATAATCTTAATCATGCATGCTGTACGAAAAACAAACAAAAAACAAATTTTATTAAATTGAATCTCCAAAAATGTATGTATTTCAAAACAAATGAAGTTATCTTAAAGTTCTTTTAACTAAACGAACAACTATCTAACATATTTATGAAAATACAAAATAAAATTTTCTTACTTCAAAACTCTACAAAAATAAATTAATTTTCAATAAAAAACTTACAACATTTTGAAAAAGTTTTTCGGTGTCAATTCACCTGGCATGAAACTTATAAATAAACGGGGCGAATGCACCCATTTCGTGCTCAAGAATTGCAATAAATTTTCAATACAATTGCAATGACAAGATGATTTGTTGATATACATGAACCGCAAGAATAACAACAGTATGTGGTGGGGAGCTACGTATACCAAAAGAAACACTCATATAGATCTCCAAAAGAAGCTTCCCGAACTTTGGCTGCATTGTGATACGCTTTTGAATTTCTTTTTTTTTTCGTAAATCGATGTAAACTTTTCCAATTTAAATTTTCAATTCAATTTCTTTCACGTGAGTTGATGTTGTACTTGCATCTATATGAAAAAAGGTACAAATAATAAACTTGGGAGCACTTCTTCAAGTTATTGTTTGCATCATCATCACCAGGGTGATGATATTCTTTTTGGAAATTCTATGGTATGTATGTTCAAATTTGTATAGATAAAACAAAGTTCAAGGATAGAAATTTTTTTTCGTTGTAAGTTGCAACCTTAATAAATGGTAAGACACATAAACTAGTAATATAAAGTATACATTTTGATTTCACTTAAGCAGCTGAAGACAATAATGTCTAAATTTTTGATGACTTATCCTGTGATCCGCAAAAAATATTGAAATATGTTATCCGATAAACTATTTTAAATAGCAATAACTAAAAAGAAACAAATTGGAAAACTAAACAAATCAAATAAGTTATTTAGCCCGAGGGGTTTGTCACGAATGAAATCACCTGACCACTTATACTTGCAATCATTTAAAATCACGTTGAAATCAGGTACAATCACTATTTCAAGTGATAAAATTAAAAAGAAAAATGTTGGTTATTCAAATGATTTCTTGCAATCATCAAAAATATTTGAAATCACAAGTTATTTTGCAATCATGCAATCAAAAATGCCATAATGAAATCACGAATTGAAATCACAATGAAATCACTTGAATTAATTTACAATCATTTGAAATCATTAAATTTATTTGAAATCAATGCAATCACAATTTTTTTAAATTAATTTAATAAATACTGCTTGAAATCACCTGAAATCATATGAAGTCTTTTGAAATATTGCAGTCATTGAACCACTAAACTGGCTAGTGACAAACCCCTTTATTTAGCCATCGTAATTCACTGCTAAAATTCACTACTAAGTTTTCGAGAAAACTGGTTAAATTATTAACTAAGTGTTTTTCTCAACACTGTTATACTATTTTTTACTGTAGAATAGACTCTTTCTTTTTTTTTGCTATTTCACCATTAGTCCTAATCCACAAAACCTCATAAAATGTTGGTAAGCTTCTCTGTTCTGAATTTTTTCATGCCTAAAGGCGACCTCTACACGGTCAGTCATTTGACATCAATCTGTATTTTTAAAAATAAGTCTGTATGCGTGCATTTGTTTGACGAAAAGTCAAAACAATTATGATTTTGCCTAATGACTGATTATATGTGTAGATGACTGACGTCCTCTGACTGACCGTGTAAATGTCGCTTAAGGCCAACTGAATGCTGGAAGTGCAACAACAACTTGCATTTACTTTTTCCCAGGAGTACTTAGGCCTGTCTCTAAGGCCGTGTGCCAATAGCGTTAAATTTATTTTATTCTCTGGCTAATTTTTGTGGTTTTTTTTTGATGGTTCAGTGTGTCAACTGGATTAAATGGGATTTTTTAAAACATGTTTTTATTTATTTCCCCGCTAAGATTGAAAAATTTCCCTTTTCCGTCTACGGGAAATATATTAAATTGTTTTACACTCAATCTATAAAAAAAAAGTCTGTAACTCAAATGATTGGTATTTAAAGTTTTAACTTTCTTGATATTTATACACGATTTAATTCTTCGTTGTTGAAACTAGCTAAACTTCCCTACAAAACCAACATAAAATACAAGGCACGACTGGGTCTTGTGTGAAATTACATAAAAGCTAAAAGAACATTTCACAAAATTGTTTTATATGAAATTATTTCTTAAATTCTTTCAAATAAATAAATAAGAAATAATTAAAAAATTATACAATTTTCAAAAATAATATTTGTTTAATTATAATATATTTTTTTTTAAGAAAAGTTATAAAAAAATTAAGTACGCCATTATTGTTTGACTATCTGGGTCTTCTTAGAAATAAAATTTGGTAAAAATACGCCCAGTCGTTAACGAGAATATCAAAATAAAGAAAAAACCGTTATATGCAAGGTACCGTTAAAACTGGTTCCTATAGAAATATGGTTCAAACTATATGAAAGGTGTTTAATGCCGTATAACTTATGTTAAATTTTATCAAAATCGTTGGAGCCGTTAACCTTTATATGGCAGGTACCGTTTGTTTAAGGCCTAAAACAAAAATTCCAAAAACCCCTCTGAGTCGGACCCTAAAAACCTTATATGCCAAGTTTAAAGGATATCGGCTCAAGCTTTTAGGCTGCAGATGAGAATGACAGACAGACTGGCAACCAGACACACTGACAGAATTTCCAGACCCACTTTTTTCGACTTCGCTATTATCGTAATGTCATGTTGGATTGTTATTTCTTTTTTTTACACAAATTCATAACTTGCCTTATAATCGGAAGTAAAAACGGAAAATTGAAATTTCTAAAACCAATTTATTTATTAATGATTTATTATTATGTATATTTGTTCATGATTCAAGCTATTATAAATATAATTTTGTTAAGGAAAAAATTATATTTACTTTGCTAGATGAAGTTTATATTCACCACACTAGTGTCATAATTTAGCCACTGGATCTTCATTTAGATCTTCGAACTTCAACAGTTTCATAACAACTTTTCATCATCATCTATAATGTAATATATGTAGATATTCTTAATTCTAAAAAATTAAAACAATTAGCTCCTCGTTTTTTAAAGTCTCACTTAACTTAAACACAAAAAAAATCCACCTTTTCAGGCAAAGTGGTACCTATAGATCCTACACGAAACAGAAAGCAAAATAAAAGAATTCAATGTACTTTAAGTATAAAAATCCTGTTTACATATACTTATTATTATGTGTTCCCTGAAGATATCTGTGCTTTAGCGTGGTGTTGAAATTTTTAACAGCTTTATCATTCATGAGAACGTGGTTAAACATTTACAAAAGTTTTTCCATTGCGCGTAGCTATTCAGTGGTAAACAAAATAAATTCCAAAATTAGCTTCAACTTTTATTTTACTAACATACAAAGGTAAGTATATGATGACAACTTTGACATGTGTCGGTGTATTTAAGACATAAATACACCTATATCTACCACGCCCATGGTAAAACTTTCTGCGAGCGTTTTGTTTTTTGTTTGTTTCTTTGGTGAGCTTTGTTATAAATAATTTTCGATTGAAATTTGGAGCTGAGGAAGCAGGTAAGGAATGGTTTTGAGGGTTATTTTAAGACAAAATCAAAAAGTTTGGCGTCTCTTTATATAATAAAGGTTACGAATTTGCTCTTGTGGCAGAAACCAACGCGACACCGCTACAGCGAATTGGGAATTTTTTTTGGATCAAATTTCAATTACACAGCGGCAAACATGCAAGGTTTTCTAAAAACGCCATCGACATCGTTTTTGTTATACTGTCGCGGTTAGTAGATCTTTTTGTAAGCAGACAAAAAGAGTATGAAAATTAAATATTTAGGATAAATAATCAATACAAAAACATAAAATATGGTAAATTTTGTGCTTAATAAAAATAGAAATGACAAAAAAAATAATATTGTATGGAACTGTCGCACTTGTAGCGTTGGTGCGGGCATGCTTGCGTTTCTCTTGTCGCGGTGCCTGGGGCAGCGGCTGTCGCTGTCGCGGTATCGCGTTGGTTTGTGGCATCTTTAAAACTTGGAAATATCTTTGCATCAAACTTTACCTACACCAAACTAAGCATTTAACGGTTTTGCCTTTGTCTGAGAGTTTACCACAGGAGGATCATTAAAAACAGGATAAAAAAGTTAAAATTTTAATATTTTTTTACAAATGCCGAAAAAATTTACTTTTGGGAGGAACATTTTAGTATATTTTGCCGTAACTAAATTTAGATGATGGTTCGTTGCAGGCATTCCGAGCTCGATTGTACCATTTTTTTGTTATAGAACTGACCAAATCCGATTGTAAGACAGTTGAAAAATGTCAGATCTAAAAAGCGTTTGTAACAAGCACCTCAAAACTGTTGTCTTATGTATCAAGGGTTATAAAAAAAATTTTGTTTGCACTATATTATTCTCAAAATTTTGTATGTCAAATGTCGGTATCCGAAATTCTGTATTGTTCTGTATTTCAAATTCTTTAAAACCACTAAAAAGTTATTCTAAGTTTTCAAAATTCAGTTTATCTAGAATTTTAAGTATTTAACAGAATTCTGTATTCTGCCTATCAAATATTTTCTTAGCTATAACGTTAGTATCTGAGTGACCCATTTCGGTGGTTAAATGATTTCTAACTTCCTTTGTGCTTAAGATTCTATGCCAATGGTCACCAAATGGCGCGGGGCGAATTATCGAGCTGACATCGCTTTTACACACGTTAATTTAGATCTCGAATACCAAATGACATTATGATACCAAACACAAATCTCTTGCGAAAACTTTCTACTTGGTTAGTGATCTGCTTACGTTCTAAATTGCAAGTTTACTATCAATTTACTCACCTTCGACCCAGATCATAAGTTGCGCAATGACTGGGCAGGAAAAATGTGGTGAGGCTTTTTTAAGTATTTCTTGGACTCTTGCTAAAGCATACATATAGGAAACCATTTACTGATGCTGACGTAGTTAAAGAATGCCAGTGTCAGTGCTCATATCAAAAGTCAAATTTTCTTACTCCAAAATATGGATTTACAGGGATTTAAATAATTTTCCAATAATCACCATTAAAAGTTATAAATCACGAAAATTTGGCGAAAGTTTAATAAAGCTTTATAGAAAGTCTATAGGCGTTAACTCATCTCAGGTCTGAGTTTGAAGTAAATCAGTCAAACCCTTTCGGCTGTAGGTCGGTGCACAGACAACCAAACATAGGTACGCACATCTGCACAGACAGACCGACCGACGGACGGCATGACGAAACCTACTTTTTTGGGCTTTCCTAGTATCGTAATGTCAGGTTTGATTAAAACATCGAGATTTTCTTTTTACACAGAACCAATATTTTTACATACTCAATATATGTAAAAATGTGTGAAATGAGCCTAGATGTTTACAATTTTCTTTATACGCTCATGTTTAATTGAAATGTTCAACCGAAAGTGACCGAATTTTGTGAAAACTTCCAAAATATTGATGCAAAAAGCAAAAAAAAAAAAAATAAATTACAAATTTCAGAAAAGCGAATGTCAAAATGCATCCACGAGAATTTTAAAAAAATAAAAAGCTTGACGCCAAACCCCATGAATGAAAGAATATAAGATTACGACACTTTGGCATTTTCACTTTGTTGTTGTTTGAATTGTGACGTAATTTTCACCTGTGACGTAAGCACCTTACACTCTTTTTCCCCTTGGTTGGGGTCAATTCATAACAAGATTCCACCATTTTATTGTTTTTCTGTGCTTACGTCACAAGTGAAAAAAACACAACAAAAAAAAGCTGAAAAAAAAACAAGTGTCGTAATCTTGTATTCTTTCATTCATGGCCAATCCCCATCTCTTTCTCAAGCGGCCTTTACACGGGCAGTCATTTGACATCATTTCGTAATATAGTGTTTGTAAAAATAAGTCTGTATGCGTGCATTTGTTTGACGAAAAATCAAAACACCCCCGCTGTCAAATGCCTATAAAAGTGCATCATTCTTTTTGCAGAACACCTCTTCCTGAATTTTTTCTTCATTGCAAAATCCACAGGTGTCCGTTTTAGAGTCGTATCAGCCAGCGGCAGCGCATTATTCACACAGATGACACTTAACACCTTTTTTTGTAATCGTCACACAAAATTCAAATATTTTTTTTTATATTTTTTTTTTTTATCAATTGATTTTTATTTATATAGATAAACAGTCATTTTATTTTGAATGGTCTTCTTTATAAGTATTTCAATACAAAACAAAGAAAAGCATCTTAAGGTAAGGTGAAGGTTATTCAATATTAAATCATAATATAACATTATAAAACTTCTAAGAATATTTGATTTACAAAGTTAATTTCCATTAGTCTGTCTGTTGTTTGGGTTTCAAGGAACATAAGGTAAAATAAAACACTTAAAATTCTCTAACCCAAGTTTGGTTTTGATTTTTATATACCTACAAGACTGCTTTTCGGATTTCAAAGAACTTGAAAAAGTATCTAACTGTAAGTATCCGGTAAGATTCTACTTGTTTTATTTATTTTAAATTAAGAAAAAGAAAGGTATTGTCTTCACGAGGACATGCCCTTCTATTTCTGTCGTCATCGCAGTCGTTCGATGTTATGTAGTAATTGTTTTTTTTTTTTTTTTTCAAGTATTAAAAAACAATTTCCTTACTTAATTGAAGGGAATTACGCCATAAGAAAATAGCGTGTGTCGGTCGTGCAGTAGTGACGTTAAGAGGGTCCTTGAGGACAAAAAAAAAAATTATTAACCTTCAAAGAAATTACCTATGGTGTGCACATACAAAGAAGGTACACATTATTTCATCAGCCCAAGGACAATAACGACAACGATCGAAAGACTTTGACAACGGCCCGTCGAATATACGTACTGGGAGGATGCATAAATGTTTTTTGGGTGGCCCTCATATTAAAGCAGAAAGTTTTTCTTGTTGGAAAATTTCTTTTCAATTTCTATCCTTGCTCCGTGCTCAACTTGCTGCAAACAAAATTTGTGTATGAACACAACTCTTTGGCACTTATAATATGCGATTTGAAGTGAGATCAAGATGGTATCGTCGTTGTCGTCTCGTCGATGGTGCATTCTGTACTCTCCGATCCCAACATAAACGTATATCTACATGCACGATGGGTATATGGAACTCGGTTTTTCATGTTTTCAAGGATTTATTCACAAATTGATGGCATTAATTTGAGGATGACAAATAAAAAATAAAAAAAAAGAAACTCACAAATTATTCCTACTTATCGATGAGAAACTTTTGTTTCAGAACACGAACTTGAGTTGGGCATCAAAAAGGCTTTATTGGAGATCGAAAGTTCTATCGTTGTTTGCTCGATTTGTTATATTATTTATTTTTTGTTTTATACAAAAAAGTATCTTCATAAAGTTGGAGAGAATGGGAATAAGGCTGGAGAAATCGTGTTATTGGCAGAAAATGCAACTTATGAATTAATGCAAATGTAATGGAAACATTTTAATTTCAAAATGGCTTTCTTTCGTAGCTAAACTTGATTGAAGATTTAATTGAACTTGGCCATTAAATAAATTGTGTTGGGGATTTTAGAGTCTGTAAGGACCATAATGAGGTTGTAGTGGTCGATTAGGACTATTGAGAGCGCTTTGTTGTTTTGAGTTATTGACTTCTCTTATGTGGTTTCTTATTGGTCGCAAGAAGAGATTTTTTATTTATCTAGATATATTTTTTTTCATCTTTTTTTAGATTTTGCGTTTCATTGGTCAAAAAAATCAAATCTAGATTACGTCTAGATTCACATAATACACAACAATGTGTGAAACTGTCAAATTGTTAAGTTGGTACGAACTCAGTTTGTCTCCCTCTCTCCAATTTATAAATGAACAAACATAAAATGATACACACCAACAATTTGAAATCTCAGAGCAATATCTGTAGTTTCCAATGAAAAACCACATTAGACTCTGTTAGGGTTCCATGGCATTAATAACGAGACGGTACCGGACAAATTGTTATGTAGAGTTTCGCCATTTGCAAAAAAAAATATTTTTCAAAACACACAAAAAAACAAATAAAAAGAACAGAAATCCATTTTAAAATAATAATAACCACAAAAATACACGAACAAAATACAAACGTCAAATTAAATTGTGTGCCAAAGGAGTGTTGAGAGTAGTGGAGACTTGAACCGGTTATCAACCGTTTCACCGTGGAGCTGCGTACCACAAAACGAAAAGAAGGACGAAAAATTTCGTTTATGATTTCACTGTTTCATTTTTGTATGGGATTTTTCGTTTCAATTCAGCTGCATACTAGGCTTAACAATGATGCAACAATTTAAAGAAAGCCTGCCTTCGCCGCCAGCGCCGCCATTATGTTTTTCATCTACTATTTCGAATAGTTCGGAAATAAACAATGGGACACTGTTCATGTAAAATATTTTCATTCGAAAATTAATAAAATATATATTAAGTTAATTCTTTTCGTTTTTAAAAAAATTGAAATTTATTTTTGCTGCACGTAGTTGGTAACTGAGCTGTATTTTTTATCTTATTTATTTCAGACGAAAATGTTGCCTGAAGAATACTGTCTTAAATGGGACCAGTTCCATGGAAACTTGCAAAACATGTTGTAACATTTTATACAGAAAAACATGTTCTGTGATATTTCTTCAATATGTGAGGGGAGATTTATTCAGCCACATAGAGACGTTTTGTCCGCCGGCAGTTCATATTTCGAGGAGGTTTTCCGAAACGTTTTCCTCCAAAACTCCAGCCATTGTGTAGGAGGACCAGTGGAGTGGTGTAGTCAAATAAACGGCTACAACTGTTCCTGATCGACCAGCCTACTGGTTGCTGCAATCTTCACAAAAGCACGTAAATATAGCCTTCGAAGTCTTAAATCAATTCAATTTTATTTAATTTTCTTATTTTTTCTTATTATCAAGGCGGTTCAGAATAAAATCATAATTTTTGAAGAAGAGAGTAGAATTATGGATATTCCGTTAGTTTGTTTTTTGTTTGATAAAGAATATAACCATACTGGATTCAATTTGATAACTCTTCTGAGAAAAAAAAAATTAAAACTTCATTTGTTATTTGTTCCGGGAAAGTCTTCATTTGTTGATTAATTTATATTTATTATTGATAGAATCAATAATTATTATTTAAAACCAAACTTATCCAGCAGTTTCTCATCAATAAATTTGTTCCTTTTAATTTTAAATAAAAAGAACAAATGAATTTTTGTTAAATTGTAAGAAAACACCCCACATACGAGTAGTAAGTGTTTAAAAAAGTATTATTTAATGAAAAAATAAATATAATAAATTATTATGGGTGTTTCCCTTCTATTTTTGGCACACAAAAAAAAATTCCAGCAGTTTCTCATCAATAAATGTATATCCTTCAATTTGAAATAAATAATAATGATTATTTATTAAATTGTAAGAAAACATCACACATAGTTTGTGTTTAAAATAAAATTATTTAATTAAGTTGAAATCATTTCCCACTCAAGCTAAGGAATATAGGTTTAACTTTTTTGTAGAAAGTGACTTATCTTTTTAATAAGTATAGTTTATTTAAAAACAAATTTTTAGCATTAAAAATGGATACACGTGATTTCTTTGGTTTTGAAATAAAGAAACAAGAAAAATCTTGTCAAAAAAAAACACCGGAAATTGCCATTTTTGACCAAACGTACCATGAAGAGTTTGTCTGACCATCAGTTTTGCAAATGATAGGGCTAAACTGGATACTGTTAAATTTTTCAAAAGCCGCGATTACATAGGCAAACCTACGGTCGCCTCTCGGACTATTATCAATAAATCTTAAGAAAGTGATGTATACTTTTGGTCGGTACATAGTAATAAGAAACTACTATTGTTGGTAGATGTGTAGTGTGGCAAAAAAGTTTCATAATTCAATCTATGATGCCTTTTATCATTGAGTTTATAATGTGTATAAACTCAATGATTTTGCTTATCTACCAATTAAGTGTGTTAGATCTACATATTCAAACATTTTGAAAGAAGCGAGCAGAATTATAGATATTCCGAAAAAGTAGTCTTTTTAAATTAAAATTCAGTATCTACTTATTTTTGTTTGAGAAAAAATCCAATTGATATTTTGATATTACTTCCAGCAAACACACAGTTTATATTTTGATCAATATCGATAAATCTTTCCATTGATATTTGGATTTTTTATGGTGTTAATGCAACAACACAATATGTATTGAAAAATAGATTCCTCCAAAAAGTAGATTATAATAAAAAAAAATATGTAAAATAGGTTCCTCCAAAGAGTATGCTTTAATAAAAAAGTATGCTTTAATAAAAAAAAATGTAAGATAGGTTCCTCCAAAAAGTATGATTAAAACGAAATGTGAAATAGTTACCTCCAAAAAGTATGCTTTAATAAAACAAAGTAAAAATGTTCTTCCAAAAAGTATGCATTGTATATACATTTGTATATACATAAATTTATATACAATGAAGTATGATTCAACAAAAAATGTTTTCCGACTGTAGATACAAACCATGCGTAGTGCTTTTAGGAGTGCAATTAATTTTGAAAAGTATGCTTCCATTTACTGGTTTCAAAGGTAATAAACACTTGCAAAATTTAGTTTTAATTTAGGCGCTTTGACAATCTAACTTTTTTTTCTTTGATAACTAGATTGACAAGGAAACCAACAATACAAAATACAATTCCAAAAGTGAAATGAATTAAACCATTTTCTGATGTCATCAAATGACGTTTTTTCATTTTCATTTTTCTATTCGGATAACTAACCATAAAGCGAAATGATGCATGCACAGGTCTACCATTTTTTTTTAACTGATTAATATATTGCTTTACAAAATTTATCACAAACTTTAAATATCTAATTTGGAGAGAATATTTCTTTTCTTAATTTGTGTTTTAATCACAGACTCATTCGCTTTGCATTCAATTCATCCAGAGATTTATTAATCTCTGCCAATTCGTCATGAGGTGGAGTTTGACTCATATGCTCACTCTGACTAGACTCATACTCGATCGTGGTATTGTGCTTGGCTTTCGCTAAGCTTTCCATACGACGACGACGGCTTTCAAATAATTTTCTTTTCCTAGAAAAAAAGGAAAAAAATGTTAGTAGGTACCTAGTGAAAAAGTATAACTTTTGAATAAATACTAATAATTCTTACTTGTTTGGGCTTTTCGTAGTTTTATCATATGCGACAAATTTTGAAGAATTATTAGATTGTTTCTTTCTATTTTCTGCTATTTTATTGGATTCAATTAATGGAAAACGTGTTTTAATATGCTGAGATATGTTCGAGAAACCTCTAGATATTTCATTAATGTGGATGTAACTCTTGTTGAAGCCATCCTCATTAAATGTTTCTGTTGCTACAGTCTCTACGATCAAATGAAAACATAAAAACAAACAAAAAGATAATCTTTAGAAGCATACTTCTTTTTAAAACAGCGCCTTCATCTATATACTGTTTGATTTCAATGTCTTTTTTCTGGATCGCTTCTTTCAGTTCTTTGATTTGTTCTGCCATGTATTGAATCGACATGAAAAGTGGATTCGTTATAAGCTTCTGGAACTGAAAAAAAAACAAGTCTATTACTCAAAAACCTGTATAAAGCAGACATTTATTCTACTAACATCATCTGAATGCAGAGGCTTTAATTTCCACTCAAAGTTGAAAGGTCGTCCATCAATGTGATACTTAAGAATCAAGTTATGACCATATTCTGCAATTTCTATGGATGCAATGGTTGGTTTTGAGAATTTAAGTGCCTGCAGCACAGTTTCACTATCATAACAGATGCGTTTGTTCAAGTTCTTTTGTTTTTAGATAAATGTTTTTTTATTTATAAATTCTAATAATCAAAATGATGGAACTTACTTTTGCTCTTAAAATAACTTCGTTGATGTTGCATTTTTCGGACCAAACCTCTTGGAGATTGTACAAATAGTATTCAATGCTGTTTTCTTCCGAGGAACATTTAAAAAAGTAATCATGTTCGGTTATGTTTAAAGTATGCCACATTATTTAAATTTGTTTATTTATTTATATTTTAAAAAATTATAAAAGACTCTGCCGCAATGAAAAAGAAATATTTATTTAGAAGTGTTTCTTCTGTCAGGCTCAGCACTTCTGCAGCCAACACTCAAAAAGTCAAAATTGGCAGTATTCGATGGCAGAGTTCAGAGAAGCTCCACCATACAAAAAGTGAATCTGTAAAAGATCTTCGAAAATCCTTGAACACAATGGGGCGACGGATACGCGAAGGATGTCTTAAGCTGGTCTTACAATTTTGTTTTCCAAAAAAAAGTAAAACAATAGAATAAACTTATAATTGAAAGGGAAGACAGATGTGATCATTAGGCTCGTCCTACTAACGAAAATCTCTGAGGGCTCAGCTATTTTTTTAATGGGACACAAAATCTTACCTGAGGAGTGAGATTTTATCCGGAGATCATTGAGAATAAAATTTGTTGCATTCGATTTCTCAGTTTATTTTACAAAACTAGTAAGAAAAAAACAAGCAAAAATACAAAAGTAGAAACTTGAAAGAAATACACTTCAAAATGATATATAACAAAATATTTATTTGACGTTGTGTTTTTGTTTTACTTTTCGATATGCTTGCATGTGTGTCCCACTCAGTCGCACTAAAGGATTCTGTTTCTGTCAAACTGACATTGAGATCTCAGTGAGATTTTTGTAAGTAGGACGCTCTTATTTAGGCGTGTTTTATTGGTAAGTGTTTAGTCACTTTAGCAAAATTTTGTATGGGATACGAAAAGTGGCGATAAATTGGTCAGTAATTAAAGTGAATATAAAAGTGAATATAAAATCTTGGAATGCCTGGAAATTTTTGCGCGAACTATATGATATGACAGCTTAAGACATGGAATCCATACACAATTATTATTAATGGTTGTGTTCATTGTGTTTTCCCTTAGGGCCGCATTTTGCGGATGAAGTACGAAGCTTTCAACCTACGAAAGTTGCAAAAAAGTTTTGGTGATTTTAAACTTTTCGCTTAAAAACAAATAAAAATTGGTTAAAGCAGATTTTTTAAATAAAATTATATAATTTGGAATTTAATTTGATAATATTCAAGCTAAATAATGATTATTTATCCGGTTTTTATTTGTTTGTAGTGGAAGGTGGGGTACAAGTTGACCAACTCGGCATATACAAGTAGCCATACTTTGCAGACACATCCATAAAATTATTTGAAACTTCGGCTTGACATATAGTAAAGAATACCAACTTTGAAATAAAATAAAAAAGTTGATACAAAAGTGAATATAGCGTTTTATTGGTTCTTTCCAGTGCTGACTAACAACAAATTACCAACAAAACACGACTATTATAAATCGATTAAGGTAGTTATTAGAAAATATGGAAAGATAAAGAAAAAGTTCATTTTTATTATGATAACTTTGTCTGCATCTTTGTAGTCCGCATTCACGAGAGTTGGCGAAAGGGGTGAGGGGTGAGTTCTCTCGTAAGGCAGATTCAAATTACAAACATCAGAATCATGATTATTATTCCAATTCAAAATTCGCGGTTTTTCCCCATTTTGTTAATTACTTGCTTGACTGGCGATGTGTGTTAACATCGCAGTATTTTCATAACATTAAGCAAAATTAAGAGTGATAGTAGTAATGGTGTATTGAGGGGGCTCAGGGGGCTCAAGCCCCCTTGTTTATACAAACATTATGAATGCACATAATGAAAATGTGAAACATGTGAAATTCATTTGTTTTTAGTTTCGTGCAACACGAACAACGAACGCTGAAAATTCAAAGCCACTTTGAACTTGTTCGTTCTTCATTCGGTGTTCGGTTTTATCATTTACACTATCGTTGTTCCGCGTACGTTCAACAACGAACAACGTACACCGACCAAAAGAAGGAAGGTCTAAATGCAGCTTAAACTATAAAATATTTGTTTTTTTAGCAGATTAATTTTGAAAATTGTAACAGATGAATTTCCAAACGCACCCACCCAAACCAAACCCATAATTCATTTTGATAGGGAATTTTACCATCTTGTCAAAAGAAAAAATGACAGCTCAAACTACACGGATGACAGATTGAAATATGTATCGCGCTTTTTTTCAAACTGTCAAACTCAAAATCTTGTAAAAGTATTTTATAAATAATCTCTTTTTTTCCTGTGAAATTTGAGATTTCCGTGACAAAAAAATTAAATAATATACTATTCACAATTTTCGCGCTCAACATTAAAATGTCCGCTCTTGTTTTCAATCAATTTGTCAACAATGATAAAACAAAATTTTCAGCTGTACGCGGAACTGCTGCTTTTGACACTAATCAGCGAAGAAGAATTTTCAAGTACAAATTCGTCCTGAATAGATAAATATTGTTATGCAGATTTGTACGTTTAATGGTATTATATATTTATTTATTCAAAATTGTATTTAATACTCAATTTCTTATTAAATAAATTAAACTTCGATACACATCCGTTAACTCCGGACTTGACGTATGACATTTCGAGTAAACGTACACAGTCAAGCACTCGTTAACGTAAGACGCGATACCGAATTACGTTTACGTGTACTCGATAACATAAGTGACCATGAATGAAAGAATACAAGATTACGATGACACTTTGGCATTTTCACTTTGTTGTTGTTTCACTTGTGACGTAATTTTCACTTGTTACGTAAGCACCTTGCACACTTTGCTTCATAGGTTTGGGTTAAGTCATTACAAAATGCCGCCATTTAATTATTCTTCTGTTTGCGCTTACGTCACAAATGAAAAAAACTCAACAACAAAAAGCTGAAAAAAAACCAAGTGTCGTTATCTTGTTTTCTTTCATTCATGATAAGTGACGATCCCAAACTGGTACATGTCGTTCACGTAGGACTATATTCGGCCCCAGACCTATCGAGTTAGGTATCCGTTCGGAACTAAAAATTCTCCGATTTTCAACGAATGTCAGGATTATTGCAAGAAATATTTTTTCGAACAAATCAAGCAGTTTTTTAACGACATTTTGAAAATTTCAAAAAAGGATTCGTATGAAATCGGAGAACGGATACCTCGATAGGGCTGGATATGTTTTTAAGCTAGATTTGTGCTTCTTATAGTACAGAAAAATGGGAAATCTACAATGCATTTTGTGCTCTCAAAGGGATTTTTTAATAAGGGTACTCATCTAACGACGGAACTTTATATCATACGTTTTCGTGAACGCCCCATGATAACTGTTTAAAACTATTTCCTACTGCAAAACATATTCTACATATTCGGAATTAAGATCCGTATACTAAGGCCGCCATTTAGAAAAGTCTACATAATATATAATAATATATAATAAATAATTATCTCAAAAACCGCTTGTCTGACAAAAAATTAGCTTAACACTAATTTGCGATAATCAATTGATCATCTTTTAGTTTCGTTCCCCTAAATTCGCTTACTTCGCTTAGATATACTCGCTTGCACCGGAACCACTCTTCGCGCAAAGTTTGCGAGTTTTATTCGAGTGAGTTCGAGTGAGGCTTCGGTTTCGGTGCCGGCGAATATTACTCGCTTGAACTTAGCAAATGTAAGCGAATAAACTATAGAAGTCCCTAAGATTCGACAAGTTGGCGCGAGTAAATTTTGTTTACTAAAACCACAACATTGGAAATGCGTACTTTCTAATAATTTAAGCGAACTTTGGCGAATTCACGCGAGTGAAATTCGCTGGCACCAGAACCGCAGTCTGAAATTTGCTAACATCGGAACCGCAGCCTAAGAAGAGAAAGTCTTTCCACAGCCAACTCTTTGCGGCGATTGGCACATTGTTTTCAAAATTTTTATATTTCGATTTTTTCGTGTTTACCATTGTATATAAATGTCTATAGTACAATCATGGAGCAGCGCCATCTAAAGAAACTTGTAAACCGCACATTTGGAGGTTCTTACATTTACTAAGTGTAAATTCTGTTACCCTAACAATAGTCGTCAACAAAACAAATTTACAATATTTAATGTATTTTATTGGCTCTAAAATCCATATTTCCTTGACAAGAGTCGTAGCAAAACAAAAATCATATATGTTTACGACTGTTGTCAGAGTTACAGAATGGACAACTAGTAAATGCACGAACCTAAAAATGTGTTATTCAAAAGTTTCTTAAGATGGCCAGGCGGTGATTATTCAGCATGAAAATACTATAGAATATACAATGGTGTTTAATATAATTAGATTCATGTTCCTTTTTTGTTTTATGAGTGTTTCGACACATATTTTTTGTTGAAAATGGTGCTTATGACCAGATCAATCAAACAATTTTTTTTTTCGATAATATTTGCTTGTCATGCGAAACTATTTGCTTCAAGCTTCCATAGTGGCAAGAAAAAACTGATTGATTTTACAATAAATCACTTCATACAGTTTTTATGCTTAATTTAAATACATAAATACATCAGTTTTTTTATTTTATTTTGTTGAAAATTTACAGATTTGTTTTTTTTTTAACTTAAAATACATAATAAATATTAGCATCAGCCTCAAACTAATAATTTAAACATTATTTTGTCTTTTTGTTGTTACTTAAAAGCTAACTTTGTTTCTCTAATTGGTTTAAGAATGTATATAAATTTAAACTTAATTTGAATACACCAAACTTAAATATAAATAATACATAAAACATTATATGTGTTGAATATTTGTCTATACAGATACAGATTTTATAGACATTTATTTAATACGGCATGGAATGTGGATTATTTCAGTAGGGCGTTAATTTGATAATATTCACCGTAACCAAACATCTTTAAGATCACGCATTTTTATGTCTGTTGATTAATTTTATGAAAAAAAAACGGTAATAATTTAAAACAAAATAATTGTATAGCTTATAATTTGTTAAATGGATAGAATAATGAATATTAATGAAACAAGTCAAAAAATTGCTATAGCTTACAAACTTGCACTATTTTGGCGAAAATTTACTTCTTTCACTCAAAGACAAACGTCAAACCAAATTATAACATCAAACCAAACATCAAAATCTTATGGCAATACCAGCTTTAGCACAATTTAAGACTTGTTCCTTAAGGAAACAAACAAATTACTTATTTACCAGGACGTTTATGTGGCCAAACAAGATCATATCGGTTCATCATGGTTGTGCTTGGCCTAAAACAAAACAAAATAACAATAAAAATAAATATTTCACAACTTAAATAATTATTTTAACCTATATGGATGCTTTAAACAACCATACACCTCTCGATATCTGCCATATAACGTTCCATATGAAACACCCAACAACTTAGCCGCCTTTTTCATTTCGAGCTTTTTGTTTTTGATTGCGTCCAAAACCTTTGAAACAAAAATAGTAAAATTAAATTAAATTGAAATATTTATAACCTAAAACTGAAAGCCATATTCTCACTCTTTTTGTAAATGGTTCCTCCCAGAACTGTGGTCTTCTTCCTGTCGCCAAATACGCATCCATTTTAACCACATCATCCCATTGAGCCAATTCCTCTGTTGTCAAGCTTGTTTCAGACTCATCAATCTTATTACTACTCTGTTCATCATTTTGTTCTTGTTCGTCTACACCGATCTCATTCATATCCTGATCAATGGAATACTTTCTTTCTTCTTCGACCGTTATTTCTTGCTCAGGATCATTTTCTTGATCATTGGACTCGTGCTTTTGATAATATTCAGAACCAGAAGTGGGAGTCGATTCTTGTAGTGCGGTTTTTTCGACAACACCGTTACGAGCTTCGGTTTCTTGTTCGGCGGCATTTTGTTGCGGCCATTCTGGTGGATCTGGGCTTACTTCTATTGGTTCTTCAGAATCATGAGTAGCATTGTTACGTTGGTCTTCTACTACTGAAGGGGAATCAAGACGGGTACGAACTTCTGGGTACATCATTTCACAACTAGGTGTTACATGTGAAATCTTGGGACTGTCGTACAATACAAAAATACAATAAGTTTTTGGACGATGTTAATTTGTATCTTAATTATTAACTCACGTGCTAAAAACATCATAAGAATCATCTAATGGCGGTCGTCCTCTCTTTCTTTTCGGACAAACATAATCTCCAGCACTAGACGAAGGCATTGGTGTTAGCATCGGCATTCGCGACGGTATTCTACTACTGCCCGATGATGGTGGCACTGGAGACGACGGCAGCCTACCATCGTGATAATTTTGTGGTGGTGACCTTTGGTCATTATGTGGAATATTTTCTTGCATACGGGGATGTTCAATCATAACCGGATCAGTCTCTTCATCCCTCCAGGAAACTTCAGCAAGTCCTTTTATTTTAAGGTCATCGGCTGTTTTTAAAAGCGATGCTAAACTTGCCTAAATGAATGTTGATAATTTTAAATTTAAACAATTAAACATAAGTCTGCTTTTACTTACATGCTCAACGTTAATTTCTCCTTTATACATAAATTCAATCAAACACTTAACATCAGCAAATGTTACATCCTTAATAATAATAATTGGATCTCTTTCGCTCGCATAATTTGTAAGGACTTGATCAAAAAATGTACTGCACGCACATAAAACAACACGATGTGCTCGAATTAATTGCCCCTCGCATGCTAGTGTCACATCACAAAAGCATCCTCTATCGAGCAAATGTGAGAACATCGTCTGTAAGTTGCTGTGATGGTACTTCCATCTTAGGCAATACTGTTGAGGCAACATTTTGTCCTGAAATATAAAATGAAAAAATACATTTTATAGTAAAGCGTTTCGTTAAAAAAAAAAAATATATTGCGAAAAAATACAGAATATTGGATATTCACACTGTAAAATAGGGAATTTGCGGATACACAGCTATAGAATGAAAAAATACGTTGTCGTGACCAAACTGAATAAGAACTGAATAAAACGTTGAAATAGCCAACTTCTGGTTGAGCCAATGCTCCACCCCGAAATATAGGCCGTAGAAAAAATAGAAGGGTCGCATCGCCTTCACCTAGTTTCTCCTATTTACCCTATACTAATTAGTTCTGAACTGCAGGAACACAATGCAAAATTGCTACGACAAGAAAAATCGCTTTAATGGAAAATATAAAAACATCACTGATTGAAGAAGCGATGAACGCATACAATGAGCGCAATCAAGAAAGAGTATTGAACTATACTTTTATGAATGCAAAAAATTGAAACTTTGACTGCCAAAAATTAATAAAACTGATGCTTTCTGAAGCCAATTGCAAAATTTTTCAATACTTTGACCCTGATTAGACCAGTCCTTTTTCCGTTCGTTTCGTCATACGTATTTTTGACATTTTGGGTGATGGGTGTAGAAACGAAGAAGGAAAGAAGTAATGAAAGCAAGTATGAACATTTTAAGACTTTTTCTGGTTGAACTTTGACGGGTCTTGTTTGACGCCGGAAAGCGAAATTGAATTATTTAGAATATTAAATATTGCAACTGTTTTGATATAATTTTGTTGTAAATGTGAACAACAATTTAAAAGAAACTATTAGCAATTATATTTAACAGTAATATTTGTTCTTTTCAACAAAAAAAAAAAACTACCACAACTTCGCTTTCCGGCGTCAAACTTCGCTTTCCGTCGTCAAACTTTGTTTTCCAGCGTCAAAATGACGAATAGAAACGGGCATATATCAACGAACCGTCTAATCACCATTGTACGTACTTGTCAGAAAGACGAAACACGTCACGTACGAAAAAAGACTGGTGTAATCAGGGTGCTTGAGTTTGGATTTTGACAGATGATGTTTCGCTTGCCAGCATTTTTTTAACATAGAATTACAACAACATTAAAGTATTGCATTTCCATTTAACACTTTCTCGAATGTAGTAGCGCAACACGAGATGTCAAAATTCAAAAATAATCGCACCATTATAGTAAATGAACATTTTATTTTTTCTTCGGTTTCTTTTTGTACAATTCCTACTATATGTAGGTCTGTTCCAGAAAAAAACTTGGACTAAAAGGGCAGCTTGTTAGATTTTTGGTAGTGGGAATAAATATAGGAGTGCGCTAACAAATATTTCCTCATTGAGGAATCACTGTCACTTTGACGGAGGAGTTTTTTGGTTCAAATTTATCCACTTCTCAAAAATAGCAACCTGCAAAAACTGCTGTTATCGCAATTAGCCTGATTTTTGTTCCTGTTGAATTGCCATTTTAGGCCAGTCGGGTAGAGACAAAATTTTGGCTTAATAATGCAACAGAATACACATTCAATTTTATGATTGGGTTGGTGTGTCGTTGTCTTAAATAAGTAAAAAATGGCTTATCGGAAAAAAGAAAATCCTATTTTTTATCGAAAATTGTTTAAAACTTTTTATCGTTCAATAAAATAAAATAATTATTTGAGAAAACGAGTTTTTCAATATGGCTGCTAACGCAAACACCCCACCCTCCAGCCAATTTTTTGGATGCTGCTGGAAGACTAACAAACCAATCAAATCTCTCCTGAAAGCCAACATAACCAATTCTATTGGTAAAATTTTGGAAAATTGGACTTTAAGGAAGCAAGTCGCTAGTATCGTTTTCATTTGGTAGTTTTTTTGATTCTGCAATTTATATCAGAAGACCATGATCTTCTAAGTTGGCTTTATTTTTGGTTATTCATTTCAAATGGCACAATAGTTTTCTCAATCACTTTCCTAAAACTAATAGCAAAGTAACGAAATTTCAAGATTTTTTATTTTTAAATCTGTGCAAGTATGCGTGATTCTGTTTTTAATTCTGACCGCAGTCGATTTTCTCATGTTTTCAGTACTCGAACTGTCATTTAATGCCAAAAGAACGTAAACAGTATCGCCCGGAGTAGTTCCGAACGATTATGGACTACCAAACTCGCTACCAAATGAAAACGCTATGAGCCTCGGTGGACATAATCGACATACACGGGCCTACCAAATAAATACAAAAAATTATGATATGTCACTCACAATTTGTTTTATTAAAATTCAAAGATAGAAAACGCCAGCGAATGTAAAGCGAATTTCGCTAGCGCAAATTCACAAAGTTCGCTAAAATTATTAGACTCTACTGAAAATCAAGTGAAATTCGTTGACCCCGGAACCACACCCTTTATTTGAGGTATTTAATTTCGAATAGTTTAAAAGGTGTTCCCTCAATTGATGGTAAATTAAATTCTCGAATGATTTTTGTGTTTGTGAGGGGAACTAGTTCTGTTTTTTATGGTTCCTATTGGATCTTAATCAAATTGGTTTCATTCGAAAATATTTGAAAATAAAAAAATCGTTTCAAATTTTCGAACGAAACTGTCATAATTTGTTTCAATTTAACCACTAGATTATAGCATCCTTCAAATAAAAGTATAACTATTGTATAAGGAAAGTATATATGTACAATATTGTATTTTGTGTTTAATAATACATTCTTTAATTAACTAAAGATTTTTCTTTCCTTTTTAGCGTTAAACTAAACATAAGAACGTTTTAACCTTTTCGATTTTCGGGCCGAAAGTAATTATGGCAGGTTCTTTTGACTTTTAATGTTCTCTATTGCCACCTCAATTTTACATTTTTAAATATTTTTTTATGTAGCCACTCTCTTATTAAGGTAGAATTTTAAAGCCTTATCATCCTGCCAGGTCGCTGCAGCTAGAGCGGTTCATTTTAATATCCCTCGTTATATCCGTTTTTTGCTCTTTGCAAATTATGTATAAAAAAAAAGACGAGACATAATTTTTTGAGAAAAATAAAAAAAAGGAAAATGAAGAAGAAAATGCAAGCCCTTTTGCCTTTGTCACATAAAATTAAAAAAGCAACATAAAAAAAGAAAATGTGTACCTCTCATCATCCCTTGAGAGCTAAAAATATATTATACATATATATGTATATATTAAAAAAAAAAAAGTACAAAAACAAATTGGGGCCATAAGAGGGAAAACTGCCAGCACATTTTTTTTATTTTCCTTTTATATTTATTTTTTTATTTTGGCTCCACATTACATTTTTCATTTTCATTTTATGAGAGACTGGCTAAGGGTGAATTGTCGGGGGGTTCGAAGAGCAAAACGTAATATTTTCAGAAAAAAAGATTTTTTTTTATTTTGTAGAATTTTTCAACTCCCAACGCAGCAGGGTGGTGGGTAAGTGGGTGGGTGTTGGCGTTGGGTAATGTGTTCGGCTGTTGGCAAAGTGCTTAGCATGAGATGGTGAAGAATAGAATTTTTATGGAATTTTTTCATTTTTTATACAATTTAAAAAAAGAGAATTTCTACGGTGCATGCTGGCTGGGTTGAGGATTTTGTTTTTCAGTTTATTTTTTTTTTTCACATAAAACACGTTTTTCATTTCAGAAAAATCGATACTTATATAGGTATATGTATAGGTATGACATTCTTTTTAATTTATTTTTTTACGATTTTGAGGAGAGGTGGGTTTTGGTCGTTATTTTTAAAACCGTCCTTATTGGAATAAGAAGGAGTTTTGTTTTTAATTACGAAAACATTAATTAAACTGATTATAATTTTAATCATATATGTATGTAGGTACAGGTACGTACTGGTTTGACATATTTTATGATTATTTTTTGTTATATTATGTATATAGTTGCTTATTAGTTACTTGGTAATATTCACTATAGCGGAGAAGTGAACGTCTATCAAAAAGGTGTTTTAACAAAAATTTTAAGTTATGGCCATGGCAGGCACCATTAAAAAAAAATAAAATCATCCATTTACAGTAATCCCCGGTTCAAAGCGTCCATCTAAAATATTAATTTTTGACGCAATTTATTAGAGAACCCGATTTCAGAAATTCCGTTTAATTGCGTTAGTGAATCAATTGAGAAAATCCCGGTTTATTCGATCAACAAATCAGTTAAGAAAATTCCGCTGCATTGTTGATTTATTTGAACACTTCTTTTACTTTTCATATCTAAAATTTAAATATATATAAAAAAAAATACTTTAATTTTAACTAAAATAAACAATATAAAGAAAATGGCTTCATTTATTATTTTAAGTCGTCTTTTTTTAAACTGCAAATAAGAATTTTTGTGGTTGTTTATAGTTTGTACAAGTTATTTAATAAACAAATTTAATTAATATAAGAAAAAAATACAAAAGTTATAGAATATAAACTACCAGATTGAATTGTTAATGTTTTTTGGCGCTCACAAGACTTTTTTCTCACCAAAAATTCGTAGAAGGGACAAGGAATAAAATTTAAATGAAAAACTTGACGCTGGCGCTGGTCAAATTGTTGGTATATGTAGATAGAATGCAATCATGGAGCTCGATAGTTACGCAGCTTAATCATACAAAAAAGCTTAAGTTTTTTGTTGGTTAGTAAATAATCGGCGTTCACTGCAGACAAGCGATACCAAAAGTTGATATCATTACAAGGTAGGTAGGTAGGTAAAATGGCGGTTTAGCAGAAAAACTATTCCGAAGAAAACCAATCAGCGCCAAAAAAGCGCATTACAAACATAATCAACTTTCTGATTTTCCATAACATTTGAGCTTTAAAAATGCTCTTCCCGACATGGTTTTTCTAGTCCATCAATCTATCAACATCCAACATCCCCCCCCCTCTTCACCCCTTAAAAACACAAAAACTATAGCCAAAAGTATACCCGCGATTTTCGGATTCAGCATCGTTCTTCTATTAGAAATCATCAACACACTTGTATATACCTACGCCAAAATGTCCATTTTTTCCCTAGACTATTATTATCACAGACAGTGGTATTGGGATGCTGCCCCCCTTAAAACTCCCCTGCTTGACCTGACTATAATGTTGAAGTTGGTTTAACTTTGAGTATATGCAAACTTTCTTACGAGTTTTAAACATGAAACGGCTGCTGAAATGCCGGTTTTGAAGTGTCCTGCAAAAAAATGGTATTGCACTGAAAAGTCCTGTTTCATTTTTCAGGCGCTCGCATTGGTTATAAAAACAAAATAAAGCCTGAATTTCCTTTTCTCATTTGTACAAACTTGGTTCAGCCTTGGTTCAAGTTTTTAACTCACCGATTTCGTTGAATTAGCTGTGGTTCGACACGGGTTCGGGCCTAAGATATCTAGCATTTTCATACAAGACCTAATGAAGTTTGAGTTTACTAAATCAACATATACATAGAATATTTACACAAAACAAATATTTGACCTTTAAATAACTAACATAGTAATGAATACTACTGCAAATGAGTCATATTTTTTGGCTCTACATCTACAAATATAATGGATCCTTGAAAATAAAAAAAAATAATGTCTTTTAAAAGGTCGACATCAACATATGGATATGGTATATGGATGAATCGTCAAAATATTATAAATTTATACCAGCAAATTTTATTTTTATTTGAATTTTCGTCGTGTTTTTCTCGTCGAGAAAAAAAAATAACTAAACTACTGCCGCTAAAAATATTTACGTGGAGACTTCCCCTAGAAAAAATCAATAAGTATATATTTTGAAAAAAAAAGAAAACCAAAATAGAAGAGAATTTTTTTGTGAGAAAATACATAACTTCGTTTTTTTAATGCTAGGGTTCGGACACCTGCTCTGCACAGCTAACAAGCACAGAGTAGGGGTGGACTTTTTGCCTGTATATTCATTTTTATTTGTTACTTTTTTTTTTGGTTCAGATTAAAAATGTACAAAGGAAGGTCCATAAGTGTAGATATATGTACCTACATATATTTCGAAGGTTTTTCAAGAATGCAAGAGCGATATGTAAAATAAGGGAAGTTTTTTTTTTTTTTTTTGAAAATAAAGAAGCTAGCAAAAATATTTTTAAAATAGGTTTTTATTTATGGACATATGGGTACCTAGATAGGTATGACGTTTTAGACATGAATAAAACATTTTAAGCAAAAAACTGGACCAAAATAATATGCGTACCTAGGTAGGTATCTACAATTTATTGTGCGAACCCAATCAATATTTTGTTGAATTTTGTTGTGTGAATAAATTTAAAAAATGAATAGGTGTATCTACCTACCTTAATATAGAAAAAATTATCAATAAATTGGTTGGGGCAAAATGGATTTTATAAAGGATGACCATTGTCGGCAAAGACTTAAATATAGTATAATTATAATTAAACAAAATAAATGTCTCTAGAAATCTTTACAGTTGAAAAAATACAAACAAAAAATTAAAAACAAAAATTTTATTTTCATAAACTGTACGATTGCTATACAAGCAAATTCTTTTGTCCCAAAAGAAAATAAGAGTTTGCTGCAAATGAAGTAAAAAAAGACTGCTGGCAAACGAATCATTCCTTTGGGCAATTTTTTCGTTTACAGCAAACGATTACTTCTCTCAGTGTGTCAAATTCATGCATGTGTAAAGGAGCGAAAACACATATTCTTTTGGCATTGGAAATAGGTGTTTTTCTTTTTTAAGCTCGAAGCAGTGCACTGAGCTGTCAAAAATAGATCTGTGTTTCTTTTTTAGTTCAACTTGTGTTTTTTTTTCGATCAGCTTGGAGCACTCTATGAGCTCAGAATAAAATGATGGAATAGACCGAGCACGAAGTGGAGCGCGGCCAACTTCATGTAGTTTTTATGTTATTTGACAGATTGTAAGTTAATTTCTACTTATATGACAGTAAAGTGCTCAAGTGTGTTTCATAAATAAACTCGATAAGCTCAGGCTCTAATCCGTGCTCTGCTCAGAGCTAAAACTGTTCATTATAGTTATTCATCATGTTTGTAAAAACATGACGAAACAATTCGCGCACTATAGTTCTACCTTAAAAGGTGTTTATTGCTTCTGATAACAGTTCGTACTGCAAAGAGTCAAATTTATATTTGTTCTGGTGACAGTTCGTAATGAATATGTCTTCTTGACCTTTTTGTTTTTAAGCGATGTACATTAGCACATAACACAATTGTATACATCATAACTAATATATTACAGTACACTACCTTGCTAATTAAAACAATTTGGGGCAAATATAATATAGTGATGTGATTTGATCCACAGCATCACTCTTTTTATTCTTATTTATTTATTCATTATTTCTATCGAATTTCCTCTTACATATTACTTACGTTTACATTTTCACACATATTAATTGTTTCTGTTTTTTTTTTTTTATTTTATAGGTTACCATTTAGATTATTTAAAATTAATGTCTAAAATTATGAACCGAGGATTTGAATAGTGCAGCGGTATCATGCTTTGCAGTCCGCCATTTTTATACAAAGAGAATTTAGGCGGGAGTTTGGGAAACCTCCGCGAGTTGATTAACCATGGTTGGTAATAAACATGTTTGGCGAAGCTTAATCCCTCTTTATACAAGAACAAAATTAGCATAGTGATTGTTATGTTCGGGTTTAGGACCCAATCGTCAATAACGGCAAATACAACCGTTTCTGTTTGAAACTTATATCTCACATGGGAGCTATAGCGGTCATTACATCGTTGGTTTTGTTTAATCTTATTAATTTATATCACTTTCATTATAAGGCCGTGTGTGAATTGGGTTAAAATTTTGGGTTAAATTTTTTACCACGACTAAATTTTGACGTTTGGTTCGAGTTGGGATAAAATTTAGACATTTGCTGTGTGAATTGGGTTAAAAAGGATTTTTAACAAACACTACTTTGGCTAAAATTCCCTCAAGATTAAAGAAATTCCTCTAAAAACAAAATTGTTTTTCTTTCTTCAATTTAGTTAATTCTTTATTCAAAATCTAACTTGAAAGATACAAAGTTAAAAATTCGGTCAGAAAAATGTAATAAAATTTCAATTTTAACTATTTATCTCGGTTTTGCATAGGTTATTTCATATTTTGAAACAAGAATCCAAGATCTTTGCAAAAAAATCCCATTATGGATAGTTTGATTATTCAGTTATATGAACACTAGTTTTCACATTTGTTAAAAATGTTTAATCAAACAAAAAACAATTACATATTTTTTTTTCTTTTTTTTTTTGCAAAATGCACAACAATTTGAGAAAGTATTTTATATTTATTCTTTGTATTTTTTTTAAACATCAGCGCATTATAACAAGGATTTTTTCTATGTTAAAAAGTCTCTAATTTTATCCTTATTTGAAATAGTTTTAAGGTTTTCGACGTTAGACCATACACAAAAAAAAAAGGTATTAATACCTACAATTTTATTTTTCAATTGGATTAGTTCAAACTTACATTTATTATATTGTTTTCCAGTACTCTTGCCTTTTTTGAGTTTACGTTTATTTAATCACCTATGTGTACCAAACGAAAAAAAAAACAAAACAAATACAATCTTCTTTATCTATATTGAAACGTCAAATTTTAACCCATTTAGCCTGCTGCACAGTACGCTAAATTTTAAACCATTTTATTCACCACGCTAATGTCAAAATTCAACTTTCAACCCAATTCACACACGGCCTAAAGGCAATCATTCTTCTTTTATTGTAGTTAAAAATAATATTTTAATTCTTTGTTTTCAGAGTCCTTGTATCATATATGATCAAACCATTCAAGACACTTCACTGTTCACATACAAAATTTATTTATAACATCTCTACGCCCGGTCCTTTTGTTTTGAAAATGTATACTATAGCATTATTTCCTAATGAATCACAATTAATTCACAGTATTCAATTTTTGAATTTAAACCAAAAATTGTAAGAAAGTTATTTTGTATGGGATATGAGGAATATGATTTTAGATCAAAAGAAAGTCGTTTAGGTGAAGTTTTATTAATATAATTCATTCATAGACATAGTAGATAGAATGTAGGTACCTGCATTCCAAGTACCCTTACCACTGTTTTCAAATAATTCCCGGTCAATGTAAATATTTTAATTTTTATTTAACTTTCCTAAAGGATTTTCAGCTGCACTTCAAATTTCTAAAAAAAAAATTCAACGGACAAATTAAAATTTGTATCTTAGGTCGGTGTTGTATTTTGTCAGGACATCTAAACATATCGCATAAAAACAACGACCATCCCTTCATGTGCTACCGTACATATGTATGTATGTACCCAATCAATATGCACATAAACAACACATTTGTTTTTTTTTTTTTTTCTTATATTCTTATGCCAGTAATCAGTATACACTTTTATTGTACCTACCTATTTGTTTTTTATCTTTTGAATACATTTTTTTTTTTTCTTACTTATTTTTATATCACCCTTCAGTTTATAATTATATGACGTAGTGGTGCTCTTACGTTTATATGAATTTTCGGTGTACTTTGACAATTAATTACAAACCTTTAGATATATAGGTAGGTACCTATAGCAACCTAGATATTTCTTATGCTTATACAAAAATTCCCCCCCATTTTCGTACCTACATAAATTTTATTTTGCTTTCAAAAATTTTTTTAATGACTTTTTTTCGTTTGTTTTTGTCTTTTTCTTTTTTGTGTGCATTTTTGAAAAATAAAAAAAAATCAAGAAGAAAAGAAAAGGGTTTGAATTCTGGCTTATAAAAATATAAGAGAATCTTTGTCTGAACATTCAAAATTAAAACTGCGAATATGGTTATTAAAACATTATGAAATACAGTATCAGTAAATAAAATAAGTTTTTCATCTCATTTTACTCAGAAAATCATTTTTCATTTACTCTACACCGGAAGCCACTCAGTCTCAGTGAGATTAAGGTCGTATCTACATGAAGAACATTTAAAAAAAATGGGGTGCGAAAACTCTTGAAATACGTATTGGTTACGGCACGGTCACCCGAATATATGGGCTAAAAGAATACGAAACAAAATTACAAGCTACAGTTTGCTAAAACATTAACGCCTTGACATGCCTTTTGAAAACTCAATTGGGCGGTAGATTAAAAACTAATCTTCATTCATAAAAATGTTTTTTACTGTATTGCAGCATAATTATACTTCGAATAGACTAACGTCTTATCTCAGATGCACACAGTACCAAAATGGCAAAAGCATAAACTTCAATTTCCATATTTTGTCTCTTCCTATTTTATTTAACAATGATGTAGAAAAAATATATTAACGCCTTAACACACAACAAAAAAATATTGCAAAATAAAACAGCAAAACAAAGTTCTCACCTACAGCAGAGATTTTTTTTTCCTTAAAACTAAAATAAGCAGATGTATCTGAGAGGGTCACAAACTTATTAAACAAAATGTGAATTTTTAATTGTTCACATCGCTGGAGTAGATCGGACCACACATATGGAGACTTCCATTTTTTTTATGAAATTCATCGTCGATTCATTAATCATCTTCAACAGATAATGCAAGTTAATAATATTTTCAACATTTTTTTTTGTTCCTTCTACCGCCAGTCTTCTTCCGATGCAATTTCAGCTGCATTATGGAAAAAGGTAACTTAGAAAGAGAGTCTGGTTGTAATTATTACGCAGAATTCTAAGGATTTCGCAGAGGAAGTCATTATGGAGTTGTCGAAAATAGTTTTAAGATATAGGTATGTAAGTGCTGGAAAAAGTATAATCATAAAATTTTTTACAAAATTCAAAAAGTAAAACACTGTCGCCAACGTCAGATTATTAATATTTTTGGGGTGAGAAACTAGCTAATAAAAACTGATTGTTTAACAAAAGACTATTGAGGCTATCCCTGGTTATATACAGTAAACTCTCTCATGACGGTACCAATAACATGACGGTACCAAAAACACAAAGAGACGGGAAATTAGTTAGGGTTATGATTCAGGCCAGGCTATAGGGTAAATGTTACACCCTCTGACTTATTAAATGAAGAGTGGCAGGTCAACATTTTTTATTTCTCATGGAGGCATGAGAAAATGGGTGGGGCACCTTGGACAGTACCTGAAATTAATGCAAAATAATTGTTAATGTGTTAATATTTTTTTTTTCATAAAATAACCATCCCATACGGAAACATACCATTTGTTTGTATATTAGGCAAACAGGATACTTAACTGTTTCTCTGCAAAGTGCTTAGAACAAGTCCAGCACCCACTTTCAATCCTTTTTTTTTTTTTTTTTTTGAAGAAAAAAATCATTAATGTTCAATAAGGTTTCAAATGCAGTTATTTTAGTTAACATTTGTTTTAATAACTTGTTATTTTGATTAAATGTGACTCATGGACGCTGAAAATTAGGTAAAAACTGTTAATCAAATGTGATACGTCATTGGACATTGAAGGGCGTTTTTTTCCAAAAGAAAATTCTGGACCTAGAGGTGTAAAAAAACTATATGATACATGGATGTTTAAAACAAATTAATAAATTCAGTAGTGCCAAAGAAAATTCGGGGTGTAGGGGTGTAAAAAAACCATTTTGTATGGGGACAGTGAAGTGTCACGTTTGTTTTGATACATGGATGCTGAAAACCAGACACATGGATTGAGTAAGGTGAATCAAATATGATACATCGGACAATAAAGTTGATATGATTTAGCAATTTTTAATATCAATAGCCTTTCGGAAGTGCCCAATCTTACTTTGTATGAGGGTGTTTACTTGGTTTAGTGTTTACTTGTTTAGGCGGTACCGCGTTTTGTCCAACTACTTACATTTAGCTGAGTTTCACAACAAAACAGTTGTTTTTCAAAAAGTTACACTTTAAAATAATATAAGAAAAAATAAAAACCATAAAAGGAACAAATTTGTTTAATATTTTTTCAGAATTTTTTCAACGTGAGTTTATTTTGTGCTTCAGTTTGGGCGAGCTGTAGATCCAAAATTTTACATTAATGATATTAAGATTAGAAAGATGAAATCTTTCTTTTTAAATCAAAATTTATTAAATAACGTTTAAGACAACAATTTCATTGTTTTAAAAAATATCTGAGGTTGCTTCTTCTCAAGTATACCTACATTTCCATAAAAAAAAATTAAAACCCTTAAACTAGAATTAGTTTCACTTCCAAATTTGTATGTACATAATATGTGCATACTGCATACCCATACATACAAACATACGATATAGTTAATCATTTTCTACAAAAAAAACTGCGAAAAGTACCTTCCTAGTTCAACGGAACAACAAAAACCAAAGAAAATAAAACTTACCCAGATTACAAATTTAACCGGGAAATGTGTAAGCAAAAAAAAACAGGCAAGCCTCTCATGCATTTCTTTTTGTTTTTCTTGCTTTATTTTTCATTTCTATAGGTATGTATGAAGATACCTACTTCTACTGTAATAGATATATACTAACTGGTGTTTAATGATTATATATTCATATAACTAACTACACATGAATCTATCTAGTTATCTACGTGCATATAATGTCTTCACCATAAATGGCATTTTTTTTGTATCTAGATTGTTTTATTTTATTTGCTAAAGAATTCTCTTCTCAAAAAAATATTTTGTTGATACCTAGTAGCTAGAACCTGTTGGGTACTTCCCTAGCTGGAATATCATCTCGTTCGTGATGATGATTATTAAGACTAAACCAGATGCATTTCCAGTTCTCAGTCAAAAAAAAATACAGAAGAAAAAAACAAGAATGCAATAACTAAAGAAAAAACTGCAAACAAAAATCAAGAACACCATGACGGTTACTTTTTTTTAATTTTTCATACGAACGTTTTTTTAAAAAGAAAACTTTAATTAAATAAATTAAGAAACGAACACACATAATTAGAAAAAAAAACACTGTTGTTAATTGCTGGGTAAAAAAAATCAAAACAGTTATAAATAGCAAAATAGATGCAAAAAGCTATCTATAGTCTGTCCACTAAAAATTGGCTGTACAGGGAAGATAGGGATGTTTGTCTCTCATTCGCACTTCTTTGCTTTCCATAAGGTTATCTTCTTTCAAAAGCTCTAACAGGGTTGCCGTAGTAAGCATTTTGAATTGGAAAAAACTGAAAAAATATGATGTAGGGTTACCTTTCTTCTTTTTTAATTAGAATTATTTTCTTAATTTTTATTTATAAAAATGAAATGAAATTTATCTTTTTCCACACCACCAAGAGGTAAGATAGTAGGCGCGTTTTTGAAGGGTATCATTATTTGAAAAAAACTGATGCACGATTTGTCTGATGGCGCACTTATCAAAATCATCTATTTTCCTTCTTGGGCCAGATTGATTTTTCTTTTTTGGTGGTGAGTTGTGGCCTTTGGTATCATTTTCGCTGAGAAGTCTGTAAACTGTTCGCATAGACACCGAAAAAATGCCTGCTACTTGCTTCACAGTTTCCGTTTTATTTTGCAGGTTCTTGTATATCTTTTTTGTCGCTTCTACAATTTCTTTTTTTTCGGCGCTTAAGTCTTTCGATGTTTTTGAATCCATTATAAACTAGATGAAGGAGCACAACAGTAGCAAACTTCTCAAATAATTTACGTTTTTAAAAAAAGTTATATTTACAACGCTTCACTTCACATTAATTTCAAAACACTAATCACAAAAATAGGTACACGGAACATCAATACCGACCGCCCGCGCACTTTAAAAATCTACGCAAATAAGAAAAAAATATACACGAAATATCAACCGATCGACCGGCACGAGAATCTACGCAAATAAATTCTTTAAAGACAACAGCTTACCTACATTTTTGTAAACTGCATTTTAAGATTTTCCCCACATAAAAAACACAAACAAGATCAACAAAAACACTGCACTATAACACTTTTGTACTAGTAATATGCTCATCTCAATATCTCATTATTATTTCATCAATAAAAGGTATTTTTTAAGCTCTAAAATCAAAAGTTCCTCAACAGAAACTCTACATAAAAAAATACGAAATGGGTTACCAAATTGACAAAGGTATCTCTGTTCAAATGGATGTTAAAAGAGGGTTGAAATGCTTTAGCCAATCAGTGCGTATTCAACTGTACGCTAGGCAGGTCGTTGTGGGATCTATGTCGGATGCGATCGAAAAATCATTGGCTTGTAAACATTTTTTAAATGGGGTTTCTTTCAATTCAGTATGGTGCACAAATAAGGCGCGCTACTGATTTTGAAAAAGCTTCCCCATAAGGCCTGTACTGCCAATTTATAGAGGACAAACTATAATAATTAAATGTACAGTACAGCCTCGCTAGTCCGGACTCCGGGCAAATAAAGTTTCGGCTGTGTCCCGAATATCGAAGTGTTCGGATTATAGAGAAGAAATAAAATAAAGTGGAAAGCAAGCGGAAGATTTCTTTGTTGAATCAACTTCTATTTCGCTGGATACTCAGCTTTTGTCTGATCATCCTTTGTGGGACCGATTGTAAAATGTTCCTGAAAAGTACGCGCTTATTTTATTAAGCTTACATGAACGAAGAACCTGATTCTTGAAATCTTTTAAAAACAAATTTTCGAATTTTATCTTATTGGTTTTTATGTGGAAAACAGTTTTTGACTTCTAGACCTTGAAAATTTCAGTTACTTGCCTAACTGATTAGCCAGTTTCAATGTCATTCAATATTTAACATATCTCAGAAAGTGTCAAAATTTCGTGCTTCCTATATTTTAAGGGTAAGTCATAAACTTTCAGTAAGAAATTCAAAAATTAAGTGTCCGGGCTTGGAATGTCTAGACTAGCGAGCCAGTTCTGTAATAAAATGCATTTAAAGGCCTATAAAAAAAAGTCCATAGTTTTTAACGCTACAAATTTCAATGAGCGTGGTCCCGGTGACCACGCTCATTGAAATTTGTAGCGAAACGTTCGGGGTGAGTACTGTATTGAACTCAATAAATATTTATTTTATAACGCGGCTAATCCGAAATATTTAAAAATATCATATGTTAACAACCGAGAAAACCTTAAAAATACCAATTGGGTTATTAATCCCACCCAAAAACTGCTGTGGGCTCTCGATCTATAATTTAACACTACTAGAAAAATACAAAGAGACATCTACAATTTTGTTAAAAAAGCTTATAAATTGTCAGCTCTACTTTTTGGCACTAAAAAGTATATCCCGAATTTCTACCAAATTTATAGACAAAACAAATGAGTAGCTTCTAGGTACCGGCATTTTTTAAATATTAGTATACATAAGCAGTTTTTTATTATCAGAGATGATCTTTATGGATAATCTTTAATAATATAAAACTTAAATAATAATAAAACAACTTTGGATCATCGGTTTTGGTTTTACTGTTGTGGTAGCATTGACTTTAATGTGTATGCCAAAAAATTACATTTGCTATAATTGAAAAAAATAAAACAGTAAGAAAAGAAATGCCTCCCCAATAGTCCATTTTTTTTTAAATCATAAAAAAATATAGACATTAGCGATGTAGAAAACATAAAATCATATCTGAACGAAAACTTACAATTTTTCTTTATCAGGATGCATTGCAAAAGCATTTTTTTTTTTAATTTTAGTCCATTTGACACATAATTTCAACATGAAATAAATTAGGTTCGTTTAATGCACGACAATAAACACAAGTCCTGCTCAGCGAACTGCTCTAACATACACTGAGTAGAAAAGAGTATGATTTAACTGTTCAGTGAGCTCTAGATTTGCTTGATTTGCTGTTCATTCAGCTTTTTTTTTTGTAGAGTAGATCAGAGTAGATTAGGGTACGATTTTCTGCACTTGCTTTTGAGGAATGCAGACAGATTGTATATGATGTAGGAATGTCAGAATCAGCTGTTATTGATTTTTGTTTGTTGTTATATTTTTGCATCGTGTAAGATCATTTTAAGAAAATATTTTTCGAAATACTTAAAAATTGAGGGCCGGTTGTACAAACATTTGAACCACAGTTTTAGCCATTTTTGTCTTCCAAACTCGGCTACTTCACTAATATCTAACATAACAAGAGTTGAACCGCAGTTAACTTCACCAAAAAAAAGTGAAATTAGTTCCCACTAGTGGTAAAGTTAGTTCCATGAGAAAAATTGGATTAACCTTAAGGCTTATTTGGAAGGTACCGTTAATATGAAAACTTATTTTGAAAACACGAAAAACATAACCGTTACCTAAAAATCCATTCTACGATTTTTTATCAAAATCGTTCGTATTTTTATCGAGAAAAATGGAATTATCTGTTACGCTTATATGGCAGGTAACGTTATTTTCAGACCTAGGATAAAAATTAAAAATACTCTTAAAATACAGAGTACCAAGTTTGAAGAAAATCGGCCGAACCGTTTAGGCTATAGGTGTCGATACATCCAGACTGAAAGACGGACAGACAGAATTGTCGGACCTACTTTTTTAGTTTTCTCTATCATTGTAATGTCATGTTTGATTGTTATCTCAAATAAAAAATAATTGGTATATCTTAAAATCAAAGTTTGAGAAAAAAATACGAAAGTCTTAAAATCAAAGTTTAAGAAAAAAAAAATTTGACAACGAAGCATAGTCAAACAGCATTTCAGATTTTTTTTAAATTTATATTGCTCAGAAAATTTAAAAAAAAAATCGAATTAAAATCAATAAAATGCTCTAATTTTAACTATTATTATGGGTTTATTCTTGATATCTGCACTGTATATGCCAATTAAATACTTGTTCTTGATAAAGTATAAACTGAGCTAAATACTGATGTTTAAATTTTCTTATAACTTAAGATATTTCTGAATTTTTATCCTTACCTCTGTAATGGCTTTATGCCTACCGGCAGTCTCTCAAAAAATATATTTTCAAATCAGTTCTATAACAGAATATCTCCCTCAGTCCTTACATTGTAAGTATTGTTTGAAATAAAAATATGTACTATGAATTTAAAAAAAATGTTTTTTCAATGTGTCCTATTCGCATGTGGCGCAAAAAAAGCACCTTGCATTTTGCCGGTTGTTGGTTAATTATTGCTTGTTAATACTTAAGGCTTTAGCATTAAATCCTACTTCTGGTCAATAAACAACAATTAAATGAACTTTAATTGAACACAAAAATTAGATCCTTAGCTTGGTTAGTTTGGGAGCAAAGAACGATAGATAATGCACTTGAGGAGTGTCCTATTTAAGTGGCGAGGAGTGTATTTTATAATGTTTTTAATGTTCATTTTATTTTATCTTCATTTAAAATACTATAACAATATCGAGAGAGCTTAAACTTTCGGGATATTATTACTTTAAGAACCGATTCATATCACATTTCCCATAATAAAATTTTTTCCCGTTGTCAATATTGTTTATTTATCATACCGTGCATTTCCTTTTTTTTATTATTTTGCAAAAACAAATCTAGTTTCAAAATAAAAAAAAAACTTCAATATACCTTTCCTAATAACAAATGAAAAAAATAAAACAAAAAAGAAAAAATAAAAAATCACATGAAAAAATTCTCATTTTTCTTAGTCATAAAAAACGAAGGCTATTAACCAACCAAGCAACCTCCCTCGCAGGCAACACATTCATGTGACCGGCAAAAACACACATATGGCTATATTTTTACTAGTTTTTTTTTTCCATACATATATTATGTGCATGTATAAGTACCATCACAACCTTATCTAATAAAAAATAAAAAAAATAAACACCCGTCATTTTTTTTCCATTTCAAAATCGAAAAAAAAGTTTTTCTTCAAAAGACGATAACAAAGAAAAACAATCCAAAATGCGATGAAAAAATACGTACGTACACTCATCATACAAATGTATGTGTTAATATCAAAACGGTCTTACAAAGGGCGTTAAAAAAATAATAAAAAATAACACTGCGTCAGAGAATGTTTTCAGGAAACGAAAGCAGTTTTGAATAAATCAATTAAGTGTTTTTTTTTTTAAATTAATTTAATAATTAAACAATTACATGCATAGGTACATATTAAACAGACAAACATTACATTACTATTTACACGAAATTGAAATGTCTGTTAGAAGGCCAAAATCACCAATAAACTGCAGTATAAAGAAACAAGTATGTATGTAGATATATTGCTTAGCTTAATTTAATATTCCCTCTTATCTGAACCGGATGTGTAAGTTAAGTTGGATGACTTAATTATAAATATGTATGTAGGTACAGTACATATCACAATTTTAGATATTTGTAAAATATTTTTTATATCACCATAATTATATGATGCCTTCATGACAAACATATGTGAAAAATTATCAGCCACAGTTGTCCAAAGCTTTGGACAACTGACTGTCAACATTTTTAAAGACATTTCTTTTTTTAATGACGTCCGCTACGTTTCATACAAATTTTGATTAATTTTATTTTAGCTGGACATCAAAAAAAAGCCAGCAATTTGATAGACCGTATTAAAATGAAGATTTTATATTATTTATAAGCTGAGCTAGAAAAATTTTGAGAACTGAACGACAAGTTGATTTTTACTGGAAACGTCATCTGATGAGCCTAAAAGAATGCTAACCTTTAAATACATAGTTATGATCTTTACTTGTCAAAAAAAAAGTTGTTAGCGATAAAAACATACGATTACCAGTCGATATGACTGCCATTTCTTATTGATATCGTTAATATATTTTCATTAAACAGCTAATTTGTAGACGAAAGTCAAAGTGCACTTATTCCATTAATATTTTGAACGCCTCATATTACATGGACTAGCTTAATGCTTTATTTTTGAACAACAATTCCGGAAGTCCACTTAAAATCAAATGATGCTAAGTCTGCTACAGTTACTCACATAATTATTGGGTCAATTATTAATCAAATCTAAAAAGTTTATAACTGTGATTCTTTGGCCTTTACTTGCAATGTAAACACTTCATTCAATTGATGGTAATACTAAACCTGTCAATGCAAACATTCATTGTTATCTTAAGCCATACCAATTTCATTGGATCATTTGATCATTTGTTCTGTAAATATTCTATAAATAGCGAATTGTCATTAAATGCCCTTATATAGTACATTTTTTTTAAATTCAATATTTAAACCTGAAAAAGTCTACACTTCACGTTTTTAGTTAAAAACTCAGTCTGTAGTACACACCTTCTTTATTGGAGTTGCAAAATAAAAGTATATAAAAGCATATAGTAAAGAGAAATAAAAAAAAAACTTGTTAAGTTTAAATAATTTTGGAACTTTATTTTTGTCCCCGCCTCTTTAGTGTATCCCTACCCTGGCGAATTTGATTCCGTGAATACAAATACAAATATTAGGCTGCCATATTTAAAACAGCGCTCAAACCATCGTATCATCGTTAATTTGTAATACTTTTCACACGATCTGTTATAACGCTCTCATTTGTTAGCTATGGTGCGACGCGATAGTGCATTTCAGTGGTTTGGTCAGGTGAATGTGTCTCTCCCCTGGAAGGTTAAAACATTTAAAATTCATTTAACTTGTTTGCATTTACTAAATAATTTCAACAATCCCGTAGGTATGTATGAAGTGTGATATAATTTTTGGAAAAACATTAATTCTTTTTGTTAAAATTTTTAAATTTGTCACAAAAACGTCTCGTCCCTAGCAAGTTAACTACCAGGGAGATACCCACTGACCAGCGTCCACGAGAGAGAACACTACCAAAGAAATCAAATTTATCAAAAAAAGTATGAGTTGCTAAAATAAAAGGATAGGGACAAATTTTTAAGAAAAAAAGGAAAAAGGAATAAAAAAAAACTTTTGAATCTTTTTATTTCGCAGAAAAATAAGCCTTTTTATAACGTTTATAAAACAATGTGTCTCTCTTGGTCAGAAAAAAAAAACTAGCTTTACCGGGTGATTACCCTGCCCGATGTATTTACCCTGGGTTTCTTAAAAGTAACTAAATGTGCATAAATTGACTTGCCCTTCCACGAACATAATTATGAATTTGGTCAAGAAACTCCAAATTTTGCCCTTGGCCTCATCTTCATAGGAAAAAGACTTCTTATAAAAGAATCACCCATAGAATTTGTGGTGGGATGACATAAGGTTCGCGAACATAATTTATAAATTTATCGAAATGTTGATTGCGAATTCATAAAAAACAACAAATTGGTAATTAAGGTGAAACAAAGCAATTCCAAATGAATTTCACCAAACAATATTGACTTATGACTGTTTTGTTACTTGTACCTTATGACTAATTCGAATTAATCTCAATGTCCATGGACATTGTGTCCACTTGAAGCAGCCATCATGTCCATGGAAATTATGTCCGCGGACCTTATGTCATCCCATCAGAATGTGTATCATTAATAAATTTCTTTGTTATCATTTTATATTACTACTTCAATGTTCTAAGTCAATTGGATGAGGAAATATATATCCACCTTAAAAGTATCTCATAAATCCACTTATTATTCACATTAAAAAAGTTGATTCACATTAAATTCAAAAAACAGCTGGAGCGATTAGGTTGGCTCAAGACAAAATAAATTGAATGGGAGGAGAGTCTGCCCTCCAATTTTTTCTTAAAATTGTTTTAAAACAGAAAAAATATAAGTATGTAACTATAACTAACAATGTCCTGCTATAAATTTTTGAAAAGCCCGAAAAATTTTCTTTTCTTTCATTTTCAAATAAAGTTGGTTAAATATAAATCAATAGTTTTTGAATACCTAATTGATTTTAAATTTAAATTATTAAATTATTTTGTTTCCGTTTTTAATTTACTTAAAATATAAAACACTACATTCAGTGATTAAAATACCTTTCATTTTGAATTCATTCTCTCAATTTTTAATTTTGTTTTATAAATTTGAATTTTTTCCAATGCGATTGTATTTTTTTATTCTAAAGAGGAAATGCAAACTAAACATCCTAAATCCAGAATGCTATTTGAATTGAGTGATTGAAGTCAACGAATGCAAAATGCTTTGAATGAATTAATTCATTGAATTTAAAATGAAGTAAATTTTAACATGCTTAGTTCTGAAATCATTTTGAATTCAATGATTTAAATCACAGAATTCAAATTGAATGGGGAATGAGAAAACTTGAACTCCGAAGCCATTTTGAATTCAGTGATTTTAATTCATTGTTATCATATCGAATTCAGACTTTACGTGAATGCATTCACAATTATTGATTTAATTCTTTTACAGCTCTACTAGTGACAGAGAGACTGACAGACAGACGTATTTCCAGACTAACTTGTTCCAACTTCGCTATCATCTCATCATTGTCATGTCATGTTTGATTTTTGCCTCAATTTTTTTTGCACCAAATGAAAATCATAGATACTTACCTTTTTTTAAAAAAAAATATTATAGGTAGGTAGGTAGGTAGTGAATAAAAAAAATATTTGCAAAAATTCGTGATTACCTGCTAAGACACTTATCGTATGGAACAGATGAACTTTTTTTATATACTTATTTTCGTTTGAAATTATTTAAAATCTTATCGACCTGAAAAAAAAAAAACATCAATAAGTTTTAAGTTTTTCTAATATCTACCTACATACACATTGTGTTTTTTTTTTAGTTTTTCTCATTAAAATCCATTAATGCTTCAATGAATCATATTTAGCATGCATTTTCTTGTAATTGCAATAATTTTACTACTACTACTATACCAAGAGTACATATAACCTATCCCTTGTGGGATTGTCCCTAACCAACAAAAAGCTGGATACAAATACAACACGACAACATTTTTTTCTTATATAGGAACTATTTTTCAACCCAAACGACAACGAAAAATAAGTGGAAACTAGAACCTACAACAACAAAATGTTCAACCATAAAAATAAAAATTAAAAACAAAAAAAAATACTCTTATCGATTTTTCTCGAAAAGATATTTTTTTAAGATAAGAGAGGCAAAAAAAAAATTAAATACGTGGTATGTGCATTAAAAATTGTATACCGATGTAGGTATATATGTACATCTTAGTTTCACCAAAAGGCGGGAAATCGTTTTTGTTTTTTTAACGTCATAAATGCATTTTAATATTTATATAGGTATACATATAGTTATGTATGTAGATATTCAACTAAAAAGCCTTCAATTAACATTAAACAAAAAAAGTCAATGCAATTTACGAGCCACTTAAAAAAATGAATTAAACGCGACTTGAAATAAATTTACAAAACAAATAGGTACCTATGTATACAAAAAAACTAGCTTATCGTTCGAAAATAATTATTATCTTCTCTCAGTTCACTTTATCCCCTTGCTTCACTACAAAATAAAAATAACAACATATTTTCTTTGTTACATTAATTTTTTCTGTGGTTTTTTTTTTTGTTGTTTCCCCTTCGTGCAACTTGTTTTTTTTTTATTATTTTTTATTTTTTTTTTTTCAATTATTATTACTAGTCTCATTTTGGATTCATGGAAAACTTAAGTACGTAGGTATATGTATGAAAATGGGATTTTTTGTCTGGTTTTATCATAAACAAAAAAAAAAAACTTAGCATTGCCAGATGTTTAATCTTTTTCATTTACAATTATACCTACTATTATATCAGTTATTTTACTTTTTATATTTTCAACCTACTGACTATTTTTCTTACAAATTTGTATTAATTTTTATTTTGGAAACATCAATATACCTACCAAACATACACGTCATTGGCGGAAGCAAAATAAAAATAAAAATTATTACCTATCTACTTTAACATTGGCATAAAGAAAACCGATATGTAAAGCTTATTCAGCAAAAATAAAGAAAATAATAAATTTAAACTATAGGCACTCGTGTACTAAATTACAAAACAAACAAATGATTAGAATTGTTATCTTTTATAATTTATATTTAGGTAGGTACCTAGTTTACATTAACGATTTGTAAAAAAAAGGGTTTAAGTTGGATTATATAGAGTTACGTATTTTCTAATAATTTTTTAGTGACCTGATGGAGATAATTCTTTTGCTGAAATGAAGTCCGAAAATGTCAATATTTAAAATTAAAAAGCCTTATTTAAACTAGCAGACTTCAAACCCTAAGTTTTTAGAATGAAAATAAAGGCTAGAAATGAACTATGTACATACATAATATATAGAAATTTAGTGAAAGAAAACATGCAAAAAAAATTAAAACATCTTAAGAAATGTATTAACATAAAGCCCGTACGATACTTCTTTTTTTTATTCATTTTTTAATGCATTAAATAGTACTAAACTTTCAGTCTTACGTAAAGGAGAAAGCATGCTTTTTTTAAGAAAGAGAAAATGTGTTAGAACTAAGCAAACAAAATTAAAAGAAAAAAAAAAAAACAAACAAATCAAAAGGACATTTATTTTTTCCTTTCTTCTTTTTCTTGATTGCAAAAATTCCACTGTGTTTTTACCAAATTTGTATTTAAAGCAACCAAAACTAAATCTTCCACTTGCCTTTTCACAATAATTTTGTTTACCATGTCAAAAAAATGCGAAACTGACAAAAAAAAACGGGTGAAAAATTTAAGAACATTTTTAATGTATTTTGTTTTTTTTTTGATATTTTCGCATTGTTTGTGATTCTGGTGTTCGCACTCACACAACTTGAAAATTCGTATTAAACATTTTTTGTACTGCTTTAGTTTCACTATTAGTACATTAAAAATGAGAAAAAAAAAGAAGTATCATACGGGCTTAAGATATGGCCCTAACCAATAAACAATTGCTAACCACGCGTTTATATATATTGTTTGCTTACCAATAACCAAGTTCAACACGTCTTTTACTAACCGCAGGTCTATAGGGAATTTTACTATATTGTCAAAAAAATTAATGACAGCTCACACTACGCGGATGACAGATTGAAATTATGTATCGCGCTTTTTTCAAACTGTTAAACTCAAAATCTTGTAAAAGAATTTCGTAAATAATCTCTTTTTTCCTGTGAAATTTGAGATTTACGTGACTAAATGGTTTAATAATACACTATTAACAATTTTCGCCCACAACATTAATATTTCCGCTATTGTTTTAAATCAATTTTTCAACAATGATAAAAAAAATGTTCAGCTGTCATCCGCGTACTGCTGATTTTGACACTGCTCTGCGAACGAGAAAGAAATATATCGTTGTTACCTAAAAAGCCCTATTAACGAATCTATTACATTTATTGTTGAAATGTTGGCTATGTTCTCATAATTTCGTATAGTCGCCTCTTTCACTCCTCAAGATTTAATAGGAGCCCTCAGTATACATTTCGCAAAAAATGCAATGTTTTTGTTCCCTCTTTTGCTTTGAGTTGTCACAATTGACATAACAAACGCAGGGATACACTTAACCGTAAAGTTAAACATGAGTTCCTCAGCAATAAAATTTAAGGCGACGATAGCGTTAAGCTGACTATTAAATTGATTATTGGTATGCGAAATTATTTAAAGTCCACTTAAATATTTGGTTATTGGTAAGGCCCAATGTATAAAATCTGTGTTTCTTCTATTAGTCCAGTCACTTTAGAACCTGACCTATGATGCTATGATACAGGCAAATAAGCTCAAAATTCATAAAAAAAAACAACAACAAAAATTGCGAAGTTCCTGAAAATTCGAAATATAACAGACTGAAGAGTCCTAAGTTTTAAAAGGTGAGCTCGACTCTAAATTTCGGGTTTAAGCCTCCACTGAGCTCACTACCACCGCGCGCACAGTGGAACGAAAAGCTGAAAAAGTGGAAATCGGCCTGTAACTTTTGAAATAATTGATGGATTAAGATGATTTTTCACTATTTTGTTTTTAGAATGTTAAAAGTTAAAACTCATGAGAAAAATTAAAAAAAAATATAAATTTCAAGCAATATTTAAATATTTGAATTTAAAAATAGTTTTTTTTTGTAATTTGAAAATTTAAAAATAGAATGGAAACAAAATATTTAAATATTTTAGTATTAAATATTTGCAGTGCTAAATTTTCAAAAAAAAAACAAAAAACTTTTTTTTAGTTATTTTGTTTCAACATCTTTTGGATTGTTGTATCTACAAAGAAGATAAGGTTCAAATTTGTTCAGTCAATCATTCTTTTTTTCCTGATTGAAAAATTAAGAAAATGTCAACTTTTACTTTTTGAAAATATTTTTTTCATATTCTCCCGGAATTTTTTTAGAAAATTTAAACAATCAATTTTTCTAAAGTTTTAGAGATTTTGTTGACTACATCATCGGCTTAGAGTTTAAACCTACTAAATACACTTTTTGTCAAAATTAAAATAAATATACAGTTACACAGGCCAAACGAAGACACATCGTCCTTCAATGTTCAATTTTGCTTCTAAACTGGCCAAATCGTTTGATGAGTAAAACAGCTAAGTCAACTACTGCCAAATTCACTTTATAGTAAAAGAGACAAAAAATCATGAAATCATGCAAAAAACTTGAGGCACTGAATCTGGGAAAGATTGGAGTCGGTATATTCAAAAACTAAGTTAGGTAAAGTAACACGAAAATAATCGTTAGATTTGACCATTAAGGGTCGAAGGTAAAAAGGAACTTGGAAAACAATTAAACAGATCCAATCATGATTATAATTTTCATGGTTGCGGGTTTACCACGATGATGATTAGCAATAATGCAGAAAGTAAACAAAAATCTTAAAAATGACTTACGTAAAAAAGATTCAAAAAAAATTCAGGATCTATAATGTTAAAAACTTAACGATGAAGGGTTAAAAACGTCTTGTAACACAATATTTTTTGCTTAACAAATTTTGTTTGCCTCTCAAAAAAGAAATAAATTGTTAATGCAGTCTTCTCAGAATCGCCCCAAAATTGGATTCCAAGATGCCAAATTTTAAAATTAGCGACTAAGTGCTATTGAATAATTGTAAAAACTTTATTGGAATATAATTTTAGTGGATTATTCTTTAGACCAACATCATAAATAGCTTTCCAAAAAATCAGAGCTCCTGGATTCAGGTTCTGGACTGAGGGCTCTACAGAGTACTGACAAAAATAACAAAGTTCGAAAAATGATAAACTTTGAAAAACTGTATCTGGAAAACTATTAGGTCTACAGAGACAATTCAAATTTCATATTGTAGCAAATTTAGTTAACTTTAAAAACATCCCAAAAAAGAACTGTCAAAAACTAGTTCTTTTGGGTTATAATCACCAAAATCAGAAAAAAATCCGAATTTTTCGCATTTTTTTCGAATTTTTACAATGTTGCGTTCGGCGTTTGATGTCAAAAGCTTGGATTATTCATTAGGACAACATCATAAACGAGTCTGCAAAAAATCAGAAACATCGGATTTCACGCACACTACTCCATACAATCAGACGACAATTTGACTGGACTGGTAGACAATTTTTCAAAACTCATATTTAAGCGGATCCATTTTTTTTGTAAATCTTGTTTCGAACAAAAACAAAATTATTTTAAAGTGATCTAGCATGCATATGGAAGCATTTTTTTAAAAGTTTACCTAAATCTGAAAAGATTGTTTTTCAAAAAACTTTTCAAAAAATGTTGTTTTTTAATTAACCGTATTATTTTTAAACCAATAAGTATTATTTTGAAGAAATGGCATTAAAATTGAGTCAGAAAACTGAAAAAAAAAATGGGGACTAAATTGAAATTTGATTATTAAAAAAGGGCTTACTTGAGTCGTAATATTTTAAATACTGTTGTGTTTTATGACAAAATTGTTTTTGATTATGAAATAAGGGAGATTTTTCTAAGCAGCACACACAAAATAAATGTTCATATAAAAAAAAGAAAATCCACTAATGTCCGGAATTTTGTACTAGTCGTTCCACTGTGCGGCGTAAAGCGACCTTTACTTTTACACCGTCAATCAGAGGACGTCAGTCATCTACACATATAATCACTAATCAGTCATCTGGCAAAATCAAAATTTTTTCGTCAAACAAATGCACGCCTACAGACTTGTTTTTACAAACACTAAAACGACTGACCGTGTAAAGGTCGCAAATACTAAAAATCAACAGTAATACTTTATGCCATGTCATACTTTTTTGCAAAGCCAGAAATCTCTTTTTTTATTTTCATAAAGTTTTTTTTGTAAACAGTTTTTTTGAAAAAAATAATTTTTACTAAAAAAATTTGAGTTTACAAAGTTATTTTTAATTTTCTCAAAGTTTTTTTTTCCTGTAATTGACTTAAAGTTAATAAGAGCATTAAATTTTGGAAACAAAATTAGTACAGAAGGTACCTAATATGTTTAAAAATAAAAGGCACGAATGGGTCGCACAAACTTGTTCTTAATAATTGTTTTGAATTCTTTCAACTTATTTAAAACGCAATAATTCAAAAAATAAATAAATAACTTTGAAAAATAATTTATAACAAACCAGAGATTTCCGATAAAAGTATGGTATGCCAATAATTATTAAATATTACAATAATATATTTTTTTTTAGTTTTTATTATACGAAAATCGTTTTTGAAAAAATCGATTTTTTTTATTTTAAATATTTTCATAAAAAATGTTAAGTAGGTATGCGTAAACTAAACTTAAAAAAAAAATCATCAATTGGTTTCAAAAAAAATATAATAAAAATATAATATATTTTTTTTAGAAAAACTTTTTAGAAAAAATTGAGTACGCCATTATCATTCGGCTAAATAAGCTTTTCTAGAAGAAGTTTGGTTAAGATCCGCTGAACAGTTTTTAAAGAATAACGGTTTCAACGCTGCTCTAATTTTGAACACGCCATGAGAACAACCAATGGAGTTTGAAAAATCCATGCCCAATCAGGCGAGATGTCGTAGAAATCCATTTTTTCGACAAGACATGAACGCTGTTGAAAATTTGGACATGAATTTTGACGTTTCGTATATGTGATCTGTTTTTTGCAGAATTTTTGTTGTATATGTGCAATTTCTGCAGGTGTTTGTCATTCTCTTTCATTTTGAATGTACTTCTGTATCTTTTGATATAAGAAACGGGGGAAAGGGACGCATGTTTTTTTACTCGTTGTTGAAGAATGAAATGAAAAGACAAGACATAATTTGCCCACAGACCGAATGAGAATTGGATAGTGGATTAGATTGCTGTTGAGCTGTTGGGCATCGGCATGGCCAGTGGAGCCAGTGTGTTAAGAAAGTAAGATAGTAAGGTCTGATTATGATTATCGAAATTCTGCAAATACCTAATAAAGACAAAAAGTTAATAAATAAATTAACTAATAAAGACATTGTTTTTTATAAAATAAAAGAAAAATTATTTTTTTAATTTTCTCATTTTCCTGACAATACTTATTTTTGACTTTCGGGTAAATTTACCCCAGAAAATGTGTATCATAACCAGAAAAATATCAAGGACAAAATATTAAAACCCCGAGCAATTAAAAAACCCATTCAACCTTGTCGCTTCTGTATAAAAAGTTCAAGCTTTAACAATAAATTCAAAAGATCGCTTTTTTCATATAAAAAGGATGAACATTTCTAGTTTAAAATCTTAAATTAAGGTGAACAGTGGTCGATATGCTTAACAATTTCTTATAATGCTGATAGCAATGGAAAACTTCTTCTTAAGCCGAAATTCATACCACAGGTACTGATTGATAAGATTACGAAACTTTTGATTTTTCACTTTGTTGTTGTTTCACTGATGACGTCAGTTTCTTTTGTGACCTAAGCACCTTGCACCTTGCACTTTTCAATCACTCGTTGGGATAAAGTCAATACGAGATACTACAATTATGATTGTTTTTCTGTTTCTGTGCTCTTCCTTAAAATTCCTTTTTTTATTTTTCGTCAAATTTAAAATATTTATGCACAGTTTCACGTGCATCCACCCTTTATTGATTTGTTTCTCTTGAACATACAAGTGTTGTTACTATCACTGCCCGCCTTATGGAGGTTTAACTGTATCAGCTCGATGAACAAAAATTATCACGGGAGCGACTTTAGTTCACGGTAGCACGCTTTGAAAGTTGATATTATTATATATTTTTTTATATTTTTTTTTAAACAGAATAGGATTAAAATATTAAAGCGAGGAAACATCGGTAAAACCTATAAAAAAAAATTATTTTCTTTTCGGATTTAACTTCTTTTTTGTATCGCAATTTCCTTGAACAACATTAGCTACTTGTTTGGCTCACTTGAATCCCTAACAATTGAAATGGGTAACACCCCTGCTTTGCCCACTATAGGATTTGGGGTGGGTGCGAGTTTGGGTGGGTGCAGCTTTGGATATGCAAAATTTATGGAAATTCATGCTACCGTCAACTAAGGTTCCTTTACATGGTCAGTCATTTGACAGTGTTTGTAAAAATAAGTCTATATGCGTGCATTTGTTTGACGAAAAATCAAAACTCTTGATTTTGCCTGATGACTGATTATATGTGTAGATGACTGACGTCCTCTGACTGACCATGTGAAGGTCGCTTAAAGTAAAAATTAGCCCTCATAACATGCAAATCTGCGTCATGTGCGCACTTGTGTTACAACAAAACTCTGTTACAGAGCTGTTGCATTTTACAGTTTAAAAGCAAAAGGTAAATAATGTGTAGCATTGACGTAAATAATTGGACCGCCAGTCGGTTGAAATTTTCATACAAACAGCCATGAAAAGTTGTTCCAGCTAAAAACAGCCTAAAAACGCTATTATCTTTTAGTGTTAAATACGTGTACTAATTACGCCATTTGAATTTAAATGAAAACGATAATATATTCACCTGACAGTAACTCATAAGGAGTGGATGTGTTTTGTAAAATAAAAGTAGTTTGATAATAATTTCCACCAAAATATTTCAATAGTAAATAATTAATTAAAAAAATCATATCACTGCTACGCAGATTCCCTGCTAGTAGTTGATGGCGCCCCTAGTTATGTTAGAACACCCGTGAAGTTGGCTACTGTATGTATTTTATTGGCTCTAAAATCCATATTTCCTTGACAAGAGTCGTAAACAAAACAAAAATCATGTAAGTTTACGACTGTTGTTAGGGTAACAGAATAGACACCTAGTAAATGCACGAACCTAAAAATGTGTTATTCACAAGTTTCTTAAGATGGCCAGGCGGTGATTATTCAGCATGAAAATACTATAGAAATGTATATACAATGCCTAGTACGTCAATTATGCGTAGCTACCTACCTATTCAGGTACAGGTATAAATACAAAACTACAAATTATTTTATTAATACCTGCCAACTGGCAATACTGTTTAGTTTATGATTATTCATCTTTTGTTTTTGTCGTTTTTTTTTACATTACTCTCAATCTCAAGAAATAAACGAAGGAAACAAAAAGAAGTTATCAGAATGAAGCAACCCCCTTTTTGCCGCACCCACAAAGCAATTATTTTTTACTAAAAAATATCCTCTTTACCCTAGCCGAGCAAAGTATAGGTAGGTAGGTACAGAGGACCAACATAACCCATAACTCGACTCGAAGAGTACAGACTACAGATGGAGCATGGACATGGACATGGAGATGGAGACACCTCGAATTGAGTAATCAACACAACACAGTAAAATCAAAATGTAAAAACAAATCAAATCACACGCAAGGTGGTTGTTTTTGTTTACGAATTCCACTTTGCTGATTCTTGATTTGAATATAAAACAACCCCGCATAAACTTTTTCATTACATATTTAAATTTTAGTAATCAATGTCAAATTAATAAATTATTTTATGTTTCAATACATACACTTCTTTAATTGAATCATATTTATATTTTCTTACCGCTCAAAAGTAATGCTGTTTTTTTTTAGTTAAAAAAAAAATTGGTTTATTTCCGTATGATTTATGTAGGTATTAATTTAACACAAAACCACTCCACAAAAATGTATGTAGCTATATATATATAAATATACTTATCCGCTTCACTTTAAAAAAATTAAACAATTTCAAAATCACACAAAAAATTTTAAGTTTACTTTAAACTTGAAAAAATGACATTTCAAAAGTTTACCGCAACGCACATCCGCAGAACAACTTAACGCCACGAAAGAAAACTCAACACTAGACTAGCTAGCTCGCTCACTGGCTGACAGAAATAGGATTATTTTTGTATGTTTATAAAAAAAACGTCAATATTCCTCATTCCTCTTCTTCTTCACTTCTCTAGTAAGATCTATAAAAACCGCTAGAGTGGGAACATTTTTTTTAGCATGCAATGATGTATTTTTTTTTTTGTTCCAAAAGAAAATTGCTGAAAAACAGTTAAAAAAAAATTATGTGAATACATGAAATAATTGTGTGTATTGTGTAAATGCCTTTTTTTAAATTATATGTGTATTGGTTGCAAATTTTTCCAAAATCATATTTTTATTGGAATTTGGAATTTTCCGTTGATTTTTCCCTTACAACTACATACAAAAAACTATGGCAAAGAGAAGGGAATTTTGTGATGTTGCTTTGGGATTGTATTCGTGGAAAGGGAATTATTTGTTTTGGAATATACCCTTATAAGGTTGATTCTACACTGTTACCTATGGAATTCTTGAACGGAATTGTATGCACTGAAGACTTATGTGGAATCCACAGGTAATCAATTTGTACTCCTCAGTCTCCTCCCGTAGGAAAACAAATTTACACAATGTATTGTCTAGCCAAAAACTCTAACCTTAAGCCTAATATGCAGCTGAAGTGAAACGAAATTTTCCGTCGTCTCCAAAAACACAGACGAAATTTTATAATAATAATAATCACAAAAAAAACGAACAAAATACTAATGTCCAAATTTCGCCAGCAATTACTATCCCGGTCAATTAAATTGTGTGCGAAAAGAGTGCAGAGAGTAGCGGAGACTTGAACCGGTTATCAACCGTTTCACTGTGGAGCTGCGTACCACAAAACGAAAGGAAGGACGAAAAATTTCGTTTATATTTCACTGTGTCATTTTTGTATGGGATATTTCGTTTCATTTCAGGTGCATACTAGTCTTCAGACAGAACCCATAACTCATGTTTAAGTTGTATTCAACTCTGATAAACGTCAGGAATAGGTAAACAAATGAAATAATTTTCTGAGGGTCGCGAGTGATTTTCTTTTTCTTGTTTTTCTTGAAAATAATGGGACATATTCATAGACCCTGTTTAAGCTAATTTTAAGAAAAACGAGTTTATCCTATTTAAATTACATTGCCTAAGCCCAGGCTAAACAAAACTATAGTTTAAAAACAACTGAATATGCCCCTCAGTGGAATATGTAAATTATTCACTTCAATCAGGATATCATTGTGCATTAGAATAATCGAGATGGAAAAACTAGATAAAGCGGCATTTTATAAGACATTTTTAATTTTATATCTGACATGCATTATTTTTAACCCTTTGCTTTCTTACTTATTAAAAAGCATCAACCTAACTTATTCACTTGGTATGTGGATTCCATGGGCCTTACTAATAACCAAATTCAGTAGCAGCTTAAATAAAAATCTCCACACTTTACGAAAATGTCGGTAGAAATTTTTTCTTAAGTGTGGAGATTTCATTTAAGCTGTTACTAAATTTGATTTTTAATAAGGTCCCATGTCTCGCTCTATCGCGAAGTAAATTTAAGTATTGTTTAAGATGAATACTGCCACTAACTTCTTTAATGACCTATCTGCAAAATTTTATTTTTTGAGTTTATGAAATATTTATTGTCAGCACATTATTGTTATTACGATGTATTAATATTTTATATTATATACAAAAAATAAAGAACATCTGGCGCTACACATTGCGGTAGGCGAAACAGTTTTTTCTTCTTCATTTTCGAAAAATAAAAATGTATTTAGGGAAAATAATATTGAACACAGTCAGAAATCAGTAAACAAATAATAATAATATTGAACACAGTACTGGTCAATAATATTTCATCGTGTGAGGCCAAATTATTTTCATGCAATATTTTGCACAATAATAACCCTAAAAATCATTTGATTAAAAAACATTGATGTGGTCAAAATTGATGTTTTTTTTGTGCGTCTTCTTTTTAACAAAATATGCTATTTTATTTGCTTAATCAGCAATAAATTTAATTTAAAAAATATTTATTACAAAAGAAATGTTCAGAAATGGCGCTGCGGTGTTAGCGTGGTATTCCCTGAAACACTGGTGGTTTATCCGTATACTATGTCATCCATACCATCAGTGTGTCGCAGGTATTAAATAGTTGTACAGCAAGGAATTAAGCAAGCGAATATTTGCAAACAAAAAATATTTCACTGAAAACTATTCAAAAAATAATTTTAACAAGTATTCTAAATAAAAATTCCGTACAAGCATTTAAAAGTCATAATAATATTATTTCCCATCAATTGGAATTCCGTAACATTGCATATCTTTAACACCCCTGTGCTCTTACGGAAGCTGCATTTCTTGAATTACAAAAACAAAAAATTAGGGATTTTTTCCGCGAGGTATTTTATCCACCATTTTCCTAAATCGGCCGTCTGTCAGTTTGGTGTTGCACGTCAACTTGCCAATCACGTCGTTTCTTTTCCTTTTTTTGCTTTTGCTGCCCCATTCGCCTGTTGTCTGTCGCACACACATACACCAGAAAATTTAAAAAAAAAAACGAGGAGAAAAGAAAGCAGCGAAAAGGTCAGAACGAAAAAAAATTAATCCATTCGATTATTTCAGAAATTCAATTGAAAATTAAAATTTTGTAATTCATTTTCACAGCACTATCAACTAGGAATTTTTTTAGCATTTTCGAGAAGAAGAAAAAGAAAATTCCCACGAAACACACAAAGGATCAAAGTTAGAAACGACTAGCACTAGCAAGAGAAAGAGAAGAAAAACATGTATTCGAATGGCTTCACCCATCATCCCCACCAGCCCCCATTCTATGGAGCACCTAGGCCCGATCGACCATATGGAGGTGGTCGAAGTGCTGCAGGAGGTGGTGCCGGAGGAGGTCCGGCTGGCTTGAATGGTGAAACCTCAGCACCAGGACACTATAATAACGCAGCAATGGGCTACCCAGGTAACTATGGAGGCTTTCAAAATGCTGCCGCACGAGGCAATTACCAGGGAAATTCACCAGCAAATGGTGGAAATTACTATGGCGGTGGTGGTGCGACTTTTCAAAGAAAACCTAATTTCGTTCCACGCCCCAAGACGTTCAGCAACAACAATTTCCTCCAACAGCAATCTATGTCGCATCAAATGAATTCTATTCCCATGGGTATGCTTTCCAAAGAGGAAAAAGCCGAGCTTCAGCGTGAGAAGGCTAAAAATCCTGGAAGAAATCTTGTAAAACCGCAATGGGACAATTTGCAACCTTTCCAGAAAAACTTCTACGTTCCTCATCCTATTTCGATTGCTCTTAGTGAGCAGGGAGTGGCTGAAATGCGTAAAGACATGCAAATCACCGTCGCCGGAAACGCCGTCCCCCATCCGATTACCAACTTCGAGGAATCATCTCTGCCCGAGTATGCTATTCAGGAGATGATGCGTCAGGGTTTCACTAAACCCACCGCTATTCAGTCGCAGGGATGGCCAATAGCTCTATCCGGACGAGATTTGGTCGGCATTGCACAGACTGGATCTGGCAAGACGCTGGCATACATGCTGCCAGCCATGGTGCACATCTCTAACCAACCACCACTTCAAAGAGGCGACGGACCCATCGCTTTAGTTCTGGCGCCCACCCGTGAGCTGGCCCAACAAATTCAGACAGTCGTCCGCGACTACGGAGGCCAAGCAACACCGCAGGAAATTCGTCACACTTGCATTTTCGGAGGAAGCTCTAAGGTACCACAGGCCCGTGATTTAGAGCGTGGTGTGGAAGTAGTGATTGCGACTCCTGGACGTTTGATCGATTTCCTCGAGAATCGCATTACGAATTTGTCTCGTTGCACATATTTAGTTCTTGACGAGGCCGATCGTATGCTTGACATGGGTTTTGAACCCCAGATTCGTAAGATTATCGAACAAATTCGTCCCGATCGTCAAGTGGTCATGTGGTCCGCTACCTGGCCCAAGGAAGTACAGGCTCTAGCCGAAGATTTCCTCACTGATTACATTCAAATTAATATTGGTTCATTGAATCTAGCTGCAAACCATAACATCAGACAGATCATTGATATTTGCCAGGAAGAAGAGAAACCCCAGAAGATCGTTAATCTGCTTAAAGAAATCGGACAAGCTATTGAAACTAGTAAAATCATAATATTTGTCGAAACTAAAATCAAAGTTGAAGAAATTCTGCAAATTATTCGCAATGAGGGATACACAGCCACTTCGATTCATGGCGACAAATCACAGGCGGAGCGGGACTCTGTGTTGAAAGACTTCCGCAATGGCAAGTCGAATATTCTAATTGCCACTGACGTAGCATCACGTGGATTGGATGTTGAAGATCTGCAGTATGTCATTAACTATGATTATCCAAATTCGTCGGAGAACTATGTGCATCGCATTGGACGCACAGGTAAGATTTTGTTTTGTTTAAGTTTGATTATAATATTGAAATATTAACTCGTGAAATTATTATTTAAAGAATTATTTTACAAAAAAATAATATTCCAGAGTTTATTTAAGAGTTGAATGTTTTACTGTAGCGCAAGCGTCTCATAAATGCATTGCTAATTCGTTTCAAACAATTTAAATTGTAAATTCTAAGGTGACTTATACATACACAAAACTCTGTTTTATATGAGACCAAGTTATCTGAATTATGTTTCATTGACAATTTCTTTTGATACGGACTAACTTTAAAAGAACACACAACGCACTACTGGGTGCCAGAAATGAATAATGACTTTATTTTTATTATATAATTATATGTACATACATTACATACAAAAAAACGATCTTAAGTAAAAATATTTTCATGCATAAAGAATTAAGATAGTTGACAGTATTTTATTATTAATAATATTCTAAGGAAACTATTAAAACAAATATAGGAAAATACGTTACGTATTATATGTTTTTTTAAATAAAAATCCCATTTGTTCTTTTTTTTTATCTTCTTAGAGTCCGGGAGAAACTAACCATCCAGTTTTAAATTTCAATTTATTTTTTTTTATTAGTTTGTCACTCCAAGTTATTAGTCATAACTTGGAGTGACAAACTCCAAGTTATGACTTTCCTCTCTTGCGAACTCCTACTGGGAGGTTTTTCTGCGGTCTATAGCATTGTTGTAAATTCGATTTTTCCAACCATCTGAGCTATAACAATATGACCGTAAAACCCCCTATTAAAACTTCTTTCGCACTCGTTGTATACACATTTTTATAAACGTCAGACTAACATAAGATCTGCAATCGCAAAATTGATAAAAAACACTTACATATTTTATGAAGGTAAATATTTTTTTCTTTTTATTCAATTAACTAAGTGCAAAATACTTAAAAATAAAATAAATATAAACAGTTTAAAAAGTTTACATATATCTATTAATTTTTATGATGGCATGAAAACACCCATTGTCACATTATAAAAGTAAAAATCAGTAGAAGAATTGTTCACTCAAAGCTACTATGCTATTGATCAATCGGTTCTTTCAATGTCTATGTCACTGCGCCATAGAGAAGTGATGATCAGGATCTTACCCAGTTATAGTTTGGCCCTTCGAGTGAATTCTTTAAATTAACAACTTTCTTAGCCCGAAAAAGCTGACATTAAGATCGTTGTCCAGCTTGCATTTACGCATTTGGGAGTGAGTAGGGACATGCGCAGAGTAGTGTGGCCAGATCTGACATGTAGTGTTGGTTGTCCATCTTTGTTTTCTTAATGGCATTTTGATTTGACATACGTTAGGCGCAGGGACATAACTCCTCGGGTTATAAGTCCAAAATTTCACTTTGATGGGACATGTCCAAAAAAATAATATTGGACTAATGTCCCGAGGAGTCACAGCACCTGGTAAAACAGTTGATATTGGTAAAGGATACATTAAGGAATGCGATCACATTTCACTTTTTATGACTCAGTCAAATATTTTTTTTGTACACTCAAGCTAAGTGTAACCGATTGCCAGGTCTTACAATCATTGTCAGATCAGCAAACGTATGACAATGTCTGAAAATGAGCTGAAAATTAAATCAACAAATGTCTGCAAATCTGTTGCCAAACATTTGGCTGAAAATTTCGCCAATCTAGTTTGGCCAAATAGCTGGCAATAGATTTTCAATCATTTGTACATTTTTTGCAAACCGTGTACACACCAAATTTAATTTTCAGCTCATTTTCAGACATTTTCATACGTTTGCTGTTCTGTCAATGGTTGTCTGCAAATGAATAATTTTGCAAATTTTCTTTAAACTGCATGTTCATATTTATTCACTCGCAAACATTTGCAGAATCGTCAGAAAATGAAAAAAAAATTGGTGGTTTCCAAATGAATTTTGTGTTTAAACGATTGCCACATCTGCAAATTAATTTGTTTTCAAAATGATTGATGAATGTTTTTTTCTGCAAATTAATTTGGTGTGTACACGGTTGTCAGCTTTCGTGTACACGATTGCCAGATATCTACAAATTAGTTGGCAGATATAATATGTGTATGTCTACAAATTAGGAGCCAAACATTTTTTCTGAAAATTAATTTGGTGTCTACACGATTGTCAGCCATTTGAGACAATTTTTTCAATGACAGATCTGGCAATATTTGCAGATCTGGCAGTCGAGTACACTTAGCTTCATTTAATAAAACCATTGAAGTTCCTTCCTTTGGAAATGCTGATCAACGCATGAAGTCGATGAAGAGTTGATTTGTATCAAATTGGATTTTTTCCACTGTCTTCAATAATAATGCTGATACATATTTGGTTTGATAGATGGTTTACACTTTTCTAGTAAAAACAACATCCCAATATTGCTGTCTTCGATGCTTGTAGCAAGCAACATATTTGATAACGAAGTTTTAAATCTTCACCTGCCATTCTCAGTTTCTAGAGCTTGTAGTTAACCCTTTGCTCAACCACCAAAACTTAGAGGACACATTCCCTGTTGCGAATGATGAGAAAGTTCGAGTATAATTTACTTAAAGTATCAATAAAGAGAGTCAATTCTCGTTTTTGTATTTTCATTACTAATACATGAATATACGGAAGACAATTTGTTGAGAAAATAACACATACTTATCCAAACTGATAAACTTATCTACATGTTCACCAACTCACGACCGAAATGTAAGGCGAGTAATCTGACGTTTCATTTCACTCATTGGAACACTCGCATTTGTTAGCTTAATCGCTTTTCAATGAAATGCGAATCACCTCACTCTTTCCCTGGAAGTTTGAATTAGCTGAATCTCGGAAAAGGTCTCTTACAAACAAAGCATCATGAGCCATTCTTCTTGTCTTTAGCGGCAGAATACCCAAAATTTTGCACCTGGCTTCATAAGATATCGCCTTTGTATATTTTCAATATGATTTCAGTGATTCTGATAAATCGGATCACATATTATAATATCAGCATATGTACAATGTTACCAATGTATACGGATCGTTAAATTCTTTCGCATTTCTTTTAATAAATCCTACCATTACTTTGGCATTTGCTACAATATACTCAATATGCAAATCATATTTTAATTTATCATCAATGATTATACAAAGATCTTCTATTTTGACTACTCTTCCTAAAGAATTTTGTCCAAGGCAGTAATCTTACATAATAACAGTAAAACTTCTATAAAAAGTTATAAAATTACATTTTTATGCATTTAATTTGACAATTTATTAATCACCAATAAAAAAGCTATTGAGTGACATTCAATAGCTTTTTTATTGGTGTTCAATAAATTGTCAAATAAATAAATTGTACCTTGAAACAATCTTTTATATATTAAATTTTTAAAAACACGTTAAGGTCATCAACAAATATTAAGCAAAAACTATTTTTAAAAATCGTTACTATATCATAAATGAAAATTATAATTAAATGGCTTCCTTGGGTAACACCTGATGTACAATTAATTGATTCTGAAAATATATTATCAATAACAACTTTTTGACTCCTTCAAACGAGAAATGAAGTCAGCCACTTTAGCGTTGCATAATGGAATCTGAATCTCAAAAGTTTTTCTATGAGTATAATCATGGTTTACAGAATCAAAAGCCTTGCTTAAATCTGTGTAAATAGCATCCACTTTGTCCACAAAACCAAAACAATTTTTAGTCCGACTTTAGTTTACTTTCTTTATCCCAAATATAGCAACCTATAGGAACCTACTTAAAATCTCGTGTCCATGTCGAATATAACAAAATTTATTACGATCAATAACGTTCCTAGTTTTCATGTAATTAGCATGAGTCTTATTTTTCAATTTTTTCAAGTGTGATAATCGTTCATTTTCAATGTAGTTCCTTACACATCTTTGTATTTAGCCTTTTTTAAAGGCTAAGTGGGATCGTATACATCGGTTAGGGTCTCTGAAGGAAAACAGAAAGGTTGGCTTAAATTTTGTTCGCTATAGGTAGGAAATGAACTCACTGCAACAGTTTTAATGTGACATTTACTTTTACTATATACAAAAATGCGGTTGACAGAATTTTTGCAAATGACGCCTTAGTTTTGCACCAAACGGCCTCTTTTGTCAACCAAAATATAGCTTTCTTTTTTCAAATAGAAAGTGAAAAAATTCATTATGCAACAAATTTGGATCTGTCCCCCTTTTGCTGCAAGGTCTTCAATTTTATTTTCTGTAGTTCAATGAAACAAATAAAGCATGACTAATAAATTTAATAATAAACTACACCAAGCAAGAAAAAAAAAAACAGTTATGTTTTGCTTCATTCGGTGTGGCTTATATATAGGCGTTTTTGCTTTGTTTGTTTCTGTCTAATTTGGTCATAATTTCTGTCTAATTAATCCAGCCTTAGGATAAAAGAATAAACAAATCGTAAATGTAAGAACCTCCAAATATCTTATTTGCAAGTTCCATTAAATGTCTTATGATAATACTATAGAAATATATATACAATGACATTTACTTTGATTTAATGCAAGGGAGAATTAGTATATATGTACTTCACAAATTCACTAGTAAAAGCATTTACTACCTTTTAATGCATGTGGCATATGGCTATAGGGCATAATCTTAATTATCTTCCAGATTTCCAGATTGATGGGAGATGGTAAGGACAAGTACGTTTAAATCAATTTAAGGGTTAAATAGTCTTTATTTTCATGTCTGTGAAGCTCGTGGTATTTAAATCACCGTAATTTAGTGTCGCAGCCCTGCTATTCTTCCAACTGTTACGAAAATCTACATAAACTTTAATTCTTCTCTTATTCCGAAGATGTTAATCATCTGGAATGGGACCAAGGACTCACTTTATCGATTCATCTAAGAATATGCTTGTGGTGATCGCCAGGATGACCAACGTCTTCAGGTCATTTCTAAAGCCATTTGTTTATTCCATGAGTGTTCAGGCCTATTTCTTCTTTTTAGCGATTCTACCGAAACGTCGAACGTTGTCTCTTCTTTGTACATGGTAACTTAGTTGGTCTTGCTATATTTTACTCACGATGGTATTTTTCACGTGAAGTTTTCTCGGAACTTTTTATTTTCAATTCCATCATGCCAGGAAGCAAGATACTCCTGCTGGATTTTAAGTCAGCTGCCTTACATTTCAATCATATTTTTTCTAAATTATCAAATATTGTGATCCGTATGTAAGCGTTAGAAGATCAACTGCAGTGTACGGCCTTCCTTTTAAATGAGGTGGCAATTGTTAGCTACAGAAAATGTTAGATTTGCTATGCAACTTCATCCAACCTACGCATACGTGATAGTTGATGTCATCACCACAAGATGCTTTGGTATTCTATATCATCATATTTCCAAAGTTGTAAAACGTTTCGCACTAAAAAAGCACTGTTCTGTCCAAATAAACGCATAGAATAGACCTGAAAATTGGATCATCATCCAAAAGAAGTTGAGCGTTGGATTTAAAGTCTAATATATATATATATAAAGTCTAATATATAGACTTGATATTATTGCCACACTAACATAAATATTTTCTTAAATTTGTATTTTTTTCAAGACTAAATAAAACTTAGCCTCTGAAGAAATCGAAAAATAACCGGAGAAACGTCGGGAAAAGAAATGAATTAGTAGTTTTATTAATTGTATTAATTTTCACTGATCATTAAGCCCAATATTCCACACAAAATTATATTTAATACATATATGATCAAATACTTCTGCACAATTTAAAGTTAGTTGGATTTTGCAGTTTCTTAATAGACTGGTTTTCAGTCCTAGTTATTTTTCTTCTTTTTCCGGCGAGATACATGATCTCGAATGGGACTTCAACATTCCTACTTCACCGGTCTAGTTTAGAAAAATTTCGGCAATTAGTCAATGAGTAGCACTTGAATTGAACGAACTGATTTCAGATGACAACATATTTGAGGGCGCCAATAACGTTTCGAAATGCTCCGGTTTCCTACGAGTACGACGCAACGCGACGTTTCGAGAAAATTTGTCCTTCATGTTCTGGCTGTTATTATAAAGCAAGCACTTAAAAATTTATGTAGATAAGATAATTTTTTTTAAAATTATTTAATGTAAAATTAGTTGCTTAGAAAGCTAGAATCCAATTAATGTGCAACCGAATCGTTATTTCTTTCACACTTCTTATGACTCAGACCGAGACGAGCTTAACAAGAAACCCCCCGTCGATATAGACTTCTTGGACAAAAAACCTACCTGGGTCTACCAATTTTTGACACGTTTTTTGAGGTATGGAATAACATTTCCTCTAAACCGCTTCCCAAAATTGGTTCCTATTTGTTAAATATTTTCCTCCTAATCTTCGTTTGAGCATTCTAAAAGTTTTCAATTGAATTACGGAGATTGGGTTGGCCATGAGACAACTGACGTTTCTTTCTATCGAAACTACCTTTGCCGTATGTTTCGAATCGTTGCCCTGCTGAACGTGACATCCGGGGGCCTGGTGTTCAACAGCAAATGGCAGCATGACATTATATAAACCCTAAACCAATATATTGTCAAGACGTTTGATAAATCAGAATATTGAGCCGACGCAAAATCATGAAAACAGCCCTATATTACTTTTCCTCTTCGGTATTTTATAGTTTGTTCTGCATAGCGAGCGTAGTCAGTAGTAGGTAGACCTTTCGTTTTGGTATCCTGGACATTATCCCCAGAATCTGAGGACTACAAATTAGTTTTTTGTCTTATGACTACATAGAGTATTACGCCTTTTTCAGGTCCGTTCTTGTAATGCTAAAGGCAAATTCTTTTCGTAGCCTTATGTTGTTAAACCTTAGCAATGGAACTTTCCTGGCGACTCTTAATGGAAGATTAAAGTTCTGATTCCTTCTGCACTGGTTTCATTGCCAATTTGTGCGCCTATTGGTGTATTTTCATGTCACTGCACCTGCTGAACTGCAAAAAACTAAAGTGAGGAAAACTTTGCTTGTTTGAAAGAGAGGGAAGAAGAAAGTGCAGAGATATTCACACATAAATTATGGGTAAAGATTATAAATTATAGGTAAAAATGAACACGTTCATCATGCATGAACATGATGCAACTTCGCCTGCATCAATAATTTACTAATGCCTATTTATCGTAGCACCAAGTCAATTTGAATAATGTTTGGAATATTAAGTTTGAAACTAGAATATTTTCGTGAAATAAATACGTAAAAAGAAATAAACCTATTTATGAACTACAATAATATATTTTCAATAAAATTTTAATTGACTTTCACTTCACTTTCTAAAAACATAAGTTTCTTACACCATTGTGGTGCGTACGAGCATTAATCATTTTCACAGCAACTTGTTATATGAAGTCAAATGAGATGGTATTTGTGTACTCTTTTCATCTTTAGGGTTGAAGATGTGCATCTTTCTCTTTTTAGTTTTCTGCAGGTGCAGAGACATATAAATCCACCATATAATTCTGGAAGAAGCAAAAAGGTTTGATTTCGTAAAAAGTATCAAACGACAGTAAATAATAACTTTTATCTTTTTCGGCATTCCTCTATTTTCGCGCACTAATCTGAGGTGTAGAGCATTTGTAACGAAATTTTGGCATCTTCCTTCGGTCTTCGCTATAGATTTGTATGTTTGGCCTAGTTTCTAAGTCGAAAAACCATTTTTTTTTTCTTCTGGCGGGCAGTGGACTTTTTGACCAATATTAAAAAAGTAATAAATACAAAAAGTATTGGTTGAACATAGTTTAATGATAAAAAAAAACAACTCACCTCGAAAGTTAGTTCCCTCCACAAAAGAATTTTAAAAGGAACTGCAATATTATTTGGAACACACCTATTTTTATGACCAACTTGTGAAACACCTAAAATTGTATTGAATCAAAATGATCTCAACTGCTTATCACTGCACTTCAAAAATCCAATAAATTTGGTGTCACTGTCAAGGGGATAACCGTTTTTTCACTGCAAAAATGTTTTGAGGCAATACTTGAAAATTAACCGTTATTTAGCAAAAGAAAAACAGCATCCAGCAAAAATTCTTTCACACCTATTATTTTGACCAGCTGTATATTTGTATGTAGGAAGCTGGATGTTCTCTAAAGGAAAGTCCACGGTTGTGCCACCCACATTCATAGCCCCACATATTTATATGTATTTAGGTGGCTGGATGTTCTTTGAGGTAACGTCCACGCTTGTCCCACCCACATTTATAGCCCCACATATAGAAGGCGTAGCTAGGATATCCACTAGGCCATATCAATGTCAATGATGTTTCCGTAAAGTTCAGATGCATCGTTAGGAGGAAGAAAATCGAACACAGTTTACTTGTTCCAAGAATTTTTGCCTGCTCATGCCTTATTATACATTTCCTCGTGTAATTCTTTCGTAGTTCGTATGAAAGCGACCAACGTATAAACAAACAATTGAGATTTTAATAATTTTTACAATAAATTTCCTGACTAAAGCCTAGAATGTAGCTGAAGTGAATCGAAATTTTCCGTCGTCTCCAAAATCACAAAAGAAATGATAACGAAACGGTATTGGACAAATTGTAATGTAGAGTTTCACAATTTGCAAAAAAAAATATTTTTCAAAACACAAAAAAAAAAAAACAAATAAAAGGAACAGAAATCCATTTTATAATAATAATAACCACAAAAAAACACAAACAAAATACAAACGTCAAAATTTTGCGAGCAATTAATGTCCCGGTCAATTAATTGTGTGCGAAAGGGGAGTGGAGTCCATGTGGACTGGAATCGGTAATCAACCGTTTCACCATGGAGCTGTGTACCACAAAACGAAAAGAAGAACGGAACATTTCGTTTATGATTTCACTGTGTCATTTTTGTATGGGATTTTTCGTTTCACTTCAGCTGCATACATCAATTGAAAGAGAATGAATTTTAAAAGATACAGTACAGCTTCGGTAGTCCGAAAAATCGCTAGCCCGGATACCTCTATGTTTCAGACACTCCAAAATTGTACCTCTACAGTTCGGACAGAGTATTAAAAAGATTGCGTATGTAATGTACATAATTTTGATACTGTTCTATGGATATTGTTGTTGTTTTTTTTCATACAATTACCCATTTTATATGTTTTTGTCGCTTGTAGTTGGCCTTGAATCTAAGAATTTTACTGTGAGCCCTCTTAGTTGTGCAGTTTGTTAAATGATAATAAGACGTATTTTTTGCGTTGTGGCTTTGTATATATATTTGAATAGTAATCACTTCCCCCTCAGACTACAAGATGATTGAAACGAAATGTCGAGCTCTATTCACCTTCCACATACAATCCACATCCGAACTAATAAATTGTTTGCCCCGCGACTACTGATACTTCAGATAAAATTGAAAATAATAATTTCCTTTCTACTTTTGTTTGTATTCAGCTTTATATTTATTTTGCTTATTTATGATCTTAAATGTTCTTCTTTCTTATGCTTTAGTTTTTTTTCTATTTGCTATAATTTCTTTGTACACCCCACACAAAGTTTCATATTAACGGGATATCATCTCAATTAGTTTTCTAATAAATAGATGCCTCTAGCTATTCTCATTTTTTTTTTTAAACTTTTTAGTTAGTATATTTTACAAATTGTAATTAATTTTTAAGAGATGATAAGAGATGATAAAGATAAATTGAATTGAATTGAAAGTGCCTTGCACATGAATGCGAATAAATGTTTTATGGCAAATATTAACACAAAACACCACATAAATAAGTCTAAATTCGAAAATTTTTCTTTTTAATATTTTCTCCGCGACCAACAACATTATTCAGCGAACTGTCAAACGAGAATTCACAATCCACAACATTAGTTGTGTTTGTTGAGCCCTGGGGTCGCCCTAAAGTCGCCCCAAAGCGTTTTTTGAAAAACCTCAACTCGCCCTGGGTAACAAATTTTCTGTTTTTTGAGACCTGGGGTGGCCTTCAACTCGCTCTGAAAAAGATCTTGGTATTTTTCTGGGGCGAGTTGAGGTAAACAAATTGACATGTGTGTTGTCAAACATATGTTTACAATTGAATATTTTATTTTGCTTTTGCAATGCAAAGAAAAGAAATTATAGATTTATTTTAATGAAAATAAATAGAAAACATACAAGTAAATTAAAATGTAATTGTTTTATTTTTTAAAATGTACCAAAAGCAACAAATTTCAAGTTTTAAATTTCGGAAACAAATATTTTTTGTTTCTTTCTTTTTGTCAACAACACAAAACCTACCCTTGAGCGTTTTTTGAGAACCAAAAAACCCAGGATATCTTGATAGCCCCAAGAGCTGTAAAATTGGTAAAATGGTAAAGTTGGTAAAATTCAACGAACACAACTATTAGGACGCATTCCACACATCAGCGAATGAAAAATTCGCACGAGTTTAACCTCAAATTTATCTGTTAGCATATTAACGATTCGCAGCTGTCGTCGACCTCTCATGTGAATAAAATGTCTAAATTCGCGACCATTCACAGTTCGGAATTATTTTGTCGCGTTTTATGTACAAGGCACTAAAGACAAGCCGTTGGTACCCCTCGTTGTACCTTACTTGATAACTGGATGGTAAGTGTAGGCCGTCGAAACTCGCAAGCAGATCCATAAGTCATTGCCGTCGTCGGAAAAAAATTGATTGGCGGGGATACTGCAACTTTCTGAGAATAAAATAAATCTTGAACTTTCCTTTTTATTTACAAGTTATGATTAGGAAGTTGTTTAAAAATCACTTTTTGTGTGCCAAATTGTAGACAAATTATGCACAAACGACATCCAGCTAATATCTGGCTCATGAAAAGTTTTTGTTTTAATATATTTTTTCTTATTCTAGGACGTTGTCAGCAGTTGGGAACTTCTTACACCTTTTTTACCCCGGATAATGCAAAGCAGGCACGTGAGTTGATCTCCGTTCTAGAAGAAGCTGGTCAGCAGGCTCCCTCTAATCTTGTCGAACTCGCCCGAAATGCATCTAAGGGCGGCAACGGTGGCAACGTAAAACGTTGGCAACAAAACCAACAACAGCAGCAGCAGCAAATGCAACGCAACAATCCGTTGAACTATCAGGCAAACAGACAACAGCAGCAACAACAGCAACAACAAAAGACATTCCATACTGGTAACAACAATTCTTGGAATCAATCTCAGCAATGGCAAAATAATGGCATGGGTAACGCTGAACAACGGACAACATTCCGACCACAACGACCCATGCAACAGCAACAGCCGCGTCCAATGCTCGGTGGCTATCATCATCACCAAGCGAATGGCGGCGGGTACATGCCAGGACCACCACCCCATATGTACCGACCACGTAGTCATCATCCCCAATTCATTCCAAATGGCAACCAACAACAACAACAACAACAACAACAACAAATGCGTTACAACCAGCAGCAGCAGAAATCCATGTATGACAAGGCTGGAGTAGAAGGTGTCCAAGCTAATGGAGGACAACAGCAACAAGGACAGCAACAGCAACAGAATGCATACTCCCCATCGCATCATGCAAATGGTGGTGGCTCCGGGGAATACCCCAATAATGTGTCAACACCACCATCGACAGCCATGTATGCAGCTCCAGCTCAGTCGCCACCAGCTGCAGCGTACATGTATGACGCAAGCGGTGTCATGGCATCAGCTGTAGCAGCTGCGGCTGCCGCAGCCGCTGCTGGAGCACCATTCGGATCATATGCAACAGGAGCTCCACCACCACCGCAATCCGGTGCGGTGTACTATCATCCACAGTACGCCACGGTGAATCCGGCCGCTGCTGTAGCGGCAGCTGCAGCTGCAGCTGACGCCGCCGGCCTTCAACAGTAGAGCGCCCGTGGTACAGAGCGACAAAAGCATATTAATCTTTCTTTCCAATAAGTTCCATATTGTTTGCCGCCTCCTCTAACCACTCCTCTCTCAAATGAAATCAAATTATCTTAATCAATTTTTTTTTTCTCACATTTGTTATTTTGTTCATATTCTCTCTTTCCTCTCACTCTTGTTTGTTAATTTTTTTTCTCAGAGTTTTTTCATTTATATTTAATTTATTTATTAGTATTAAATTAAACAAAAACAAATCGGTAACTAAAATCGCATTATTTACAAGAAAATACGTAAATTATTTCCATCCATCTATACATACATACATTAAAATTTGTTTATTGCACGCGAAGCATTCAATTTCGAATGAAATCCTCCTCACATGAGGATTCTTTGAATAAGATATTTTCCAAATAAGTGACGAAACATCTTTGAACATGTATTTATTAGTTTTATCCAAATTTATTTATCATATTATTGGAGTAATCGGAAATGTTTTTTGTGTATATTTATCTCTCTTTTTTTGGAGCGACTCATCCGAATTATCGTAAAATGCTAACTTCAAACGGAAAATAAACTATTATTTTACTTTCCTAGTTTTTAAAACTATTATATTAGTTTCTAGTAAAACCACACAAACACGTATAAATCTCTCCCGAAAGATGGTACATTACCATCTTTTTGGTAGAACTTTAAATCGCATTTCTCTTCCAACATAATTAATTAAAAAAAATATATATTCGGAATAGAATTTCGAATAAAATTTTCGAAATGAACAAAAAAAAAAATAAATAAAGTGAAAATGACAGCGCTACAAGACTTACTTTTTACTTTTCATTTCTTTAGTTAACAAAATAAAAGAAGAAAAACAAACAAAATTCTTTAAGCATTTTAGCAAATTCGGAGAGAACTCAGAATTGCGAGAAATTATTATAAAAAAAACGTTAAAATCTCTCTGAAATTTATCGTTTTTCCTATACATATATTTTTTTATAAACATTAATTAATTTTTTTGTTTTTGTTTTTACACGAATTTTTTCTGAGTAAAGAAGAAGAAATGAAAACAAAAGAAGCTATCATTTCTCAAATTGAAGAAGAAAAATTTATTAATACTAAATAAATAACGCATAAGTGTAAAGAAGAAAAGAGAAGAGGATTAAAAGAAGTATGAAAAGAAAATTAAACAAGAATTATTTACTATTATATTATATATATATAGATATATATATAATTAAATACAAGTGAATATGTGAAGAATTATATAACCTATTCAAGAATTACACAAAAATTAATATACAACACATAATACACATTCAAGAAAAATAAAAAAAAAAAATTATGAAGAACAAGATGAACATTTTAAAAATATTAATATAATAACTTTGAAATGTGAATTGTAATGAAATAATTATTAAAACGTTCTCATATCTCTGGTTTTCTTTTTTCAAACAAAAAAAAATATTATACTCACATGATTTTGTGAATTTGTTTCAGCTTTTGTCTGGGTGTATCTGATTCTGCTACAGATCGGGGCTCGAGTTTTTATTTGTTTTAGGGGTCTTTTGACACACTGATACTATGGAGTTTCTAAGAATCGATTTTGTGGATGGAACTGTATTCGATTGGTTCTTCATTTGATGTAAGTTTGTTTAAGAATACTTTTTATTTTATTTAAAAAAGTGTATTGCGTTTTTCAGGTCTAATTTTATTGAAACTGGTCTATGGGATATCTGGCGAATTTTAACATAAGAACTCAACTGGCAGTAATGAGAACTCTAGATGTTATTATGCATTATCATTTTAAAGCTGATAAAGAATTTAATTGTTTAAAATTTTCCAATACTGTTATTCAACTTATCTGTTAATTTAAAACTCTTTTGGTTTACCTATGTACAAATGCATTCGAAATTAAATTAATTCTCAGTCTAATGTACCAGAGATTGTTAACTGAAAGTTCATTATGTTTTTGGTCTTCATTAAGTGGTAAAGTTTTGCTTCAGTGCTTAACAGGTCGACGGTTTATGACTTTATGTACTCAGCTCAGACAGTTTTGTCATACAAGATTTCGTGTTGGGCAGCAAATTAAGATAGTGGTAACATTTTTGGAGCGCAACGTCAGCTTGAGAAGGGCTATTCCTCTGGAGGCGATTTTTTACATCAATTTCAAAATTATTTCCTACTCTATTCTGATGTTTATACAAAAAACAAGATCTTAACTCAATAGAAATATCATTCAACTTGTGTTTCTTTTTTCGATCAGAGCTTGTTTGGAGCGCGCTCTATGAGCTCAGGAATCAAATTCTATATTAAAAAAACGATCAAACGTTTTCGTTTGTGCGAACGATTTCCATAGCAACTGGTCAGAAAATCGTTTACTCAGACGAAAACATTCATTCATATAGAATTTGACGCCAGGATAATATGATGTAGTCGACCGAGCACGAAGTAGAGCGCGGCTTATTTCATGCAGTGTCCATGTTGTTTGACAGATTGTGAGATGATTTCTATTGAAAGTGCTCAAGTGTTTCATAAAAAAATCAGAGCGCTCGGAGCGTACTCTGCTCAGAGATAAAAAATAAAAAACGCCTAATGATAGCAAAAGCGAAAACCAATAGGGGGTTGCACACTCAAGTGCATGCATGACCAGCGCGGCATGATGAACGCTTGACAGCTTGGGTTCACACTAGTCAAGCATGCCCTCAACCACCATAATCATTAGCACAATATCAACAAAATTGTAAACCATCATGCCTGGGCAACGAAAGCGAAACGTGCAATCTGTGTTATGTGGGAACTACCAAACAGTTTTTAACACAACGAATGGCCAACCATAAATCAGATTTAAAATCTAACAGCTCTGAAAAAACAGCCCTTGCTACACACAGCATTGAAAAAGGCCATAAACCCGATTTCGAATGTGTAAAAATCCTTCAATCTGAGAAACACGCCTCAAAAAGATATACTCTGGAAACACTTCACATTCTGAACACGAAAAATAACATGAATAGGAAACAAGACACTCACAACATTTCATCCGTCTACTGCTCTCTAGTTTGCTGCAACAACAAAATATAACATTCATTCGACAATACTTCGTCAGTCGAAGTGCTTTATATAAAAAAAAAAAAATTGTTTGTTTTTTCATTTAAATCAATCGTTTTTTTATTTAATTATTTAAATTTTAAATAATTTTGTTTTTTTAAATGTTTGATTGTTTATTTTATTTTTTCATCTGTTTTAAAGTAAGTTGTATAATTATTAAACCACTGTGTGCTTACATGTTCTAATTATATCTTATTTCATTATGTGTTAGTAAAGATCCCCTGAAGAGGACAGAAATCTCTGTCGAAACGTTGGGAAAATCAATGTAAACTTTGTTTCATTGTCACTACTAATGACCAAATAACCCGAAGGAAGAATAAGATTTCATCCAAAATCCACAATTACTATCATGCCGCTTGACCAGCCGCATGATGAAACGTTCACAGTTCACACTTTCAAAACTGAGTTCATCATGCCGCGCTTGTCATGCCTGCAGTTAAATGTGAATCCCCCTAATGAGATAAAACGAGTCGACTATAATTTTGTGCCAAGGTGTAAAGCCGCGTATCGACTACGCGCGGCAAACCATCGAATATTTGTTCGGGGGCAGAGCCGCGCATAATGGATACCTGGTTGTCGCACGCGTCACCTCGAACATTGCCGCGCACGAACATGATTAGCCGCGAGCCAATTTCGATGCTTTTTTGGGCGTGGCAAGCGTTTGGCTCGCGAGCAATTGGGACGGTGTTGAATGCTTTTCTATGTTCGTGGTTAAGAAAACAGAACAGAGACTGTTGAAAACAAAAAAAAAGTCTGTTCTTGTTAATATCAGTTTATAAATTGATATTCTATGTTCGTTCGGTTTCCAAAGCAAAGTAAAATAACAAAAAAATAATAAATAATTTTGTCTCGCAAGCATTGGATCATGGGCCTCGCGCGGCAGCCGCGCTGTATCACAAAATTCTCAAAAATTGGCTCGCGAAGCAAACTTTTGATTTGCCGCGTTCGAACATGGCTCGCACGGCAGCCGCGCATAATCGACACCCCGGCTTAATAGCACACAACAAAAAATAGGCGGAAATATCCCATTGTCAGTAGTGTGAAAGGACCTTTAATAATTGCATCGGATCTATCGTGAAAGTTTTTCTTTCCATCAGAAATTTCCCATCTTTTCTACCAAATCTGTCAAAAAAAACAAACAAAAATCCCTCTATTTTCATCTGACGTTTTGTTTCCCAATTTACAAAAGCAAAGAATTTTACTATTTGGCTAAAGTAGATGTATAGAAAAGAATTGCAAAAATTGTGCAAATATAAAAACATATTTTTGACAAAGACCTGAAAAGTTAAAATAATTTGACAATAAATCAAACATTTCTGCTGTTACAAAATTAAAATTGAAATAATCCCACCTTGATATAAATTTAGAACACAAAATTGATTTTAAAAAGGAGCTACAAGTACCCGACCATACAACAGATTGTTACAAATATTTCTATTTTCTTTAGTCAATAGCAAGGATTTAAAAACTAAAATGGTCAAACTTTATTCAATAAGTGTTTTCTACAAAGGCCCCAGCGAAGGACGTCTGTTGAAAGCCGCCTACGACTTGCAATCGTTTTCATTTTTCCAAAGAAGTGCTGTACAAGAGTTTATGGGGTGAGAGTTTATCAGAAAAAATAATTTTATTTTTAACTAAATTGTAATTTTGTGTGTCGCAAGATTTGCATCTAAAACCATTGTTGAGCGAACCCAACCGGCCACACGACAATCCGTCAAACAGGATGCTTATATGTGCCATGTATACGTTCGAGCAGATAATCTGGGTGGAGTTCTCATTGCTGATCACGAATATCCTCAACGGGTTGCACATACACTAATAACAAAGGTTCTCGATGAATTCGCTGCACGTATTCCGGCCGAACAATATCAATCTGGTGGGGAGTCAGATGCTCACTTTGATTTCCCAACGTTGCCTCAGTATCTGGCCAAGTATCAAGATCCTAAAGAAGCCGACGCAATGACTAAAATGCAAAATGATCTTGATGAAACTAAAATTATTCTAAAGAACACAATCGAAGCTGTGTTGGAACGTGGCGAAAAACTTGATGATATGGTCATCAAGTCGGAGAATCTCTCATACCAAAGCAAAGCCTTTTACAAGACAGCCAAGAAAACGAATGCTTGTTGCAGTTTTAGCTAAGCAAAGTGACGACGTATCGGCAAATCCATTTACTATTCATTCGTCACATTGTTTTTGGTTTATTTAAATGATATTACTACTGTTTAATCGATTTGCATTCCCTAAGGTCTTGACAACCGCTTGGAATACAGCCACAGAGGTCGTCTGATTTTTATAAATAAAATATATTCATCGCTTCTTTAAAATTAATCAGATTATTTGTGTACTCACTACATGACTAATAACAACTACAATTGCTTTAGTAAGTAAGTAGGGTTTTAAAATTGTTTTTGTATTTTATTTTTATAAATTATGCGTTGTGGGGGCAGTACATATTTGCATCTCAAATTCTTTCTTAAATCAGGTCGCTACAAAATGTTGCTTTTCAAAATGGGGTGTTGTGACATTTTAGAGCATTGGCAAGATGTTGTTTCGGTAAAAGCTTATAATATATTAATTTTTGTTAAAAAGCCTGACTGGCGTAAATAAAACGAATATTTTGTTTAAAATCGTCAACTTTTTTTAAATGAGATTTTATTCAAAAAATTTAATCAAAGCTTATTTAACGCATCAAAATTTTGTTTGAGATATTTTCGAGAAAAACGTTTTCTGAGTCGAACTAAAGCACGCAGCTTTCTTACGACCCAATGGTTAACCCTAAATTTACAGGTTTTCTTCCATTAAAATATAAATACTGCCACACTCTACATACAAATTTAGTACAAAGACAAACAATTCCACACAAAAAGTTACGTAACAGATCACACATAATTCTGAATATTTGTTATCGCCAACAAGAAAAAGTTAGCCAACAATTTCACGTTTTGTATTGATTTTTGAATAAATTAAAAAGATAATTTTAAAATCGCAAAGACTACATTTTTAACATAAAATGAAAATAGCTTAAATTTAGATATATGTTATGTAAACGTATTTGTGTTTTGTAAGTTAAGAAGGATCTTTAAGAAAGTTATAACCAAATGTGTAGCTAATATTATACAAAAAAAAAAAGTTGTAGAAATGCAGTAAAATATATCTAATATTACCTTATGTGTATAAAACATTGTTTTATGTATTTTTCTATTGAAAAACAATATCATGCATTTTTTGATTTAACTTATTTGAAGAGAACTTTTTAACTTCACATGGCTTTTTTAATGTTTTTATTTAGATTGTTTTCTCGAGTAAAATTGTAAATGCATTTGCATATATCGTTTGAACAGCGTTTTAGAACAGTCCGCTAACGCTTCATTTTTCTAATGGATCAATTTGAAACTTTTTGATTCTGACTTCAAGTCCGGAATCGAGTTTTCCATCTTTTCAGAACTCGAACTGTCAATAATGAACGCAAACAGAATCGTCCGGAGTAGTTCCGAACCACTCCGAGCTACCAAATGAAAACCTTATTAATATCACTGCAAGGCAGACTGACTGACTGACCCTTCAGTTTTCATTCGCCTTCATACGTTTACATTATTCCAAAAAGCGTTCGTGTACAGAGAGCTGAACGAAAAAGAAAAGCAATTTTACCATTACTCTTTTGTTTATTTATTTCTAAGTTTCTTTTTTCTGTGAAATTTCATCTGGTAAAAACTTGAAGGTGCTTAAATTATAAAAGTAAAAAATAAATAATTGTTTATAAAAGTAAAAAAAAATAATTGTCTGAAGAGTTGGAGTTAGACTGATTGACTTAAAAGGCTTAAAATTGTAGCTATCGCAACATAAGTCTTTCAATAAAACTGATTGGAATGCATTTGATTTATGTCGAAGCGTTTGCATACCACCATTATGGGCAATTTAATGACTTGAGGGCACTTAAGGAAACTTGGCGTAGAATGATGAATGAAGCGTATAATTAAGTCATTACCTTCCGTTTGAGGAATGTTTACAGTCATCATTTAAGATTATTTTTAAGAAAAAGGATTCAAACAAAGCTAAGATTTAGCTTTTGAGCGGTGTGACGCTTTGAAGAAATTTTGAAATATTTTTGCATGAAAACAAAATTTTGATTCGGTGCACGACTGAGTCGCATGAACTTGCTCTTTTAGTAAACTATGGGATTGAAAAAAGTTTAATTTATTAAGTTCAAAGGAGAAGTATTTATATCAGAAAATGACATAAACTTCAGATCATATTGTATTAAATGCCATTTTGTTTGAAATAATTACTTTTGAATCCAATCGGTTAACACGTTATCAATTTATGAGAAACAACGTAAACACCTAATCTTCGTTAAATGAATTTTTGACCAAAAACCTTAATGCAGTTATTTTAACAGAGTTATTTTAATCCATTTACATATAAAAGCCTCTGCACTTTTGATTTATTTGTCTATCAAAAAAATATATTTTTTCTGTTGTGTATTCCTCCTGCAGAGAAGACGAATTGCAGAGACTTGCAAGTCCACCTTAAAGTTTCACGAACAAAGTTAAACCAAGTTATTTGACAGTCGTCCAACAAGGCTAAAAACCAACAATGCTCCACTGCTCATACAAAAAAAAGTCATTAATCAGGCAAAATCAAAAGGAAGAATTCAGTAGTCTGCATATATTTTCTTGACAGCGCTGGTGGATGCGAATCAAATATTTCATTTGCAGCCATTTTGAAAAAAAGAAAAACACAAAAGGGTACTCATCTAACGACGTAAAACGACGGAAATGCGGCAAAATTCGATGCGGGAAAATTTAATTGCAAATGTTACCTTTTAAGAGCGTTTTGCAGTAGGAAATAGTTTTACAAATGTTCCAAAAACATTTTACAAATGTTCCAAAAATTAAGAAAGTGAGAATGAAACAAAATTTATATAAAAACAAATGATAAACAAACATTCAAAGTAGCTCACTCAATATCTTTCATCACCATTTTGTCTAGTTTTAAGATGGTACGATTCATGCCAATTTACTTCAACAGTTTTCATGGGGCGATCATGAGAACGTATGAGAAGAAAGTTATTTCTTACATTAAATGTGAATTTAAGTCGCAATTATGAAGAGAGACTGGGAAATTTGAGTCTGGCGTGGTAAGTACTTTTGTGATTGTTTTGAGGACGCCTAACTTGAAGCGTGGGAATTTTTGTGAAGTGAGACAGTTGTACGACGCGAATGTTTTGCATTTTATTAAAGAAGATAACCTCCATAAATTATAAATAATGCTTCTGTTTTTTTTTCCTATTCCTAGAATTTATTATCTATCAATCTGCATTCAGCTTAATAACGAAAACACTGCCATGTTAACACATCGCCAGTCAATCAGGTTATGAACAAAATGGGAAAAAATGTGTATTGGGAATTGGAACAGTACTCACGCTTCCGATGTTTATAATTTCAAGCTGCCTCACGACAGTACGCAACCTTCACCCCTCACCCCTCTCGCCAACGAAATCTCGTGAGTCCGGTCTCAAAATTCTCAGTCTAAAAAGGCTCTAAGTTCTTTACGTGGAAACACTATACGTTCTTGTGGTGGAAGGAGCCGGAGCCGGAAATGACAGTTGCAAAAAGGGACAATTCGAATTTTTTTTTGACAATTATTATTCTATGACCCATAACTACAAATTTTCCTCGAGTTGTACCCATCTAAAAGTAATTTCAGTCCAATTCACTATAAGTTGTGTAGTTTTGGAAACTTTTTCTAGGAGTGAAGTCTTGATTGAACCAGTAATCTATAGTTTCTGGTAAAAGTTTCCATAGAAACATATTCCATCCTGCATCAGCGTGCCATAAAACCAAAAGTTATAGAAGTCAAAATGTCGACTTTTTTGTATGTACTATTTTTGTATGAGATATTTCTTCTCATATAAGCAATGTATACCTACTAGGAAATTACTGAAATACATACATTTATGTAAATAAAGTTGCTTTGCTTATTTAATTGTCAAAAATAAATCATAAAATCAAAAATATTCACAATTTTTAAAATCGAGATGTCTCAGCCTTCAAGTTTTCCAAGTCCCAGAAGACATATTGAAACATGTAAGGAAGTCTATGTATAATAAATATTTGCATCCATTCTTAAATGACCTCCTCTATCATTACATTTTAGCTGAAAAAGAAAATGCCCAATGTTTCGAAATATCAGCAATCATTCTCTCTGTTGTATTTGCAATCTTAACATTTCCTTTAGCAATTCTGTTTTGTATTCGTATTGTATCTGAGTATGAAAGGGCGGTTATATTTCGCCTAGGTCGACTAAGGTATTTGATTTCTCAGGTTCGATCTTTCTTACTTTTTTTTCTATTTTACACAATTTCAAGAAAAGGAGGTGCTCGAGGACCGGGTGTTGTTTTTGTATTGCCTTGCATTGATGATATAACTATTGTAGATTTACGTACAGCAACTTTTGATGTTGAGCCACAAGAAATTCTCACCAAAGATGCTGTTACCATAAAAGTAGATGCTGTCGTATATTTCAGACTTCAAGATCCATTGAGTGCCGTTATCCAGGTGGCCAATTATCGCGAATCGACAATGTTATTGGGTCAGACTACTCTTCGTAATGTTGCTGGTACAAAAATGTTGAATGAACTAATGGCACAAAAGGATGATGTTTCTCATATGATGCAGAAAATTCTAGACGAAGCAACAGATCCTTGGGGTGTTAAAGTTGAAAGAGTCGAAATGTAATTATACCGCATACAAGCAAAGTTGTCAGTACTTTACATTTTGTTTTTTTTTGTTTTGTTTAACTCTGAAACAAAAGAAAGGACGTACGTTTGCCAGTTGCGTTACAAAGAGCCATGGCAGCTGAAGCAGAAGCTAACCGGGAAGCTAAAGCAAAAGTTGTTGCCGCGGAAGGAGAGAAAAATGCAGCTGAAGCATTAAAAGATGCAGCTGATATTATTGCCGGAAGTCCTACCGCTTTGCAGGTACATACTTGTAAAATTTAAAAATTTATCCAATTCGAAATTTAGTTTTTTTTTTCTCATTTTTACAAATAGCTGCGTTATTTACAAACATTGAATTCGATTTCTGCTGAGAGAAATTCTACAATTATTTTCCCTTTTCCAATTGAAATGTTCACTGGGATAGGACAAGGTAGAACAAATTGAATCGCACTGTTTTTAAATAGTTATATTACTGGTAATAAAACGATATACCTACCTATGTACATATATGAAGTGATCCTTGATGTTGATCTATAAATATAGAGGATAGATGCAGAGGGTGACTGAACTCTTTCTACTAACTGTATTTTAAAATAAATTACTTGTTTTTTTTTTCATTTTGCAAATTTCCATTATTGTTATCCTTCTGGACCTTTACGTTCACCAATTAGCTTATTTTTAGAGGTAATTTTGTATGATTTTTTTTCATAAGTTTCAGGGTTTATCATATGACCACTCTTTGTTCGTTGTTTTTATTTATTTATTTTTTTATTTATTTATTTCAAGTATACAGACGATAATGTCAAGTTGTTCACAATATTTACATTTTTTATGTTTTTACAAATAACATGAAGGTACATTCAACATTACTTCCCAGAACAATATGTATTCATAGTTAATATATAATTCCTATATTTAAACAAAATATTTTTCATACTAGATTTAGAATTATTGCAATCAATTACACAGTTAAATTTGTTAAAATCTCTTCTCATAACATTAAGAGGTTAATTTAAACGAAGAATTTTTCGAATTTTCGCAATTTTTCAATACCAATTTATAGCATTCGCCAACTTTTTTTTCGTATAGCCGAACCGAACATATATCATTGATTATTATAATGAAAAGAATATGCCCAATATGACTGCCTTGGGGAATTCCAGATAAGACTTAAATGGTCTTACAGATGCAATTTTCAAATTTGACTTTTTGGGTTCTGTTCTCTAAGATGCTCTCCAAGTCAATAGTCAGTTAGGAAACCCATAAGTTTATCAATCTATCTAACGCTTTACTTAAATCACTATAAAAAACATCAATTTGTAGACCATCAATTAAGTTTTTATTTGTTTGATTTGTAAACTCAAGCAGAGGTTTGTAGTGGTAGTTAGATTTAGGGCATTCAGGCAGGAACCATATAGTTCTTGTGCTATTATTCCTCTGCAATAGAACTGAATGTGTTTCCATACAATGTTTTCAAATAGTTTTGGAATACACTTTGCTATGCCTCGTTAATTTTCAATCATGTTTTATTTGCCACATTTATGAAGAGGTAATAGATAGATAAATAGATTACATTAGATAAGTTCTATCTGGTGCACCTTATCCCAATCACCCTGTATAAATTTCATTTACATTCAGTCTTATAAAAGGTATATCACAGTTCCATTGATGTTGTCCATATCAAAATATTGTTTTTATTGCTTCACTCACTCGAACTCGCTAGGCTTGTTTGAAAAATTTCATGAAAATCAGTCCATCTGTTTTGGACTCCAAAATGGTTTAACTGATCTGGATGAATTTTGGCGCAGAGACAAATTATAGTTTGGAATAGGAAGTATTGCTTCCCGAGGAGCGTCATGTAGAAATGGCGGTTATATTGGTGCGCCGTTTTGATAAACGAGCAGCGTCAAGTCTTCGAAACTATTTTACAATCTTGAACGAAACTTTTTTCAAACCACTATATTATTCTCAGGGGGTCTACTCTGTATTTCGTTACGAAAGTGAAATCGTTCGGAAACAAAAAAAATATAGGTACTTTGCTTTGTTTTTGTAATATAAAAACAAAATCCACAAAAATTATTGGTTTTCGAAAATTTGGAATGAAATACATGCATACAGTGTAGTTTGTGTTTTCATTGTGCTTTTTTTTTTAAATAAGTTCACTTATATATCGATTTAATTTACTTTATTTTATCAAAGGTACATTTATTTCATTTGCGAAGCAATCGATTTAGCAAAAAAATAGATTTAATTTAATTTATTAGTTGTGCGTCTTTCTCATACATTAGCCACTGTCTTTATAATCGTCTTATAAATTTCAACTCCATCTAAATAGGTGTCAGCTTTTAAAAATTCGTCATTATCATGCAGTAAAACGGGCGTATTATTCATAGGTGAGAAGCCTATAGCAGGAACCCCAACCTAAAATAAGAATTTAATTTGATTAGTTTCACACGACACGAGTTGTATTTTTAAACAAATTATGATATTGATGGCGATTAAGGATACAGAACATTCAAATTTCGTTCTTTTCTTGGACTTTATTTTATTAAGCGAAAATAAAAATTGGGATTTCAATGAAAATTCGAGAAATATGTGAATTTGCATGAGTAATAGATAATGCGTTTAAACTTACCAATCTTAGATACCGGCTGTCAGTGCCGCCTGGAAAAACTTGTAATTTTGTCTTAAGACCCCTTAAAGTAAAAGAATTTTTTTATGAGAAGTCAAACACATTTTAATTTGAAACACAAATAATAATTTTTCAAACATTTAAAATAAAACTATGCTATCTCTCAAATCAGACCAAAGAAATACACATAATATGCAAAATCTCATTAAAATCGGTTGAGCGGTTTCAGATATTAGCGTAAACAAACATCGTGCCACGGTTTTTTTTTATAAAAAAGGATATTTATTTAACTGCCTTAATGTCTGGAATCAAAACAATTTGAGGAAACTAAATCTGAAATTCTTGAATTTCACAAAACGTCGGCAATACAAAACAGGGCTTATATGTTTTTATGTCACTATTTAAATTTGCTCTGTAAATATTTTTGAGTTTGTATTTATTTATGTATGTATATCCTGGTCTTAGACAAGCAGCGGTCACATATGGTGACATTTCTGATTCACTTTCAATTCCTCTTACATACAGTGGTTCGATTTTGTGGCCAAATATGTTTTCATCATACCTCAACGGTGAGGCTGAAGAAGCTAGCTATATAGAACTAAACAGCATTCTTATGTATGCTGGGAATGATTTGATTTTACTGTGCTTAGACATTAAAGCAATATCTTAAAGAAAGTTGTAAATAACAACAATTGTGAACTAATGTAAATGTGGAAATGTATTTAATGTATTAACTTACGCTTCTTCGAGAGCTTTCTCAAATGCCGTCCAGTAAATATTACTGGAATCGGTTTTTGTTGCATTCACCTTCGGTTCCTTTTGTTCGAACTCAATTTCTATACCATCACCAGATTCTTCACACAACTTTTCAAGCTATATAAAAAATAGAAATAAGGTTTTATTTATTTTTTAAATAAGTTTTATTTATGTACATATGTATATAATGTAGTTATATAAAAAGTAAAAAAAACTTACCTTATTTAGTAGTTCTGTATGATCAACAGTGATTGCAATTCGAATATCGAAAACGGCAGTAATTAGAGAGGGCACAACATTACTTTGCACTCCGCCGTGTATTTGAGTTAGATTCACTGTGGTTACATCACCAATCGATAGACTTTTATCACTTTTCAATCGATCTGACTCTTGCTGTCTAAACTCCATCATCTTTCTCAGAAGATTATTAAGTTTTATACCAGCAGTATTTTCATGAAGCAATGAACCATGTCCAGTCGTTCCTGAGATTTTGAAGTGAATTTCTAATGAAAAAAAAAAAAAAAAATAGTTAAAAAAAAAAACACAAATGAGCATTTTTAACTTCGGATAAGCGGATTACTTCATATGAAGCTTAAATTTTTCAAAAATATCTTTACAATTATCCATAAGAAAATAAAAACAATAAAAAGACTAAAAATAGTCGAATTAGATTTTATTAAATGGAGTATTTATGAATGAAATTCAATATTAAAGGTTTTGTGGCCTTTACTCCAAGCATTGCGTTTCGCCCTAGTTTGATGGTGGGCTCATCGTATTATCCATACGTGTATTTAACAAATAAGTATGTAGGTTTTAAATTGATTGATGTAAATAATATGTCATACTTACGCCATATAGACCGTTCGGCAAAATAAACAGAATAAACATCAGTTTCACTAGCAATTCCTTCGTCTAAAGAAAATCCAACGTTAAGTTTATTGAATTCATCAGTATGGACAAACATGGCCATTCCAGGTTTTCCACCGAGTTCTTCATCTGAAACGAAATAAATTTACAAATGCAAACAATGAAAAAACTTTAAAGACTCCGTCTTTCTTCTTTTGCCCAAAAAACGCACGGAGTTAAAATGACTTCTATAGGTAATTGAGTTTATACATATAGAGAAATCATGTGTTAGTTTCAAACTTTGCTTGTTATTATCGCCTTGTTTTTTGCTAACTCTTGTAGCAATTATTCTTGAGTTAAGAGGCAAAAAATATAACGAAACACAAATACAAATGTATGCAGAAGAACTTAATTCGGTTTGGTTTGAAAGTTTTTGGTTACATCGGATTATTGCAATAATCTGAAACCATCTTGATTCTTCTATGTGTATAAACTCAATGCTTCTCTACTCGAGTGTCGAGTTTTTCTTAAACATAACTTAAATATCGTCTATAAATATGCCCCAATATATTTAACTCCATTTTCTTTTAAACTTAAAAATGCAACTGTACTTAAAAAAAAGATTAATTTTGATTTAAATCCGACGTACTTTATAGTATAAACATACAATTGCGACGAAAAGAAGTTTTATATTTGTTAGTTTAAGTATTTTTCTGCTTAGTTATACTCTTTTTTTCTCTGGTTGTAGGTACAGTTGCAAACATTTTCAGCAAGCTCAGCAAATAACGAAAACTTGAAACACCATGTTAATTTTTATTTGAAGAAAATAAGGCAACACAATTATGAAAAAAAGAAGCTCAAATAAAAAGCAGAATGTTATATTTCACCTCTTGTTTTCCAAATATGTACTTTTGGCTATAATTTTCAGGTAAGATAAAGTATATTTGTTTGCTGATTTGGAATAAAATTATTGGCTTTATCAAAACAAACACCATTTGTACAAGAGAACTTTTATGACTTAAGATACATATATTTGCATAGGTGATTATTAATTATCTTGTTTGTTAAAAGATAAAAATGTGATAAAGATATACAAGTACTTCTAAGAAATAAATAAAATTATACCATTTCTATAAAATAATAAAATCAAGTATATTAATTTAAAACAAAATTGTTACCAATACACATTTTAATTTACCTGGCACATATGTGACATGAAGGGTCCGTTTCAATTGAACACCAGCTTTTTTTAAGGCACGAATTGCGGCTAAATGTTGCATTCCCACACATTTCATGTCTTGTGATCCACGTGCAAATATACGACCTTCTGAATCCATTTCTGCTGCAAATGGTGGATGCTTCCATTCATCTGGATACACAGGTACAACATCCATATGTGAATTAAGTACAATTGATGGTAATTCAGGATTTGAACCCACCCATGTTATGACAACAATTGGTTTTTTAACTCCGCCAGGTGTGTAAACTTTCATAGGTAGTCCCAGGCTTTCAGCTTGCTTTTTCAAAAATGCAACACATGGTTCTAAAAATATAAAGCAGGGTTGTGCTATATACATAATATCGAAATCTTACTAAAAATAAATAAATGGCTAGTTTATGAAACGATATGACGAACAAATTATTTTTTAACAAAAAAAACATTCAACATTAAATGTTATATGGATATTTAAGAATAATAAATTTGATTCTCTTCGACTGTTTTTTTGTTTGTAATTAAACGCCATTACAAATTTGAATAAAATCGGTCAAGCGGTTTTTAATGTATGACCAAAATTGTAAAAAACATTTTAGAACCAAAAATCATCTGAAATGATTCTCAAAACAATTTCAAGTAAAACGTATATAAAATTTAGTCAAAATCTTTGTGCAGCATGCATCGGTGAATATCTCATTATGTATGTGGGACTGTGTTGGTGAAATGATTCTCAAAACAATTTCAAGTAAAACGTATATAAAATTTAGTCAAAATCTTTGTGCAGCATGCATCGGTGAATATCTCATTATGTATGTGGGTCTGTGTTGGTGAAAATTTCACACTTATACGTTGAGTGTTGTGTTTAGCTCAATCAAGTAGACAGTATTGAATTTGAATAAAGAATTTACTAACAGACTCTCAAAATTCGAATTCTTTCTCTAAGAAATGATCTGACAAAGGTCTATAAGACGAAAGGAACAAAACTTTTAGGAACAATTATATTAACAGTATTTCTTTTTTTTAGTAAAGTTCGACTTTCTCGATAACGGCTGAAGCGATCTTAACCACTTTTGTTTATAAAAATTACTCAGCAAATTTAATTAAAATGGCGATTTTTTTTTTTATTTCTGTTAGTTTTTTTTATATTTCTTAAACTTTTTTTGTTAATTTAATATTGAAAAAGTAGATGGAATCTTATAAAATCTAATTGAACACATAATATTATATAACTCAGGCCAACAAAAATAATCTTTATTACTTATACATTGTCTGCATAAATTTCTAAGTTTAAAATCGTTTGAGCGTTTTTTTTTTCTTAAACATTTTTTTAAATAGATTTTTAAAAATAGTTTTTCTATGCAAGTTTTGAGAACTTAATTTATCATAGTATATTAAGACTAAATTCCATAAAAATTCACTAACGGGTTTTCAAAAAATCGAATTAACAAAAACAATTTTTTTTGAAATTATTTTAAAATTAACAAAACATATACGACAATTTTAATTTAAAATTTCGTTTAAATCGCTTCAGCCGTTATCAGGAAAGTTGAAATTTGAAAAAAAAAAAAATAATATGACACCAATCTACAAAAATTAAAACACTTGGAAATGGTACAACCGCTGCTAAGGCGGGAATCAGGCCTTAATATACTATTGGAATAAATTTAAAAACATAGAATAATCTTCAACCGATAAGTTTGGCCAAATTTTGTGAGGTCGACAAGCGAACCCTACAAGCAGAACCTAAGGAAACCGGCGAAGTGAAAATATTTTCGTCCCACTCGATATCATTAACACCGTCGCACTAAGAAAAAGAGGAAAACAAAAATAGTTTTAATTTCGTATAAAAATTTTCGACATAGGTTTCAAAGCTTTTCACAATAATTTATGTTTTTTTTGATTCGAAATCGTTAGTTTTCCATGAGTACCTTCTTATATAAAAAAATATATAAACTATAGAAAATCATATCGGACGAAAAAAAATCATTAAGAGGTTTTCGATAGAAAATATGATTTTCGTTTTTCATGCCTTCAATTTTTTTTTGCAGCTATAACACTTAAGGAGTTCTATCATATAACAGTTAAGTTCTTATTAAAATTTTGAAAATTAAAAATCAAAAAAAATCGCTCAAATTTTGAAAAAAAAAATAAACTTTTACTTTTACTTAAGTGTTATACCAACAAACAAAATTGTAAACATGAAAACAATAGTTTCTATCGAAAAAATCTTAAGAATTTTTTTCGTCAGATAAGCCATTTTCTTAGGTTGTTAAAGAAAACGCATTTTTCGACATGGCAGCTAACGCAAATCCCTTAACGTCCCAACAAACTATATCCAATCATAAAATTGGATGAGTATTCTATTGCAAGAAAGAAGTTCCTATACATACTTGCCTGACATATATGAATCGATGATAGAGAACTAGAGAAGTATCCGAATACGTCAGAGTCAAATATCGAATCAAGAAAAAAAATGACAGCTTAATCCTTTGATGGAAATCAATCGCATTTTGTACTGGCGGAGTACTATCTCGTACTTCAATCCCGTATTAATACTAACACTTCCACTATTTTTAATTGAATTATTATTTAAAACACTTAGAATTTTTCTTTATAGTTTGTGGAAGACCGATCTCTTATCCTTGCAAAAATCACAACTTTTGGTTTGTTTTACAACAAAAGATTTCGTTTGATGTTTTTTGATGCCTTGTAGTGAGAGAAAATAAATATATATATTTCTATATAGACGTTTGCTTAAAAACTCTATTGTTAAAACAACACATAAGTGACATACCTGATTTTATTTAAAAAAAAGACTCTATATTTTTGACGAAGCATTGAAAATTTTGACTTTAAAATCTGACTATAGGTAAGGCGTACAGAATATATAAGTGCAACTTGACTTTGGTGGAGAAATTTTGAGTTTACATTTGCAAACCAAACAATTAGCAATGTGTTACAAGACCTAGATCCGGAAGCCACTCTAAGGACTGATTGTCTCGTTGAGTTTTTAGAAAAATTACGAAAAGATTTAAAAAATCTATGTACCTACCCCGAAAAAGAAAAGCAAAAGAAAAATTAAATGTGGATTTTAAAGACACCCATCAAAGTTCCTGAAGAATTTTTTGATGGCGTTTTTGATAAATCAGTGTTTAGATGCGAAGAAGGGGAGTAATATTCAAAAAAAATAGTAGACAAATTCTCATTCCTAACCAAAGTACGCGATGCCGTTAAAACTATGTACCTTACGATAAAGATGCTTCGCATGGTAGCAGGAGTGACAAAGTTTGATCGAATAAGAAAAAAGATTATCATGCGAAAAATATCGTTAACAAAATTCAGCACGACCACCTTAGCTGGTACTGTCATGTACATATGTACTATAAAGGGAAACGCTGAGAACACCGTCCAAAAGGCACTATCATACAATTTTAATATATAAACCTGAGGATCGCCGACGTTTTTTGAGGTTGTAGGTGCAGTAGGAGAAGTTGTGATTCCATTCGAAATCATACTCTATTTTTAGTCATTCGTACATACCTATATATCTACGCCACGTAATAATATACCTAATATTATATCTTTCGTTGTTATAATTACATTAATTTTCTTAAAAACCGATACTAGATTAATATTGTATAGGGAGCCCATGATAGAAGTGGATTGCATAGGGCCGAATTAGTCTTAATCCGGAACTGTTCTGGACGCATCAATTGTCAATGCTGGTGCTTCGTTAAAAATATAGGGTATTTTGTAAAAAAGTCACTTAGGTATGATGTGTTTAACAGTCATCGGCGATTCATGCATATAAGGTATAACATTTTATTACATAATTATTATATTACTCTCAGTAACGCGTTAATTCCGTTCATAACCATAAGCAATGTAATAGGGCTTTTTAGGTAACAACGATATATCTCTTTCTCGTTCGCAGAGCTAGAGCAGTGTCAAAATCAGCAGTACGCGAATGACAGCTGAACATTTTTTTTTTTATAATTGTTGAAAAATTGATTGAAAACAAGAACGGAAATATTAATGTTGTGCGCGAAAATTGTGAATAGTGTATTATTTAACTTTTTAGTGCCGGAAATCTTAAATTTCACAGGAAAAATAGAGATTATTTAAAAAAAAATTTACAAGATTTTGTTTTCGACAGTTTGAAAAAAGCGCGATACATAATTTCAATTTGTCATCCGCGTAGTGTGAGCTGTCATTTATATTTTGACAATATGGTAAAATTCCCTATTTTATAAAAAACCTTATAGAACTTGTAAACTATACACCGCAGTGCCGCGTTTGACGGAAGTAAAGTTGAAGTGAATATGATTTCGACATCCACGATATCAGTAATCAGTAAAACGGTGTTATAAAAAGTACCTAATATATAGTTTTATATTTTTTATACATATACTATACCATAACAAGCTATTAAAACAATTTAATCTTAATATGGAACTTTTTATTTACATAGATATGTTTTAACGGTTATATATTTTAAGCATTTGAAATATTTTTGTTGTGGTCAAATTTAATTTAGTTGGTAAATTTAAAAATTATTTTTGTTTTGTTCTGTACTTTCAACACCCGCACAGATTGATAATAATATGCAACAACCCCATTGGGCATATTATTATGTCTGCATACACTAGAACTATACATTCAAAAATCTCATAAATCATTCATACGACATAAATCAAAAAAAGTATTTTCTAATATCTTAAACGTATTCCATATATGTAGTTCGAGAATTGCAAATATCATAATTGCTTTGCCCCAATAATATACCACTCAACACAAATATGTATCCAATAATAAATAAATTTGTTTAAAAATTGCCAATAAATATTTATTGACATCCATATTAATAAAAACAAATTTAAGCCATCTATTTAAATTTTAACCGCATTGACACTTTTATGTTGCCATTGCTTAGAAACATAGGTATAATATCTTATTTAACAAGACAAAAACATTACAATATAAAATAAAATAATAAAAAAAAATGTTACTTACCATAATCGATGTCGGGATGAACACTTGGTATTTGCAGATATTCTCGGAATATTTTAATTTCTTCATTATCTTCCCACGCACTCATCTTGTAGATTTATTATGTTTTTTTTTTTAAACAATCAAACACAACAATTTATCTCGATGACAATTGAAAAGATATTTTTTTTTATCTTCACTGAATTAGAAAAGATTTTTACTTTAAAATTATGCGATAGAAGAGGAAAACAAAAACAATTAAATTAAAAGCATAAAAGGTAGTTTGGTTTACCTGCAATATAATCGATTTGGTATTTCTATATAACGTCTTCCAATCTATCTAGAATTTTACTTTTTTTTTTTTTAATAAAATGCAAATAAGAATAACAAAAATAAAAAAAAACAGATATTTTTAAAAAGTTTTTAATGTTATCGAAAGACAATGTGGTGTTTTGTGGAACGTTGAATGCCAACTGCCAACTGAATTGCCTTATTACTTAAGTTATACTAATTTCTCTTTCAAGTAAGAATTTATATTTGCTCTTTTTGTTGTATATTGTTTTGTTGTTTTGTGGGATAAGAACTAAAGAGAAACACACACGTTATACCGCATTTTGTTCGTTTTTTTTCTGTTATTTATTTGAATTTTGTTAGTTGTATTATCAGAATACAACTGATAACATGACATTCTATTACTTTGAAATAGATATGTGGTTGATATGCGTTCGGGTCAGGAAACTATTTTGCTTAGATAACACACAAATATTTTTTTTTTATATATGAACCTTGACCTCGATTTATATGTAAACTCACACATACATTGTTATAATAATACTGCAGTTGACCAAAATATTTTGCCATGAAGAATTATTATGCATGTTTTTTTTTTTTTTGAATAAGCCCAGCGGGATAAAAGATGAAACACCATCACTTTTCTAAATAATTTACGTTAGACACCCCAACCTAGATAAAAATCAATTGTTTAGATGTAATTGTATTTTCATTTCATGGTTACAGATATGTATGTATATCAGTATGTGAACTATGTTATCTAAGCAACATATAAGATGACTGACCAAAACGAAGAATTAATTCCTTTCTAATGCACCACACAATAACCATGTCTAAGAAAAATCAATGTCTCAAGGGTGTTTTGGTTTTAAAAATTTGAATACAGGTTTATTTTTCTCCTACTTTCCTTTTAGCTTCATGATCTATGTAAACAATCACGTGTTAGGTAGACGTATTTAAAAAACTCCACTTTGTAGAAAAACAGATGGTTAGCCAAAGCATATATTGCTTTCCCCTTAAATTGTCGGTAGGTCAAATATATATAGTTGGTATAAGGATGACCCATTAGGTTCAAGGTTCTTATTATAATTCTTGACTGCACTGATATGTAAAATGCTTTTTGTCAAAGCTTTTAAACATGTGTCAGTATATCTTCGTAATTATTCCTTAACTGCATCAGAATAGAAATGTCTTATGATACTTTTTTTAACAAACAACAATTGACCTTTCTTTGAGTCATTTGGATGTAATAACTTGAAATTTGGAAACAATTATCATGACGAACCGTTTGATAAAATCGATAACAATTTTCTATAATCTAACTCTTTTAGAAAATTATTTTTTAACATATTTAATATCTATTTTTGAAACACTTTGATTTTGAGTTATTTATGTATGTATTTTATTTTAGAATTAAAAGAATTCGATAGATTGGCAGGATATATTTTTGAACGTTCAGCAATGTTGCCATCTTCAATTGACAAACAATTGGTATTGATGGCGAAAGTAAACTGTTAATCCAAGAAAGATGATAGCAAAATGAGATTTGTATTTTTTGATGGAGTTTGCGCATAGCATGTATGTAGCTTTATTTAAACCGAAAAGCTAATAAGTTATTTGTATATTAAATTCCTGATGAGTATTTATTTAAGAACAGAATCAACAGGTTATAATAACTAACATATAGGTATTATTTTTTCTACAGTGACGTTTGAGAAATAAGATACCATTTTAGATTATTTAAATACTTTATATAGATAGCAGAAAAAATATATATTTTGTAGGTAGTTTGGACAAATGATAATTATTATTAAATAATAATTATTGCTTAAGTAGGTATACAGGGTGTCCCGCAACTCAACGTCAAGTGGGTACAGGGTGATAGGGTAGGTTATACCCGTACTGCAAATAGTAAGAATAAAAAATTATCTCGCTGGGTTACGTAATAATAGCAATATTTAGAAAAATTATGAAAATCGATACACAGGGGCACATTTGTATGTACTGTGGTCACAAATTTTGATATTTTTCACCGCGGTTGTTCAGGATTTTTCATAAGGAAGCGGAAAATACAAAAAAATTCTTTTTTTCGCCAATTTTTTTGTTCTAACTCTTTCCCAAATTTTTAAAACCTGAATTTATGAATCCAAAAGTTATAGAGAATCAAATTTCATACCGCGCACTGCGGCGTATGCGCAATATTTTAATTATAGTTTTTTTATTTTTGATTATACAAGGTGTCCCGCAATTCAACGGCAAGCGGGTACCAGGTGATAGGGTAGGTTATACCCGTACTGCAAATAGTAAGAATAAAAAATTATCTCGCTGGGTTACGTAATAATAGCAATATTTAGAAAAATTATGAAAATCGATACCTAGGGCCACATTTGTACGTACTGTGGTCACAAATTTTGATATTTTTCACCGCGGTTGTTCAGGATTTTTCATAAGGAAGCGGAAAATACAAAAAAATTCTTTTTTTCGCCAAATTTTTTGTTCTAACTCCTTCCAAAATTTTTAAAACCTAAATTTATGAATCCAAAAGTTATAAAGAATCAAATTTCATTCCGCGCACTGCGGCGTATGCGCAATATTTTAATTATAGTTTTTTATTTTTGATTATATAAAATAGGTTATGCTTTTGTGCAACACGAAATTCCTCCATCTTAATATGCACAAAGACACTCGGCGACTTTTTGATAGTCGAATATGTAACTAAATCGACCATATAGCAATCGAGGGAAGACACTCCTCTACAATAATAATGGATATGCGGGCCTATACAGATTAGCAAATATGGACTCTAATAACTACCGGTATCTATCTATCTATCTATTCAAAAAAGCTCTAAGACGAACATTTGCCATGAGGATAAGATTCAATGTCGTTGAAAAATTGCAAGATGATGAGATCGTTAGAGCATATGCCGACGCAATCTGGAACTAGCGAGAACCCTACTGCTGATAATATGAATGCAGAATTCCACTGGAAGCAATGTCAACAACGTCATCAGAAATGCTGCAACTGAGGTGCTAAGATTTTCACAACCAACACCGAAAAATCATTGGTTTGACTCCAAAAACAAGAGGAATACGTCACCTATATGTTAATAGTAAGAGGGAGGAAAACCGCATACTCAGGAAGAAGAAGAAACAACACGAGCAGCGTGAATCGATGAGCAGCATAGATGTTTTAACAGGAAAAAATTGCGAAAATTCTAAAGAGTGATCCTGGTGAAGGCAGCATTTTGTAGTAGAAACGCAGTCGAAGTTAAACATTAATGGAGACCAAATATGGCTAATGGAAAATATGCCCGATGAATGGAACCTGAGTACCATCTACCCGATCCACAAAAAAGGCGATCATCTACTCTGCGCAAAATGCAGAGGCATTAGCTTTTTGAAAATCTCCTTCAATTTGTATGTGTATTTGCCAGAGTAGATCATATTTGCATTTTGGGGCTTTTAGCAAAAAAATTAGTCAATTTCGTCAATGTTTTGATCGGTCGGTCTCAATTACCCCGCATGATAAAAAAAATTCCCACCATTGCTCTAGTTGATAACAATGATAATTATATCAATCAGAATAGATTAGTGTCAAGTTTGATATGTGTTTAGATACGAGTATGCTTATAACAAAAACCATAATGCAACCTAAACTACTACTCAACTTACAAATATATATAACTAGATAATATATTATATACATAGTAAAACCAAGTTTAACTGAAAATTAAGTGTCATATGCTCTAGTGTCGTTTATTATAGCCATACAAAATTACTAAGATTATATCAATATAAATACTGGAAACGATAAAACAAACAACATTCATTTTAAATTATATCTGTCTCTGTGAAATTGTATCCGCTCGAAAGCGATCTATTAAGTTTTATTTTTTCAGTTCAACGGTAAACTCTAAATGTGAAACAACACAAACGATCTATCTCTGTATTATCAAAACACTTTCATTTTAGAAATCAAACAAGCAAAACATTGTAAACAAAATGGGTGAAATAAATGTGTGGGAACAAAATGAAGAAATAAAATACTTTCGAGAGTATCTACGAATTGCCAGTGTTCATCCAGACATAGATTATGGCAAGTTAAAAAAATAAAAACTGTGTAGATAAATGATAAATTAATATTTTTGTATTTTAAATTGTGTTTTTTTTTTCTCTAAAAAAAAAGATACATTTGTTAGATTAGTTGCTTAAGATGCAACCACAATCAAAACGTTAATCAATGTTATATGGATAAGGAAAATATTAGTTAACATTAACAACCGCTATAAATAAATAAAAATGAATAAAATTTGCTATCAAAAATTGTAAAAATCATCGTACTATCGTTTTAGTGTCTCGAAACAGACTCCAAAAGTAACACAATATGAGAATCAATCAACAAAAATCGGTTACAATAATTGAATCGTATGTACATACATACGTATGCTCAGCTAGTTCGACTGCGCCCAACTTAATGATTCAATTGCTTTGTTGTAGTGACAATTGTATCTTTAAAGCCCTTATATTTCCATCAGCGTTAAGTGATCAGATCTACTTTCAAAAGTAGGATATTTGTGAAAAATATCGTTACCGGTGAAATTTACTTAAAATGCAAAACAATTTACCAAAAATCAACGAAGGCACGTATGGTAATGTTATATGACATTTCAAAAAGTTAATTTAAATGAATGTTTTATGTTGTTCTAATAAAAAAAAAAAATTGAAATAAAATTTCAATGTCAAAACTTGTAAAAAAAAAATTTGTTTCTTTAAATTTAGTTTTTATAAAATTTAGCATTGTTAAATGCAATCTTTGTTTCCAAAATTAAAAGCCTTTTTTAATTTTTTATCAAATGCAAGAAACCCGGTGCTAGAATGTAGCTTAGTTTTGGAGGAACAATATATAATAAAATGTTACTTTTGTCACAGAAAAACATTTTTACTTTCTAGTGCAAGTATTGGATTCATGTAAAAAAAATTAAGGCTTTAATTTTATTCATTTTATAGTACTGTTTGGTGATTCCATTGAGCTTGAGGAGATATTCGAATTTTTGTTTCAGTCCTCCTTTGTTTTAGTAACTCCCTACAAAAATGTTTTTCTGGGACAAAATTACCTTTTATTTTTTGTTGATTCTCAAAGAATTTCGATTATCGATTGCTCGTTTTCATATGGTGATTGTCGATTATGATCGAACTTTATCGATTACACATTCGTTTCCAGTCGATTGTAATTTTCTAATCGACGCGTTGGGAAACTGTTGTCGGGAGTCTTTTCTTGTGGGCGAAATGTAAGTTTTTTTTTAATGAATTAATAATTTCATACAAAATAACATTTAAATATTTATTTAGGTCAAAATTATTAACATATTATAGTAATAACAATAACCCCCAGTTTCACAGTCATAGGTTTAATTCAAATGTTGGTTTAAACTACATAATTTACGGGCACTGAACTACAGTTTAAGGTTAAACGATCACTATGAAACTGGGGGTAAGTAATTTGATTATGTTCTGAATCGAAGAGCTCCGTCAATTTCACCTAAAAGGTCTATGAAACCTTCTTTGGATAAGCGAAAGTATTTTAAAAAGCTGAAAATATAAACCAAATGCAAGTTAAAACCTATACATATTTATGTATATATTCTGCAAATATTAAGTTGTTTCTTCTAGTTCCAGAGGATTAGAGGTGTCTCTAATTAAGTCTTTTTTTTCTGGTAATTCGAACGAAATCTCGTGCATTTTCTGTGTCTGTGTCACTATCGGTAAACCATAAGTCGATTCCACTAATTTTAAAATGTTCTAAATTTATTTTAAATTATATTAAAAAAGAAAACCAGAAAAAGCAAATATTCATTTCAAAATCTAACACAACAAAAGAGCTGTCAAATTTAAAAAAAATCACAACAATATGAAGGGTTATTCACAATAGAGCAATGTTCGATCACTTACATAAATAAAAAAATGGAGTCCTAGCTTTTAAAAAGCAGGTACATTAGGTACGGGCTTTCGTTGATTTTTGGTAAATTGTTTTGCATTTTAAGTCAATTTCGCCCCTGTCGCCTAGATAGGGGGAGACAGACCTTAGTCATACCTTTTTTTCATAATTTTTTTCTTGACCTAACCTACTTGCTCTAGCTTATACAAATCCCCATAACCTACTACGTTGATATTTTTGCTCTACTACTTTCTACTTGGTACTAAGAATATACATTTTTTCTTTCCAAATATTGTCAAGTTCTTTTGTTCAAGATAGTAGAGCAATATTATCTTTCCACATGGTTTTTGGCAGACCCCTATCACGAAGGAATTTCAGTAAATTGTTCGGTTACTCTACCTTGACTAGGAATAATGCTAAGACATCCCTGTATCATCGTCACTGCCTATACTAAGAGTTTTTATATTTTTTACTAGTTCCACATATTGAAGATTTAGTTTTCCTGTGATTTCTAAATGGTTTTCGAGGATCTATATTGTCTGGTATATATTAGGAATTCAATGGTTTTATGATCAGAGAATGATTCCTTAAATATCCAGTCAATGAATAGCTTAAAATGGGGTGTAAAGTGCGTCAGCCAGAGACCTTAGCCATTCCTTCGGAATATTATTCAGGGTACTTAAGTAGTTAACATACCAAAAGTCCTGACATTTAGGAGGTGAGCCGGAGGAGGGGGTGTAGAGATCCTATTTTTGGGACTTACGCTTATACCACGAAAATAGTACGTCGTAGGGAAAAATTCTCTGAGACTACATTTAAGCCCATAAAATTTTCTACAAGTTTTGTCATATTAATTTTTTTTTTTTCAATTCCCAACTGCTGCATGCATCAAGTTTTTGCAATATACCGTTAATTAAATATTTTTTTAAGACAGCGAAATTTTTAAGTTTTGTTCACGGTTAAATTTTAATTTTGCATAACGGCTTACAGCAAAAGCTTGCAAAAGAACTCACATTACGCATAATAAAATTGTGCATAAAACTGCATACTTATTTTTTATTCAATTTTTCGAATTGTGGTCTAAAAAATTTAAACAAACAAGAATTTAAGAAAAAAATTCACATTTTCAAGTTTGGCCCCAAATTTTTATTACTTAAAAGCATTAGTATAGGTATATAAAAAAAAATGTATATGCTAAGCAATGAAATATTTAATTGTGAGTCTTTCAAAATAACCTAAGCTTAACAGGTTCACTGTCCCCATACAAATTTTAATTTTAACACCCTTACCTTACCCTATTAAACCACATATGACCACAATTAAAAATGACTTTGATTTTGTATCAAAAATGATACATTATGTACGTGGAGAACCAGGTACAAATTTTATGATGTGTATCAACAATTTGCAAGGATTGCTCAACACTTAGAGGCGGGGACTTTTGCTCAAACACTCCTAACGACCTAACTTACTCTACAACCCTGCTAAATTTTGTTCCTATTCAAATTAGTTTGTACTTTTGCACAAAATTCCTGGGATAATGGTGTGAGTCTGTATCAGCAACATCGTTCCATCATAATTCATATACGACATGTAGTAAAGATACTAAAACTAATGGCGAGATACCTTCATGCTTTATTTAGTCCTCTGTTTGGTCAACCACTGTATGTGGATAGAAGAAAAAAATTAATTTGTTTACAGGGTTCTTGTATAACGGGAATGTCTATTCTCCATGAGAGAAACTAGGTTGAAGCTGAAATTGCTGGATTCTTTACTATGGTGAAGGTTTACAGCTTCATAAATACTTAAACTTCTTACTATTGTGTTTCTTTTTCGAGTTGGCTAAGAGTCTCAAATTGCATCGGTTCGTATCAACCCGATCTTTAAAATTTCATTTTTACAGAAGGAGACACCATTACTTCTGTTTCATCAGTTTTATGGTCTCACATCACAAAATTTTACCAACATGACTTACAGGAACGTTTACACTACTTCGGTCGGTCAAACGCGTAAATAGTCAGTCCGTCCTATATTATTCATGCTAAAATGGATTTAAACGTTTATTTGTCCAACTGAATATAATGTCAATAACTTGAATTATTTCACAGTATTGTTAATATTATTAACTTATTTTTCATACTATATAGAACCTTGTATTCAGTTTTTAAAAAGGCAAGCTGCTGATCTTAGTCTTCCATTGAAAATATACCACCCAGTTCATCCAAAACATCCAGTTGTGATAATAACATGGGCGGGAACACAACCCGATTTACCAGCTGTTGTTTTAAACTCACATATGGATGTTGTACCTGTGTATGAAGAAAATTGGACGCATCCTCCATTTGGAGCAGAAATGGACAACGAAGGAAGAATATTTGCTAGAGGATCCCAAGATATGAAGTGTGTTGGAATGCAGTATTTATCAGCAATTCGGGATCTAAAGAAAAAGGGAAACACCTTTAAACGGACCATTCATCTTTCTTTTGTAGCAGGTCATAAATTATAATTTATGTTTTTTAATTTTTAGGTAAGATTATTAAATTGTGTTTCATTGAATTTAGATGAGGAGCTTGGTGGTGGACGTGGCATGAAACCATTTGTTCTAACCGATGATTTCAAAAAACTTAATGTTGGATTTTCTTTGGATGAAGGAATCGCAGCCCCCGACGAGGTGTATCCTGTGTTCTATGCCGAACGCAGCATTTGGAGTAAGTTTGCTTTTTAATGAGGCTCGCTGCTCGATAGGATTTTTGTCTTTGATACCACTGCTAGGTGCGAAAATCAGAGCGCAAATCAAAGCCTTTATAACAATTTAATTCTATTTGACAATTGCTCAAAACTTCCTGTCGAAGATGAAATTTAGAGTCAAGATTACACACACATTAGTTTCTCTTTAAATGCTAAATTTGTCGATTTCCTTCAGGAATTTTCTTTAACATCAGCGGAACAACTGGACATGGATCTCTTTTGCATAAAAACACTGCAGGAGAAAAACTTCAGTATATAATTAACAAAATGATGGGACTTCGAGCAAAAGAAGTTTTTCGGTTGGAAAATAATTCAAATCTTAAAGTTGGCGATGTAACAACAATAAATTTGACTCGCTTAAAAGGTGGTGTTCAAACTAATGTAGTGCCACCACTTTTGGTAATCGGATTTGATGTACGTCTCGCGAATGATGTTAATCAAGATGTTTTTGAAAAACAAGTGAGTTTTACTTTTCATATAAAGATGTTATACATTATGTATAATGTTCTTATTCTTTTAGTTACTTCAATGGTGTGAAGAAGCAGGAGGTGGAATTTCTATTGAATATGAAACAAAGAGACCGTATGTAGAACCAACAAAAACTGATGATAGTAACCCATTTTGGACAGCTTTTAAAAGTGCTATTGATGAACTGTAAGTTTTTTTTAATACAAAATTATGTATCATCATAGCTTAATTTTTTTTTTATATTTTAAAGGGGTCTTAAAATTGAACTTGAAGTATTTCCGGGTGGAACTGATAGTCGATACATTCGACAGGTAAGTTTTTTTTTTGTGGTAAGATCTTAATAAAATATAATGTGTAGGAATGTACTTCGTGTTTAGAGTGAGTTGGAATCCCTGGAAATAGTTGCACATATGCACATACTCATTCGATGGAATTGTAACCAAATTTTCAAATTTTATGAATTCGTGTTGTGTTTTATAAATTCATCCATGATTGACAACTTAATGCTGGGGCAGTTGTGTGTATTTTTTTTTCGTTTTTAAGCATCCCTATCTAACGCGATTGTATCGAAACCCAACGTTGTATAATAGTGCCTTTTTAACGGAGTTCACAGCGTCTTTCCTTTGTACCTTAGAATACTAGCTGAGTTTGTCCAGAGGGAGATAAACCACCGCAGCATTTGGTCTTGCAGTTTGCTTTCTGTTAGTCGCCTTGCTGTATGATCCATCATCTCTTTAAGTTTCACTCTAACTGATATTTCTGCGACTACGCAGTTTTGTAAAACTGGTACTGGATGTGGATGGCACATTATAATGTGTTCTCTCAAAGTCGAAGTTCTCAGGCTTTATAATTTTTTTAACAGGTGCAAATCTATAAACAAAACTAATGCATTCTCATTAGTATATTTTATGGCAGTAGTATATTTTTTCTATACTTTTTTCACTCGATTACAGTACTTTTCGCCTTTTGTATGGTCCTTATTTTATCTTTTTTTATTCGTCTTACTAATTTACTGACTTCCTTGGTCTTCCTCTTGATGACCTGATGTAGTTGGAAGATAATACGTTTCTCCTCAATTTCAAGCAGCTATAATTGGGATAATCTCCAAATCGAACTGGTGAAAATTATCCTTCCGTTTTTCCAATAAGAAGTCTGTTAATATTCAATTGCACTTCCAGAAGTTTGCCAGAAGAATCGCTTGCAGAAAAAAAAATATAAAATATTTTTTTTTTAATTTTTGTAAACTAAAAAAGCACAAACATTCTCTACAGTGCGTTTTCCATTTGTATAAGCATTTTACATCGAATAATGCATTGTTTTAATTTTACGAAATAAGGCTTTTATCTTCATTGTTTACAAAGCCTTCTGAAGAGATTTACACATTTTATCAACTGTTAAAAGTGTTAAATTATTATTTTTTTTTATTTTAAAGTCTATCACGACAGGATTATAATTTTTATAACATAACTCACAAATGTGCGTACCATTTATAACCATATCAATTTTTTTTTCTCAGGTGGGAATACCAGCATTAGGATTTTCTCCAATGAACAATACTCCAGTACTTCTTCACGACAACGACGAATTTCTAAAAGCCGAAACTTACCTTAGAGGTGTGGAAATTTATAAGACCATAATTCCAAAACTCGCCAACGTTTAATCTCAAATTTAAAATATAACAAAATTTGTTTTGTAATTAAAAAATCGTTTCTTTCGGTATATTTTCTGTTTTGTTTTTCTTTTTAAGTATACATCTAAAATAAAAAATATTTTACTCATATCATCGTTTGTTTTTTTTTTTTTTTGTTGTGTCTCAATTTGGTTAAGATCTTTTTTTTTCGTATAGTACCATTTCTATTGTTGATTGATGTAGACAAATATTATGTAAACAAAAACAAATGTATAAACTAAAAATTAATAAACAAAAAAAATAAATAATATTGTTTCTTGTACATAGTATAATAATTTTAGAAATAAAATAAATAAATATGTCACTTTAGTAATTCCGTGGTATTGTTGTTTATTTTTTTTTTGTTTATTTTATTTGCATTTTATCTATTAATCGAAAAAATATAAACCCTATTATGTATTTTTTCATTGTTATTATTATTTTGTTATATTGGTTTTGAACTTCGAGTTTATTAAATGTTTTTTTTTTACAATTTTTTTTTTTAAATATAGTATGTATTTTGTTTTTATTGAGATAATTTATATAATGTGGTACAAAATGAGAGCAGATATTTTTCGTTTTTTTTTTTTTGTTTCTTATATGATAAAATTATATATTTTTTTTATTTATTAATTTTTTTTTATTGTTGACTTAAGCTTAGAATCTTTCAAATAGTTGTTTGTTTATGATTTTTGTTTTATCTTATTCGAATGAAGATTCTTATTATGTATATATTATTTTATACTATTAGATTTCATTCATGTGGTAAAAATCGTTTAGTTTATTTCACATTTTTAGTTGATCATGGTAGTTTATATTTTTTTTTAAATTAATATTATCATTTTTTTTACAATATACAGAGATTACTAGGATTAGGGTTTCTTTTCATATTTTTTTTTTACACAAAACAAAAAATTGATGAAATTTGTTAATGCCTGGCAATTCGTACAGAAAACAAAACATAAATACTGCCAAAATTATGCAACTTTTTCCAGGTATTTGAATTATATTATAATTTTGTTGTTTTAAACTTATTAATTAAGTGTGGAAACTATGCATTAAACAAAATATACATTTTATGTTATGTGATTATTATTTGTTTAATTTAATATTTAATTTTATGTTTAAAATATTGTTTTTACTCAAAATTTATTAAGTGAAAAAATACCTAATCTTTTTTGTATTATTACTTTGGTTTTATATTCTTGTTCATTTCTCAGTTTTTCTTTTATTTAGTTTTTTTTATGTTGTTCAGTGAATTTTTGTTTGTTTGAGACTTTTGTAAAATAAATATAGTTTAATTACATGTTGTTTGTAAAATAAATTGTTATTGTTTTTTTTTTTTAATTATTTTGTCTTTAATCGGCATCTAAAGTCTTTTTTTCTTTTTTTTTTTTTGTGGTACAATGTAATGTATATCTCATCAAAAAATTAAAAAAAAAAGTAAAAGACAGCAACATAAAACTCCTGTTAATAAGAAAAAGTTGTTTGGTTGTTGTTTCTGTTTTTTAAACTTTGTTTTTTTTTTTTTTTTTTACTGTTTTTGGCAACAATCTTGTTTTTCTCTCTCATGTATTTAATTAACCTGTGTTTTATTTTTTTATTTATATGATTTTAGTTCAGTTCTATTGGTTGTCTTGATTTAATGAGTGTATTTATTTTTTTTATTTCGTTTTACATTTTTTTCTGCAGATTTTGTTGAATATAATTACTATTGCGTTTATTAATATGAAAAAATATACAGAAATCAAAAATTTAATGTGTGCATAATAATATTTTGTGTAATGTTTACATCCTTAAATTTTAAAGTGATATTTTTTTTTTTTTTTAAATAATTTAATAGATCGATTTTTGTTTTTATAAAATGCTGTTCAGTTGTTGATATAGAAAACGATAGAATTTATATAGCAATAGTTTGGTTTCAACGAGGTAGAATATCTTGTTTCGGTATTTTTTTTTTTGTTTTGAAAACTTTTCATCATTTTTTTTTTCATTCATATTCAAGCATATTTTCTTTTATAAATTCATAATGCAAGTGCAAGTCAGTATAAGGTAACTTAACAAAACTTAGTTGCTTTTTCGGAAAAATTAAAACAAGAAAATATTTTTCGAAAATTAAACTGTTCCAAAAAGTTTTAATATTAATAGAAAGACCATCCTCAGATTCGACTCTTTGATGTGTGGATAAAAGTAATACTAGCTGAGGTGAAATTATTTCCAAGTGAATAGAACCTAATGGTGTTTATCCGAAAATACAACTTAACTCATGGCTATAAACTTAAATGCATAAGAAATGATTCAGGTTTCAGTTCAGGTGTATTATTATAGCCACAATGATAAAAGTAATAATCCACTTATCTTAATCCACCGGATAGACAAAATAACTTTAAGATTCGATCCAAATTTGTCCAGGTCACGGTCATATCTTTTTATTTGTTTATCATTATAATTAGTATGCTGTAGTATCCTCCAGGATTTAATATATAAAAACAACTTAGTACTTTTTTATCTAAAATTCTACTGTTCTCTAGAACAGTCTCGTGATAGCAAATTCTCAAGAAGAATTTTATAAACAAAATTCTGAGAATACCCACGAACTATCTACCATCAACTTCTTCTTTTTCCGACAGTGCTCATGATTTTGAATAGGATCATAGCTCTTCAAATTTAATATTTTAGTGTATGCGGATATGGGATGGACCGAGTTGACGCCAGAATTCTCAGAATCTCTCCTATGAACATGTGACTATTTTTGATTAATAGTTATCTCGATTCTTAATAGTTATTCAGAACAAGAGTTTCATTTAAGCATCTTCTTTGAAAGCGACGAAGAAGCAATATTGAATGTTTTAAATAAAATTTTATTGTGGTGAATGCTTTTTTTTTAATTACTGTTCTCAATTGATTTTTCCATTTAAATGATTCATTCAGTGGCGATTTGTTGAACATTTACGTTGAAAAGCCTGCAGAAATAATCTTTCGTATCCTTATCCTCAGCACCGACTGCGATTCTACTACTACGTTCACTTTTCTACATTGCAGGCATCCGTATAGGACTTATAGAGTTGAGATGTTCTCTTTACTCAATAAAAATTCCGGATAACATTCCTGCTGAAACACCATACTATGTCGTAGAAATCGTGCAAACATTCTGTTTTGCTACATGAGAACGATTGCTTATCCACTAACCACGGTATGTTTTTTCGTGGCAAGGTGAAGCCAAGCACATTAATTATAGCCATTTTATTGTCTTCTTGGCATACATGCCATTTGTCTTCTATATTTGATGCTAACGGCACAAGGTATAGATGGTGGAGAGAAGAAAATACGATCTGAGTTTCCTTTGTCGACTTATTGCGATTGCGATTTTGTGATATTGAACTTCCTAACAAAACTTACTCGTTGATTCGTCTTAACAATCCGCATCCGTAGTTTGTGGTCAGAGAACTCTTGAAGTTCGGACAACCAAAATGTTATTGAGTGTCTCCCATAGTTCGCAATGTGGTCAATCTGGTTGATTATTTTCCTTTAAGTATTTTTCCCTATAAACATAGACTATCAAATTGGAAAAAAAAATCTTGAGTGTCAAGATTTTAATAATACAAATTCGGCAAATTAACTAAAATTTACAATTTCTAAAATAAATATGGAACAATAGTTGATTTCTTGGCTAACAACATCATATGTTGGTATCCTGAATTAGAATAATTGTAATAACTTATTTGGCTAACTATCGCTACAACCGGAGGAAAATAATTGCTTTGGCAGGGTGAAGCATGTTTTTTTCATATTCATACAGAAACTTTTGTTCAGAGTTAATACCTATTCAATATATAAGACCTAATCAATACCTATATTATAAGAGTGGAAAGGAGAAATTATGTTCCCAAAGATGTAGGCAATTTCGATTTCGTCTGGTAATATGGAAGAACTCTCTGATCCACGATTCCAAGCGAACAAGCAAACACAACTAATTTGATTCTGAAGTATGTCTGTCACTATAGTGGAGAAACAACCACTTTTCCATATTTGTAAACATGGGAATACAAATCAATTTTTCGCTTCATTAACTTTGGGTTTTTTTTTAATTAAAAAAAAAATTGTTAAAATATCAAATGCACAAACCGAAAAATAACAAATGAAATGGTTTTCTTCTGAATCAAAATCAATAAAATTTCTCTTTTTTTTTCAGGAAAAGAACTCTCTTTCTGAGTGTTAAGTGAATAGTTTCAGAATACTTCTGAATGCTTTCGGACGCTTCTGGGCGATCATGAAAGATAGGAAATAATTGTTTTTTTTTTTTGGACAATGGATTGAAAGTTAGTTAATTAGTTAGTTTAACCTCGTGGGCGACGTTCAGCTAAAAATGGGAGGTATGCTGAAATTAAAAAAATACTGCGAGTATTGAACCCACAACACATAGCGTAACAACCTAGCATTTATCAATTGTACCATAGCCACCTACTTACAGCACAAGTAATACATTTTTATTGGCACCGACAGTTTCGAAGAATTAAGGCTTAGTGGGTTACAGTCTCAACTACTTTATTTGTGTGCGTTAATAGTTCTACAGGATTGGAGCGGAACTACAATATAAGGTGGAAAAGCACTTTATCATGCACTTTGTGTGAATCTGTTATCTTCAAATCTTACCGCTATAGCCAGAGATGCTTTTTCAACAAGATAGTGTCATCTCACTTTTGGTCTTGTGACCTGTTGTTTGTCACCGTTGGATTTCTTTTTGTCTATGCAAAAAATGGTGTTTTAAACACACAAGACACAATACTCTTAACACTTAGAAAACCATTTCGTTAGGTTTTGGCTGAGTTATTGCTCAGTATATGTCAAAAAGCCATTAATTTTTTGCCAAAAGTAGAGTAAGTGCTTTTCCGAAAAGCTGACGCGATTTTGTTGAATGATATAATATTGATTTTGAAATAGTGGTTTTATTACCTATATTAAACAAGCTAACAGTGGTTCACCGGGATTCATTTTGATACAGGAGTCCATAGCGATAGAGTCTAGGACTGGCGATCTGCTAATCTTGGTAGACCATGTGCAAGTCCTAAATGGAAGTTCCAAAAACTTCGAAAGTAAGAGTTACGAAAGAGATATTGCTTGGTTTGTTAGAACCAATCGGTTGGTGAGGAAACAAATAAAGTCATGTATACTTTTGTTCGACATCACGTTTAGGTTGTCGAGAAAAAGACTTCCGAATGCCTCGAGGCGATACCTAACCAGGACCAGGCAGTAGCAGAGGAAGTGCCCAATAGTAAACATTTTTATGATAACCCTTAGCATTTGTTTTACTACAAAAAAACCAACAAAGAAAATATGTCTTAAATACAGAACTTTATACTGAATTTACACAAGCAAGTTGTCATTATTTTTCTATATTTAGCCGCATTTAGCCGCATTTTTATGAAAAATACTGGTTGATAAGGGAAAAAAGGAAGACATCATGACAACTGACGATTCATGCAAACAACAGCTTTAGATGTGTTTGATTCAAATTACAAGAAATAAACAACATTCAACTTCAAATCCGAATTCTTCTTCTGCTTAGTTAACAAAAAAAAAAATGTACAAACAAAAAATGTAAAAAAAATATTGCTTTCCTTGTAAAAGTTGAAGTGAGTAAGATTTTTTTTTACAAACGTTAAAAGATGTAACCTATAACAATAACGCTATGCTATTTTCATAAATAAATAGTTTGTTTTTTTATCTTTTTTTTTTTTTGTTTTGCAAACATATAATTTGCGACTTAGAAAATACGTTAACTATTTAATAGCAATATACTTATAAATAATTTGGATAAAATTAAAATTATATTTACCACTTTCTTCTACCCCACCAGGGAAACAAAAATTACAGAAACAACTAAAATTAGTTGAGTTATTTTATATACTTATTTTTTAAAATTAAACTAAAATAATTAAACTCATTTTTGATGGTGTTTTGGTGTACCAGTCAGTATCATATTTCTTGTTTTGTTGAATCTTTTTTTTTTCTTTTGTATAAATTATAATATTAAAACTTAAAGGATATAAAATGAATAAATTACAAATCATAGATGCGTTCATGTGTATTATGTGCATTGTGATGGTGAAGGATGGGGAAAAAGACGTAGGCTGTTTTTTTTTCGTTTTTTTGGGATGTTTTGTATGCGTATGTATTGTATTATTGTGTTTTTGTTTATGAAAATGGTTTTACACGCGCAGTATTTCACACGCTTTGTTGTAACATATGGCAATCCAATCGGGTTGTGTTGCACCCCATTGAATTTGATTAACTTCTCCTTCAGCTGCAGTGTATGCTAAAATTGGATCCTCAATTGCACGCGGCATTTGTTGAATATCCCAAATCAGAGCTTGGTGATCATCACCGGCAGTGCATATATGACAGGAACTAAAATTTTAATTATTTATGAACATTGTTAAAGATATGAAAATTAATTTTTGCATTGAATTAGACTATATTTTAATTTTAAAAATTGTTGTATGTTCACAATTAATTCCCTTATTATGAAAGACAATTCTGGTTTATAGTTTACGAAATTATGAGACGATTTTCACATTTTCTGTTGAACAGTCAGGTGGCTTCATGGAGTAATTCTAGTTAATTTTAAATTACTTTCTAATCTTAACAATATTAATTTAAAGGCTTTAAGTTATAGATGGATTGGTATAGGGCCGTCTAACAGGTTGGCGTTTAATAAGACGAAACTATTTTAAATGAAACACAACTTCCGTTGTTTGATTGAAATAACAAGCAGCATATGGCTTCATCAGCATATGTCATACATAACGCTCGTATCTTTTTTTGAACGAAAAACAGTACTTTTTAATCAAAAATTGAAAATAGCAGTACGTCGATAATAAAAAAGTATTTTTCGCAGTACATTTTCTTTAATTTTTATTTATTTTATTTCCTTAAAACCTGAAATTTATTGCGTTCATTATTAAATTCCTTTGAGTTTTAGATGCCAATGACGATCCGCTGAATGTTTGCATTACTTTTAATGAGTGTAATCAGATAACTTCATCTCATATATAAAAGTTGTATAAATTTCACCAAGAAATTTTTCATTGAGGAGCAAATTTCCTACTTGGAGATTAACAATGTAAAGATGGAAATATCCCACTGTCATTCACGTTTGCTTACAAGCTCAAAAAACTGCTGTTTTGAAGTTCAGTATTTTTGAAAAAAAAAGTACAATACTGCGAAAAACAGTACAGATACGAGCGTTAGTCATACAAGACACCACCTAAATTCTCTATTTACGTTGATAGAGAGAGGATGTTTGCTCTTTTGGCTCATTTTGAATTTTGCTCATATCTGACGTAATCTTCTGATGCTCTTGCCAAATAACAATTCTAATAATAAAAATAATTCTTGTTGTTCTTATGATGTCTTTCAATATAATGCTTGGTAATCTATGCGGTTCATATTCATTATTTTGACGACATAATTGGGCACAATTTTCAAGGAGAACAAAAACATAGATGGTGTTCTAGTTTCAATGGGTAACGTAACGTATTTCGTTACAGAAAATGCAGTTGATTGATAGATTTATTGTCCACAAATCGATGAAATCACTCGCTTAGTTTAGTATCTGATACTTGCGGGAAAAAGTTAAAATTAGCTGAAAGCAGCATGAGTATATATGAATAAATTTTGATTGGTCATGTCACTAGGTATGGATTCTTCCCTTTAGAGCTCCCACTGGTACTGGCATTGTTCTCCAAGCGCTCTTTATTACCCAACATTCGGAGTCGTAAATCTCATTCTTCGGAGTCGTAAAACTCGTCGTTCTCTACTCATTTTATACAAATACTAGGCAGCAGATCAATCAAGGATTTATTGCTCAAAGCGACCAAGCATTTTCTTAAAAGATTTTGGCAATGTCCACGTCTCATAAAGAAGGACCGGCCTTGTGAAATGACAATATGTTTCTCCGATTCAGGGCTATATTACTCAAGTCTCTTAATCTTAAGACTGTCTCAGCTTAAGAAGTCTCTACTAGCTCGTTGTTCTTATGGACTCATTTTCATTTTTGATTTAGTTTTTTTTTATGACGTTTTCAATAAAATTGCAGTAGGGTTCTGGGACCATGAATGGTGTTTTGAAAAAGAGAGTATTCCTCTTCATTATCCAGAATATCGACATGACTTGGTACCCATTGGGCGAAGTTATTTTGTCTTCCTAGAGTATTTTTACGCATTCTCATTCCATACTATATAACTTTCAGTTTCTGGCGAAGGAGTTTATGAGTAGTTTTTTCGATATTTAGCTGCACAGTAATAGAATTTATTCCAGCACAAAAGTTTGTTTCTTGGCACGAATATTCCTGCCTCATTCTTGTCATTTGTTGTCAATTTATAAATGTACCAGAGCTTAATGATGTTCGTTTTGTAGAAAGTTTATCGATATGATATCCATTTTTTCTTGTTACTCAACTCCAAGCAGAGAAGAGATATACGATTAAGCTGTACAGAAACTTATGCTACCAAATACTGCGTAGGTACCTATTACAAGTGAGTTTACTAAACTGGTTCACAGTGTTCACATCCATAGGAGTCTCGAAGTCATCGGAAACTAAATTTCAATCCGAAACAATCACTCTAGTACAATGCTCTGAGAATGCGTATAACCTTACTTAATATTTCAATATTAAACTACTATTACTAAACTCCCGAGACATCATGTCGAAAGTTTTTTTTTGGTCCTTCTACAGTAAATCTCTTCACAAATTTGTGAAATTCAAATTATTTCGTGCCTATCACTTTCGTAGATCTGGAAACTACTTATCAATCTCTGATCTGATCTCAGTTGAAGAAAACTTTTTTATTGTTATTGAAAATCATTTTGTGATCATAGGGACTTACAGTCCAGCAACAATATTCTTTGTGTCTACATTCTGATGATTTCATAATACTGTTTATATGTAGGTAAGGTTTAGAAGTTGTAAACTGTTCAGGACATTAGACCAACAATCGAATTTACGAGCAATTTAATACTTAAAGTAAATAAGCATTTAAAAAACATTGGCAAATCGCCCAGCCCCGCTGTTAGTTACATAAAATGTTTTTTTTTTTATTATTATCAGATGAAGGTCGTTGAAAACCAGTTGCCTTCCTTAACAGGAACTTTAGACGAATTATGTAAAATAACCAAAAAAAAAAACTTACCTGTGCGGCGCCCACGCTATACCGTTAACGCACGCTCTATGATTGCTCAGTCTTGCAACAGGTGTACAAGGAACACGAACATCTAAAATAATAACTTCACACGAATCCATCGCAACAGTAGCTAAATAATTTGGATCTTGTTTATTCCAGGCTAATCTAAGTAAAGCCGTATGAGCTGGATCCTAAAAACAATTAAACAAAAATTTATTTTTTATAATTTTTTATTGAATTTATTATTTAAAATTTTACCTCATATATAATAGTTGAATGTTCTAAATGTCTCAAGTCAAACATACGAACTGAGCCATCAGCACCAACTGAAGCGAACATATCACGGCCACCGCCCGCTCTTGAAAATGCAATATCGTACACTTCTTTGTCGTGAGCAATAAGTTGTGTTTTGACATGTCCAGCAACATAGACTCGTCCGTGAGGCTAAAATTAAAACAAAAATCATTTATAGTTAGTTTTATTATATATTTTTAATTTACTTGTCCGGTTTCTAGTCCCCATATTGTACACGTTGTGTCTATTGATGATGTACCAACAAGATTTGGATCTACTTCGTTCCAATCAAACGATGTTAAAGGTGCACAGAAATCACTATTTTTGTTATTGTTTAGTACGCATTCTAGTCTTGTGTCAGGTTCTCCAGCACGCCAAACTCGAAGGTAATCACCTGGGAAGGATATAAGTGATTAGAAAATTGTATAAATTGGTAAGTTGATTGCTTTATACGTATGATATTTAATAATGCCCCAAATTGTGAAGTACATAATATATAACTACATATAATGTATACAGTATTCTCTTTAATTCATACACTAATCACAATACATACAACAATATTCTTGATTGAAAGGTAAAATGCATCTTCTTAATATTAAAAACATGTTAATTTATTTTCTTGTTCAAAATTATGAAACTATTCAATACGAAGATGCTTCGATGTTTCCAGTTTGTCATTTCTTCGTTCGTTGGTTCATATTGGAGGAAAATTTTTAATTTTATGAAAAAATTATGAAAAAACGAATGAAAGTTTTTATGCTTGAAGCGATTTTCGAGACAAACTATTCAAAAACTTGTTTTCACGAATGTTGGACTAGACCAAATTCATTCGGAGTTTTTTTTTATAATGTTGTTGTTTGTCAATTTTGGCACAATGTCGTTTCTTGTACAATATCTACACATCGTTTTTACGTGAAACAAATGTTGGAAAATCATTTATATATTAGGTAGTCATATTAAACACTACCATGCCCAATGCCAAGACATTATGGATAAAACTTCGGTTGCCTTCTTTTCCAAAAGATTTAATCTCATTGTTTTCTTCTTTTTCCGGCGATGCTGTTGATCTCAACAAGTACTATCTGTTTGGGATTGTTCCATGTGAGAGGCCAACTAAACGCTGGTGTAGTTACATTTGTTTTTCTATGTGTTTTCACGCTTGTCTTTCCTTCTTCTCTTCTTTGCATTTGAGAGTACCAGCTGAGTTGGTCGTGTTCATCGAATCTTCTTGCTTCAAACTCGATCATACTTTGTCACACCTGCTGTCATGAATAGCATTTTGATCTTAGTTACCGTCAATTTATTCTTATATTTCTAGTACAATTACATTGTAAACCGTATGTAAGATCATATATTCAAGGTATTCAAACTTTTCGAACTTGGAAAAAACTATTCCGTTTCAATAAATGTCAGAAATAGACATGAATAGTGTTCTACCTTTTTGCCCTTATGTGATACCATTGAGTTTATAGACATAATTTTTTTTAAAAGAACGTTTCAAATACTTCTCGTAGGATGTCGTTACTATCGACTTGTATTTTATTTACTCTTTTAGCAATTATTCTTGAGTTAAAAGGAAAGAGAATTTTGTTCGGTTTGGTTTGATTGTTTTTCGTTACAGGGAATTAGGGTAAAATTAATTACTTGATATGCTCATTTACCGACATTTACTTCGGTGTATTTAAAACCATCTTGATTCTTCTATGTGTATAAACTCAATGGTGGGTGATACTCGTTTCCATTCTAAACGTTCACCCATGTATGAAGTACTCGTTGCAAGGATGTAGAACTTACATGTTTCTATCATCAGCAAAGAATAACTTTTTTTCAAGTCCGTCACCTTATCTACAGGTAGATAATAAAGAGTTGTTACATAGAGCAAATACCAACTTTGATTGGGAATTTTCCTTTGACTCGTGCAGTGCATCTTACCTTTATTTTGAATTGGTTGTACATGCACATACATGATCATCCGAACGTCGATTTTCGACACTCCATTTAAGTATGCTTTATTTAAAATAATCGGAATGCTAGTCCATACAATAAAAAACTGTAATAGAGTGGAAGATTGATAAAATTTTGAATGAGTGATTTATTCTTGATTCTTCTATGTGTATGAACTCAATGGTGGGTGATACTCGTTTCCATTCTAAACGTTCACCCATGTATGAAGTACTCGTTGCAAGGATGTAGAATTTACATGTCTCTATCATCAGCAAAGAATAACTTTTTTTCAAGTCCGTCACCTTATCTACAGGTAGATAATAAAGAGTTGTTACATAGAGCAAATACCAACTTTGATTGGGAATTTTCCTTTGACTCGTGCAGTGCATCTTACCTTTATTTTGAATTGGTTGTACATGCACATACATGATCATCCGAACGTCGATTTTCGACACTCCATTTAAGTATGCTTTATTTAAAATAATCGGAATGCTAGTCCATACAATAAAAAACTGTAATAGAGTGGAAGATTGATAAAATTTTGAATGAGTGATTTATTGTCAATGGTGATGTCTTTCATCCAAACATTTATTTTCGGAGTAACTTATTTACGGTACCTGCCCGAGTATTTTTTTATACTTATTATCTCTTAAAGGGCTTAACCGATTTTGACGAAATTTGATATTCTAATAGGTCGCCTAAGATTGATTAAGACTGCATTCAAAAATTTACCAAAAAAGTATTTTTTTAAAAAGTCAGTTTTTTCGAAAAAAAATTAGATGATTTGTTGTTGACGGTGAAAAGTTGACGAATTTCCCAGTCTTTTACACGAAGGTTACTTGCCACAAGAGCAAGTTTGTGCAACCGAGTCGTGCCCTTTATTTCCTGTGCGATATCCATTTTCTTTTAACCTTGTCTGTTTATTTTTTATTTATCATTTGATGGTGGTTACTGTTTTTTTATAATGTTGGGAACAGAAATCAAAAAGAAAAATTCAAAAAGTGCCACTATTTTTTCTCTGGTTTGGTTTCTAAGCTTTCATATGAATTGAAAAATACAGTGTTTTTTTTTTGTGTGGACTTAATAGCCACATGGCTATTATCTTCATTACCTTCATTCTTTACACAAATTCTTAAGATATTGACACATTTATCAACAGTTGGAGAGTTTTAAGTAAAATTTAGTTGTTAATCGCAATAAATGTAAAATGGCTAGCTCAAAATTTCTCATTAATGTTGAAAGAACTAATATGGTCCTAATAGCATAACCATGGCTAACCGGGAGTGCTGTCAACAAAATGTAAAGGAATTTTAGTGTCTTTCATTTCTCCTTAAGAAACGAAGATCTGTAAAAAAAAACTGAGAGGGGATAAAGAAAAAACGGCAACAATAAAAATTTATCGAAGTGTAATTTTAAGATTTGCTTCTGATTCTTGTGAATTTGCGGCAAAATTAAACAGAAAGCCGATGTTTTTGGATGATGTTCAACAGTTTTAACAGTAACTAATAGTGCCAAGCATTTAAAACTAAAAAAGTAACCAACACTCAATGTGCAACACAAATTTTGACATTTAGAAATTTCTGAAATTGATTCTGTATGAAAAAAAAAACGAATACAATTTTTAGTGCGCGAAACAATTTTCGAAAAATCCTGCCACACATCGTGACGTTTTGGCTGAGTCGATGATATTGAGATTTCTTTATCATTTATAGCATATGTTTCGTTTTCATTAAAAGCCAGTCCGGTTTTCGTCAACTCTGATTCAATACTGTCTAATGCACCCGTCCACAGCTAGTTTACTTCGAGCACAAAGTAAGCGCAGCTTTCTCAGTAGCTCTGGTTCTAGCCTACAGCATTGCCTGGTAGGCCTCGTTTTCAGCTGCATGCGCCAAACGACATACCTTATCAATCCAAGAGTTTCGTTGTCAACACCTAGTGAAATCAGTATCTGCATTTTTGTATGGCTTGTTGACAATGTCTCTCTTGCTTCTGTGTATTGTTGCTTTAACAAACTAATTGAGAAATTGGTAGAACCATGTTCAGCAAAAGTTGTTGCAGTCTCTTGCTATTTCAGGTTCGCGATATCAAGTCTTCTCACAACATTAGCTCGGCGTTGTGGCGCCGTGGATATCCGCTTTCGTTACGTACTCGAGATATTAACAAGTAGTAATCCGATTCTTTTTGTCTCACAGGATAATCGCACATCTAATATACTAGCCTCTATCGCGATGTAATCAATGTAGTTGGCTGTTTTTTTTTTTTTTTGTTACAACCCCGTCTAGATCTTTTTGCGAAAATCAAGGGGATGGAAATGAGTGCTCGGTATGACGATATTTTGCCTTGCCGCGAAGTCTACCATACTGTTTCCATTCCATGTAGGGCTGTGAAGACACATAACGTATTTTTCTAAAATTTTGTTTACGCAACTAGATAACCAGCACAAGTAATCGCATTTGTGAGATTACCTATCAAATCGCGGAAGGTGAGTTCAGCACCGACTGTGATTCTACTAATTTTCCTTCTTGCAGGCATTCGTAGAATTGAGATGGTTCCTTGAGTTTTTGTAATATTTACAGATTTTATTACTGCTTAAGAGACCCTTACACGGTCAGTCAGAGGAGGTCAGTCATCAGGCAAAATCAAAAGGGTTTTGATTTTTCGTCAAACAAATGCACGCATACACTTATTTTTAAAACACTATATTACAGATTGATGCCAACTGATGTGTAAAGGTTGCTTTATAATTCCTTCATGTTTCATTTTTTCTTCTTTTTTTCCTGAGAACCAAGTACTCTTCTCTTTTAGTTGTAGAATTATGTAGCAGCTTTAGTTTTACTTTGCGGAGTCAGTTTATAAGCTTCTCAATCCGCATTAGAACATTGGATGTAACTGTGATCGTGTCATTTTGACGAAAATACTTTGACTCTACTTAATTAGAATTATAATTTTAATTAAGTATTGTCATTTTCTTATTTGAATTAAAAAACCAACAGATGCTGCTCTTGCTCCTTGTAACAAGCATTGTAATAGATATCGCGGTTTTTTAGTCTGCGCCTGTCCTTTCATATTCTGGATATCAGTAATTTCCGCTTCATAGTGATTTTGGGGTAATTGTTCGCGTGTATGCGGTTTATTAAGATCGTTGTGAAATAATCCTTACATAACCGGGAAATTAATCTACGTACATTCCCCAAAAAAAAATTGAAGGACCAGTTTCTCAGACCGATTTACTGCTTCTTAAAGCGCTTTTAATGGTCAGTTTTTGACATCAATCTGTAATATAGTGTTTTTAAAAATAAGTCTGTATGCTTGCATTTGTTGACGAAAAATCAAAACCCTTTTGATTTTGCCTGATGACTGATTATATGTTTAGATGACTGAAGTCCTCTGACTGACCGTGAACTCCGAATATGTCGTAGTAGCCCTTCAAGGTCTTTACTTAGGTTAGATTAGATTAGGTTAGTGGGCTGACAATTGATTATCGATTATCTACTTGTTGATTTTGTACCTCTTTATAACCACATCCTCGGCAATCGGCACAAATCGTCTGTCCTTAGCTTCATTTACAGTTTGTGGCAGCCAAATAAGTTATGACCAAATATTATACTGCGAGCCAAGATCATTTCTTGCTTTTTTCAAAATATTACATTTATTTGATAAATTTCGTAAAGTGGAAATGTAAATGTTAGCGACACATACAAGCTTTTATTTCGATGAAATAAAGAAAATTGCTTTTGTTGTTGCTGGGCTGTCAATAAAAAAGGTGATATCAGCTTGTGGTATTGCCAACATTACAACATGTTGTCACTGCCAGAACTTCAGCTTGGAAGACGCTATCCAAGGGTTTCTGAGAAGAATCCCGCATCAACACCAATGTCTATTTTTGAACCGTCGGCAAAGATGGCTATTGTTGATTCAACGAATGGTTGGTTATTTTGCGACTTTTCTCTGCTGGGAAAAAGAGATTTCAACGGATTGTTTTTCTAGCTGTCAATTTTACATTGACAAACTGGCCTGTTAGCTGCTGTGGGAGTTGATCTCATTGCCCCAGTAGCACCAATGCAGGCCATTATTTGTATCTGGGTCATTGTTTTAAAGTTGGTAGTTTTGTCAAACGCATCCCACAAATCCAGAAGACTATATGTCAGTATCGGTCTAACTATCGCTGTGTAGATCCACATGATAATTATAGGATTAGAGCCTTAGGTTTTACTGAATATTCTATTGCAATCATTGCTTTCTTAGCTCTTTCTGCATGGTGTTCACTTAGTAACTCCACCTGACTGGAGTTATGGGCCCCACCTTTGGGTCTTTTCTAAGATATTCTCTTTGGCGTGACGATAATAAAGGTAGTAGTTATTTTTTTGATGAATTCTAATTCTCAGTTACCTGCTTATCAAAGAACCCTCTATAATCTTACAGATCTGCTTTATAAAACCCTACTAGGAGCATTTAGATAAACCAAAGTAGTATTTACAGTTGTTATAAAAAATAATGTTACATTTGCTAAGTTTATTATTGCTCACCACTAGTTGCTAGCAAATCCGGGTAAATGCCTTTCGAATCGGGTATCCACATTATTTTTGTCGTTGGATATGGATGATCAAAGGTGCTAAATAAAAAAAATTTAATCATTAATCAGAAACATTTTATAAAAATAAAAGAAAAAATACCTTTTAGGACTAAATTCGCTCGTCTCTTCATCTAAACTGATTATTTGGACTTTATTATTGTATTCTTCAATGAAACTGCCAAGTGCAAGGCGAAATCTTTTATCTGGACGAACACTCCAGTTCATTGAGTATAGAGGCCATGGTGCCAAGTATTTGTAGATTTCTTTACGTTTACCAGCGGTGGATGACATAACTGCAAATGAATTGCATTTTATTTAAGAAATTTAACAGCGTTTTCTTAAAAAAAAATAAACTATCAACTACGTCTTTAGAAAGGAAAACTAACTGCTCTGTACTCCCATTTTAATGTGCACTTTTTAGGTTTTTTTTGTATAAGACAATTGCGCGTTTTAAGACGGAACAACTGACTGAATTGCATGCAATGTTGTATCTTTAAATTGCAGTTTGTTTTCTTGTGATTTTTTTGCGTTTTTAAAACTTAGATCATCATTCTATCGAAGAAATGACGCATTTAGGAAATTCTACCGAAAACAGATCAATGCATGGTGCTGCTTCTGTCGTCTCAAAACGCCAAACGAAACTTCATATTCAACACAAAATGTCAAAAAATATGCGGTCAATGGCATTGGAGCCGTCAAAAGCAGCACAAGCGAGGAGTCGGTCGAGGAGAAGAAAAGCAAGAAAAAAAAACACACAGAACTCTACATCCTACTTACCTTTGATTCGATTGGTTTTTTTTTGTAAAGAAATTTATAAGTTTCGCAAGAAACTTAAAATAAAATGAAACTTAAAATCAAAGTTATGAAAATAAAAAAAGAAAATTAAAAAGAACGAAGAATTATTGCTTTTTTTATTTAATTGTAATTTCTTTAGCTTTCACATCATTTTTTTTAGTTTTCGGCTTTGAATTCCAAATTTAGTTGCGAATCCGAGGGGATAGCTACACGATTTTTTTCTATTTTGTGATTTCAGTGTTCGTCGGTTTTTTTTTGTTTTGAACACAGAAAAGGCTCACGTTACTTTGCAACGGAGCGGATTTATACACTTCTGTTGGTGTAGAAAAATAAAAAAAGAATAACACTTTAGTCAGGCTTATATATTTATTGTTTCTTTTTTATATATATTTTGTTAAAAATAAAACTTTTTTTTCGCAACAACTAACGACGACGGCGACGACGAGGCCACACCACACAAAAAAATGTATATAACAACGCGCTATTTTGACAGTCCTCTGTCTGATTTGAACGTCAAATGGGTGATTGTGATTGTGAACGGGTCATGAAGTGTTCGGAAAATATAGGATGGGCAATGCCAGGCTAGAAATAACAATTAAACATCTAGATGTACCCCTTTTTTGGCATCAACCTAAAATTTTTTTAAGTGTGAAAATGTCATTTTAGATGTCAACAATGAATCTTTCATTGTAAATATTTTTCATTTTTGTTTATTTTTCTCCAAATAAAATACTTCAATTGCATTATTTGGACGGAATATTACGATATTTTTGTGTTAACAGAACCACCGAAAATGACATCACACCCCTGGGAAATTTCTGTCCAACCATAGCAACGGTTACATAATAGGCTTCGCTGGAAAATTTATGGAACGATATTTCCCTTCTTCTTTATTGTTGTAGATGCAAATACGGAATGGTTGGAAGTGTTTATTATGAATCTGATTACTTGTTTTTACACAATATGAGCGATGTGAGAACTGTTTCAATACTTTCTGAATCCTAATAAAATTTGTCACGATCACACTGCACCTGCACATTCGTTTTTGTCTACAAACAAATAATTTATTATTAAATAAAACTGCGTTTAATTTCACAACATATATAGCTTTGTTTCCTATGTACGTATTATTTCCTGTGCACAAACAATAAAACTTGGCTTAGAAGTGAGTAAAATGAATAATTCTTATGTGGATTTCATTTTACATCTGGCTTTAACGAGTGAATGATATGGCCGTAGTTGTCAAACTGTTGACAGATCGGACTGACAATACCGACGACCGACCTGTGCCGAGATCATAGAATAATAAATAAATAGAACATCAACTCAGGAGGCTCCACCCACTTTTGCCTACAAACTTTCAAAACTGCAGAGATTTAACTCTGTATGCGTGCCTGTACATTTTAAATAGGACTGTCAAATTTAGCTAGACCATACATTCTTACAATTTTGCATTTTGCTGTTCACACGTATTCATGAATAGAAAAGCGCGTTTGAAATTTTGTTTTCTACGGGAGGAGACGGAGGATTACAAGTTGATGACTTGTGGCCGAAATTAAGCTAATTAAAACTTCCAGGAAGTGAGTGAGATGACTGAGTTAATTTTTTTCAAATTCTACAGAGATTGTAATGTGTTGATAAATATAATGCAAAGGTTTGCTGTTTTTAAAGTTAGACAACTTCATTAAGAAAATGTATGCTTTATGCCGTTTATAATACGTTAAAACGTATTTTTAACCAAGTTTCAAATTGAATTGCTTTTAATTTCGAGTAAAATCGACTATAATTTTGCGCCAATATATTTACACGAATTTTATCTTTAACTTATCTATTAAATATTCTCATCCGAAATAATTGAAACTGCAAACACAAATGATTTTAATTGTAAACAAACTCCCTCTTTGACAGATCAACACTTGCAATTCATATCATCGACATGAGTTGGAAATAGTTAAGGTAGTACTATAAAGTGACCCTTAAGTGCCTTGCACAAGAGCTGCGAATTGCGAATGCGAATAAATATTTTAATGCCATTTCAGGTGCAAATATCGGTTTATTTTTACTTTCACTTATTGGTAAAATTAATACAATGATCAAATATATAAAAATTTCAATAGAAAACTCCACAAAAATCATTTTGAATTAGAAAAATATTCATTTTTATATTTCCGACGCGATCAACAACATTATTCAGCGAATTGTCAAACGTGAATTCGCAATCCACAACATCGGAAGCGCTGTGCACTTCAAGTGGTACATTCCTACAATTTTTCGGGTTTATGTATAGGAATTGCGCTGAATCAGAGGATGGGAGTGTTTATTGAGTGATGCTGTAAGGAGGATTACAAAATGTTACGTCTGTAAAGCGTCAGGAATACCCCTATACAACTTTAATCTACCTTTAAATGAGGTAAATTGTCATTTAAGTTAAGTTGAACTTAATGGACGTTGTTTTAATATGAAAAATGATTATAAATACCGATTTCCATTTAAGTATAACTTAAATGTGATTTAAAGTTAAGTTCCCTTTAAGATTTTATTATAAATACGGCTGGATGAATGCACTTAATGAACATGCCAAACATGTGAAAATCACTTGATTTTTCTTTTAATTTTGTTAAAATTGCATAATTTAATTTTGAATTTATTAATTTATTTATGAAATGGATATTTTCTTTTTTTGGTAAAATGAACAGCTGTCAAATTTACATATGTAAGAGCGGTTCAGATCGCACAGCTCGTGCGGAGCTCATGTTTTACGAAACTCAACGAAATGCGCATAATATGTCTATTATAGACAACACCATATGACTGTGTGTAATCGCTCAATTAAGCGACCTTTACACGGTCAGTCATTCAACATCAATCTGTAATATATTATTTGTAAAAATAAGTCTGTATTCGTGAATTAACTGACTAAGCGACCCTTATATGGTCAGTCAGATGACGTCAGACATCTACACCCTCTCGCCAATATAAAAATATACAAACATTAAATGATTCACACAACTACAAAACAAAAAAATCTTTTTGCGTTTCATTCGTCATGGAAAATCAGAAATATCAGAGACACATTTGAAGTTTTCAATTAAAAAAGTTTCCAATTCAACTTAAATTGAAAGTTGTTCTGAATATGCCAATGACATTTCAGTCTGAAATAAAAATTGATACTACAAACATTGCTGGTAACACTGCTTCGACTCTCGATTAACACAGCCATCGAAATATTTTGACACTTCAATTTTTTTTTATTAAAATAAAAATGGCGTAACAAGACTGCATTGGAAAAAACGTCTCTTGTTATAATTACAATAAAAAATTGTTATTACCGTGTTTTAAAGTGATAATTAAATTATTAAATTCAATGTGAACTAATTAGCAAACATTATTCAATTTAAATTATAACTTTAACATTTTCTATTAAAAATACAATTACAAAAAATCAAATGGTACACAATTTTATTCACAAAAAAGAAACCTTCGAAGCTAAATGTTTCAAATAAAGAAAATAATTAATTATTCTTCTAACCCTTGTCACCTCCGCCGTTGTGATAATATCAATCAATTTAATTCTTGATATCTACATTATTGTGTTAAAGGGTCTTGCATGGCCTCAATTAATAATTATTATAAAAGAACAATTGAAAAAGAATTACAAATTCCTTGTCCGTTGTCGTCGCCTTTGTCCACAAGTGAATTATTCAGTGAAAGTTGATTTTTGAAAACATTCGTATTTGAATCACTTTTTTCGATTGCTTCGGTTATTGGCGTTGTAAATATTAAAACAAAAAAAAAAAAAAAACGAAATGGGGCTGTTGATTTCAAAGCTCTGGAGCATGTTCGGGAACGAAGGTAACTAATTTTGCAATACTTACACTACAATATTAGATTAAATGAATTCCAATCTACCTTAGTTTATCTTTAATTTTATAAATCTAAATCAATGTTGTAATAATGTGCCTTAAATGTGTATCCCTATCTCCAATCCAGTCATAAATATTTATCTCTGAAAAGTAAAAGTGATTTCTAATTTGAGGTTTTGGTTTTGTTCATTTGCATAACTTAAATAATGTGTGTTTTTATTTTTTTGTTGTTAAATAAAAACATAAAAACAACACTGATACGAGTTAAAATGCGAACGTTTAAGCCATAAGGTTATCAGAAAGTATTAAATTACAGTACAGCTTCCCTGTTAGGACTTCACGACGAATACTTCTAGCATCCTGTTATTTCAATTTTTATGGCTCTTTGTAAATTTTATCTTCTACAGAATCTTAAGAAAAATCTGGTACCTAGGTAGGTATAAATATTGATCTTTTTTTGCGATAACACTTTATTTGTTCTTAACTGTTTGTCTGTAACTAATATTTCTATTGTCTTATTTGTTTTGTTAACTTTGATCACTACCTACTAATTGAAAATTAATTATAGTTGGGGAGCCCACGATGCTAAATTGGGATTTAGTCGATCGTCTTTGGGACCTACTGGATTTTGACGATTAGATGTAATAAAGAAAAAAAATGTTACAGGTGTTTTACTTTTTACCGGTGGGGGGAGTGTCTACAGACTGCCAAAAATGTAAAAAAATAAAGTGCACAACTGGGTCGCACGAACTTACTTTTGTGGTGCACTGGGTCACGCGAAATTGTTTTTGAGGCAAGTTGCCTCGGAAATGAAATAAAATTTAGTACTTTTTTTTTAAATACCTACCTATAAATCAAAAAAAATATCATGAGTTTTTTTAGAAAAGTGCTAAAACAAGAAAGATTCAAGCCAAAATCGGATCAACTTTAGTTCACGTATACAAATTAGCACACGCGGATACTTTTTTTTCAATAAATATTCGCTTAAAAATAATATATTTCACAATTTTAAAACGAGGAAACAATTATTTATATTTTTAATTACATATTTTTTAATGTTTCCACTTTCCATACAAAATGCATACAAATAAGTGGTATTTTTGGGATTTTTGTTTTTTAGAAATTTTTCTTTTTTGTTGATTATTTCGGAAAGGTTGTTTTATAACTTAGAAAAGTGTTTTATACTTCTTAGGCTCGTTTGCTCATACTCTACATAAATCTACTTTATAGCTAAGTAAAATCATTGTATATACATTTCTAGAGTATTTTCATGCTGAATAATCACCGCCTGGCCATCTTAAGAAACTAGGTTCGTGAATTTACTAGTTGTCTATTCTGTAACCCTGATAACAGTCGTAAACATATATGATTTTTGTTTTGCTTACGACTCTTGTCAAGGAAATATGGATTTTAGAGCCAATAAAATACATTATTAATTTGTTTTGTTGATGACTTTTGTTAGGGTAACAGAATAGACACTTAGTAAATGTAAGAACCTCCAAATGTGCGGTTCACAACTTTATTTAGATGGCGCTGCTCCATGGTTGTACTATAGAAATGTATATACAATGGTAAAACTTAATTCTTATGTACAACATAAATTATTCTACATTGCTGCAAAAAAAAATATGTTTAACATAGCCATGATTTAATTTCATGACATAAATCTCATTCAAAATGTCAATTTACCCGTAAAGTCAAATTTATTATAATTTTTTTGCAGTTCGTATTATTATTATTTTTAAGATTATTTGCATTTTTTTGGTGTTTTTTCAATGTTTTTCAGCAGAATATAACTCGTGGATATTAATAAAACAATTTTTCCTTTAAAATTCCAATAAAAAAAGTGACATTTTGTTGTGTTGTTTTTGTGATTCAAATGTCTCTTGTACATATAAACTAATATAGGTCTATCTTTATTTTTACTGTATACAGGGTGATTAGTATAAGATGCACCAAAAAGCTTGAGCGTGTAGAAGGGGTTAAGACAAGAAAAAAATCGTATGGGAGGGGGGTCTATTTCCCTCCGTTTAGGCAGGAGGGGCAATTTTCTAAAACATTGACTTAAATCAGAAAAAAATTATTTTAAAACAACGGTGAATGGTACAAAGCCTTTGTTATATCTTTTTGCAAAGCCAGAAAACTATTCTTTTATTTTATTTTAAAATTAAGTTGTTTAAGTGAACAGTTTTAAAAAAATTAATTTTCAAACTCAAAATTTTGAAAAAAAAATTAAAAAATAAATTTTTAAACTAATTTTTTTTTAAATTTTATGTAATTAACTATTACTTTTTTTTTTCAAAATTCAATGCTCTTATTAATTTTTAGTCAAAAACAGAAAACCGGATGCCAAAATGTATCCTAGTAGTTTTTAGTTTTTTTTTCAAAATTTTGAGTTTGAAAATTATTTTTTTTAAAACTGTTCACTTAAACAACTTAATTTAAAAATTAAATAAAAGAATAGTTCTCTGAATTTCAAAAAAAATATAACACGGCTTTGTATCATTCCCCCTTTTTTTTAAATAATTTTTTTTCTGATTTAAGTCAATGTTTTAGAAAATTCAACTTAGTGACATTTATGATTTAGTTAGAAGTTCGTGCAGACCGTTAAGTGATACTTAGCAATTTAAGTTGTACTTAACCCTGAGCCTCCACCTGAAATAAATGATTGCATGAAATGTGTCATGTAGTAATCATTTCTCGTGGAGGCGCCTTATTTCTAGATTTTTGTTATTTCCAGACATAAATTTCTCTATTTATTTCTTGTCGTCGTAGAAGAAATAAAAGGAGAAATAAATTTGACGTTTCCTTATTTGGCAGCCATTTTAAATTATGTAATTATTTCGTGTTTTTGTATTGTTTTGTTAATTGTATGCATATTTAATTGCTCAAAAAATCAAAGAACATGCACAATAAACAAATTTTACGACCGGAAAGAAAAAACAATTAAAGAGTGGTACATTTCATGAATCATGCCAATTGACTAACTTGATGAGGGTTATGGCGAAGAATGAAATATCAAGAAATATTTCTGCCCACATAGTAAAAAAAATATAAACCCCAGAAATAAACCCAGACATAGTATCCGAAATAAATATTTCTGGTGGAGCCGCGGCCTAAGGATTTATGATTAAAATCAGCAAACGGGCCTATTGTTGTTTTATACATTGAAGAAAAGTAAATAAAAATTATAATTCGTTGGAAATTTTGCATACCTACCCAAAGCTGCAATAAATCGATGTTTACTTAATTATTTTTATAAATTTAATTTTTTTGGAAATTTTAAGTATGACAATTTTAAGTGCTAAATATTTAGTTTACATTTATTACTAAAAAAACTCACAATATCGTTATCAGCTTGATAACAGATTTAACTCTGTATGCGTGCTCGTGTATTTCAAATGGAACTGTCGAATTTGGCTAGACCATACGTTCTTACAATTTTCCATTTAGCATTTTAGTAAAGGCCCTAACTAAATTTTCACTTTTCGAAGATGAAGAAGAAAAAACTGTTTCGCCTACCGCAATGAAGAACGTGAAAAATACCAAAAAATATGTGTCTTTCAGCTCAAGTCGTGCTTAATTTTTTGTATATAATATAAAATAATAATACATCATAATAACCATACCCTGACAATAAATATGTCATAAACTCAAAAAATAAAATTTTGCAGATGTGCTTTTACGAAGTTAGCAGCAGTATAGAAAAGGGCGTGTCAATTTTTTTGTTCTACGGGAGGAGACGGAGGAGTACAAGTTTATGACTTGTGGTCTTCAGTCAGGTTGATAAAATAAAAAACCAAATAAAGAAAAAGAGCAAGTTTGTGAGATCTAGTCGTACCCTTTATTTTTACTTGCGATTATATGTACTATAAGGCAAGTCTTGTATTAGTGCAAAAACAAAATTTTTGCGATAACAATTAAAGATGACATTACGATGATTGGTTTGAAAACCAATTCATTATTTTTTTGTTTAATTTAATTTTCGCGTGTAAACTATTAATTAGCTAAAATTCGCATACTCCAAATTTTTCATACAAAAATTTTAAAAAAGTTGTTAAAAAAAAAAAAATTATTGCATTTTAAATTTGTTGAAAGATTTTTAAAAATTATGAAAGAATACAACACTTAAGAGAAGAATGCTCGACCATGTTGTGTTTTTTTTTTGCTGTTAAGCCCTAGCTTACTTGCGACACACTTTTAGTTTATTATGCAGAAGCATTTCAAATTTGTTTGATATAACAGACATTTTGCATATCAGTCTACAATTTGTTAGATTTTTTATTTATGTGTACGAGATATTTCAGAGAAATTCAAAAAATCAAAAATTGGCCAGTTTTAAGTAGTTGATTAAAAATCAAGTGGCAAGAACAGGGAGATAGGAAGACCAATTTTTTAATGTCGCTGTCGCGATCTAATCAAGTCTAATAGGTACTTATTAACAACTAGTTTATGTAAAGTTTCAAAAGTATAGGAGCATTTAAAATCATATAACCGACAAACAGCGACCACATTAACTAGAAAATTTCGCAAAGAGATGTACTTGATAAATAGACTTAAAATAATCAGCATCAAAGTTCTGAAATTAATTGAAAATCTCCCATAAAAGTTTCAAAAAAGCTAACGCACCATATGGGTACCATATTATACGATGAAAAATAAAGACAAAACTCAGCCGTGAATGCAAACACATGCACTAAGTTAAATGAAGTGATTAAAATAAAATTGTGAAACATAGAAAAACATTAATTTATACGAATCGAACCCTTGATAAAAAAAAACATTTAATATAATTTCTAAAAACTTTATTAAATTTCACGATTGCATACTGATAATGGTGGTGAGAATGAATAAATTTAAACGAAACAAAATTTTAATTTTATATGTTTTACTAAATTTATTTGGATATTTTGGTGACCTCTTCAATGTTATACAAATAATATTGTGTTTAAGCAGGCTCCAGGTCATGTATGTTTTACTAATACGTACATACATATTAATTATTTATACAAGTCACCTACGCATGACGCGATGCGACACACAGCAGTCTGTGCAAAATAATCTTGTTCTGTTTTTTTTTTTTTTTTTTTTACCTTGGGAATAAATCTGATGGCAAACGTATGTGAACAAACTGTGACATAACATTTTATATAATCAAAACAACGGTGTGTAGTTTTTTTTTATTGTTTAGTAATTAAAAGCTTAATAAACTTTATTAAATACCTAATTACCCGTGGTTTGGTAGCTGACTTTATCTTTTTCGTAAACTGTGTTTTCTTTTTATTGAAATAAAAGAGATTGTTAATTTGTAATATTTAACAATTCCCTTCACCAAAATAATAGGCAAACTTTTCTTTCCTGTTCACAATAATTTGATTTAATGTACTATCGTTGTTTACCTCTTTAAAAACTCATGGCCAGCAATCCCACAGATTTTACTCGTCCCCACGACCAACGTGTTTAACTCTCATTTTCATTTGCGAATCAAGTTTCCGGTGCGCATCATTGCTCACTGAATCCATCATACAATCCAAAACGATAATCCATTTTCACTTTCTGGACAAATATTGGGTCGGTGACATCATGAATAACAGGTTGACGTTCAATTTGTTGAATTGTCTGGCACTTCCTACTTCTCTTACAATTGATACCATTATTTCGTGTGGATGTGTATTTTTTTGTTTTATTTAAACAGATTGATAGGGGAAATAACCACAAGTTGTAGGTGTTTGTGTTGTTTATTTTTGTTTTTGTTTTATTTAGCAACAGTTAATTCTTGACATTGAATTTATTTTTTTCTTTGAATAATTTAAATTTCGATCTTGAAACCCTTATTTTTGTAGACAAAAAAGTCTGATAGAGATATGAGATACGAAAAAAATAAACATTTTATCAGTGGGATTAAACATATTAAATAAACAGTGTGTTATGATTGTCAAACAAACATTTTGTTATCAAAAAAAGATAGTGGGTACACACTTTTATAAGTTTCTAGTAAAAGATGGAAGGTAGGAAAGGATGTTTCTGAGCATAACTAATATAATTTTTGGGTCGTAACACGGAAGAACTCTCCGATCCGGGAGTCCAAGGGAAGGAGCAAACACAGCTGATTTGTTTTTGAAGTTGGTGAAACAACAACACAAATTTTCACCCACTTTTTAAACATGGGAATACAAATGAATTGAAAAATTACAAATTAAAATATTTTGAAGTTATACCAGAATTTGAAGATGAATATCCAATGTTGTCCAATCCTTTTGAGAAATAAGAAGTAATATCTTGCGCTATAAATTCATATCTAATAAAAAAATAAGTAATAATTAATAAAGTCGATTTCGGTGAGATGTTCTTTCATGCTCTTTTATAAAAAAAACATTTGATTGTAAAAAAAGGAAACAAAAAATATATAAAACTTTAATAAAAATAATAACAACTAATATCAATAGTGCTCTACTGTCAAATTAAATAGCAAAATAAATACAATAAACAAATCAGAAATGCTTTTTTTCTGACCCATTACAATACACGATAAAACAACATAAAATCTTTTAAATTTAGTTTTCGGACAGAAAAAATTTAAGTACGTTAACTACATCAACTACCAGAATCACAAAAAGTATCTTTTTTGCCATTTTAAATATGCGAATTTAACCGCGTAGTAGTCTAGACTACCTCTGCCATCTCTGGTTGTTTGGTTATAGTTAGTTGATTTTCTTCTTCCAGTTACCGAAAACAACTTGTTTGAGGAGAATCGCGGTGAAGCAAGCACATCACTGTATTATTAACTTGCTATAGGGGATATTGATTATGCTTTTTCCGACTGACAAAATGCGAGCACCAAAAATCTCAAGTCTAAGTCTAAATTTCGAGTACAAAATCCCAACTCCCATCCAGACCTTAAATTCCGACAACCAAAATCCTGAATTCGAAATCCCGACTGACAAAATCTCTACAACTAATTTCCCGATTGATAAAATATCGACTGACAAATTCCCGAATAATTACCAAAAAAGTGATAATTCGAGGGAAAAGAAATACGGGATTTTTTAAAATCGGTATTTTCAAGGTTGTAATTTTGGTTGAATACTATGGTTGGTTAAGTTTTTTTTTAAGCCTTGATACCTATCTGGGACTATGTTCTCAAATAATAAACATTCTACTAATTTGTTCAGTTGACATCATCACAATCACAACTAACTTCTGTAGGTACGTTGTATTTTACATTTTTTTTTGTTTCGTTGTTCAGCTTGCTGTAATTTTCACAGTTATTAAAACAAATCATTCTTTCATTCAGCGAACTAATTACGTGTGCTACATGTGTATGATTTTATAACATCATCAACATCAACGTCATACTAATTACAATTAAAAAAGTGTGCCAAACATTCATACAGTTCCAGTTGCATATTTCAAACAAAACAAAACGAAACAAAATCTGATTAACAGACAGTTGAGTGATTGTCTTTTCACCATGCACTGTCGCGCACAATATATATATATATATCTGTTCATCCAAAAGAGAACATAAAGAAAAAACGAAAAATAAACCTAGGCTAATGTTTTAATGTGTATTTAAAAAAAAAAACTTCTATTTGTAGTTTATTTTTCGTGCGTATTTGTTTTATAATTAGATAATCGTAAACAAAGGCGCATCTACGTGAGATCTTGATTTACAACTAAACCGGAACTAAATAAATGAAGTTCCCCCTGCAAAAAAAAACAACATTTTATCACACTCTTGTTTGTTTAAAAATACAATATAATGTAACAATTATTTTTACACTTTATTAATCTAATATATTGATTTTTTTATAAATTATCATTTCAGAACATAAATTAGTTATGGTTGGATTAGATAACGCTGGAAAGACGACAATTCTTTATCAGTTTTTAATGAATGAAGTGGTGCAAACAAGCCCAACGATTGGTTCTAATGTAGAAGAAGTAGTCTGGAGGAATATTCACTTTTTAGTTTGGGATCTTGGTGGTCAACAAAGTTTACGTGCTGCATGGAGTACATACTATACAAACACAGAGGTATGTACACATTTTGTTTGAGATTATGCACATTATAATTAATTAATGATTGAATAACTATTTATAGTTTATTATAATGGTAATCGACTCTACGGATCGGGAACGATTAGCAGTAACACGTGAAGAATTATACCGAATGTTGCAACACGAAGATCTATGTAAAGCTAGTCTGCTAGTATATGCAAATAAACAAGTAAGTTTATTATAAAATTGAAAATATTGAACTATAAATTAAAATGTTGAACTTTTCTTTTCAAGGACTTAAAAGGTTCAATGTCAGCTGCTGAAATTTCACGGCAATTGGATTTAACCTCAATTAAAAAACATCAGTGGCACATACAAGCGTGTTGTGCGTTAACAGGCGAAGGGTTAGTATTATTCATTTTATAATAATAATAGACATTAAGATAAGGGATCTTTAATTTACAGATATTTTGTTCTAAAATATTTGACTGCAAATTATAAATTAACAAGTTTTTTTTTGATGAAACCCCGACTGAATATAATACTAATGTTTTTATCGACGATTTAGAGATAAAACCTGTACTAGTCAGTCATATATTAAACAAAGGTATTTTATTTTACATTCGATAACTTACGATCACCGGTTAAAATCACGGGTTGGAATCAAGTAAACCAGGATTGAACATGAATGATACACAATAGAACATCGAACAAAGACAAAATCTAGTTTTATTAAAAACTATGCATTGTTTAACAATGACTAATTTAAACAATGAAATGTGAAACTAAGCTTCCAACTTTAAGCTACCAAATTCAATATCACTACACCATAGACAATTTTTGTAATATTTAAAGAAAGAAGCATTTTCCATGCGAAATAAAAGTTTTATCAATAATGCACGGTAAAAAAGATTTTTAAACCAGTTAAAGCATCAGATATGATGATATGAATTGCAAGGCACATAATGTCCTTCCACAAGCCAATTATTTCGCGCAGAATTTATATTATTATATTAAAAAAAAAAGCCCAGACAAGAGCGCAAATGTTTTCTCTTGCGACGCTGTTAATAATTTCGATTGGAACACTAGTCCTCAGCTTCAGCCCTTCATCCTATTCATCTGGCCTAAGATGACTTCGGGAAAACGTTGGCAAGCATCTAATTTTTATATTGTCGGAGACCAACTTAATGCTGGTGTCGTTACATTTGTTCCTTTCATGTGTTAAGCAGAAAAAGAAATCAATAATTTCAGTATTGTAGTTAATTAAATTAAAATATTTATTTTTAGGTAAGATGACTCCATCTGAGTACTTTAAAAAAAAAATCTCAGTTAATTTTAAAGTCATTAGTTAGCCTAGAGAGCAATCAAAATAATGGAATACTTTTTTAAATTGGTTGCATTCTTTTCAGCCCTTAAAAAGTCTATTGCATTCATTGCAGTCTTAAGTATTTAAATTGCATTACTAACTACAAGCCGTTTTTTATTATGAGAGATGATCTATTTGGATCATCAATCTCCAAACAAATTGAGATCTTATTTATCAAGATCAGGTTTCATGATCCAAAAATAAGTTCTGCTAGTTTCCACGTGAGGCACTATGTTTTTTGTTTTCTCTTTCAACTCACTAATTTTGGCAGGTTAACTGCGGTTCAACTCTTTTAAGTATTTTTAAGTATTTCGAAAAATATTTTCTTAAAATGATCTTACACGATGCAAAAATATCACAACACACAAAAATCAATAACAGCTGATTCTGACATTCGTACATTATATACAATCTGTCAGCATTCCTCAAAAACCAGTGCATAAAATCCTACCCTAATCTACTCTGATCTACTCTAAAAAAAAAAGCTGAATGAACAGCAAATCAAGCAAATCTAGAAATTGCATTCCGAAAAATCTGTTAAAAGACTGGGACTTCACGTCATGCAATACAGAAATGATTGCATTCTTTAACAGCTCTGATGTATAGGCCTGTCTCTCCTTCTTCGCGATTACAATGGAACGTCATAAAAAAGCTTTAAGTTTTCTTTTTGTGAGGTTAGTTTTTACCGGTTCAAAGCTCATTCGATTCTTGTCTCTGCTTATCCATTTCCAGAACCCAAAATTGATTTCAGATAAGTTTTAATAGTGTAGATGTCGCTGCAATTGAGTTGGAGAAAAATATTCGTCTGTTAATACTTGGTCGTACTGCTATTGACATAATCAAAGATGAATTCAAGTACTTTGCTGTGTTGGTGTCACCAAATGTTAAAAATATATTATTTTATGCCCAATTTTTTTGATTTGCGGAAGTGCAACTTTGGTGTCGTTTTTTAGCCAAACTGTGGACATTTGTCCAGAAATATAGTTTTCATGACCTTGTTTGTCATTTCCTCTATCTAACAGCACGTAAACCGTGTAAGTCGGTTCAGTGATTGCTGAAATGCAGACGGATTAAGATTGGACTTTAAAAATGCTTAACTTCCGCTGAATATTTTTGTTTTAAATTTAACCTTTTCGGCTCGGATTTCCAGTAAATTTAATTTGTTTTGGTGCTTGTCCCTGATAAGCATATTTTTCTTTAAGCCATTAGCAACGCCATCTCTACATAATCATTTTCAAAACTAAAAATGAGTTAAATGTGAATATAGCCGTTTTTGTTTGCTGCGTAATTTTTTACCGGTTTTGATCGGTAATTTAAAATTTTAATTTTAAAGTTCATTTCGATGCTTGCCTCTACGCTCTACTTATCCATGTTTAGTATCCAAAAACATTGAACCAAAAAGTTTTTACCAACAATGACGAACCAACAATAATGAACCAAAAACATAGTTCCAAAAAGCTTTCCCTAACAATAACGAACCATACTGGCTTTTATTATAGAGAAGATATTTAATTTTTTGGTAGTTATTCATCGCGTTTTTAATAAATTTAGACAAAATTCGAATGAGTTTTATTTATTTAAAATTAATGCTTTTCATTTATTTAAAATTAAATTATTATTCAATAATTATTATTATTTTACAGACTTTACCAAGGATTGGAATGGATTGTTCAGCGTATCAAGAAAAAATGACAGACATATTCCGATCGCGGTAGTTTATAGCTAGTTGAAAATAACTGAAAATCAATTACTATTAAATTATTAACATTAGACTTAAATTTATAGCGTATTGTTTTAGTTTAATGTATCTGACTCGATGGTTACAGTCATCTTTTTGTCAAACATCATAAACGATTAATTCTCAGCTAATAAACATATATATATTTTTCTATTACTATGTAAATTGAAAATATTGTAAAAAATACACTAACATTTTTGTTTTACATATTTATACAAATGCAAAATGAGTTAACAATTTTGTTTTTCCAAAATCAAATTTTCATTTATGTGATTTTACTCCGCACTTTGTTATAATGAATTAATTTTTTTCTTAAACAAATTTTGACGTTAAATTAAACAATTTTAAATAGTGTTTCCATTAAAATGTGAAGAATTTTATATAATAAAACCAAAACTGTTTAGAAATGTTTATAAAAAATTAAATATGTTTTTACCAAAATGTAAATAACGATTGTTCATTGATTATTGTATCATTTGAACAACGTACACTTGAATGTAAATTAATATTTTGTAAGTAAATAATTAAAAATAAATAAACTAATTAAGAAAATAATGCATACTTTGAACAATGTGTCATACAAAATCTAAAAAAAAACGTTGTTAAATAAAACAAGATTTGCCAAAAGATAGAAAAAAAAAACAACTTAAAATAAAACTAAAACACAAAATAACATTCCGATTTTCTTCACATGACTTTGTTTTAAATTAATTGGTTCAAATGTACTCCTTTCTCGCAAAAATATTTATATTTTTCAAATTCAGGTTTGTTTGTAAAGATCAGGGCGATCCTTAGGCATCTAAATCGCATCTCACCAACAGTTTTTTTTAGTCTTGTTTTTCTTCTCTTATGACTTTAATCTTGAACTCTTGATGGGAGCTTTCGTCCGGGATATAAAACGTTTATCCTTTTGATCTTAACAGCTGTCAATGACAAGAAATTCCACATGGAATAAGTAAAGTACTGACAATAAGGAGTTTTTTTTCGAACATGAACAGTTTTTTACACAAAACATACAATAAGGGAACAGTGAAATGGGTTTTTTTCGTGTGAAATTTTGCTCTTGTGAACTCACAATAGGTGTGAACAGCTTTGGAATTCCATGGGATTTGTTAATCGTTTTTTTTGGTTTTCTCGATAATGTTTAGAGAGAGAAAGACAGTGAGACTCTTGTTGATCCTTCTGAAGCAAAAATTATACAAAATAACTTAAATACAAAGTTGTTGGTGAAGCAATAATGGAAGTCAAGTCTTTCTTAAAACAAAAGTAAACAAACACAGCTAAGTGATCTACAGATGTTACAAGAAAGAAAAAAAAGAAGGAATGTGCACAAATTAATTAAATTTTCTGATCCACTCTGGCCTATTCCGGAAATTTATTTGAAGTGGCGGGAGAACTCTGCCATTGTCTGTGACCGAAATATGTCTCCTAAACTGAAAGGAAAGCTCTACACTATAAAAGTTGTTCGTCCAGTGGTGATATACTGTTCACTACTTTAGAGTTAGACAATGTTCAAAAAGTCTGAGAGCAAACTGAAGGCATCTGAGATGAAGATACTTCGCATGATAGAAGAATTGACAAAGCTTGATCCAATTAGAAATAAAAAGATTCGAGAAAACATTCACGTCATCGTTACCAAAATATAGCACGACCAACTTAGCAGGTTTTGTCATATACAAAGAGAAACGCTGAGAACCCCTACCAAATGCTATTATCGGTACAATCGTTCCGTTACTATAGCGAAGAAAAATATAAACAAAAATGAGATTACCTACATAATGTTCATACGTAAACAAAATGTTTTTCATTTTATTATCTATAGACTTTAAGAAGTCAACAAACAAATTGGAATGAGATATTGTAAAACAACTTTTACTATGACAGTAAATCTTAAAGATAGTAAACAGATTAAAAGCTTGTAACTACATTTACTAAAAAAAAATCTGTAAAATATGTTAGAAGTCAAACTTATTCATAGATTTTTTTTTTTATGAAACTCATTGAATTTTATTGTTGTCTATTTCTTATCTCTACACGGGTCAGAAAATTTGCTAAGAAAAAAATCACAGAAAACTTCTTATCAGTTTTACTACGAATTAATTTAGTGACGCACAGTTGGTGCATCTTCAGTTAATGAGAGGATGATAAAGGAGATTATACGAGCAACTACATCTAAGAACCAGTGTTTAACAATATGCATAACAATTCTTGTGAATCGCTTATTATTCAGAGTATTAACTAGAAATTGCAGAACAAATAAATGTCCTTTTTCATGATCGAATTTCACAATAATTATTCACAAAAGGATATTTTTTAATGCGAATATAAGCATATTGTAGCTTATGAAAATTTGATAAGAGACGTTAAGGAGACTACTTCAAATGGTTGATGACTCCTGAGTAAATATAGTACCTACCTTAGCTCGAGATCGGGTTTGAATGCCTTTTATGGTATTTGGTGGTATATCTAAGCAGAGCAAATGTAGAGGATTTAGTCATCTTCTTTTTCATCAGTATGCTCGTAGGAAGGAGTCAGTGATGGAGACTAGAGTTGCAGTCAGGCGGAGTTAAAAAGCTAACACCTTGCAGAGCTACCATATCAATTCCATCGTATATGGACGGATTTATTTTTGTCTTTTTGATGATACCCTATCTTAGGATTAAAGAACAGTAAGCTTCGGATCTGTACGTAGAAAGTTGAAAGCCTTTACTTGATGCAGCCCCTTTTTAATAACAATCGATTTTGTGTGTTTCTTTAATCCGAATGGAAATTCTTTTTAGAGGGATTCAACTGTCTGTCGTTAATAAATATTTTACTGTGCTATAACAATCAAAAAGTAAAAAAAAAACACTGAATTAAATTATGTGTATAATCATTTCTGAAAGAAGCAGAAGCAACGATCTAATCGCAAACAATAAATCAAAAATTCTATTATTTAATGGACATTGTCGCAAACTTCAACACCATACGATTAGCTAACTTCGTGATATAAAGCTCTATACAGAGACAGACCAATGCATCAGCTACTTGTAAGAGCTTTAAAGTTAGATTTAAAACATTGGCGGCGTCGTCCATTCACAAATCGATTTCAGTTTTAATCAAAACGTGCCTCTAGTAACAACTTAACTGGTTTCCCCTAAAACCAGCTCCCCAAAACCAGTACAGAATACCAAAGCAAAATGCACAATCCAGACTACACGCCAACCAATAATTTCGTGCAAGTACAATTCGGTGAACGGTTTTTGCCAATTATCGACGAGCAACCCAAACTCGCGAATTTAATTCAATCGAAAATCGAAAGCAGAGAATATTTCTATGGCATCGAGCTATCGGCAAAATCCAATAACACATTGGATTATCGAAAGTTCGCAGTTCTGCCTCTTTTTACATCCTTAGTGTGGTTTGGTGAATATTCGGACATTCAGCCGATTGGTGACGTAGATGCTGTTCGATTTGGTAGTTCAATGCTGAACAGCACAGTTGTGATGCCTCATTTTACATGTTATCGAGCAACACCTCAGAGACTGAAGAATTTCCTATCATTGAACTTTTCAAATGTGCTCGCATTGCGCGGCGATCTTGTTGCCGACAATCAATATTATAAGCACGCTTCAGATTTGGTAGCTGATATTCGTAAAATTCGCGGTGGTAAGTTTGTGCAAAAGACAGTGAGATTTTAAAAGAGATTTTTCGAACGGATGACATTTTTTGCAGATACAATTAGCATAGCAGTCGGCGGGTATCCACAGAAACATCCACAAGCTAAGTCAATGCAAGATGATTTGAGATACTTATCACAGAAGGTAAGTAACATAGTGATGCGATGGTAATTTGATATTGTTTATCTTAGCATCTAATTATTAACTTAAGTGAGTCAAGCATATAAGGTATGACTGTAACACTCTTGTCTAGCCGGGAGTTTAATAAATAGAAAAAAGTTCAAATACAAAAGACTAGGGAAACCCCCTTTGATTTAAATGTTACAAGGTGTTATTTGGTCTTAAGGTGTTTTATTAGCGTAGGTAATCTAATGATTAGATTTATTCCTAATGGGAGACATGTGCAAGAGCGTAATTTAAATATTACGGGATATTTGATTAAAAATTTACGTTTAGATTTACTCAGCGTTGTCGAAAGTGCAAATTGTTTAGGTACTAGGTTTGTTTTGTTCTAGTGATAATAATCAGTCGCTTAGAACTTAAATCCCGATGTATCATCATCATTTGATCTTAAGTGATTTTTAGTGAACTTTCTGAAATTATTATTCAAAAATAAATTGAGTTCAAGAAAAATAGCGTTTCGCCTGGGTTGTGGTTGGGCTGGTCAGATGACGTTTCCTGGAAAAATCACATTGTCATTACGCACTTTTATAGATTTTTCTAGCAAGGTGTTTTTTTGTTGGAAATATCTGACGAAGTGACGAAGGCCGCTTAACGCTTAAAGCTGCATTTTGACCTTCCTTCTTTTGGTCTGTGTACGTTGTTCGTTGTTGAACGTACGCGGAACAACGATAGTATAAATAAAGAACGAGTGAAGAACGAACAAGTTCAAACTGGCTTTGTTTAGCCTAAAACTTTAAATGCCATCCTGTGTTAAATGTTTAACTTAAACGTAATATTCAATTTAAATGAAATCGGGTTAAGCCTTTATCAATTTATGGACAACTTTGTAAAAACCAAATCTCAATTATGTGCATTTTTAGCAAAACATCTGAAATCTCCGAATATAATGTTCACAAATTTTAATCAAAATTGTTAAAGTCGTTTACGAGAAAATTTGGAAAAAACTTTGCCCTCTAGGGAATCACCAAAAAGTACGACGTTCGAAGCTTGAAGAAAATCCATTACATCCTTTAGGATTCAGCTCGGTTAAAAGACAACAGCACATACGCACACACACGCATGAGGCACACCCACTCGTACGCACATATAGACCTACGGACAGCATGACCATACCCCTTTTTTGGGCTCTCTTTCGTTGTATGATGAACTTCACGACTGGGTCGCACAAACTTGCTCTTACCACAAAAACAAGTTTATGGGACTCACAAAAATAAAATAAAATTTAATAAAAATTAATTTAATTATTTTTTTTTAAACATAAATAAGAAATACACGAACAAAATCATATTAATTGTTTTTAAAAGTGCTAAAACCACTTTTTATAAAGATTCAAAATTTCGTTCCTAAAAATACGTAATACACAAAAAAATAAATTTAAACAATTATTAAAATTAAAAGCAAGCACTTTTCCAACATGTTGGTATTAAAGTTTTATGAAGCAATTTCGATCTTCCTAAAAAAAATTGTTTGGCTAAAAATCGATAAACCCGTTCACCAGTTGACTCAAGAAAAAAATAACGGTTCTATTGGGGGAACCGTTAATAGGACTGGCAATTTTTTTTGCAATTCAACAAAAGACAATCAAACAAAACCCATCTCTAATTTTTTTGAAGAAATTGTTGGAGCCATTTTCGAAAAAAATAAGCTTTCTTTAAAAGGGTTGGGTACGAAATACCGAATCTCGAAATTCCGACTGTAAAATTCCAAATGAAAAATCCCGACTGACAAAATCCCAAGTCATACTTTTCTCAGTTGGGATTTTGGCAGTCGCGATATTGTCTTTATCCATAATTTTAAAATATTTCTCTCTTGTCTATCAAATTATTGTTATCAGACTACTATATTGCCCTACCTTTCCAAACAATTGTTTTCATTCTTTCATATGTAGGTACATTTAATACTTCTTAACGTCAAATAACTTCAATTTTCAATTTGTTATTTTGCGTTGAAAATCTCAAAAACTGATTTCATTCAAATTATAGTTTGTTTTGTGTGTAGCCATGGCTTCCGTTGGCGTTGCGTTGGTTGGAATGTTTTTCATTCAAATGAAAGTGTGGCGAAGCACATAGTATATGTATGCATCGCAAGTAAAATTCGTATGAAAACCCTAGTCCTAGTGGCCGTTTACAATATTGGCGAACAAAATTGTAAATTGACAGAATGATATAATTATTTAACTTATACCTAACCGGCGAAGGTAGAGGCCACACAATTGGTCCTTGATGGCTGCTTATCCACTGCCCGGGTAACCTATGCCCCAAGTTCCAATAAGATTGGAGTAACTCTTCAGGGTATTTTCTTCCTGTCTTCTCTCAAAATATGAAAATTTTGAAGCGTCTAGCGTCCCGTTTAAACGTAGGATGAATCTAAACGTTTAAAAGGGATGGCTGTATAGAATTTTGTCGAAAAATCTATTTAAATTGTTGGCAAAAACTATAACCCTTTCTTCTAAATCTATCGAATGAAGAATTTGCACAGGTTTTTTTGTATTTTTTTATGCTAGGTCGTCGTGCGTGGCGTGTTGATTTTCTAATACCAGTGCGTCGCGCAACGTCTCTCATTAATATTAATACAAATCTTTTTCAATTGCATTTAAAACGATCTCTTCAATATTCCCTTGAAAGATTCGTCTTATTCCAACACCGCCTACAACATTACCAGGCATTCGTAAAACTAGTATTTTTTTAAATAATTTTTCGAAAATGTTTTTCTCAAAAAGGCAAGTAGGTATGCAAGTCTTTAGAACTTAATTTAACTTAATTAAGACACCATGAACCTTTGCTTTGCTTATGATGGCTCAACTATAGCGTGGTGCTCCTGTGCCTTACTCAATATGTCCCTCCAGCCGGCTCGATCTCCAGCCTGCCGTCTATGATCTCGCACTCCAAGTAGTCGGAGATCTCCCTCTACCTGCTCGCTTCATCGAAGATGAGGTCTACCTTGGCTTCTGACTCCCTCTGGTTTGACGTTGAAGAATTTACGAGCTGGAGCTTTGATGTCCATTCGCTCTTCATTGCCAAGCCATCTTATTCGTTGAACTCGAATTTTTCTGGCCAATCTTATGCCGCTTTACAGCTCGTCGTTGTATCTTCTTCGCCAAATGTTATTTTTTCTGTTTACGCAGACAGGACCATAAATCGTACGCAGAACTTTTTTCTCAAAATTCCAAGTGACTTTTCATCCGATTGGGAAAGGCCAATGCTTCTGCACCATATAGCAGGACCGGGATGATGAGTGTTTTATACAAGGTCTCCTTGTTCTTCTCGATTGGGCTTTATTCCTGAATTGCTTATTCTTCGTTTGATTTCAGCGCTGATGTTGTTGCCTGTGTTTACAGCATTGCCCAGGTAGAGAAATTCACTAACTACCTCGAAGTTATGCCCATCAATGGTCACGTTCTGATCAAATCGGTGGTGTGATTGGGCTTTTGTTGATGAAAGCATATACTTCGTCTTGTCCTCGTTTATTTTCAGTCCCATTTTGCTTGCTGTTGACTCCATAGTCTTGAAAGCACCGGTTACTGCTCGCTTTGTTCTTTCTGTAACGTCAATGTCATCGGCAAACCAAAGTAGTTGTGTCGATTTATTAAAGATGGTGCCCGATGTACTGGCATGGGTGTTCCGAATTACATTTTCAAGCACAATGTTAAAACAGCTGCAGGACAGAGCGTCACCTTGTCTTAACCCTCTGGTGGTGTCAAAGGTTTCAGTACAGTCCCTGCCAACTTTGACGGAACAGCGAGCTTTTACCAACGTCATCCTGTTTAGGCGTATTAGTTTAGCAGGAATTCTAAAGGTGGACATGGCACGGTATAGTTCAACTCTATCAACGGTGTCATAAGCTGCTTTAAAATCGACGAACAGGTGGTGAGTATCGATGCTAAATTCTTGGGTTTTATCCAGCATCTGACGCAATGTAAAGATTTGGTCGTTTGGTATATTTTCCATGGACCATTAGTCCATATTACCCGACGGGAAATGTTCAAATACAAAATACCCTTAACCAAGTGGTCCATATTAGTCTATATCATCACATGGTTTTGGAAAAATATTATTTTTCTAGAAAACCAATAAAGTATTTTACCTGGAAATAACATATGAGAATGAAATTTAACGAAGTTTAGTTAAAGAAGTGCGCGGATATTTTTTTTTTAATTTATTTAATTACTTTATTAATCATTCATTTAATACAAAATTCTGTTTATAAATGTACGTTTAAACATGGCTATATGCCGTCTGCCGAAGTGCGCGGATTTATTTGTGTCTGCGTGAAAAGCTGTTGACCAATATTATCCGAGTGGTAAATATTCGCCGCCCTTACTCTACCTACATACATACAATCGCAAGTAAAAACAAATGAACTATGATCATGGCCAGTGCTGTCGAAGTGGCTACTATAGTACCATTTGGCTCCTTTGCTGAGAAAAGGGCTACTGTGCTCATGTTCTGAAATGGCTCCCCAAACTAAAATTGAATTTTCAGACAAAAAAAAAAAAACAATGAAATATATTTTCGTAGTTAAATTCAAAACAAATCCTGTTTAATTTAACGATTGCACATTTAGTGAAATTTTGTGAAGCTGATAAGAATTTATCATAGAAAGATTGTTGATGAAATAAGCCTATTTTGATCTTAAAATTTCATTTAAAAGAGTGCAAAAGTGATATCATCCAGTTTTTTGAAAACCCAATGGAGTACATTTTTTTTACCATTGAAATAATTTAACCAGTTTATAGTTTGTTAATCCATTGAGTTATGATATTAAAGGTAGAAAACAGCAGTTGTTGTAAAAAGATGTATACAATTTTAATATAATCTGCACATTGTTTACCATTTAATTTATTTTATAAACACATGTTTATTAATCAAATAAAATATTAAATGTTCTAAGATGTTAAATGTTGTGAAAACTATATAAATGGTATACATCTTGTAAAACAAACAAGCTTTTCTGACGAGTCCACAAGCAGATTTGTACTCAATTGGAAAAGTTGTGATCTCATTCGAGATTATTATAGAAGAAGAAGATATACAAATATTTGTTTACTAAGTCGTGGCTTTCTTTATAAATAAATATTATGATTAAATTAAAACGATCGCTAGATGTAACTTAGTGTATGAAAATGAGGATTCTGGTTAAGGTATCATTTTTGTATGCTTTTAAGTTTTCAAGAAACAATTAAATTAAAATATTTTGTTTTGGTAAACTTAATAAAATATTTTTTTTAAATGATTCATGAAAATAGCAGATATTTATTTTATTTTAAAAATATTGTTTAAATTAACAATTTTTTTAATTATTTTCAAGTCATGATTCCTTACAAATAGTTGTTAATTCAAATTCATATTGTTTAAAAAAACGATCACCAATAACGCACTTGGCTTGAATAAAAAAACAATATTTTTACCCTTATCGGATTGTTTAATTAAATATTTGATTAATTTATGAGGGGCTCCCCAGTTTTTCTAAAATGCTCCTGAAAATCTAGGAAAAGTGATACCCTCTGACTTTATAAAACGACAGCACTGATCATGGCTTTCAAAAAAGGAAGTCTCCCGGTCACACGTCATATCAATTTTTGGTTTAAGACTGGAATTTCATATTCTACTCTATCATTAACACCTAGCTTCGTGAACCTATTTAGTTTAATTTTGTCTAGGATTATCGGGATACTAAGCAATCCCCGAAATGCTCGATACTAATTTCGTCTGGAAGGACTAAGTTGTCATCAAACATGTAATATTCAGTTTAAATTTAAAAATCCTTTCTTCCACTGACTTAAATATGATCTCGACTGCGATCAGTCTACGTTGATAGGTTTATATTTATGTAATTTAATTTTCTTATGGTGTTCTCTGACTTTGATATGTGATCCTTGACCCATACGAGAAATTATTTACATCCATCACTCGTTGTGACCTAATAAATTATTCTTTGAAACTCAAACCAATAAAAACAATAATGTAAATCACAATTCCCACCTCAAGAACACCCATGTTGAAGGTTTTATTATCATTTCGTCGAAAAATACTCGTGGTGCAATTAAACCTTAAGAAATAAGGTGATTTCATGAATAGTCATAAAAAAGTTATTTTAAGTAAAGAAATCTGGGTCGTTGCCAATACCTTCCAATCAAATCTTAAAGCAACGCATTTAACTTTAAATCCGGCTTGGAAAGTGGTACTTGGTAGATCCCCTTAATGAATTTACTTTCCGTCAATATTGTTACAAACAATAATATGAAAGTGTTTAAATTATCCAAAATATAAATCATTTAAACCAGACTAGTGACATATACTTTATATTAACCACTCTTTGGGGATTTTTTTTTTTTTGTCTCAAATACTTTGTTTTGATTCTTTTTATTAAATATTGATAGATAATGTATAGATTCTTTTTTTTCAGATGCTAAAGTAAACAATAAGACACGTTATTCAAATTTAATCCATTTAATTTAATTATGTATAATTTGTTGAATGATTTATACATATCTTTAATTTAACTTTTTTTTTATTTAATCTAATTTTCAGGTGAATGCGGGTGCTGATTTTATAATTACCCAAATTTGCTTTGACGCGAGCAGTATTATCGAATTTATAGGAAATTGTCGCAAAAACGGAATTACTGTACCAATTATTGTTGGCGTGTATGTACCGGAAAATTATCGGATATTATTACGTATGCTACAAATAACAAAGGTGACAGTACAACCTGAACAGTTGCAACAGTATTCAAAGCTTCAGGACAATGCAACTGAATTTAGAAAGTACGCTATAGAAATGGCTGGAAAATTAATGACGGATGTTTTTGAAAGTAACGCTGGTGTTTATGGCGTACAGTTCTTTTCAATGAATTACTTTGAACAAGTTGAAGAACTTGTTAATAATGTTATTTATAAGTTTAATACAATTAAATAACAAAAAGAAAAATGTATACACGGCTGGGTGTTTTTTTTTACCGTTTTGCCAGTCTTTTGATGCCCAATTAAGGGTAAAAATCAGTTCAATTTCGCTACAATTGGCAGAAAACTGCATTTTCATAATTTCTTCATTGTGATCTAAAGAATGTGAAAAGTCCCCATTGATATGAACGCCACTTATGATTTTACGAGGTTCAAAGGTCTCCCAAAACAGTTTTTCGGAAATATCTTCCTTGTACATAAATAAAAATGAAGTGTATCTGTTTGTAATGTCAAAACAACGGCTTTTTATAAGATGCATATGAAAGCATTTTATAACAAAACATAAATTTAAAAAATGTTTGTCTGTCTGTTTGTTCTGGCTATAATCTCGAGAACGGCCGGACCTATTTCGACGGGACTTTACTGGTTGAAAAAATAAAGCTTTAGAACCCAATGAGAAGAATCAAGCTATACGTCTATTTAATAAAATTAGATCACTGTTAATGGATCATAGTTGATCTATTGGACGTTATAACATCAATTATTTTTTACTATTTACATATATTCAACAACGCTTTTCTTTTTAGAAATATCGGTTTGAAGTTGTGAAGTTGTAAGAAAGCGATGCACTTTGTGGTGAGTGCAGACGACTGCAAGCAACAGTTCATTGCTTCACCAAGCAGAGGCTTTGGTGAAGCAATGAACTGGTAGAATTGCGGCCCAATTCGACATCATAGCATCGTTGGAAAAGAAGTAAAAGATGTAAAAGCTCTTCTTTTATCAAACTCTATTAAATTGTTATCGTTCACCTTCTAGCACGAATTATCATGCGTTAACACCAATCATGTATACCTTCTGATTCAAAAAAATAAACGAAGTAATAAATGGTAATTTGAACGCTTAAGTTCTTGGAAAAGAAAATTTTATCAATATTGCAACTTTAAACCAGGGCGCTCCTGGTTTTAGCAAATATGGAGAGAAAGTTTAACCTTTTTGAGGCCTTGTAGGTGAACATTTTTAAATACAATATGCACCCATGCAAAAAAAATCTTATTTTTCTATAATTTGATTTAAAATGCCTTTTTTGCTCTTTTCGAGGTTTTGATTTGCCTTTTTTAGGTTTTTAAATGCCTCAAAATCCGAACCCTGGTCATAACTCATAAGCGATAGATTTTTAATTTTGTCCATTTAAAACTGTTACAACCAATGTCGTTATAACAGTTTATCAAATTTTAGTTTTTCACTCTAAAAATAAATGTTAGATATTATAAAAAAAATCTTATAACTTATGATTTTGTATCATATATGACTCACGCTGAAAACTAGGTACACATTGAATGCTTAGAGTCAAATGTTATACATTGGATAGAAAAGTTTTTATGAAAACGTTAAAACGATAAAATTTTAATAGCCAACTTTTTACATAAAATATTAAATATATTAAGAAAAAAATAAATATGTATCGGTCAAATAAAGAAAATAAAAAAACAACATCACAGAGGTTGCTAGTTGCTATCAGTAATAAATAAGTAATAGAAAATAAATTAAAAAAAATTAGTTCTAAGAAAATTAAATTTTGAATATTTACAACAGATTATTTGCGCCACCTTTCCGTGACCAAAATGAACTAACCACATCTATTATTTTGTCTTTGCTAAGCTGACAGAGCCATCTTTGGTCGAATTTATGGTATGTTTTGTATTCTTCTACTATTTCACAACAGAGGGCACTATTTCTCGTGCACATAAAAACAAAACTTAGATACTAATTAACCGTACAGCAGAGTGGCGCAGTGGAAGCGTGCTGGGCCCATAACCCAGAGGTCCGTAGATCGAAACTACGCTCTGCTAAACTGTTTTTTTTATTTAATTTTTGTTATTTTTTATTGAATATAAAATAACTAATACTTGTCGTCATCATGAAGAACAACAATAAAATATATGCAAATCTACACAATAGAAGCGAACAAATCAGATAAACTTTATAATCACGTGGTGTGGTGATTCATAAAATGCTGTGTTTTCGTATCTGGTTTTATTATTCTAATATTTTGCAGTCTGGATTGTGATGACGTGTAGTTTTTGCTGTTTGCATAAGGTTTTTTGCTTGACAAACAAGGGTAATCAATCATTCAATTCTTTTGTAGATAAAAACGTAAAATAAATATCTACATTGCTTACAAATGGTTTTGCAGCTAAAGAATGCTATGAAAATATTTTCGGAAAAAAAATCTGTTTAGCAGAGCGTAGTTTCGATCTACGGACCTCTGGGTTATGGGCCCAGCACGCTTCCACTGCGCCACTCTGCTTATTGGCAACGGCGGTCAAATAACTTATATATTCTACTTATACATTTATGTAAAAGTTTGAAGACACTACAGTTTATAATTATGTACTTAGAAACACAGATAGATTAGAATACATTTTTGTTGTATAACATAGTGTGAATTAATTAATTAATATAGCTATTTACAATGGGAACAACTAGAGAAACGCCTCTCATGTTTAAACACTGGGAGTATCAACGAATGTCTAAAGGAGTGCATCTGCAGCAGTACAGCGAAGTGCAGCAAAAGTTGGTAGATAACTATGTAAAGTTGGAAGGGGTCTTCTGTCTTAAGTTGTCTGAAATGTTTATACCTACACAACTGTGGAGGAAATTCCCATAAAAAAAACATTAGGCCAGGAAAAGGCAAAACTACGAAATAATTCGGACAAATATGGATTTTGCTGGAGACGGTGTTTACTTGATAATTTTTATAAAAAAGTTTTTTTTTTAGAAATTTGGGGCACGCCAATTTTAAGAGCTAATAGATTGCATTTATTGCATAAAAAATAATTATTTTTTGCCAAGCCGTTTTAAAAATATTGAATTTACAAAAAAAATTAAAACTTAAATTAAGCATTTTTAAATTTTTTTTCTTTTTAAACTAAAACTAATTATTTAGATCTTTTAAGAAAAAATTGTTTGGGTTGAATCGATAAACCCGTTCACGAGATACACAGAAGTAACGGTTCTATGATGGGAGGTAACGTTAATAGTTTTGCCAAATTTGTTTTGCAATATATCAAAAGACAATCAAACAAAAACCATCTCTATTTTTTTTTTGAAGAAAATCGTTGGAGCCGTTTTCGAGAAAATTAAGGTTCTTCATAACGATTATATGGCAGGTACCGTTATTTTTAAGCTAAAAAATGCCGTTTAGGCTTAAGTTACTGATACAATCAGACGAACAGACAGACAGAATTTCAAGACCCACTTTTTTCGATTTCGCTATCATCGTAATGTCATGTTTGATTGTTATCTCAAAATACTTTTTTCACACGAATGCATAACTTGCCTTATATAGTACCTAGCAAGTAAAAAATAAAATGCATGACTGGGTCGCACGAACTTGCTCTTGTTGCAAACTATATGGGACTACAAAAATTTTGATCCATGAAATTATGTATCATCATAGTTTTCGTTTCTTGTTGGTTAGCTTAAAACTTTAAAAGCCATTTTGTGCTGCATATTTAACTTATGTGCCGTACCAAATATAAATGAAATCGGTTCAGCCGTTTTGAATTTCCGGCCAAATTTGTAAGAAGCGTTATGTGCATTTTGAGCCAAAATCCTGAAATGCATTTATATTCAAAACTTTGCAAGTAGTATATGAGCCGTTTTCGAGAAAATTCGGAAACATTAAAACGTTTATATGAAAGGTTAAAACGGCTCATACGATTTTAATGAAACTTTTGCATTGTTCTAAATATAAGAGAGCATTTCTGGATTTTTGGATAAAAATGAACATAACGAACATTTGGTGTTAACGTCTTCTTATAAATTTGACCGGAACTTCAAAACGGCTAAGCCGATTTCAAATATGCAGCACAAGATGGTATTTAAAGTTTTTAGCCAAATCATGAATCAAAATGTTTGTATTTCCATATTTTGCACAAGATCAAGTTCGTACGACCCAGTCATGCATTTTATTTTTTTTCTGTGAATTAGGCTTAATGAGAAAACCACAAAAAAAAAGCGAAAAGCGTCGAATACTAGGGAAAAAGTACAATGTTGTCTAAAAACAGACTTTGTAACAATTTAACACTTTTTTCACGAAATTGGTTGATGGTACGATGAAAAGTACCATTGTATAAAATCATATAAGCTAAAATTTTTAAAAAAACATTTTTTTTCAAAAAATTCAGTTTCCGAAAAATTTGCAAAAAACTGAATTTCAACCCCTTTCCCCGCCAAAAAAGTTTAGCTTCGAGCCAAATCATGATGATTTGCTCAAGACATAAAAACAAATAAAGGTCTCCAGCAAAATCCAGCTTTGTTCGAATTTTGTCGAAGTAAAATTCTAATTTTAATGAGCTACATGTTTTTTTCTCATTTTTTCTTTGTTGATGGAAATTTATTATTAATTTGCATGCACATATAAAATAACATAAATTTAAAATAAATAGTAATTAATTCATTTTAAATTTTTGGAAAAAAATGAAATTAAAGCAAAAATGAAGGGGAAATTCACATAAAAACACCATAGTTTTTGACGAAAATATCCTTGAATTTAGTAGAAAAGTTTAATGAAACTGCTAAATCTGAATAAAATGGTAAATTTTATTGTTTGTGGATATGCTATTTGCTATTACAAACGTTTTTTTCATAAAAACGCTTATCTAAAACCCCCAGAGATTCTCAATAGGATTCATACTTGAACTTCGAGGTGGGCTAGTCGAAAGTTGTAATGTGTTTTGCCTCGAAATAGGTTCACAGCCTTCAAGAAATGTGGGGATAGGCACGTTATCTTACTGGAATATGAAGTAAGTTCCGCATAACTTTTCATCTTTATTGACTGTCATATGCTCAATGTAAATTTTTAAATTGATTCTTGCAATATCCGTCCATTTGCCAATAAAAAATTCCCCAAGTTTAAAAGCCACCCAAGTTGCGAGTCATTCTAACCTCATTTTTTAGACGATTGTCATGCCAGTAAGACTAAAACCCATCTGCGTGGTCTAAATTATATTTTTTTTTATTACTAAATAGAACTTTTCACCAATCTTGGATCCACCTGATGTGAATTTCGATATTTTTTGCAGACCATTTAATCTACCACTTTCTTAGCGATTTTTACAATCAAAAAGGTCGCAATCTTTGTATGCATTTATTTTGGCCTTCTCTTCCACACTTCAAATTCTGTCTAGGCGTAAAAAATATTTTATTAAGTTGGTTCTAAGACTTTCCGTAAATTTTTCTATTAAAGTGTCAGTAAAATTGAAATTTGAAAAATTAGTTTTGTTTTTTTTTTAAGTTGAAATGATATATTCATTATTCACAGTAGATACCTTTTTTTCCATTTACAAAAAAAAAATCAACTTCCTGTGTTACGGCAAACAATTTGCATTCTTAATCGGAAATTGAAAAGTCAAAACGACAAATTGAAACTTTCTCCTCGTGCTTTGCCTTTGGCCAGTTCTAAAAGAAAAACGTTTTCGCACAAAATCGCACCACTTCGACTTTTCCCCAGACTCTGCCACCATAAGGCATCTGTTTCAGCGCGGCAAACACAAACAGAAAATAAATTTTGTATCGCAGCAAAACTTAATTCAACTTCAATGGAAAGAATGAGGAATGACGTGGAATCTATATCGAAGGGATGAGAAGGTAAAGCGCAGTGTGCACCCGTTAAAGAAATCGATGGCTTTGGCTTTTGCAACTGAAAACGTCATATGACCTTGGAGTCTATTTTTAGCAACGGATATAAAGAGATGGCAAACTTCACACTGATTTCCTCTAAAAATACAAAAATAGGTCAAACCCATACACACATACAACTTTATACAAAAAACAAAAAAAAAACAATGACTACATGAATGCGTCTCCGTAAAATGCAAAAAAAAATTGTGTCAAATAAAAAGTTCTCCAACAATAGTTCGTCAGAGTTTTTGTGAATCTCAAATTTACGATTTATTAGATTTCGATTGGATTGAATTTAAGTTAAAAATATTGGCTTCAGAATGGAATGCAACAAAGAAGATGTGCGATTGAAAATGCTTCACGTTTCTTATTTTGTGAATTTTATATGACAGGATATTCGAGATATCGACGTAAATAAACTCAACAATGTTTTAAGATCCTTGAAAATATCTTCTTAGATTCAAACATTATAATATGGGTAAATGGGTTTACCAAAGTTTGTTTCAAAGTTATGAAGCAAAGGAGAAACAATTGAATTTATAGTTGAGATGCATGCGGATGCGAAAGACGCCCGCATGTCTGTTGTCCTTTGTTTCTAAGAATCAAAACAGATTTCGGGTGAAGTTTTGATGTAGGATGTGGCATGTAGGTCATATTATTTTTGGCACGAACAACTTTATTGCAATTGTAGCCCCTTGAAAAGTTGATTGTATTTCTGATAGTGGCAGTTCTTTGTAAAATTAATTAAAAGACCATCAAAATAGAACATGTGTATACAATAAGGTCAAATTTATATTCGCAAAGCAAAAAAAAAAAAAGTTATGTGTATAGATTTAAAGAAAAATGGGGTGTTCCAATAAAATAACAGTATTTTACTACACCCATATGAAAGCATACACAGTCCTTATAACAAAACACACATTTTTAAAATGTTTGTCTGTCTGTCAGTTTGTCTTAATTTCGAGAACGGCTGGACCGATATTGAGGGGACTTTTACTGGCAGATAGATAATGCTGTAGCACGGAACTTAGGCTATTTCATTTACTCCCTAGATTGCGCTCAGTTCGCTTTTTTTTCGAGAAAAATAGTTTTTATGCCCGGTCAAAAACTATGCTTGACAGATTTTGACAGGACTTGCTACTTACAGATAGCTGATGTTGTAGGGAGTGACTTAGGTTATTTTAATTACCCTCTGTATGGAGCTGGGGTAGGTTATTTCAAGAAAATTCTAATTTTTTCGCATATTGGTATATATGAAACGATCAGAAACTACCGGACCGATTTTAACGGGACTTTCACTGACTTTGTAGGAATTAACTTATGTTATAGGAAGTAAGTTATAAAAAAAAATATTGCAAAGATGAGCTTAAAAGCTTTTGGACAAATGTTGGACCAATAGGATTATAATTACTCTTTCAAAATCAAAGTTTTCTCCCTTACGGCAGCAACGAGCCGGTTGATAATATGAAAACTGCTGAAGTCATTGTTATAAAAAGGGAAAGCATGAAACTTGGCAAACGCCACCATCGCCGAGCGAAATGGACCCAGTTCATTGTTAGTTTCGAAGATAGAACTTCAGTTAATTTTTCAAACATTAAAGAAAAAGAAATCTGCGGGGGTCGATGGTATACCCAACATTGTCTTACGACATCTCCCTGAGGAAGCAATAGACATTTATACCACACTGTTCAACAACGCATTGGATAATGCATATTATCCAGTGAGTTGGAAGACAGCTGTCTCCATCCTCTCCCCAAAAAGGGAAAGGACAGCTCCAATCCGGCAAATCTTCGGTCAATAAGTCTTCTTCCAAGTATCAGTAAGGTATTCGAAAAGATTCTTAATAGAGCTCTGTTCAAGTGGGCTGAGGACAAGAATTTTATTTCAGACAATCAGTTTGGCTTTAAGGCGGGACATGATACTATTCATGCCGCGTCTAAGTTAGTTTCTGATGTTCAATGGAACAAAGCAAAAAATCAATGCACGGGTGCCGTTCTGGTTGATTTAGAGAAGGCTTTCGACACCGTATGGTTAGAGGGTCTTTATCTGAAATTAACCAGATTTGGCATAAGTAAACCACTGGTATATATGCTTCATGACATGCTCAATGGTAGAAAGTTTGTTGTCAAAAGTGGCAATGTAACTTCCGCCACAACTTTTGATATTAAAAACGGTCTACAGCAAGGAGCTGTGAACTCGCCGATTCTTTTTAGTATTTACACCAGCGATCTGATAGGTAGTCTCACTCATGCGATTGCGTATGCCGATGACCTTGTAGCGTACAGGACGGGTCCAAAAGTTGAAGGCATCAAAAATCTCTTGCAGCGTGACTTCGACCAGATTCAGCGATATTGTGATGACTGGAAGTTAAAAATTAATTTTCAGAAATCAGAAACTATCCTGTTTAGAACCCCTTTGTCTAAGGCTTCTAGGGATACAAGAAAGAACTGGAGAAATCTAGTGATCGTTGGACCAAGTGGGAATCCACTGGCGAGCAAAGATGTAGTAAAGTACCTTGGTATCTGGCTAGATCAGTATCTATATTTCAATCGACATATAGATGCTGCTCTGGCCAGAGCTAGGGGAGCGTTTGCTCTGACAAGACGGTTGTTTTATAGCAGCCGCCTTGAAAACAGGGTAAAGGTGATTTGCTACATGGCCCTCATCCGGCCGATGATTGCCTATGGGTGCCCTGTGTGGTTTAACGTTGCCCCATCTCAAATGGAAAAGATTCGGGTGTTTGAGAGGCAGTGTCTTAGGAACTGTCTTGGATTACACAGAACACCAGAGTCGGAGTACAAACATTATTATGCCAACGAGGTCTTATACAACGGGGCCAATATAAACAGGATAGATAACTTTTTAATTAAGCTGATTCGGAGTCACATTGCAAGAGCAATGACCTCAGCCAATGGACTTATTTTCGGGGCTTATTACCCCAATGAAGAATATAGTGAGAGCGTTTGTCTTAACGGTTTCATCCCGCCCGAGACATTCCTCTATTTAGACAGTCGGGGGCTGATACAGGATAGATTGGCGGTTCCGTTAATCTACCACGTCGGCCGTAGAACTGTGGATCGGCGAATCCTGTATGGTCGAGACGTCGGCTCTGGGAACGGAGCAGAGCGTCTGCGGTTCAGTAGAGCTGTGCCCCTTCGGGACAAAAGGGACTGTTATAAGCAAGTTCAAAAATACTGGTGGTTGGGTGACCACCTTGATATTGATGGTTAGTCAAAATTGTTGCCTTGGCAACGTATTTTTAAGTAGTAATAGGTATAATTTATGTAGGACAGTGGTGGCACCAAAAAAAATAGAAAACACATAAACTGCATTTGTTGGTGTGTATGTGCATTTGGCGGTTAAATATATATTTATAAATATATATATATTTGAAAGCGTGTGCGCATATGCATTGGCTGCTGCACCAAAAAAAAAAATGCTGCTGGTGGCTGTTCTAGTTTTAAGTTATTTTAAGTATTTTTAAGTAGTTTTAAGTTAATTACGTATATTTACGTATATTTTAGTTTTATTTAGGTTAATTTAGTTTTATTTAGGTAAAGGGTAGTTTTAAGATTTTAAATAAAATAAATGTCTTGGAAAACGAGTTTTTAAAAAATTTTCTCGTTTAGTTTTAAGTAATTTTGAATTTTAATTTAAGTTAGTTTTTACGCCCAAAGGCATTTTTAATATATAGTTATAGTATAATTTAGAGCGCCCGTATGGGGCCAGTAAGTTAGTTAAGTTATCCTGTAAGCTAGTTTTTAAGGTTTTTGTCTAGCATTTAAGTAGTTATAAGATGAATAAAAAATAAAAAATTGAATTTGCAAAAAAAAAAAAAAAAGCATGAAGTTTCATTTTAGACATCTAAAAATATTGCTTATACCAATTTTGGCAAAAATTTCTTTTCTGCTGCAAAGAATTAGCAAAATAATAAAATAAAAGAAAACTAAGGCCCCTATTACGGTTGTCAAATATCAATACGATAATTGATCATGCTAGTCAACAAAATTGGTCCATCGGTATGTTCGTTGTCAATTATCAAAATTTTTGATAAACCTTGGGTGCTACTAAGATTTGACATCTGTTGTGAATAGTTTTATTGACTTACTTGGTGTTATCGTTGTTAAAAATATTGGTGTTAATCAAATTTTCAGTCAAAAGCAAGTTCGCTGTTGATAAAACAGCAAAAATGAAATCGGTCATAAATAAATGGCACAACTGGGTCGCACAAATTTGCTCTTGTGGAAGTGCCTCAAAAATGAAGCAATTCTCGTATTCACAAAAAAAAAAGTTTTGAGATAACAACAATCAAACATGACATTACGATGATAGAGAACACGAAAAATTTAGGTCCGACAATTCTGTCTGTCTGTCAGTCTGGATGTATCAACACCTACAGCCTAAACGGTTCGGCCCATTTTCTTCAAACTTGGTACTCTGTAATTTTAGAGTTATATGCCCAGGCGTATTTTTGATTTTTATCCTAGGTCTGAAAATAACGATAACTGACATATATAAATGTAACAGATAATTCAATTTTTCTCGAAAAAAAATCGATCGATTTTGATAAGATTTAGTGTGACTGATTTTTTGCCAATAAGAAAGTTTTTCGTTAGATTTTTTTTTCAAATCACCTTATTAACGGTACCTGCCATTAAAACGCTATAGAAAGTATTTTTACTTCCGATTATTTATTATAGTTTCTTGCTTAGTATCCTAAGCCAAAGGTTAGTAACCCATATTCGTCACTTAATTTTTGGTCGCACTGCTATGAGCAGTGTTGGAAGATGAATTCAAGTTCTTTGCAGTGTGTTTGTCACCCAATATTTAAAATAAATATTTGTATGCCCAATTTTTTTTTCCGGAAGTAAAACTTTGTCTGTTTTTAGCCAAACCGTGAACATCTGTTTAGAAATATAGTGTTGACGACCTAGTTTGACATTTCCTTCATCCAACAGCATGTAAAGCGTGTAAATAGGTTCACTTATTGCTAAAATACAGACGGATTAAGATTGGTCTTTTAAAAGGCTGAACTTCCGGTAAAAATTTTAATTTTAAATTTAAAATTTCCGGTAAATTTAATTTGTTTTGCTGCTTGTCTCTGATAATCATATTTTTCTCCACATCATTGGCAACGCCATCTGTAGGTCATCATTTTCTTTATCATTGAACATTAGATAAGCTTAATTTAAGCTTATTACTTACATGTTCAGAATCCAAGAACATAGAACCAAAAAGCTTTTCCCGACCGGCTTTTATTATAGAGAATTGTTATTGCTATTTTAAATAACATTGCATAAGTTTTTTTTGGCAAAATGTTTTTAAAAACTACTTTTATTTATTCAATATGTATTTCAAAACAAGTTTTTTTGAAAACGCATTAAAAAAAAAAATAGTAAGTACATTTTTTAAACCGCTGCAATGATTTTAATTTTTTTCATAGACTCATATTTAATAAAGAACATTTTTGGCATACTTTGATTTTGGTTTAAATCCATGTAAGATTTCATAAAATTTCATACGACTTTTAGTATTTATTGTTTGTATTTTAATTTATTTAAAATTTTCATGAGACATAAAAAAAATAATTTATATGTTTCATGAGTTAAGCCCTCAGGCTCAGGAAACTAAACACTGACAATAGGAAGTCAAGTTCGAAGGGAGCTGGAGTACGCAAAAAATATATAGGCTGGCTAAAATCGTTAAAGCCGTTTACGAGATGGGTTAAACAGAAAAAATAACAAAACCTGTTAAAAAATTTTCTCTCTAGGGTAACAAATTTTTTACAAAACCTATACTTGTCTTTAAGAGGAAGTGAATATCAATTAGTTGCAAAGGGGACAAACATAAGTTATTTTTTCTTAACTTAATACAAAACACAAATAAGGTGAAAAGTCTCTTGCTTAAGCCAAAAACATATTGTATCGAAGTTTTAATTAAATTTGCTTAGGAAAAAAGGGATTTTTTTGTTACATACATATAGCTGGGGGCACGTAGCATAATGTTTGCCAAATTACATCGTTAGGTTGTCTTAATGTGTATTTTTTGTACAAACGAATTGAATAAAAGGTATGCACGAAATAGCTATGTTTTTTTAGTTTTAAGGTTAATGAATTTTCAACACTTGTTTGAAACTATATTTGCATGTCTTAAGAATAGATTTTCTTTTGTATGCAATTTCTCAAAGACAAAGACTGATATCAAAGCAAGTAGATTACAAGTATATGTCAAATTGAAAATATTTTATTTCAAAATAATAATTTTTAGACTTAAAGTCATATAGAAAATTCTTTAATCTAATAGCAAAATGGAGGAAATGATTATATAATTTAACTGTCGAGTACAAGAGTTTGTTTTATTCTAATCAGAACTATATCGGGGGATCATTTCGTTTTCAAGTTATGGCGATACATACAATGAACTTCTCACTAAATAGAAAGTTTATGATGTGCTAGTAAATAAAACTGACTAAAAGCCACTTAACACGATAAGAAAAAGGATATATGACCTGTCATTATATTTCCTATTTGATTTATCAAAAGAGCTGTCAAATCATGATAAATCATTCTTTCTATTTGATTTTGTATTATGATTCATCTGTCAACAAAGAGAAAATAAAACCAATTAAGAATATAAGAAATAAATTTGTACAAAAAGTTTATTGTGGATCAATAGACATTAAAATCACAAAGCTAGATGTAGTTCACATTTTTACTTACTATTATAGATATTATAAGACAAGTTATGCATTTGTACAAAACAACAGTTTTAAGATAACAATCAAGCACGATATTACGATGATAGTCGAAAAAAGTGAGTCTGGAAATTTTGTTTGTCTATCTGTTTCTCGAAAACGGCTTCAACGATTTACTTGGAAAACAAAAAAAAAAATACAGATGGTTTTTGTCTGATTGTATTTTTCAAGTTGAAAAATACAATTTTTGGCAACGGCACCTCCCGTAGAAGGTGGAGTGAAATAAGGGCAGCGGAATTAAGGCCCGCGTCTTAATTGCCACTTTTAAAGGAAACAACGCCCACAGGCATTAATTCCTACCCAAAATGGCAATTAAATCCGCCACAAAAAAGCATTAAGACCCGTGGTACCTGCACGCACCCAAACTCCAGGGCTAGGCAGGGGGTTGCAGGGAGCAGTTGTTTGGCGTTGTTTCCTTTACAAATTGAAATTAAAACCCGCGTGCCATAATTCCGCGGCCCTTATTTTACACCGTTATTTTTTTTTCTTGAACTGTCTCAGGAACGGAATAATCGATGTTAATTTAACAAATTTTTAGAAAGTGCTTAGTTTTAATTTTAACTTATTAATTTTTTTTTTGTAAATTCAACCGCTCTAACAATTTTGGAATTAATTTTTGTTTAACCTGATATTTTGACAAACAAATTTTCTGCATACATACTTTGATTTTAGATTGAATCTTTGTAAAAAGTAGTTTTAGCACTTTTGAAAAGAATTCATATGATTTTTTTTTCATTTATATTAACAAAACATTTTAAGGGTATTTTTATTAAATAAAATTTTATTTTTGAGGGAAGTTACCACAAGAGCATCTTCGTGCGACTCAGACGTGCATTTTATTTGATATAATGTTAGTACACGTTAGGGTAGTTTATACCCAACTTTGAAGCTTTGAAAAACCTTATTTGCTTCCTAAGTTAAACTAGAAAAGCTGCAAATCAGAACTACGAGTACATCACGCTTTACGATTTAAGACAATTTTACTTGCAATAAAAATCCTTATACAGGGTGTCCCGAAACTCAACTTCATAGGTACCGATTGATATTAGATTAATTTATACCCGGGAATAGTAAGATAAAAAATTTATTAAAAACAAGTGTTTTCTTTATATTTTTCATCAAGCATTCCATCATATCGTCTAAAGCCTAAACTGTTAATCTGACAAAAAAAGTCCTCGGGTAAAGTAAAGAGAATTAAATTTCTTTTAAAAAAATAATTGTTAAATGCAAATGACCAAATTAACCTTAATTAGTTTATTTTACACTTTTAAAATTATAACTTTCCTTTTTTAAAGTAAGTTTAATTTGGTCTTTTGCATTAAAGAATCCATTAAATTTTTTTAAAGAAATTTAATTTTTGTCATGAAGATAGAGTTAAAAAAAAATTTAATGCTTGATGAAAAATATTAGGAAAACACTTTTTATTGTAATATTTCTCCCTTGCGATGTGTGTATCTAGGAAAAGTTTAATATTTGGAAAAAAGTTTGTTAAGAGCTTCATTATAAGCATATTTATCGATAAATGCTGACCAAATAGAACTAAAGTCAATTGATTACAAGTTATTAAAAAGAAGATGGTCAACTGTACGGCAAATGATGAACCGATATGTACCAACCACCTTCTTTAAAAATAAAATTATAGCATTATTGTATTTAATAATAATTGTTATCAATAATTTTAAAATAGTTCTTTTTAAATGGACTAACAGCCTAATTGATCTATATAACAAAAAAAAAAAAAAAAATATAGCAATTAGTTTGACTTTTGCTTGTTGTTTGTTATGGTCCCAAGAGTGTAGTGGTGCTATACGATAATCTAAGATTATACATATGTATACTTTAAACAAATATTTCATCAAAGAACGCGAAAAAGTTCCAAATAAAAAATACGCAAATGACTTAAAGTTGTTCCCTTAGATTGAACATATTCTTTCTGCAGATCGAACGACGCACGTAGTAAACATCATGACCGGCGAGGCTCTCCATCCAAACGGATATGTACAATCTTTTTTAGAATCCACATGTATCATTTATCAACAGCCAATAAAGTCACTAACAGTGCGTTATTTAAACGGAAGTGTCATCGGGCTTCATTTGCTCGAGGACGGCGTGAATAACACATATACTGCGTCTTGTGACTGATTCACTGCTGGTACTATATCACTTACGGTTTTAAAAGCGGTCCTTTTCTTGGATATTTTAAATAAGTTTAAACAAATTGAACAAGGGTCATTAAAAAATAGAATAAATAATGAAGGACCTTAATGTCTACCTTGTGGAAAATCAAAAATGTACTGTATTGTTGGTTCGTTGCCTACTTATTTTCTCTAATTAGATTAATCTGTTGACGAATCCATTAGAAGAATCGTAAAAAGATTCTGCGTTTCGAAAAAAAGTAAGACCATTATCAATAAATCAAAAATCATTGACTCACAGTAAATCATCATCACTCTACTTAAAGCAAACTCCAAAATTGACTTAAATAACCATTGATTGCTAGCAAATACATTTTTACTGAATTATCTTGATTCGAAGGAAAGAATTCATTGTATGAATACCAATAATTTTAAAACAAACATATTACTGCATTTAAGCTGGCAAAATATAAAAGTACTTAATATAAAAGACAAATTTGTAACGACACATTAAAACAGTTTAGAACTTAATTAATTCCATCCAATACACAGTTCATTCTATCAGTCGATGTCCTTGCGCTCAACCTCCTCAATCTGGACAAAAGAGTATTTTCTCCTTGCATACAAAAAAAAAAGTGAGAATAAATTGCTTAAGTTTCTTTTTATGCAAAAAAAAAAAATAAACCCAACACCTCTTAGTTTTTGATAATGTTCATTTTGCCAGCCAAGAGCTGTTCACTAGTGTTTGTTTATTTTTTTTGCGTGTTGCTTTGGTCTTTTTGGTATCCATTCCGAAATCTCTCTCCCAGTTTCGCCCAAAACGACCGAGGCACGCAAAAAGAAAAAAACAACAGAGATTTTACACCAGCACCACCATAAAACATTAAGACAGACGCACCAGCAGCACCATTGACTTATGTACACATTGCGGGAGTATATCCCACCAGCAACAGTACCATCAGCAGCAGCAAAATCTGAGTAAAAGCTCTTAAAGAAAAAAACTGATGTTATCTTCTCTTTGCCGATGAACACACACGATGAACTTTCGCTAAAAACCCGCAAAACCATCTGAAACTTTTCAAAATATCTTTTGCTGTTTTAGTACCGAGTACACCCACGAATTGTTTTGATGCTCCAAATACTGCGCTGCTGCTTCTCTTGTCGCTCGTCGCTCTTTTGTGTGTGTCTCTGTATTTTATAATCTTTATATTGTGTATCCCATTGTTGATATTTTATTTTTCATTTATAATTAATTAAAAAAAAAGGCATTAAGACCAACTGCATAAGTTTTACTACCGCAATTCATTGTGAAATAAAAAAAATCTAATTCTTTCAATCTTAAAAAAAAAAAAAAAAAAAAAAAAAATTATCTAACCCTTTTGTGTGGCAACATTACCTTCGATAAATTGATTTATATATATTGTGTCGGTCTTAAGCTTAACGTGCTATTGTAAAACTTCTCTGTTTAAGGAAAAATAAAAATAAAAACTTAAATAGTAATAAAACAAAAAAGAAGAACTAAAACCGCATACAGAAGGGAACGGGTCACCTAGGCGTATACGCAATATATTTTTTTCTTCCTCATTCGGGTGTTGTTTCCTCAAATTTGATGTTGGTCTTTTTGAAATGAAATTCGAATTAAATTGATTTTTGTATTTTATTCACTCTAAATATTGATATCAATATTAATTTTTGTATATTTGTGCATGTATTAAAAAAAAATCCTTGAAGTGCAATGCATTATTCGGTTGAAAATTGTTCAATGCAAAAATTAATCGACCACTATTGAAAAATTAAAATTGTATCTATACAATTGAAAACCAAAAAAAAGGGAAAATTCTTGCAGCTGTTACGAGCACCTAGACGAGGAGAAGAACTTTTCCAATTGATGCTCGGCTTAAAACAAACATAAAGGACAGTTTTCAGTCGGTAAGTACATACATAAGGTTCTTAAAAAAAACACATCATATACGATGTAAAGTAAATATAACTCAATTTAGTAAAACCCAAGGACAAAATGGCTCAATAGTTGTTAAAATATAAATTGTTGGTATCAGCATGACCATCATCATCATCATTATCTTTTGGTTGAGGGTGTTTCCTTGTAAAGAGACCAACACATTATATCCTTTATTCATATTTTTGCGGTTAAAACGAAAAAAAAAAAAAAAAATATTAGAAAACTTTAACTTTATGGTTTCTAGTTTTAATCTATTTTGTTGGTAAAAAAAATCCATGTGAAAGAAATCAAGAACAACGACGTTGATGTGGGCGAAAGAGAGGCATAATCGGGTCAGTTTGATAAAAGAGCGCACGACGATGGCTGCCTACCCAAGTAGGAGTACGACGGTAGAGGGAAGGTAGTATCCTGCCTTATACGGAGTGTTTAAAGACTGCAGGCTGTTCTGTTTTCCAGAATTGGAAGAGATTTTTTCATATCCTTATATTTGGCACAAACATATACATACATTCGTTATTTTTTTTTTTGCTGCTATGAATAGAACGGATGTAGGGGATATTTAACTTGAAGATGCACAAAGGGACAACATAAGGAAGATTGGGAAAACTCGTATCTAAGGGGGGAATTGTTTGTTTTTATATTTTCTGTTGAAAGGATATATGATGTTTCGTCGTAGTCCTTATTTTTGTCTTAACATAGACAGGCATGGTATATTTAAAAATTAATTTCATCTAAAGGTAAGCAACTATACGAGCTGTGACACACATGGAATTTTCTTGGTTAATGAAAAAATCGTGTTCTTGTTTTTGTTGTTGTTGTGATGTTATGAGAAGGACTTAAATGATTTTCAAGCATTGTTGCAAAACGGTTTTTAGCCATAGGCATTTTTTTTTATAATATCGCACTTACATTGGTTGTATATGTAAGCGGTTGGGTAGAAAGTTATGCAAGGAGTTTTTTCTTCTTCGTTTTTTTTTTTCTTTTATTTAAAATAAGTTCAAAAGGAAATGTTGATGTTACTGGCTTATTTTCAAAAGTAGACTTATTTCAGTTTGTTTTTTGTTTTTCTTTAGTATATTTTTATTTGTGTGTCTTCCGGTTAGGAGTTGAATTAGCTTTGAATGAACTCATGACACGTTTTTGTTTTGCCTTATTCATATACATAATACATATGTTGGTTTTTTAAATATTATGATATTTGAATACAAACTGTTGGTTTTATATAACAAAAGAATAAAATTGAATGACAAAATTTTTGTGTGTGTGAAGCTTGAGGACATAATTTTAACATCTTTATGATCCTTTAACCCCGACTGTGGTATAGAATTTAAGCAAATATTTAACTTGGGGACTGTAAGGCAAGTAATGCATTCATAAAAATATAATTGAGATATCAATCAGACAAGAGCATATACGGTGATTAAAATATAGATAGACGATGAAAAAATTGATTCAAATTCTATTTGAATGTACATAATTTTGTACTTGTAGCCTAAATAAATAGATGGACTGATTTTTGTCAAATTTCTTAAATGTTTAGTTGGTATTTCTGGTTAGAAAAATTAAATTACTTGCGATGTAACCATTATTTATCTATATTTATAAAAATAAAATTTGTGTGTGTTTGAACACGCATAACTTGGTTGTTTGTTATCCGATTTGCGTGGAATTTTGAACACAACGGAGCCAAAAATTTAAAATTTGGAAAGTTAAACGGGAAAAATAACAATATACGCGCATAACTCAACTGTTTATCATCCTCTCATATGCATCGATATGGGAGGTTTTTTGTTAGACTTATATTGAACCAAGTAAACCTACTACGGAGCCAAACATTTTGAAAATTTTGAAAATTATACGTACAAAATTATTGATCATTTAAAAACTGACGAATGCTTCTAACTGCAATTGCTTTTGGTCAAAGTAACAGGTCCAACTGTGTTCAATAATTACTTGCGGACTGTTTTGACACGTTGATGGTGTACTTTGCACCACATTTTGAGAATCCAGCCAGTGGATGAATTCGCTTGCCAACGAAAAGCGATGCAACATTTTCTGCTCCTGCGACTCAAATTGGAACATTGTTCGCCACTATCATCTTCACATGTTTTCCATCTAACACACTTAATTTTTGATATAAATACAAGGAGAACTTGGTCGACGATATTTTGGATAGAGTTCACAACATCAAATGGCGAACTTAAAATGTGAGATCCGCAACGAGGCACTGCTGTTGATTGAACCCATGTGTCTAGTCATGTGTGGCAGCCTGTTGAATTAATTATGAAATAATATGCAATGAACAAATCTTCAATACCAAAGAAAAAGAACAAAAGATTTCCGGAGTAATTCTTGAATTTTTCGGATATGTCTACCACCTCATATTCCAAATTGCAACTAGAGTCAGCTCTGTCATTATAATGTTTCGCTGTCTAAACCAACCAATATTGTGAAAAGGGACCCAGTTGACGGTGGAGAACATAATGAACAACGTCATCAAAGGAATCATAATCAATGCTTAGTTCAAAAGCAAGAAATTGCTTATGAATTTTACCGATGTTACCGACATGCGCTTGCCATTTGAGATTAAGCGCATGAAAACAAGCATAAAGTAAGGTCATTGAAAATATGTGGCTTTAATCTAGAATTTCCTTCATTTTCTCATGGATACGTGGCATGTTTGCATATTTAAAGCGATTTGCATCGTTTTTTACGCAGCAGATAATGAAACAAACAACATTGTTTATATCAAAGCGTTACACTGACCTAACATTTGTGAAATTTTACTATCCTTGCCAATGAAATATGTATTTTCATTCTTTTAAAAAACATGCTAGACTTTTGAAAGGGTCATTTAATCAATTTAAGGCGGAACGAAGTTCGCCGGGGCAGCTAGTATACGATATTTTTTCTCGAGAACAACTCATATACGATTTGGTTAAAAAATTTGTGACACACATTGTTTTAGGAAAACTTAAGTTCGTTTAAATATTTACAAACATTCAACACATGTACTTTTCAAAAAGTTTATTGCCAATTTAGCCATCTATCTAACTATCTTCTTATCTATATATAAAAAGGTTATGTTGGTTTGTGTATGCTTCAAAAACTCAAAAACTTCTGCACCGATTAAGTTAAAATTATAATACGTCGCAAAGATTGTTTTTATCTATTTTTCGCGTCAGTAACATACGTGCGACCGGAAGATAATAGCTTTTTCAACGGTCAATTTTCTCTAATAATAAAAAAATGTATATATTTGTAAAAGAAAAACCTAAAAAAAAAAAATGATTTTGAAGCTTGCACTAAATTATAAGATATTGTATCTTCCTGTGCTAAGACTTATACTTAAATAAATGAAATGAAATGATCTAAACGCAACCATATAACCGAAATAACGCCTGGGGAAAAAATGTATTCATGTTTATTGCACTCGCTACACAGAAGGACCGAGAAGAAGGCCTTTGAATCTGACTGAGGCATGCCCGTGAGGATGAATTGTTTAATGGGGTGGGGTAGGGGTAGGGTTGCATATATTTTATAGTTGTTAAGTTAATTAAAAACGGGATAAAAATATTATTGGCTCTTCAGGCGTACAGGGTATCCCAAAAGTTATAGATAATTGAAATTAAAAAAAAAACACACGACTTGGTTGCACAAACTTGCTTTTGTGGCAAGTTACCTTAAAGCTTAAAAAAGCATTATTTCAAATAATTTCTTAAATTCCTTACTTAAATTAATTTTTTTAAAAATATTTTTAAGTAAAATTTATAATATGGTTATATAAGGAAATTAATAATTTTAATGTGAAAAATAATTTCAAAAAAGTCAACAATTGGTTTTCAAAATTATGAATTTCAAAACAAAGGAAAATTTAAAACTTTCTTTTCCTTGTACAAATTTATTTAACTTTAAGTTATCATTTTCAAGAATACATATTTATATTCTCAAATATTTATATTAAACAAAAAAATAAAAATTGTTTAATTGATAATTTTTTTTAGTCAGTATTAAAACTTAGATTCAAAATTTAAAGGATATCGATATCGGTGCTAGTAACAGATAGACAGACTTTAAAACTGACTGACAGACAGACACAAAATCAGAATTTCCACTATTTTCGACTTCGCTATCATCATAATTTCTTGATGTTTGATTGATATCTCAAACATTTTAACCTAGGTCCTTGCAAACTGATTCTGCGAGGTCTGAAAAAAAGTGGTCCAAAACCTAGTTTGCACATCGATATTAACATCACAATGTAAATGAAGCTAAGCCTTTCAGTCTATTTTCATAGATTGTTCATACTAGTCTAGGCAAACTAAATTATTAATACCTTTAACGTGGACAAAATCGCAACGGAAGCTTTTTAAATAGTTTTTATTTTAGAACTTAGGAACCAGAATTAATATCTGAAAAACATATCCCAAATCAGACAAAATCGAATATGTGGAAACACTTCGAAAAATGCGTTAAAATTCATCAAATTAGCCGTCTTTTTGTAAGAAATAACGTTAAAACGGAACACATGAATGGATTAAGAAACCATAAGCGAAATGAATGCTAAATACAAAACAATTTTTAAAGCTTCTGTTGCAAGTTTGGCCCACATTCATTCACACATTGCCTGGATTAGTGTTGACAAAGGCTGTTAGTTTGTTGCTGTCCTGTTGTCGAATTTGAATTTTAGAACCCCCTTCGCCCTGCGCACTAGCCTGAACTGAGGAAGAACGGGCATCCGTGTTTGAGAATGAAATACTAAGAACCATTAAATTTTTTTAGCACATTTCCAGGCTTCATTTCTCTTATCAAGAACAAGAGTAGTGTTAGATTAGAGCGTTCTGGTGCAGCCGCTCTGCCGTTCTGAGGTTCAGCGACTTGGTGGTTCAGAAATTTGCTTTTTTTTATTTGAAAAATCTCTACCAAGAGGTAAGTGGTGATAATTTTAAGAGAAAGACAAACAATTTTGATGAGTGTGGAAATATAATCGCGGATAAACAAGAATTATGCTATGCGGTTATTCAGTGGTGATCGTGGTGAAAGGTTGTGTGTTTTATTTTTTTAAACAGACGAACGCTAATTTGGAACGTGAACTTTGAGTTGCGAACATAAATTTTAAATGTTGAATCTGATACGCAAAAAAAAAAATGCGAACAACGTTAAAAACGTAAAAATGTAAATAACGTTAAAAATTCTATAGCAAACGTAAATGAGCCGCTAAGCCACCAAACACAAGAAAAAAAAAGAGAAAAACACAACTCTCTGAGCCGACCATCTCAAAGTTATAGAATTAGTATCTATTGTGACGTTTTGTCCCAGACGCTATTGTTGGATTTCCTTTCCTTGTTCGTCTCATAATGTCAACATCGTGAGCGTAAGAAAGTTATTGTACAAACGTGATATATTTTTACTATTCTTTAAAGAACGATGTTGGAGAAGTAACATGAGCTTGTCTCTGTTGTGCCCTGAATAGTTCAAAGAAACAGTAATCGTTTTGTTGTGTTGTTTTTTTAAACTAACGTAAAGTAGTTTGGCGCAGGCGGTAGGATCTTGTAGGATCCTACAAAACGATTATAGTTTACTTGAACTATTCAAAAAACAATAGAGACAAGCTCATGTTACTTCTCCAACAACGAAAACCACAATTCAATCGAAACTAGTTTGGTTGGTTCATCCACGGCAAATAGCACACTTAGCACGTCCTGAATGTTTACTTCTTGTGCCAATTGCAAAGGTGAACCAACATTGCTGCGTATTAAAAGCATAGGCCAAGTGACTCATATGCATCAATTTACATAGATATAATTATGTGCCTCATGTCGTACGTACATAATTGGAAATGTATTTGCAGAATTTGTTGCTGACGAATTCCTAGATAGATATCTCCTTAAGGGAGAACTGGAGTTGATATAATCAACGTTCTTCAATAAAAGATCTAGTCTGGTATACTGACGGATCCAAATTAGGAAGAAATACTCGCTTCCGGAATTTTTGGTGAATCACCTTCTTGATGTAAACATTTTTTATATTGTCATTTTTCACAGAGTGTTAAGTACTTCTCTGTTTTAAAAGGATTACTTAGCAATGAACCACAATTCAATAGTCGATTAATAACTTCAAAGGAACTGTTAAAGAATCTATCCATCAATGTCAAAATATGTCATAGAAACCGCTGTTCCAGCCTGATCGATAAAAGATTTCTCTTTTAGAAAATCTTTGATTAAGGTTCTTGTAAGAACGAGTCTTATTCTGTTGCTTAAAGATTCTATAAGAAATTTTAACTAAAAACTAACCACACAGTTTCTATATAAGAAACTTGATATGTTAGTGTTATAAGTACCAACAATCTATCCTGTTTTGCATTTAATATATTCCTGCTACCTTTCAAAATGCATACCAATGGTAGTTTTAAAATAAAAATGTAACCCTTTTTGAACATTAAATGAAACAACATTCAAAAATTATCTAATCTGTTCAAGCATTTTCTACAAAATATTTTCTAATCAATAATTTTTGTGGTTTCTGGTCATACATGGTTTCTTTAACTATGTACTCATAGTTGCCCCAGGAAAATTCTAAGTAAATACCCATTAAAATCTTAATCTCCTTAACTTTGGAAAACTTATAAATTCTTGGAAAATTCACTCAATAACATTTTCAACAAAATAAATACAGTTTCTTTGAATATACATATCTTTTCCGTAATACAATAATGTAAGTAATTCCATTAAATACAAAATATATACATATCTAGAATATACGACTCTAGAAAAATATATATAGTTTTTGTCATTTGATTAAAGAACCACCTCATTTGTAAGGTTCTTTAATCAAATCACTTGTGAATCCTTAATTCAACACGAACATTATCGTTCTATACAATGAAGAGTGAGAAAAACCTCAAGGAAGATGATCATCTTCTTGTAAAATGTATATCTATTTATTGTGACATGTGTAAAGTTACAGTAGCCTTGAGATATTATGCTGTTGTGTAAATTTTTTTCTCAGATCCTACTTCGCGTCAATTTGGCTTTGTCCCACTTTCCTTATCGCATTTTCTTCATTTAATCTTTTTTTCTTTTATACCACTTACTAACAACACATCCTAGGATTTTTATCCCGGAACTGGTACAGGAAGTTTAAGCATTGACATACGGATTTTTCGCCAACTACGACAACAAAAAAAAAGGGAAATATTCCCATTCCAAATGTGTAATATAAAAGTCTATAGAAATATTCTTTCGTCGTGGATATATTGTGTACATACAAAGTGTAACTTTTATGCTCACAACTTAACTACCTTTAAGTTAATGTCAATAAAATTTATAGAATGTTGGTTGAAGGTTCTCCTATTCATGTAGAATTTGCAGATAGTATCACATTGTTACACTATGTAGAATAATGCTTGGATTATTCGACAATTTTTGCGTGTGTCGTTAAATACAGAACGAAAAAAAAACTATGCTCGTTACGGTCGATTTAATGATTGGACATTAAATATTTTTTTTTGTTTGCACTCCCTTACTAAAGTGGAATGCTATTACTTGCAGAATTCAGAATTAGACAAATATGGAAATGATAAAACAGGGTGTTATTGAATGTTGTAGGGAATTTTCATATTATCCTTTAGACTTTTTCTATAAAGACTAAAGAAGAGCGATTATTTTCGGTCCGTCATTTATTCTTAGATTGTTGTTTAACTTTGTTGGTTCTGCGTCCTGCCGAAATTATGTATCTGGGATTCTGAGCTCATCCTATCTCAGGAAAATAAAAGTTCGACGAAAAGTCTTACAAAAATTGTATCGAACAATAAGCAAGAAAAAATTGTAAACTCCTGTCAAGAAATAAAATCATATTTAGAAACTTGAGTGCATGCAATCCAATACCAGACGTGACGATCCTAAAACGTAAATTTTGAAGTATTTACACAGTAATCAATTCGATTTTAAATTCGGCTTACAATATTTACTGGTTGTTTCACGCCAATTGCTGAAAAACTTAATCGTCAAGTTCTTCGTCAAGTCGAAGGTGTCGCTTATGATGTGTTTGACCTGTAACCAATACGAACCGTTACTTATAAGTTATTGTTTCAAAAGGTCAGTTCTTTCGCACATAATTTTGGTTATCGCCAATAAAATTCATCTGGCAATGTTTTATATATATCATCTCGTAAAAGAACAACCAAATATACCTCTACTCATCCGGAGAGTCTTCATTGCCAAAGTAAATTAAGAGCTTCAAAGATCTTGGTTCGATGAACAAAACTTCTTTCGAAAACATCAAACTACTTCTATCAGAACTCCGTACAACAAAAATCTAACACGAGGAGAATGTATTTCGGTATTTCGAGTCAGAGTAGACAAAACGCTTTTCACAAGTCAACATTATTTTACAAGAGCTAGTATGTGAAAATTGTAGAGAAGATCTCACGATTTGACATATATTTGCTGAGTGTAGCAAATAGCAATTACAGACACTAGAAGATAAACAGAAACGCATAGCGGAAATCGTAAATCCGTCAGGTGTTCAAACGATTCGTCGGATCAAGAAAGCCATCAACGTCCATAATAGATTAAAAGAAATTTGATATTATATGTAAAAAAAAAATATGTTTCTAAAATTTTTATTTTTTTTTACAACTTTGTTTTTCATCTATATAACTAAGTAATAACTATAAAAACAAACTAATGTTAACAAATTCTATGTAAATTATAAACGACATCTATGTTATTGTTGCCCTGATGTCTACAATGTTAATAATTGTATAAATTTATTTTTATATGTTATTTTTGATAAATAAATAAATATATCTGAACAATTGATATCGTGAATGATATCGAAACTCAAAATTTATTGTGAATGGAAATGAAATTACCTGAAAATTTTTCTTTCAATTCTGTTCAAGTTTTTGTCAGTGGAAAATTTTAAGCAAAAGGGAGCAATATCGCAAACATTTAAAGTTGAAAACAATTTTTAAAAACTGATGTCAACATAATCTGATCAACAAAACAAAAATACATTAAATCTGCATAGAAAATTCAATGAAAATTGACGGAATAAAGAATGGTCAAGTAATAAAACTGACATTCTAGTACGAATAGTACAATATAACAACAATAATAAAGAAACAATTTCTTATAAATATCACTGTCATAGCAGTGTTGATAGATGGAATGATTTTGATCATCCTTTGATACTTTAGTCTCAAAATAAATCGGCACAAGTCCACTTTTTTCCAAAATAAAACTAATAATGATATCTTGTGTGTACTATTATGATGTTATATTTACTTTAAAAAAAAAGAATGTGATTCTAGCAAAAAAATAAAATTAAAACATACCATTTATGGAAAAAATCAACGATCATCGATAAATGCGAAAACAACGATGAATTTCAACTTATATTACCATGGAAAAATGAGAAAATCCACATACTTTATTCACAAAAAAAATTCTAAATCATGAAATTAAAATTAATTTATGTTTTGGGTTTTAGAACTTCTTTTTTCGATTAGTTATTTTCCTTTTAATATATAGCCGGCATTATGTTAATTAACTTATAAATTAATTTTTCTCGAAATTATTTTGAGTGGACTTGTACCGTTTTTCCCTTGGACTTTTCAAATAAAAACCTACTGGAACGAAAACGTACTTGCTCTTGGATGCTGAAATTTTCTAACATTTTTTTTTTGTATTAAATAATTTCTAATTGTTTTCAATTAATTTAATATTAAATATACCTAATTAAAAAACCTAAACAAACATTTCATTTCTAAGGACTCAGAGTTTTCAAAAAAAAAAAAACAAAAACAAAAACAAGTTTGAAGAGGTTAAAACTCAATTAGAGGACGTCTCTAAATTAGCGCTTGCGTCTGGGATTACTAACAAAACTTTAAACTTTATTATTCACTCTCGAGAAAAACAGTCTCAAAGATTTAATAAAAGGAAAAACATGATTAAAAATGGAAAAAAAAAATTATGGTCGCAGGGTTCATACTCAAAATGCAAGGTAGTTGGGTTGCAAACCAATTTTTCATGTGTGAAGTTAAAATTTTCATTGAAACACAATAATAAGACATTGAAACACAATAATAAAGCCAACAAACCAAGCTACGCAAGATTGGCGCAGTCGGTGTCAGAAAAAGAATGTTGATTATGGTATTAAAATATATATATTAGATACAAATTTACATGTAAATAAATAAATTTTGTTATAAGATTATAAAAAATATATGTAATATAATAACAATAGTAATTAAGTTATTAATGTTTTTTTAAAAAAAGGTTATATTTTATTTGTTTATATTAAAAAATTACTTAGATAATTGTCTTCTTTATTAAATAAATTAAAAATAAAATGGAATCAAAGCAAACATTAAAAATTAGTGCGTACCACATTATATCATGATAATAATTAAAGTTATTATTAAGTATTATCTAGCATCAACAGATTTTTAATCTATTCATGTTCTAATCAGTTTGTTTCTTTGTAAGAATTCTTCTCATATATACTTAAATAAAATTTGTAAAATAACATGTCGAAAAAACCCTTTTACGAAATTAAATTCTATGAGATTTTGTTTTGTGAGCTAAATAGATCTTATAGATCTTAACAGAAAATAGAAAACATGACTGGCTAACTGACTAAAAATAAATTAAAACTAGGAAGTACTAACTGTGCTTTTTGCTGTGGATGACTCAACAAAATTAGTTTCGATTGAAGAAGTTGACTGGAGAGTCTAAGGTGGATAGTGGAAGTAAACTAGAAAAAAAAACATTTGTTTTGGAAGTTAAAAAAAGTTTTAAGCAGTAAGGTAGTTGTCACAAGAGCAAGTTCGTCTATTAAAAAAAAAACCTTGTATACAATTTAATCATCTAAAATCAAATTCATACATCTAAAGAAAGTTAAGTAGTAATATTTAAAAGTTAAACCAAGAATATAATTTACTTTCCCTAATTACAAAATCAAATTTTATTTTATTCCAACAATTTGTTATTATAAATTTATTTGTGAATTTTTAAATAAAAAAAAAAAATATTACCACTCTTCTTGAATCACGTGATAGGTCCCGTGAAAGGTCCCTACAAGAATTAAATAAAGTAATTCCCCAAAACTTGAGATTTCATTCATTCACTTTTGGGGACTTATTTCTTTTTTAAATTCAGTTTTTTTTTTGTAAAATAAGTCCCCAAATTCAACCATAAAATAAGTCCCTAAAAAAATTAAAATCGAAGAAAAGTTTTACGTTGTACAAACAGGGTGTGTCTTCTGCCTGGGGTCACTATAAATATGGGAATGGGAGCGAGTAAACTTTACATATAACTAATTTATATGAGTGATTTGATCACGGAAATCACGTCATCTAAATTTTTTTTTTCAGAATCAGCTTATTAAAGGTACGTGCCATAGAACCGTTTTCTATGAATCCGACTATATTTTGAACGGCTTCATCGATTTTGACCAAATTTAATATTTTAAAACGACTGCTAAACTTAAATAATACTGCAAACGATTTTTGGAAAAAAATTTCATTTTTTAAAAACCGATAGTTCTAGTTTTCTCGAAAAAAAAATTACAATTAATTTTAATAAAATCTTATGTAATTGAATTTTTACCGACGATGATGTCTTTCATAATTAGTCCATACTTTTGTTTTCAAATATAAAATACAGATTTTTTTTTTATTTGTAAAAAAAAAACTGGTCAAATAAATTTTCCAGTCGTGAACACGAAATTAACTTGCCCACGAGCATGTTTGTGCGACCAAGTCTTGCCTTTTATTTGTTTTTGCCAGTTTATTTTAGAATAAATTATTTAAAATATTTTTAAATTCCAGAAAAAATTTAAACATTTGGCAACCATAACCCACAAGAAAATCTTTACACTACTCGATGTCATATGATGACAATGACAAACAAAAATATTTTGAAAACTTTTAACATAAGCTAAATAAAAAAAAACACCCTATAACACCCACACAACTTGATTCAAATGATGTAAATCATTTTAACGATACACAACATAACAGTAGGGTCACCACTATATGGAACACAAAAAAAAAAAAAAGAACATGCAAAATATATTTTATGTATTTTTCTTGGTTGTAATGTTTTCAGTACAAAAGTAGTTCGGGTTTATGAATGTGTTCATATTATTATAATAATGTTCTGATGGTATACAACATCTTCTTTTTTTTTTTCTTCTGTGAATATAAATAGTGATTTGACTTTTATGTTATGTGATATAGGATGATGATATTTTATCCACATATGAACAGTTCACATCGTAAAACTGTTGAAGAGAAAGCAGTAAAATAAAATATAAATTTATATATGATTATCGAAAACTCATTGGATTGGTGTTGGTGTGGAATGTTATAATATATTTGTTGAAAAGGAGGCAGTCTCTAAAGATGCTTAACGGAGCTTGAGTTATTAAATAAAATTATACTTTGGTGAACTTTTGTGTGTTGATAAGACTGTTTCATTGTGTGAAATAATGCTGAATGAAAAAGGATCTATGGGTGTTGAATATGATGAAATATTAACAAATCTGGAGGGTGGTTTCAGTATGTAGGCTTAGAGATTGATGTTGTGACATGACACCATAATGACATCGCGATATTTTTTTAAGTTAACAGGCGATACATTTCGTGTTATGAAAAAAATGAGGCCACTGGCACTGGTGACAAAAGAAAAAAACATGTCTAATATGGCTGCTGGCCGGTCCATCTAATGTATATATTCAACCTTTAGGATAATATAAAATAATACATTAATCCCAATCAAATAATATGCAAGTTTTCGCTTTGTTCAGCGATTATGCAATAATATTTGAGTTTGGGCTGATATGAAATAAAAACTAGTCGTCGTACAAAAAGAAAATTGCGTTAATATATTTTGTTGCGAATTTAATTCTGTACTAAAAAAATATAGTTTTATCCGTATCGGACGGTTAAGTTGATGAAACTGCAGAAAACCAAAAACAAACCAAAAATCAATATTTTAAAGAATTAAGAATCATAGTCAAAAAGTTATGTTGGATCATGGAAACCCTCGGCTAAACCCGTTAAGATTCACACCTCTGATAGAATTTTAGTCTTTCTTTTCATATAATTGCCAAGGGACAATTTTACATTTTTTAAACAAAAAACATAAAAACGTTTAATTTGAAAGAATACAAAACAGAGAATATATTATGGTTTAACTAAGCCTAATACTCATAAATATGCCTTCTTATATACAAAAATTATATGTAAGTACTCACCAGGGGACTGATAAATAAAAGGACAATCCACGACCTCTCGCACAAATGTAATTTTTAAAAGTGACATAACAAAGAGACGCGAGATGTAAATTTTGCTTCAACGAGACTCGATACTTAATATTCCCTGAGATGGGACTTATTCCTGTATAGAAGTTATCGATATTTTTGACGTTATCAATCTTTCAGGGGACTGATTAGAAATCCGAAGGACAAAGTTTAGTGAATTTTTTTTTGCAATAAAATGCATTGCTAAATAATATTTATCTATTTCATAACAATTCTGTGTTATTTGAGATTACAATAATAGATTGTTTTTTAGTATGGGAACTGAAATAGAAGAACAGCAATGATTTTTCGATGACAAAACGGGATTCTGACATGCCAGGGGACTGAGAATTTGACCATTTAAAGAATTTATTGAGGAAGACAATTTATTTTTTTTTTATTTTGATTTTGATTTGAAAATAACATAATTTTCGTAATTTGTTAATAACTTTTTTTGCTTGCAAAAACAGCGGTAGACTTTTTTGTCCCTATTTTTACTCACTAAAAGAAAATTTTTAAACGTAGTTTCAACTTGTAATTCATTTGTGAATGGTTTGACCCTTTTTTTTAGTACTAAGGTGACTGGACTATAAATATGTTTGCAAGATTTTAGGATTAAGATTTGAACACCACTCAAGCCGTTCTAATAGTTTTTTTTTCTTGTTAAACTCGGTTAAGTCGTTCGCAAGCGATATTAAGAAGAAACAAAGATTCTATCGGAGTTACCGTTAAAGGGCTTGGAAAACACAATTGTACATAAAATATCTTTGATTTAGATCCGATTTGGAGAAAAAGAAGCTTTTTAATATTCTCTTTTATATTTAAAGGTGTAGTTATTTTTTTAATTTTCAAGGAATACCAAATTTTAAGAAAATCAGTTCAGCCGTTTAGACTATAGGTTTTAAGTTGTTTTTTAGTCATTCTCAATGTCAATGTCATGTTTGATTGTTAACTTAAATTTTAAGTTGTTTAGCTTGTGCAAAGAAGGTATATTTCGTCCTAAGCTATAATAATTTAGGTATCCTATCTCTTGGATCCTATAAATTCAGCACTATGCCTTGCAGTTCAGTCATCATTATTTTGAAGTGACAATGCAATTTTTAAGATTGAAAATGTTGAACAAATGGAAAAAAGTACAAGCACCAAAATGATTCGTATGAAAACGACAGTGGAGAAACCTGTTCTTTGTCCTATGAAATGTTCAGATCACGTGGAATTACATTCAAATATTCTTTACTTATTGTATTATTGTCCTATATTGTTTGTAAGACCATATCTACCAACGTTAAAACCTTATTTTCTGTTGTCAAGATAATAACTATTTCTGAGAAAAAAAACAATACATTACTTGCAGGTGTAGTTATACAATTTATTTGACTAAGGTTATAGTGTATGAAACGACAACGTTATTCAAGAACTTCTACCTTTTTATGAATTACACAACCAGTCTTACAAAAGAAAATAGTTTATATAACTTCAAATCTATGAAACTAATCCAAGGTTTAACTTTCTCCATCCATATCTGGAAATGACACAAATACTTTGACGTCCTTTGAAATGTATTCTTTTTTCATATCAATTTGTCTCCGTTACTTACATTTTTTTTAAAATTCTTGCAAATAGATTGTTTTTAAATAAATCAATCAAGATTATAAAATCAACAAAAAGAAAAACAAGAAATGGATATCAATAAATCTTAAGGACTTTGCTTAACTTTTTTGGCATTTGATCAAAAATTTGCTATGTACTTTTTTTAAGGTTATGGAAAATTTAAGTTGAGTTTATATTTACTAACAGATATTTATAAAAAAAAAAAATATTTTATTCAATAAAAAATTTTTGTTGAAAAGTCGTTTACACTGCAAATAATTTATTACGAAAAAAAAAAATTGGCAAACTATTTAACTGATGTGACTGAACGAACATCTAAAAACTTGCTACCGTACTTGATAACATTTAGGAATGAATGGATATCGGATGATGCTGTCCCCCAAAGCAACAGTGTGCTCCTATACTCAGCGTCAGCATCAAAATGCATTATGGCCTCCTTCCGTTTGTACTTTGTGGACGATTATTAATGACCCACTTGTGAGATAATAAGGTGACAAGAACATGACACATCGACTGACTCTGGAGGGAAGCAAAGTGAATGTTCAGATTCAGATAACCGAACATTCAATGCATAGCCGCATGAACTTTTTTTTGGCATCCTTTCGAACTCTTTATAAATATTTTTCATCTGCTTGGAGCATTTTTTTTTTTTTTTTTGAAAGGAGTCTCCAAATATAATTTTTATTTTTGAAAAAAAAGTCAACAGAAGCTGTCCAGGCATTCATGTGACAGAAATAAAATATTTTTCCCCTATTTGAAATAAAAATATCAACAAAATTTTAAATGCGAAATTGGGTCGTATGAATTTGCTTTTATTTAGGTAAACACTTTTATGTTCGTTATTAAAAAAAAAATGTTTTTTAATATTTCATCAAATTTGAATAAGATGATTGATAATAAAATAAAAAAAATATCCATAAGGATGAGGTATTTTGTTTTGAATCTCTCTGATCTGATACGTCATGTTAATTTGACAGGTAAGGCATTTGACGTGTTAATTAGCTACATATATTGACCATATGTAGATGTTTATCATGTTGGTAGAAACATGACGAAACTGTTCGTTCAGTTAGCATAAGCTTGCTTGGCCAGAGCCATTATAGTTGGTCTTTATGCTATTTAAACGAACAAATTGAACAACAAAATGCGTGCTCTCTTCAAACAAAATGCAAAATATTTTGTCTAGTTCTTCTGTACAATTGAGAAGCATGCAGAGCTATTTTACGTAAGGTTATAACAATAGGTTTGCGTTACATCAATTTTAATGTCAGAAACAAAAATGTAGGTTTTCATTAATCAGGTGATTATAAACTCCTCGTCAATATTTTTATATGTGGTTCAAATTTTAAGTTTATTTTACAGTACCGTAACTTGCATTTAAATCTCCTCTACACAAAAATCATCATACAACGATATATACCACACTGTGTGTTGTTTATTTCTTTTATTAAAATTTATTAGCAAATTTGTATTTACGTTTTCTAATTATACTACTTACTCCATGCATTTTTATCAAATGCATTGAAGAGGTAAATTCAGAATTTTGCTAATTAATTAGGGAATAAAGAATTAAAAAATGATTTTATACATGAGGCTTTGAGAATAATTTGTTTTTTGATTTGCTATTCATTCAGACTTTTTTTCATTTGGGTTTTATATAAACATACACACAGAAAAAAATCTACATAAATTAAGAAAACAAAACAAAAAAACCTGAATCAACATTTTTTGTTTATGATTTTGCTCCAAGCTCCAAGGGTATTTCAGGTTGATTCAAAATGTTTTCCTTTTAACACTGACGAAAAATATTTGTTTGTTAAAATGACGTGAAATACAGTTAAGTTGAACTGTTGGCATATTGATTTAACTCGTCTTTCCCGATTGAATCATGTTGATTGTTATGTTAAGATGAATCATATTCCTCTTGAATCAAATCGAAAGCATTTTAAATTAATATTTGCAATTTCAAAACAAAGTGAATATCAATATTAAATCAAAATGATCCCCCCATTGAATTAAAACTACCCTTACGTCAAAATATTATTACTTTCCTGTTGAATTGATGATTCAGTTTACATACAAACAAACATGAACAATGTTATAATAAGAAAACCACGTTGTTTTTAATTTAATTATTTCATATTTAAAAATACTTATATGTTTTTTTTAGGCAATAATTTACATTTAAATGTAATTACAGATATATATTTCTTAAATATAATGTCAATCAGATGTTCATTGTTCTTATGAAACTCTAGAATGGCTTTGCCTTTAAGGCTGTCTTGCAAAAGAAGTTCAAGTTTCTATAAATAAAATAAAAATTACGTTAAAAAAAAGTTTAGGAAGAATATTATTTGTATATATAATATTGTTTTGTACCTTAGATAATTTACAAGTTCAATTTATTGGAGAGAAGGTAGATTTTGTCGTTGGCGATGTGCAAAATTTTGACTTGGTTTCTAACCAGGAAACTACTTTGCTTGCAATTGAATCAGACAAAGTTTCATTATCAATCCCAAACTACATCGAAACGAGATAATGTTATACTTAATCAACACATAAAGTATGCCTTACCTCAGCTTTTCTCCAGCTAAACAATTTTTCCCGAAAACACGCTCGTAGTCCAACAGGTCTCATAGCTTCCTGAATATCTTCTTTAGATACATAAGTACCTGAAACTCTCATAAGTAATACACGCTTCTAAGAGAAACAATCATTGAATAAAAAATTATTGTTTTACCGAAATTTATAATTAACTTTTTAACTTTTCGCAACGCTTTAATTGACTGCCACTTAAACTGACTTACGACTCGACATGTATAAGCAAGCATTAAGCACCGAAGATAAGAATCAGCTTGAAATGAGATAACTTTGTTGCTGGTTATAGTAAATTGCAACTATTTTTTACACGATTCAATATGGTATTAAAATTGTCCAATTTAACTTTAAAACAATTCAACATTGATTTTACACGAACCAATGTTTTATCTGGAAATTAATTAAAAATAGACAAACTGAGTATGAGAATTAAGAAAATAACGGAAAATTCAACAATGGTTTAAATTGAATTTAAAAGAATCATTTTGTTTTAAAATGATTCAACTTTGATTCAACATGAATTATATTTCAGCTAAAGAAATATGAAACGTTGACAGTAAAAAAAAGAATAATCAACAATGTTTCGTGTTGAATAGACAAATAAATATTTTATTTTAAAATAATACAATTTTATTTTAACATGATCATTTTGTAAACGAAAATCATATGATATTAAATGTTAAATTAAGGAACATTCCTGTAAAACCAATCATTAAAAATATATATTCAAAACGAAACAATTTCAAATCTAAATTTAATTATTGCAGAAAATTAATATTGCACTATTTTATGAACAACAATTTTTCATTTTGATTTTACATTGTTTTTTTTTTTTCTGTGTGCACATACATTATAATCAACTCAAATTCAATCCTGTTTCTATGAAAGTAGTAGAGAGTTTTGAAAAGATTTTTATGTAAAGTAGCTTTGTGAAAGACTAAAAGGTTAAGTACACCAAACACTAATTAATATGTACGTCTATGTTAAAATCTATTTTGTAAAAGATTTAACTGTTTATAGATTTAATGCTAAAAACTTATATTTAAAAACTAACGCATCAAAATTTTATAACCATCAGATTTTTTTTTTTTTTTTTTTTATAATATGCGCGCACTAAAGGGATTAGTCTACCCTTAATATGGTGAACACAGTACGAGCATTAGGAAAAAAGGGAGGGGTTTGAAAGGAGATGCCGATGAACATTAGTTTTGAAGTTCTGAGTTTTGAAATGCGATGAAAAAACAGAGGCGGGTAATGCGTTCCACATTCGTGTAGTGCGGCTGAAGAAAGAATCTCTGTATTTAACAGTACGTCCGAAATTGGACTCTAGGGTAAACTGATGAGCATTTCTTGAAGCACGAGTATTACGGTTGAATTGTTTGAGGGGAGGAATGCAGCTAGCTATTTCTTCTGAGCATTGCTTATAAAAATAACGATAGAACAACGTGAGACATGATACGTTTCGACGGTGCTCGAGAGACGTAATTGTATCAGTTATTGACCTATCACCTATCATTTTTATAGCTCTATTTTGTATTCTATCCAAGAAACTCAACGATATGACAACTAAAGTTTAATTCAGAATTTAAATAATAAAAAAGATATGTACCTATCTAAAAATTATTATAGTAACTATATGAGGTTTCATTTAAGTAATATAAGTTCATGATTTTTGAGAAATTAAATTTTTAAGTAAATTTTTTTTAATTTTATTTTAAAATTCTCTTTCTCAAAAATTATAAACTTAAATTACTTAAATGAAATATAAAATCAAAGATATCTGTTTATCTGTTAAACGAAATTACAGAACATTATCGATTAAGCTTTGGAAGATTTTTAATATTTTTTTTTACATTTTAAGTCAATTTTTTCAGAAAATCGCCCTTCCCGCTAAAACCGGGGGACATAGGCCACCCTCCTATAAGATTTTTTTCTTATCTTGACTTAAGCTATACGTTTTGGCCTTTAGTTATATCTTATGCAAATAACCCTGATGAATTGCAAGTAAAAAGCAAAATAAATATATATGCATTTCATACTGTTCCGGCCGTCAGCGTCGTAGTGAAGTCAAAAATGAACCAAAATAACAAAAAATACATCATTTTTGTTGTAAAAAAAACTATATTTAAAAAAGTGTTTAATATTTTTTCTCGAAAATCTAAAATCAAGCAAGCAATTCGAAAATAAAGGTGATTAAGGCCCCGTTTGCTCATACTCTTCATAAATCTACAACATAACTAAACTAAAACGGCATAAACTATTCTACGTTGTTACAAAAAAAACATGTTCTACTTAGGTATGATTCAGTTTCATGAGAGAAATCTCAGTTAAAATGTCAATTTTGTACGAATAGTCAAATTTATTTTTTTCATTTTTTGAGAAGACCAAAAAAGTAGGTTTCGTCATGCCGTCCGTCAGTCTGTCTGTGCGTATGTGCGGATGCGCGGTTGTCTGTACCTCGATCTACAGTCTGAACGGTTGGTCGGATTTTCCTTAAACTTCGTGTGTAGTACTTTTTGGTGATTCCCTAGAGGAGAAATTCGAATGTTTGTTTTAGCCTGGCTTTAACGAGTACCCCTCATATAACGGTTTTAGTTTTTTCCAATTTTCTCGAAATCGGCTCTAACGATTTTGATGAAACTTGGTGTACTTCATATTTTTAGTAGTTCTAATGTAACTGCATTTACGGTTTTCGGCAAAAAATGCACATAACAGAGCTTTAGTTTTTCACAAATTTGGCCATAAGTTAATAACGGCCGAACCGATTTCATTTAAATTTGATACGGTATTTAATATAAACATTCAACATAAGATGGCATTTAAAGTTTTTAAATAAACAGCTATTTAATGATAGCTACCATACAACTTTTTTCATATTTAGGACACTTTTCCACATTTCAACATAATTCAGTGTAAATTAAATTTTCCCAATCACATAGTTTGCAGCAAGAGCAAGTTCGTGCGACCCAGTCGTGCATTTTATTTTCTCAGAAAAAGGTAGAATACCATAACTCCTTTACATATCTTTACATACTCTAAGGTTAAACTGACTCACCTTGTATATGTAATGAGCACCATGGAATAATGTGTTAACTAATTAAAATTCAAATGTTTTAACGCACTTTTATTCAAAATATTAATTGAAACAAAAAAAAACATAAAAGATAACAAATGCATAATGCAATATTTTAATCTTATACTGACGTCTGTGTTTAGTTATTCTCTATTATGACCCAAGGCATTAAAAATATTAAAACATCACAGCTGGCATCACAATCCCCATTTCCAATTCTAAAAGTTCATGGAGATAAATATGTTTATTTTTAATTTATTCGAATGCACTTTAGGGATTTTAACTTGTGACCAAAAGAACTTTTTCAAAACAATGTACATATGTCGTATAAAGTAAAAAAAAAAAGAAAATACAAATCATATTGCAGTTGTCCTTATGATAAATTTAATAGAAATTCAGAACATATTCTTATTCAATATGGATTCTCATTCTAATTTGATTTGCATTATGAAAGGAAAAATCAATGTCCACTATGCAGTGATAGATGTATATATGTATATCCTTTAAAATATTAGATTATGCCATAGGCATTAAAAATTAAGATTTTAATTGATAAGCTATTTTGTATTATGAACTTGAGTGCTCTTTGAAGTTAAATGTGGCAGAGCTGAAAGCTTTTCTCAAAAATTAATTATTAAACTAATGCAGTGATTGTTTATATGCGTCTCCTTGTGATCCTTGATTGAATCCATTAGTGCATATCATGGGTTATTTAAAAGCAAAGCAAACATCTGATATTGGGGTTTGAATAATTTATGAACAAAGCTTAAATGGATTATAAATCAAACCATATAAATGGTACATCGAATTCAATTGAATTAAATTCATCGAAAAAGATTTGCACCTTTTATTGAATGATTTATGAAGATTATTGAAGATATTTTCTTATTTTTTATTTAGGAGACAAATTAGGCCTAATTATGGGTAGCAGCTGGTTTGGTTGTTAAATCAATTTTAATGGCAGTCTTATATATTATTCAAAATAAAGAGACAAGTTTTTGAAGCATTTTTAAAATGTTTTACTTTTAAACGAAATAGATCCTTTTTGGTTTAGGAGATTTTGCAATGTCTTTTAAATACTTAAATACATAATATTATCTTCTCTCAAAAGACGACTAGCGCAACCAAAGAGACTTTGCTCGGAAATAAATCACCAATTTAAGTTATTATTTTTTTTGTAATTGTTTGTAGGCAAATTAAATTATCGCCGTCTAGAGACACAACAATAACGAACGAGATTCTCAGAAGTAAAAATATAAATATTGTGGTTGTAAATTTTTGTAGTCGATGATAGATTTTTTTCGATTATCGATTCAATTCGATTTTTAGTCGACAACTGCAATGTTTGGCTAAATTAAGGCCTCTATTATGACATGCGAATGTGAACATTTGGTATAACTGTTTGCAAATCGCCTTATTAAATTCGCCTCAAATGTTAAAAAGTTTGGCGAATTGAAAAGACATTCTATCAGAATCAACAGAACTGTTATCCTTTGCGACTTTTAACCTAAAAGAAGAAGTGGTTTTTGTTATTTTTAATATTCTCAAAAAGTATAAAACATTTAAGTATCCGGGATTCTGTTTTTGACAAAAAAAAATTACTAGATCATTTAATTTAGAAAACAAAAATAGTACTTAATTATGTAAAATTTTGAAAGCAATTTTTTTTTTAATTTTTTTTTTTGTCAAAATTTTGAGTTTGAAAATTAATTTTTTTTAAAACCATTTGACAAAATAACTTTATTTAATTAAATTAAAGAAAACATTTCTGACTTTTCAAAAAGTTATACTCAGGGTATTGTTGTAAGTATTACCTACCGTTGTTTTTGAATAATTTTTTTCTATTTTATGTCAATTTTTAGATAACTGCCAATCTTGACTCTTGACCCAACCTGCGCGCTCTAGTTGTTTTTTTTGTATTTTATGTAAATCATCTTGTATAAGTGGAATTGTACGATACAGTGAATCATTGTGAATTAGCCAATTGACTTAGAATTGTGGTGTAGTAATATTAAATGTGAATCATAATGCCGATTTATAAGTGGCTGGCTACAATACAATTAGCCCAAATAGGATTATTTTCTTTTTCGTGCCAAAATAATCCAGTTAAGGATAAAAAACACTAGGAGAATCGTTTGGCAATACCGAGAACGCTAACTTGGACGGCCTAAATGATTTGTTCAGGAACTTTAACTGGTCGCTATATGCTCGATAGTGACGTTCTTCTAGGGATGAACTATTTTATTCCAATTAGGTTAAAAAGCATCAAGTCTACAGAAAACTCGTGGTTCGATTCGAGCTGTAAGGAGGGTATCCGATTGAGAGAGTAATTTTTCGTTATAAAGCCAACAGCCTCTGAGGAAAACCGGAATTCAAACAAGCTAGAAAAACCTGAAACGGTCGAATTTGACGAACCAAATTTTTGCATGAACAAAAATTACGCGCAAAAAATACTGCTATGTCCCAAAGGCAGTAAAATTTTTTCGTCATTTGTAAAAAATATACGAAATACAACTATACGTCTTCGGTTCCCACTCTCGTTTTCAATGACACTCTATAGTGTACAGTGGTAAGCTCACAAGGAAAATCTGATTTGTTTGCAGCACAGTTCGCTGCTAACTAGACGCTGCCACTTATAAGTGTTATGACTCCTTCTGTATACTTGAGATCGTAAAAAGTTTTATGTAACTAATCACACTATACGAATGTGGAATGCTTGATCTTTTTTTTCCTTCAATTGTGATGCTCAGAAATTCAAAACCTATGTGCATCGGTATCTCCTTTCATCTACCCTTCATTTTTCTAACCACTTGCACTGTGTAAATAATAATATAAGGATATTCATAATCCAGTGAGTGATTATGAGATGCTGGCTACTTGGTTAAAGCAAATCACCACGATTGACTCGGAAGAAGGAATCCTTTATCAATCATCCATCGGAACAAGATAAATGCAACTTACGCTGCATTCCTTTTTTTTCCAATGCTGGACCAAGTAAAGTTAGTTGACCCTCAGTCTAGTTAACGAAAACTTTTAGATACACTTTTCCTTCCTTCCATCACAACTAATAAACTCAGTATAATTATACCAATCAGCAGGCTTGCAATCTTTGATGACTTCAATAAAAAGATTGCATTCCCCAATCATTCTTTAAGACTTCAACTTCGAAATAAACAATGACCATTCATTTGAAATCAAAATTATTGAAATCATTTTTTCCGCCCATTCATTTTGCAGCAATCAATTGAATGCAATCATTTGAGACTTCATGCATTCCAGGCATTCCTTTGCAGTCCAGCATTCCTTTGCAGTCCAGCATTCATTTAAAGTCCAGCATTCCTCTACATTTCAAGCTAATTTTACTGCTGTACTGCAAAGGAATGCTGCAATTTTGATTTCAAATGAATGGTGATTGAGAGTTTTAACGTTGAATTCTGAAATGAAGTCAATGATTGCAATTCTTTAATTCAATTAAATGAATGATTTTTAAAGATTGCATTCTAAAAGATTGCAATCTTTAACAAGCAATCAGAACACATATCCAATATGGTGGCCAAATATGTTAAGTAAAATAAAAGTTCTTCAATATTAACTTAAAAACAATTCGCTCATTTATCTGTATTGACTTAACTATTTCCAATTATCTTGTTAACACCATCCTCAGATAAGGGTCAGCATATATAAAAATAAAGTTCTCTTCCCATGACATGTCATTTCAAAAGTTTTTTTTTTTTCTTTTTACAAGAACACCATCTGGTGCTGATTTATCCATTGTTAGGTAAACATCCCATCATTCAGGTGTGTCTATATAAAAAAAAAATAATAATAAATTATTTATGCTTTTATATCGATAGATTGATGTATCTTTTTAATCTGCATGGTATCGAGGGTGAAATAAATTTGATTTATGTTAAGAATGCTTGAAGATAAAGGTCTCAAGTATAGACAGCTATCTCACGTGTGAGGGTGCTTAAGAGATGATTATAAAAGTTTTTGTTAAAAAATACGTCTGAAAATAATAAGTGAAGCAGGAAACTCAAGAAGTGCTTATGTTAGAAAATTTTCTAAATCAGTATTAAAATTTGTTTTTGAAGTGCGAATTTGAGAACACAGGTTCTTAATAAAATTTGATTGATTGTTAAGCATTTGTTATAAAATTCCCTGAAGTCATTGAAATTTTATTGAAGATTTAACGACCGTCGTTTTCTTTATTATTATAAAAGAATGTAAATATTTTTTTTATTTCAACCAATCATCAGATTCCTTTCCCTAGTGATAGTCGTATTTTTATAATCTCATGGTTGTTCGAAAAAGCCATCAATTGAATATTCCAATTTCGGGAGTCGAACCCTGTCTTACCTAAATATGGTTAATCGCACTACGCAACTACATATAAATCAATGAAGGTTGTGTTAAGTTCAAAGCTTTATTGGTAGAGATGTGTAGTACGATTAAAAAACCGTGTTTAGACTGGGAAATTTGAGACCGGACCGGATGAGGGGTGAGTACTCTCGTGAGGCAGCTTCAAATTATAAACATCGGAAGCGTGAGTACTGTTCCAATTCCAAATTCAAGTTTTTTCCCATTTTCATAATTAAGCTTAATGCAGAGTGATAGAGTGAATGAATTCTTGGAAAGGGACACAAAAAGAATCATTAATAATAATTTATGGATGTTATCTTCTTTTATAAAATACAAAAAATTCGCGTCGTACAACTGTCTCACTTCACAATAATTCCACCCGCTTCAAGTGAGGCATCCTCAATTGAGGACCTGTGTAATCACGAGAGTACTCACCACGCCAGACTCAAATTTCCGAGTCTAAACACAGTCAAACTATGTATGTAAGCCAGGGCTCGACTCCCAAAATTGGCATATGTATTTAAGTGATAGCTTTTTTTTGAATAAACATGGAATTTTCAATAGACAAGCATCACTATAGAAAAAATAATCTGATGTATGACTTTCCGTTTACTAAAAACTGCATCTTTTTTAATTTTAAGGGTTCTGTTTTAATTGGATACAAACCAACTTTACGTAAAACTTCGAAAACCAATGCAATATTGTTTCAAAAAGAATACTCTGACTATCCATATCAAATGTTTAAGTTATACCCAACAAGAGACCGGCTAAATATTTTTGTATTATGCTTATATGAAATAAAAGAACTGAGATCTAAGAGAGCATATTTTGTACAATGTTATTATATGTGTATTGCGTACTACAAAAATGTATAAAGTAGTCAAAAACACTCACCCAACTGACGAATTATGCATTAAAAAACGGTCACAAGTATTTTGCGATTTTGAGAGTTACAGCTTTTCATGGAAGATGTACATATTTTTAAATTTTTTTTTAATTCATATTTGTTTTGACATTTTGGGAGCGTTCAGTGATAAATGTCATCATCAAGTAATAAATCTGACATTTTGTAGTTTAAAAGATTTGTACAAATCTAAAATTGACGTTTTGAAGTAATTATTGAGAGGCATTATTTTAACATTTTCTATAGGTAGAATGACAGATTCCTTCAAACCCAATTTCATTTTTTTAGAACTAAGTGCGACCTGGCATAAAAGAATAATAAATTTGACACTTTGTAGCTTGAAAAAAATATAAGATTTTAATTATGACATTTGCGAAATATTTAGTGCGAACTATCATAAGCATGCAATATCTATCTGACACTTTGTAGATTTGTCAAATTTGACATTTGCGAAGTATCAAGTGGGGGCTGAGCTAGCTGATTAATGAATTTGACATTTTGTAATTTAAAAGGTTTGAACGAGTCTTATTGACAAAGTTAATATTGCTCTGTACAATTTGTTTTTACCCACGCTTTAATACGCGTCTTTAAAATCGATAAAGAGATGGTGTGTATCCATCTGGAATTCCTGTCGGAGTGTGATAGCCGACAAGATTTTATAAGCGACTAATTCTTCTGTAGTTAGCGCATGTCAGAGCGTCTCCTTTTTTGTGGATGGGGCACACTATGCCAAGGTTCCATTTATAGGGCATTCTTCTGATAAAAATTTACAGATGAGTTGGTGCATGCTCCCTACCAACACATCTTTTGTTATTTTAAATAATTCAGCTGGTAAGCCGTCTGCACCAGCATCTTTATTTGATTTAATTTTGATAATCGTTAGCCACACCTCATTCAGGTCGGGTGGACGAAAATGTTGATCATCATCCTCTAGTTAAATGGAATTAAGTGCCTTGCAGCTGAATGTTGGCTATCTTCGCCGTTTAGCAGTCTAGAAAAATGTTCTATCCATATCCTCAACACTGACTGTATATCTACCTCAACATTCCCTATCTCTTCGCGGAAGGTTTTCGTTGTGGCCATTAAGCCTTGGGTAGATCATTTTACCTTTTGGTAGAGTTTTCTAACATCACTCTTCCGGTACAACCCTCAATAGACTCCACCGCTTGCTTCTCGTGTTATCACTTTTTCTTCTTGAGAATAAGTCGGCGTTTCTTCCTCCTTTTTTGTCCGTAGAGTTCCTGGGCTGCTTTCTCAGTAGCTCTGGTTCTAGTCTGCAGCATTGCCTGGTAGGCCTCGTTCTTCGTTGCATGCGCCAACCGGCATTCTTCATCAAACCAGGAGTTCCGTTGGACGCCTAGTGAAACCCAGCACATCAGAGGCGGCATTTCTGATGGCTTGTTAACAATGGCTCCATTGGTCATCTGTACTTGCTGCTGGTGGTTAGCAAAGGTTCTTTGATATACGCATTTGTACTCGAGATACTACCACGTAGTGGTCAGAGTCTATGTTTGCCCCACGGAATGCTCGAACATCGAAGATATTGCCAGCATGTCAGGCGTCTATTACGATGTGATCAATTTGGTTGACGGTTTTATGATCAGTGCTCCACCAAGTACCTTTAAGTATATCAAGGTGCGAGAAATGGGTGCTCGATATGATGACATTTCATACCACCGCGAAGTCTACCATTATGTATCCGTTGACGGAAGTGTCATCGTGCAGGCTCTGTCCTCCGACGGTTGAACCAAAGGTGCCCTCCTTTCCGAACCTGGCATTGAAGTCACACTTCGGGCAGATATCGTACGTGCTCTCTATAGGAGGTTATAGAGCTCGTCCTTGGTTCGTTTTTCCTGGAGGAGTGGACACTGATCAGCGATATTTTCTTAAATTTTGGTTTGATGCGGATTGTGACCAAGCGCTCGCTGAAACTGCGAAAGTCTAAGATTTCTTGTCTTAAGTCTTCCCCTAATCACAAAACCACACCAAAACAGCCGCTGATCCTGTTCCTCTGCTCCGCAGTCCTTAATATCACAATTCAGGAATAAGTTATTTTTTAATTATTTTTCATAACTTTTCAGCTTTACAGTTATTGGTTTTGCTTCAAAAATTTTCACCAAATACATTAAAAAAAATATTGTTTAAATATTTTTCCATTAAAAACCTAAATGCAAATGTAACGAAACTCTTATAACATTTCGGGGCTGTTATTAAGAAGTTGTGAAAGGTGTTGTATTCGTCAATTATGGTGTTCCCTCAACATCATAACAATCTGCCTTTGTTGATCCTTTGACTGAAGAATCTCTTTATGCATAGTCACGTTTCTTGTAATTGAATATGGTTGTTGCTACCTGTTATGCAAATGCTTTGCCATTTACAACAATCATTCGTCTGAAGATTCTGTGAAGTTACTCTTCTTTGCTGAGTTTACCTTTAAACCAACCATAAGCATTTTTCATTTTTCGTTTTTGTGGCATTTTTTCCGTAGCCCCAGACTGCATTTTAATAGAAATAAATTATGTCATTCTCATAATTGCTTTAGGTACAAACTCTGTTAAATTTAGAATTTAAAAAAAAACCTTTTGTTATGTAATTTTTTCCAAGTGGTAAACTTGTCGAAAATAACACTAACTTTTGTGTTGTTAAATAGAATTTTATTGTTCACCAAAGCGCAATCATTTGATATTTTCCTGGAGTTCGAGGAATGGCTTTCAAAAATTATAATTTCAATTTAGTTCATTAGTAGAAGTTAACAAATCACGCTTTAATGATTTTTCTTCTTACACAGTTACAAATTTCAATTTTTCTTTGTCAACTCATCATTGCCACGCAAACAACATTATTCTCTGTCATTCGTGGTTTTTCGACAGCAAAATGTTACCAACTTCGGGGAACTGGCAGAAAATAAATTTTTAATGACATCAACATCGTGAAATAGTGACATTAATTGTGCTACGACTACGACAATCATTGGGAATTTTCATGATGGAAAATATGTGTATCCTTGTACGCCTGCAAACTACTGATAAGATTTTAGGGACGTTTATTACAAAACTAAAAAGTAATTTGAAATGAAATTCATTTAGATTGGGGATGGGCTGCTATAACGATATTGAAGCTGAAATTATTTGATTTCATTCGGCTGATTGGACATTAGTTGGCCTTAAAACGTTTTTTAATATCACTTAAATTGACTAGAAAAACAGTCTTTTGTTTTTTTAAGGGGTGACACTTAAAACACTTTTGGACAATTTTGACTTTGATTAATTTTTTCTGTAAATTAAAGTCAAATTTGGCTTGGTCATTAAAAGGAAAATAAAGAAGCAGGTTGTAACGAAATTTTGTTGATGACTTAACCTTTCGATAGATTTGGAAAAGCTTGAGATATGATCATACCGTTTTAATCTAAAAATGTATGGGCAATACTTTAAAAATGAACGTTAATTCTACATTTAAGTTCAAAATAACAGTTAGCAAATATTTCACAACTGAAGAGAGTTAAGGGAATCATTATAGATTTTGGCTAGAATAATGGAATACAATCATTTCCGAATTTATTCATTCTTGGAATTCTTTCTTATCATTATGTTGCGTTTTTTGTATATAGTTTTGAATAAATGCATACTGGCACTACTACAGTTTAACAAAAAAAAAAAAAAACAAAATACTCCGAAGATTCTTCGAAGCTGCAAATGATAGAATCTATTCCCGAATCATTTAAAAAAGAAAACAGACGACTAATTCAAGCTTATCAAATTTAAACTTGCAACTTAACTCAATAGAAACCCAAAAGAATAGAATGTGCATGTCAAAACGAAAAGGTAAAAAAGACCACAGCTTGCATGGCCTCAGAAAAAACTAAAATTTCACTGTTGCGAACAAAATAGGATCCACGTGACTTCCTTGCTGTACTCAGGCCCTGTTCTGGTTCTGTGAAAAAATGAAATGAAAATATTTTCACCTTTCCCCTTATTTCGATTCCCGTTCTGTGAAAAAGTGAAACCATACGACAAAAATGTTCATTTAAATAAATTGTTTTCACGCCCTCATTTGCAAATGAATGTTTATTTGAAAGAAATTTGAAATTTGTATAAATTTATTCGTTTGACTTTTTCATAGAATCAGAATCGGCCCCTCAATAACAAGGAAAATAAACAAAAAACAACAAAAATTAATCACCACAGCGAAATGAGTCGAATTCAACACTAAATTTTTATTTCACTGAACGAGAATCGCTTTTTTTTACCAAGTGAATCGAAAAGGTGAAAGCAATGAATGAAAGCGAATGTGAAAACGATTTTTTCTATTCACGTTTTTACAGAACAAGAATTGGCTCCCAGAATCGGCCCCTAGCAACCTCAATAACAAGGAAAATACACAAAAAACAACAAAAATTAATCACCCCAGCGAAAAGAATTAAATTCACTCCTACATTTTCATTCACTGAACGAGAATGGTTTTTTTTTGTACCAAGTGAATTGAAAAGCTGAATGCAATGATTGAAAGCGAATGAGAAAACGATTTTTTCGATACTCGTTTTCACAGAACCAGAAAACGCCCCTTGGTCGAACGGGAATGTGTGTTTTCGACTAACAGAAAACACACATTCTCGAATGAAGAATTATAGGAATTGTGTAAAAACGCATGTAGGTTCGTTGACATTGAACACCGCTTTTGTATAAATCAATGTTGTTGAATAGAGATATAATATTTTTGCAGAAAAACATTTTCAGAATACTTACTCTTCCTGGGAACCAAAGCAACAACATCACCCTATCAGAGTTAGCTTTATGAACTCTAGGTGTTCTTTAAAAGTTATGCACATTTGTTGTCATTGTTTCCCATTCAAATAATTCTACACTGAATTTGTTAAGCAGATAAGGAATGAAATTTTATCGAAAAAATTACAAGAACTAATTAGCATACAAAGGTTTTCTTTTTTGTTTGTATGATGAATGCATTCAATTAATTTCTCCTTCGATGTTTTTCTTCCAAAATAATTACTATAATTATTACATTTATTGAATGAAATAAATGCAGAAGTGTCCTTAAAATCCATTTTCATTCAAGTGACTTTTGTATGTTCAATGCCACAAAAATCAATATCTTTTGTTGTAACTAAATGGCCTGTTCGATGGGAAACTTTAAGGGTTTGTGTAAAAAATAATAAGAATACTTGATTTAATAGGTTTTCATTATTGTTTTGTCAGTATTGATTTATATCACCTCTTTAATCATTCGGGTTTGGCAATTACAATTATGAGAAATTTACCCATGTTTTTTTTTTTTTTTGGAAAAGCTATCCGTAGGTAGTGGAGTTGGATTTTCAATACAAAAATCTCACTGCGGATCACTACCGATAAAAGGAAAAGTCAAATCTTACTGCTTACTTACTTACTTACTTACATATGCTGGCTCAACTAGAGTGTTGTCCTCCTAGGCCTTCTTTAATATGCCCCTCCAGCCGGCTCGATCCCTAGCCTGCCGTCTCCAATTTTGCACTCCAAGTAGTCGGAGATCTCCCTCTACCTGGTCGCTCCATCGAAGATGAGGTCTACCTTGGCTTCTGACTCCCTCTGGTTTGGCGTTGAAGACTTTACGTGCTGGAGCGTTGATGTCCATTCGCTCTACATGGCCAAGCCATCTTAGTCGTTGTTGACGAATCTTTCTGGCTAGGCTTAAATCTTACTGCTTACTGCCGATAAATTTTCGACTTTCATTCGAGTATCGATCAAAATTTTTTAAATTGTTGGTACGAACGAAAAATTCATGTATCTCGATAGGGTTATGTTCGTAAAGTTATAATGGCTTTTAAAGTGTGATCTTGTTTTGTGTTCGATTGCAGACAAACATACCCAAATATCAAAATAATTCTTTTTTAAGGTTTTGTTCAGTTTCGCGGTTTAACACTTTGTGATTGGACAGATTCGCACGAATTTAATTTTTATATTTGCTTCGCATTCAGTAGGAACTGTCGCCAGCAAGTCATAGAATTTGACATTCAGTACAAACTGTCATCAGAAAAATAACTTTCTAGTTTGACAAACTAGCTGTGATCAGCAAGCAATATACATTTTTGACATATACTCTTTTGTCAGATTTTTTATATTTTATTTATCTTGGTATATATGCTTTTTAGGGTGACCGTTAGGGTGGTTTTTCGATTTTTTGTTCTAGGACTTAAACTAACGGTACCTGCCATATAACGGTTATCGAAAAACTTGTTTTTCTCGGAAACGACTCTTACGACTTTGATAAAACTTGGCATGAGTGATTTTCCCTAAAGGCTTTTTTCACCGCTGAAACCGTTATTCCTAAAAAAACAGTTTAAACGGTACCAGCCAATTTACCGTTTTTTTTTTTTTTAATATTAACTTTCTCGTTGACGACTCAGCGGATCTTAATTTAATTTTATTTCTAAAAAGGCCCAAACGATAATGGCGTTATTAATTTCTTAAAAACTTTCTTAAAAAATTTTTTATTATTATTTAAACAAATTTTATTTTTGAAAATTTTAATATTTTGAAAACCAATTGACAAAATTGTTTTAAAATTTAGTTTTCTAATGAAGATTATTAATTTGTCAAAATTGGCATACTCAAAATTTTTCATAAAAATATTTTTAAAAAATTGTTTGAAAAAAAAATTTAAAGATATTTTAATATATTAAATTTAATGTCATACCACGATTTTCTCTGAAGACTCTGGTTTGTTATAAATTGATTTTCAAAGTTATTTATTTTTATAATTTTTTTTTTTATTATTTTATATTACTTTTGAAAAAATTAATTTCTTAAATTAAATTTCATATAAAATAATTTCGTGGAAATTTTTTTAAGTCCTTATGTAACTTGCCACGAGAGCAAGTTTGTGCGACCCAATCGTGCCTTATATTTTTTTTAAGTCCGTTTTATTGTTAGTGATTTTGGAATGAAAGTGTGCAAAAAAGTGGCTTGAGAAACGAAAAGCGTAGGAAAGGAGAAGTTTGGCAAAAATAATGATCAATTTAGGGTGTACAAATTAAAAATTCGCGCGAATTTTCTCTTTATTTCTTTTTTTCGCCAAAATGCAATGTTAATATTTTGGGAAACTCGATGCATTTTTAAAGACAGCATATAAAATTAATATTCCAGAAACAGATATAACCACTGAAAATAGGTCAAATCCGATGGTTAACACAAACAATCCATGAAGATAGTCCTTCATTCCACATACATCGTTAAAAACATAAAACATGAATAATTGTTGAATTTTCAATACGAAACTAATTATATTATATGAACAATTAGTTGTTTATTTTTGTTTGCGAAAATATATATAGAAACTACACTAATTAGCAATATTTAAAAATGTCAAGATGCACTTAACAAGTAACCATGGAAAAATAAATTGTATACAAAATTGAAGGCCCACGATGCTATGTTAAAAGTAAAAATAATAACAATTTTTTTTTTATTTGAGTTGAGTACCAACAACGAAGAGAAACCAATGAGAGATAACTACCTGTAAGTGGAATCAAAAAAGAAGCCATACAAAATCAAAGGCACAACAAGAGGGTTTCACAAACTTACCGCTGTTGCAAATACATAATTGCAAGGGGCTAGTAAACTAGCGAAAGCAATAATTTAAAATAAAAACAAAATACTCATAAAAGCTTTCTTGCTGTTATATAAAGGGTAAAGAAGAGAGTCAATTCTAGAGCGTGAATGTTGGTTCGAAACAAGACAAAAAAAAACCTATTGGAGGGAATGCTGTCAAATTCAGGGGAATCAAAAAATGATACATAATTTCATGAATTTAAATGTTTGTAGTCTTTTAGTTTGCTAAACAAGAGCATGTTCATGTTATAAAACAAAAACATTCAAATACAAGTGAAAAACTGCAGTGTTTGTCAACTCGAAATTGGTTGATTGGTACGATGAAAAGTGTTAATATTTTTTTTGTAGAAAATTATATTAGCTACAATTCTTATCTAAACAATATTTGCAAAAAGTTTATAAACTCCGAGTAATTTGCAAAAAACTGAATTTCGATGCCTTGTTTTGTTTTGTTGTAATTACAAGTCCAAACACAACTTATGATCAATCATTTGGTTGCGGTGCGGAAATAAATCTGAAGGTAAACCAACATTTCAAGATTCTCCGTATATGTGTTTTGGTGTCTTTTGACACCTATCTGGTTTTAGTCGTTCAGAAACATTTACAATACAATAGTATAGAATGATACTAGATAGCATATCTCGTGTGGACACGAACCAGCGAATTACTTAATTCACGTTCTATTGAAATGACAAACAGCTGACATTGCTGTCAATCATATTCGAAAAACAGTTCGAGTTTACAGTTTGATTGAACCTGGAAAAGACATAGACTCCCAATTTCGCAGTTCGAAAAAATATTTATGAGCGGTTGGTGAATAGGACAAATTATATTTTCAAAGTGGTTTGTTTGATGACATACTGTAGTAAGGCTGCGTACTCAATTTACTCAATTTACATTGAGAAGTAGTCGAATTCTCGGTCGAATTAGACAACAAAAATGTTTTTGACAGGAGTTATAGCTATTTCATGGCCGCCACCGACAATCATCAGACTCCTGGGGCCCAACTATGTAGCTCGATTCTACTTTTGATTCCATTCGGAAATCATTTCCGATTCTGCTTTTAACTGGCACTATGTATGAAATGAGAATCGAACAAAATAAGTCCCAAAAATATCCAACAATATTTCCGATTTTCGAACGAGTCTCGCATTCTATTTGAAGTTTTTGAATAAAAATATTAGTTAATCATCGTGAATATTGTTGTTATTGAGTTTAATCAGATGCTTTTCAAATGGAAAACAAATTGGAACGAGAAAAACAGACTCTGTAAATGCAATACATTGTACATAATATGGAAGCAGGTATAATGGTGCTTACCGCAAAAAGAATGATTAAAAATGCAAATATAATAAAACGATTATAGTGAAATGTTTTCTTTTCAGTTTTGCAATAAAAATAGCGCTTTCTGAACATGAATTTATGTGTTGATCCTTTAAAATCTTTTTACAAATGGTGTGCTTCGTTATTGTGTTGGCTAAAAACAATGAATTGAGAAGCTTTTGTGTTCGCACTTTTAAGTGACCCCTCACGCAGAAAATTAATTATTGATTAGTTAAAAACAGTTAAATAAATATTAACAATTAGAGAAAATATGTTTTTATGCATTTTGTATCCTTTTTTTTTAAATTTAAAAGGGTTGCTCGCAAACACATTTGCATGCGAACAATATTATGCGAATTCGAATGGTTTTGACATCTACTTTCGAGTTATGTAGTGCCAAATTTTCGAAAGGAAATTTTGTCCATTCGACTTTCGTTTCTTATAGAATTACAGAGTTCCGATTTTTCGAATTCGAATATTTTAATTGTGGAATCGAATTACATAGTTTGGCCCCTGTTTTGAATTAGTGATGCTCGTCCATTTACAATCTTATGTTTGATCGAAATACAAGTTATTGAATTTTTGTATACCGAAGACAGAAATCGAACCTGTGCATCCCCCACAGATGTTCATCGCACTACGCAATCCTAGCATAATTTTACCATCCTTTTTCTAGCCGAAATCACCAAGCAAAATGCAACAAAAGAGACATGAACCGATCCACGCTGTTCAGTTGTTCGGACTCAAAAAAACTGCCACCGCAGTCGCTTATTGCAAGTGTGGTCGCGGCCTTCTCCGTGTAAATGGACGTCCTTTGGATAATATTGAACCCAAAGTATTGCAATACAAATTGCTAGAACCACTTGCTCGGAAAGGAAAAATTCGCCGGCGTTGATAACTGTGTTCGTGTGAACGGTGGTGGTCATGTTGCACAAATCTACGCAATCCGTCAAGCTATCTCTAAAACTTTGCAGTTTATCCAAAATACGTTGATGAAGCATCAAAGAAGGAAATCAAAGATATTCTGATTCAATACGATAAGACACTTTTGTTTGGTGACCCACGCCGTTGTGAACCCAAAAAGTTCGGTGGTCCAGGTGCCCGTGCCCGCTTCCAAAAATCATACCGTTAATAATACATGCCTACTGTTTTCTTATTTTTTATTTATATGTCAACATATAGTTCTTATACTGGCTATTAAAAAAGAAGAGGAAATCATTTAAGGTATAAGTTACCTCAATTCAATTTGTGATCATCAAATATCGATCCACAGAGAAGACGGCAATGTTTCCTTATCCTATTGGAGATATCTTTTTGCAGTTTTTGGCAGTGATTTAGTTACTAAAGGCAGGTTCGTTTCAAGGAATTTCATGTGTTTTGTACGTCACACTTTTTAGAACCAAGTCTGTTGATGGTTCACGGAACATTTTTTGTGCTATATGAGATTAAAGCTTTTCTCTTTGCTTGTCTCAGATTGTAAATCACTGTTTGTTTGCTTTCTCCTCCTCGCTTGCAAACAAAATTCTGTCACCATCCAAGAGACGGTGTTGCTGGGACCTTGAAATCCTTATCCTTCAGATGTGGTGCCATAAAATTATTCACCAAATGGTTGTCAATCTGAGTTTCAATTCCTTCACTGCTGAAGGTGATCATGATGTCGGCTGGATTTGATGAACAAAGTTTTAAACGCGATAAGACCATATGCAGCGGAAGTCCGTCTAGCGCTGATCCGGTCATTTCTGCTCTGTCCCGGATCACTACCTTGAACAGCAGTGATTTTGTATAGTGAGGTGGTGCCTCTTGTATTAGGAATTACCTACTTCTATAACGCTATAGATCGATTTTCATAAGTTTTTGTATTGTTTCATCGCTTCTTGCTACGCCATGGCCGGCGATTTTCAGTCAAGCAATTTAAGAACTTCCTATGATCAGAAGTTAAATTAATCAATACATGAAAACTTTAACAGTCTTTTGCTTTCAATCTCATTAATTCACTATAATATGTAGAACAGCTCCAGGCGCAAATATTGGACATAACGATGACATTAAGCTCAGCCGACTACAACTTAATTAAATTCCATATATAGAGATTAAAAATTTTCTCTGACATAACTTTCACATAATTCAATGTTTTTTTTTTTTTTAAATAAATATAAAATTTACAATCTCAATGTTTATCCAAACGTAAAACAATATTTGCTTGTTGAACAACCTGCAGCCATAGTGACAACAACGTTAACATCCCCTCTGTCTCGTCTACACGACGACTCATAGTCATTAGTTGGCTCTGACAACCTGGCACGGTTGTTTTCTTGGTAAATAAATAATTTCGAACGTGATTGGCAAAACGTGCATCAGTTTGATGGCTCCTCCTGCAATGGCATCATTCCTCATATAGAGTCAACTGAACTTTTTAGAAGACCAACAGCATGAGGAGCTCTTGTTTGCCTTTGCATCTAAATATACACAATAAATTGTAAACAATGTATTTGGAATCTGACAGGTGAATAAAAGAAAATTCTAAAACCATTTTCAATATATTATAGTGCTTCTTTTGTAAAAGTAACTTTAATTTAGAAAGGATTCTAGAGTAACCAAAGAAAAAGAAGGTAACCCTTTACTATTAAACATCAAGTTACATAACATAAAGGAATTATCATATACACTAAAATGGGTCAGAGTAAATTAATCGCTTTGTGTTGTAATAAAATGTACTTTTCTTTAAAAGACTTTTGTAGTTATAAAATGGAAGTTGAAACACGAGAGGAGCGTTTTTCCTTCACACAGCTAGCTACTTTTAAAGGGTTTCACTGCAGACATAGAGCTTGCGGGCGAATTTCACAAAGCCCTATACTCTTACATAAAATAATGCAATACCTCCATTTGGTTCTTTGATATATATGAAGTTCTCTTCCTCGTAAGAGGTTTGTTGTGTACAGGGGTTCGTTTTTTTAACTTTTATCTGGGTGATGCAGTGTGTTGACAGGAAAGTGTTCTTAGTAATATTTATTGCTTTCACGATGATATAACTTCTAATAAGCTATGATTAGAGTCGTGTTCGGCGAGATAAGTTGTGAGACAGAAAATACAAACAGTGGGATGAAAATAATTGCTAAATTGGATTGCGAAAAGGATTTCGTTTATTAAAACTGACAGTAACCATTGAAATCGTCTTAAAATATTGAAACATTTTTTTTTTCAGATTTTTTACCGTATTTAACTTTTTATGGAAAAATGTGTTTTAATTGGATTATACAGGATTGAAATGATGTGTGTTTTTGGTGATGTAAGATTCTTTTGTCAGGAGATTTAATACCTCTTTTGAAAATGGAAGCTATAGTTATTAAATAAAAAGGATGAACCAATAGTTATTAAAATGAAACTTTTGATCAATGTTGTTGGATTATGAATTATTAATTTAAATTCTCACCGCCAGAGCATCAAATTCAACCATTTTTATTTTTCGATGTTTCTGTTTCTGTTCTTGTCTTTTAATGTCAAGTAGGTACAGCGCGTTGCCAAATTAATAGAAACTAGTTAATTTGATTTGACTCTAAACTCTTGCTCTAGTAAAAAATATTTTTCTTTATTTATTTAAAGAAAATGCGACTTAATTCATCGACTCTTTTTGGTTGCAAAAATGAACGAATCAACACCCGATTTCGTGTTCGGGCCGGAAAAACTCGGTCGACTACCGAGGAAGTTCGTCTCCATTCACTAAAACAGATCTTGGACGATGCTAGTCTTGGTTTCGAAGTCAGTATTTGGTTAATTTTCAGCATTTTATTGTGAATTTTATATTGTTTGCGTATTATATTCACAAAAAATTTAATTTTCACAATCCGTTTGTTTATTTTTGAAGTTTTATCGAATAAAATAACCGGCTATCTGACAGAAAATTCAAACAAGTTCGAATTGGTCGGTTGATTGGTAATCATAAGCCGTCATCGCCCGATGCCGGCTAAAGCGGAGCTCGGGCTCTCATTCTTTTACATGTGTTTGATTTAGTCGGCCAAGTTCTGGCGACGTGGTCCGATCATACTTCGGCCGATGACGGGTTTGGTACGCGAGCCCTTAAACGAATTTTTATTTATTAAATTAAATTTTAATTAAAGTATTTACAATATGTTTGTGTTGCCATAAGGCTTAAATGACTACAGAAAGCAATTTGATGAGAAAAATAGATAAACAAATACCGACAAATTGTTTAACTTATTTTGACCGATGGCTTATAAATATTTTCTCGTTTTACTTTTTTATTGGATTTCTGGACAATCATGTCAACTTATCCGTGAAAAAATAGTAAAAGAAGTAAGCAGGGTCTCTAAACCTAACATTCGTCTGATCTTAATTTTAAAGTGAGCCCCGTTTTTTTAGATGTTACTTCTTGCACCTGCAAGTAAGTCAGTTCATGTCAATTTAGTTTTAGATCATGTCACTCTTAGCCCCCCTTACCCTTGTTTGTTTATAGTTTGCAAAAACAATTAGATTAGTGTGCCTCACCTAACTATACACGCATCTCAACGGTAACTTTACTGACAGCAACACTGGATACAAAATAGCTCTTCAAAAACTCAAAAGCTCTGCAACAAATTTGAAAGAACACACATCTAAACATCCAAGTAATTCCTTCCACCCAACCTTGAATGTTATGAATAGAAATTGACTAATCACTTAAATCAATTTAATTATTTTCAAATAAGAGACAAGATTATTAAACAATTTTTAATTTTAAACTTGAGTTTGGGTGTCTTATTTTTAATCCTTTCAACTCATTTTTGTTTTGCTTGTAATTTCAGTTTAATCATTTAAAAACCTTTCAATAAATCCTTCAATATTCTGAGTATTTTAACTTGCTTGATATTAAATAAGTATAAATATGCTCAAGCATAAATATAATAGAACCTTTTGTAGATTATGACCTTCATGGGAAAATATTTCCTTTAACTCGAAGATTAAAAGCAAAAAATATACATTATATAATCCTCTTTTGAAAACATATACCCTGTAATGACTTTGTCCCATTTAATGGGATGAATTAATTATTTATTAAAAAAGTTTCAAAGAAAAATATTAATAATAAATTAAACGATGATACTTGGATACTATGATCCTTATGTAATGCGATAGCAATGAAATTTTTATTAAATTCAATGGAATTTAATTAGAATCAATTTATATCTTCACTTTGGCTAATCTTTTTTTTTTTAATGGTAACTTTCATAAAGAATCTACTTAACAAGTGGATGAAAAAAATGAGCATTTTCATTCAACGATAAGCTATTTAATGAAGTCAATTTATCATCTTACATTGAAACCGCAATTTTGAACACAAATTTAGATTTTTTTTTCTCTTAAATTAAAGTCAACTTCTATGGAACGAAAAATGTGTGATTTATGTCACAAAATTTACTTACATATATATTATATTATAAATAATTCATATTTCATAATTTTGCTACGTATCTTTTGAGAGTGAGATACCTTTTCGATAGGTTGTAATAAAAATTAACACAAAATTTAACTTTGGCGCCATTAAATTGTGTGACCTTTTTTTATAAAGATTGCCAACAATAAATAAAGAAAATGCAGTGCAACCGCTAAAGGTTTATGACCGAAACAGAATAAACTAGCACAAAGGTAAATCAGTCCGCTGGTGGTCAGCAAATTGGTATCAACCATATTTCATAAATTTTTCTTTTTTTTAATTTTGGTGTCACAAAACTTATCGTAGTGGTAAAGTTGTGAACACTGGACCAGCAACAGCAAATTTAGGACTTTTGTTGTAAGTGTTGATGGTGCTTTTTAAATCTGTGTTAAGCAATTGAAATACATTGGTTCTAAAATAATGGTGGCCGCTGCCGCTAGTGCTGGTACTTTTTCTTCTTTCAAAATTGACTGCTGTTTAATATTTTACAAACATAACAATAGTGGCACGCTTCGCAGGCCCAAAGGGTTACCGTGTGATTTCTTCTATTTTTTTTTTTTGACTTAGAGTTCGGTTTGGATCCGTGTCTCTCGAGCAAGTCTTTGTTTGTACTAGGCACCTCCAGTTTCAAAAATCGTGATTTTTCGAAGACCCTAAGGCTTAATCCATCGGAAGTCAAACGATGCCATAATCTCCGTTATGTGCATTTTTAACCAAAAACCTGAAATGCAGTTATATTAGGACTACTAAAAATATCAAGTACACCAAGTTTCATCAAAATCGTTAGAGCCGTTTTCGAGAAAACTTAGAAAAACTAAAACCGTTATATGAGAGGTATCCGTTATAGCCGGGCTAAAACAAAAATTCGTATTTCTCCTTTAGGGAATCACCAAAAAGTAATACACACGAAGTTTGAAGAAAATCCGACTAACCGTTCAGGCTGTAGATCGAGGCACATGACGAAACCTACTTTTTTGGACTTCTATATCTTCGTAATGTCAGGTTTGATTAAAACCTTGATTTTTTTTACACGAAACCAACACTTTCCTTATTGAGGAAGTAAAAAATTAAACTCTATTTTTTTTAAACAGCAACATTGGATTGGCAATGCTATTTTCCTTTAGTCATCGTTTTTATACAATCAACAGATTATTTCAATTCAAAACGACGACGCGACGCGATGTCTTTAAGTGTGTTTTCTTTCATAACATTCTGACAGAATTGATGGAAAACAATTTGTTAAAAAACGATTATCCAGTCTTTCTAAACGTTTTTTGAAAATATGATTGATGGGTCGATGAAAGTTGTGTGCCGGTTAGTTTAAATTGTTTATTCGTTAATAATGAGCTACAAAATTGACGTTTTCCAGAGCAATTACTTAAAACGGATTTTCTTTATACACAAAACATTGTCTATATTTTAAAACTTAAAAATAGTTTGTATTTGAAATGTCCAGTGTTTTTTTTTGTCTATTTAAAGAGCAAACGTTTTCAAGCATAAAATACTTTCTGGCATCTAATTCCAAAAAGAATCAGCCACTGCGAAATAAGTGAACTTTGTTATCTGGACACAACTCAATCGAAATGTTCGCGAACAAAATAAGATAAATATCTTTCACAATCTTTGAAATTGTTTTGTGGGTTTTAAATAAATATTTTTGTTATTGAAAAAAATAAAATAATATTTTGTTAATTCGCTATACAAGTATAATTAAGAAACACACAAATCAAAAAAAAAAAAAAATAGAAAGCAAAACGAAAACGAAAAGTTTCCTCCTACGGGAAATTGTGCTTTGTGTATATGCGAGTGTTTATAAATATCAAAGTGTTTTTCGGGGTCAGGGATGTGTGAGGAAGAAGAAGAAAATGCTGCCAGAGGTACTTTGTTTTTGTTTATTGGTCATTTTGATATTCTTAATTATCCGCAAGCATGCTGTCTGTTAAAAATCCTTTTTTTTTACTTTTTTGCCGCATCGTTTTGCTTAAATTATAACATACAGTGCCAGAAAATATTGCAGTTTCTGATCATCAATTTCGATTGTTAGTTTGAGTAAACAAAATGATTTTATTATTTCCTCCATAAAGTAAAAATAACGCACGACTATTTTTAAAACATGTTTTTTTTTTTTTAATTCTCTTTTTGTTTAGAGAAAAATATTTTGAAATAGTTTTTATTGTTGATTTAAATTTCAATTTTCTGTAAAATGATGTCGTATGTATATATTTTTTTTCTTTATTTTAAAATTGTGTGCATGTTGAGAGATGTCAAAACCATTCGTCGACGTGACGCCTTTTTTATGATTTATTGTATATTTCGTCAGTGATTTTTTTTGTATTTATTTTTTTAATGTTTAATGTTTTATTAAATTATTTGTTAAATAATTTTTTCTTTAATTATGGACATTGATATAGGGATCAACACATAACCTACATTGTGTCTTGAGGTATGGTATAGTATTTTGGTGTGAAATTAACCGGATTCGAAACTCAGATAGAAAATTACCGCTTGCGAAATAGAAATCGAACGTTTGTCAAATATACGTGATACGTGACACGTACGGAGGAATTGAGATGATGGCATACTTATACCTTCATTAACAAAACGTTAATATTATAGTTCAAAAAATGTGAAAGTTGGAGACGTTATTTTATAGACAATTATTCCATATTAGATACGGTATGACATCATCTAACATTCTTACTGATTACTGGTGTACCTATACCATTATAACAGGCCGTATTGCATATCTTAGAGTAAAAGCCAAACAATCTTTAAAATTGAATTTAATTCAGCATAATACTTCACTTAGCAAGAATGTAAGTGAATAAACTAACGAACATTTTACTCACTAAAATTCGCTAAGTAAGCGCGATTAAATTTTGTTGACTGGAACCATAACATAGGAAATGAGTACTTTATTACGATTTTAGTGAACTTTACGAATTCACGCGAGTGAAAGTAGCTTACATTCGCTGTCACCGGAACTGCAGCCTTATTGTTTTTAACTACACATGTATATGATTAACTAATGGCTAGTTTCTCCAAACACTTTTAAATATTTATTGGGTTGTTAAATCTTAAAATGACATTTTTCAATTTCACCAACCACTTTCAGTTTTAAAAGAGCCAATAAATTAAAGTTCCATTTTGTTCCAAATAAATTTTAAATGCGTCTTAAAAATACAAGACAAAGAGAACGTTGAACGAAAGAGACCCATATGTAGTGAATAAAAATCCGGCATTGGCATCAAGTCATAAGAATTGTTATTAGCCAAAGTGAAGTCGAGGAATAAGCAGATACCCTGGATTGCTGTAAAACATAGTTCATTGGCATTTAGAAAGTGCTAGGGTTATCAGATAGGAACTGAGTTATGTGAATCAAATGTGATACATTGGAAATTAAAGCATCCGTTTTAAATGAATTTTGTAAGGTGACAGTGAATTTGGGTATGATTTGATCATATATGATACATGGACGTTCAAGACCAGATATAAACCTTAGTACTGTGTATCAAATGTGAGTTCGCAACTACAGCACTTAAAAAAGAGAGAGCGGTCGTTATAGACCCCGCTCAGGAAGAAAGATCTGTTATGTTTACTCTGCTCTGCGCTACTCTGACCTGAACTTTTCTGACTATTTCTTTGATGAACATCACACTATCACAGGGCACTAATCGCGTAAATTATAAACGATCAAATGATCGTCGTTTTATAGAAATTATGTCCCTATCATATTTTAATGGAAAGATAGAGAGAGAGAGAGCATAACGTTTAAACGACGATCGTTCAATCGTTTTATGTCGAATTCCTTGGGAATAAAAAGTTTACTTTTTTTCGGACTATGGTCCAAAAAAAGTTGATTTTTCCCCTGAAATCAACTTTTTTTGAATCTCGATTTGGTTGCAAGCTATTACTTATTAAAAAAGACGTGTTTTTTTGTTGTAAATAGTGCAATTTGTGAATAGAGAGAGTTATAAGGGATTGGAGGCTATACATGTATAGCTACGGCAGTCAAGTTAGTATTAAAGAGTCGAGATAACTTAGATCCAATTTTGACTACCCATTGAGCATTTCAACTTTACCAATCCTCAATAACGAATTTTCAAAAAAGTTGTATAAAATGTACACAGATCTGACCCAAGCTTTATATAAAGGGCATCCTTCTTTTGTTCAACTCTCTCTCTCTTATTTCTGCTAAAAAAGCTCAGAAGCGCCATCATCACATATAATTGTGCAAAAGTGTAATTGTAACAGTTCAACTGATATATAAATAAGGCAAATTTGTATATTTGTTTCTTTAGTGAGGATTGGTAAAGCTGAAATGCGCAACGGGTAGTCAAAATTAGCACTAAGTTATCTTTGCTTTGTAGTTATGTTGACATACGTGCTACTATAGCAGTCCATGTATACTATATATCAATTTAACGCTTTTTTGTTACGAAAAATTTCAATTCACTCTAGTGTCAAGCCGCGTAGAGGAACTTCGATCCAAAAATTGTCTTTTGTAATTTGTGTATTGTAATTTTAATCGTCATTGAAGCAGAATGTTGCCTTAAATACTTGTCCGATGACTGAATTCAGAGTTAATGAAGTTACAAAGCAGTTAGCTGATTCCAAAAATCGCGGCGAATCGCATTGAAAACAATATTTCAATGTCCCTTCTAAATGTCATGCTTTCAGGTCGTTTCCATTCTTACTTTCAACTATCCCATTGCAATTCCAGAAGCTTCCAAAATAAAGACAGTTGATCTTTCCGATAAATGTATTTTTTTTAATTGCGAGTTGCGAGTTTGTGTTATTTAATGTTTGTTGAATTGAATTGTTAAATTAAGTTTGTGTTACTAACTTATTCTATATTGAGAACTATTGAGCAGGCTCCTTGCTAATCATTCATGCTCTCGTAAAAATTCAACAAGTGTTGAGAATTGTTTTGCTGTGGTATGTTTTTGGTTCCTAAATAAAAATTATAAAACTTAATGAAGTGTTTTTGTTGAATACTGCTCCATCAATGTATTTGATTGTTGTTAATTAATAATTTTATTCAAAAATTACATTTTCTGTGAAGCTACCAGCAGCCTAACAGAAATTAAATGAAATTTGGAAAGTCTTGAAATCTGCCCTATGCTAATGGAAAATACAAATACAAAAGCACTGAAATGGGTTTTTTTAAATCGAATTTATAACGATGATTCAAAATGAAAATTTTCTTGCAAATCGAAATTTTCTCTGGAAGTAAGTAAAGCTAATTTCAGGGATCTGACATTTCCGACATTAATTATTTTATAATTATAACAATAAATATACTATGTAATTAAAATTATTTTTAATTAGAAAATTAAATTCAGGTCGTCATATGCATAATTTTAATTGTTAATTACAGTTTCAATTACTAAGTAATTGTTTGTAATTAAATAAATTTTTCATTACTTGTTGTGACTAACACAGAAGAACTTTTTCTTAATGATTTTAAAAGACTTTGTTACAAACAAAATTTAAAAGAAAGTTTGAATGACTATATTTGAGTGGAATTACATTCTCATTCTAATTAAAAAAAACAATTGCATGTAATTTCGAATATAATTACCAATTACATATAAATGCAACTACATTATTAATGCAATACAATTATTGGCAATGTAATTATTTCAGTAACAATAAACACTTTATAACAATAAATTAATTTTAATTACATTACAATTTTTTTAATTTTTTTTTTTAGAAAACCCTTCAGGGTACACCAAACTGGCACATCAATTTTGGTTTTCATATCCGCCACCCGGCGCTGGTGGAGGTTCTTCGAGTGAGTATAGCAATATTAATGCATTATTTTAAGCTACATAAATATATTTTTAAATAAATCGTGTTTTATTATTTTAATAATATTTTAATTAAATAAATGTGGTTACTGTTGTTGCTAATTATTGTGTTATTTTATTCAAAAAAAGGTTTCTTTTACTCTATGACAACTGGTCATTTATTGTTGCAGTTAAATAAACAAAAATATAAAAACACATTCACACATTTAAATAAGTGTTTTTCTTTTTAATCAATATTTTATTTATAAATACATAAATAAACGTTTTGGCAGTTGTGTTGTGAAAATTATTTTTAATGTTCAATGTTTGCAGTTTTATCAAGCAATTATTATTTTTAGTTTTTGTTTTCAATCAATGGTTTATGTTTTTATTGCTAAATTTAAATTATTGTGCTCTGTTAAGTTAAAAAAAAAAACATTTCTCATAATTTTGTTGACGCTATTGCAATTCATTAAATTAAATTAATTTGTTGGATTCCGATTTGTTTTCTCTGTTAAGAAGAATATTCGAAAAGTAACAATTATAAGAACATTGTTTGGCAGTAAAGCCAATTCTATTAGGTTATTAAGAGATGAAACACAAAAAAGGAAAACAAGAATATAATAGGTATTTAATATACTTCACTTAATTTTTGAAAGTATGGAAAGGTATGCTGCATTCGTACCATTTTAATTTGCTTTATTAATGCAATTCGCTCAGTGATTCAATTACTTGTTATTTTTAATTTAAATTTTTTTAATCTAACTAAATTATAACTGAAATTTTGTAAGTTTCAAAGAAATTAATTGTTGTAAATTGAATTACTAATGACAGAGTTCTAAAGGTACAAAATTGACCGCCGTGGTTTAGGAAAGGCAGGTTAGAGCAATCTTCCCAACTTACTCGAAAACGGATGCAATGATTTCGATAAAACTTTGATATTTATCGAGCTCTTAATATAAATGCATTTCAAGATTTTGGAAAAAAAAAAATGCTCATAACGGAATGACAGGTTTTTTTTACAAAGTGGCCACAGTTCAGTAATAGCTGGATGGATTTTATCACAATTTTTTATAAGCCTAATTTTATATTATAATTATGAATTTGGTCAAGAAACTCCAATTTTCGCCTTTGAAAAGAAAAAAAATCAAGAGAAACTTGAAAAATATTTAAAATTGTTTGGAGGTTAATAATTAATTACTTATTTCAAAAAATTTTAAACCATCTAAATAAAAAAAAAAATATTTTTAGATAATTATTATAATAGATGATCAGTAAGGTAATATTACGAGTACAAACTTTCCACGTTAATGTTACTTTTCGAATAAACGCTTCTTCAAAAGTAGATTAATTTTTAAATGAAATTAAAAAAAAATCGTTTGTAATTAATTCAGTTACCCTGTTTCCAAATGTTATTTTATTAAATCCAAAAACAAAAAAAAAATCTATAGAAAACAAAACAAAACAAAAAAATAAAAGATCTCTGGGTCTTTTCTAATTGCAGTTTAGTGAGTTTTTTTATTCGTAGGATAAAACAAGTTAAGCTGTTTCACTTCACAGGGATGCAATCTTTATAGTGCGGATGTAGTTTGCTTGGAGGTAAGGCACGCATTCAAACGTTTAGGATACTTAGGGAAATTTTCCTAATGAGTTTTTGATGCGCTTTTTTTCTCTGTTCTCACGTTTTTTATTCTCTACTCTATTATTATATTTATTTTCTTTTAATTTTATTTTTTTTTTAATTTTATTTTGCATAGTACACAATTCCTTTTGATAAAAATATGACACAAACATTTGAAAGCACACTGTACCAAGCTTGTATTTTATATTATGAACACTTATTTATTATAATTAAATGCACATGACGAAATGGTGTTGTGATGTTTCGTTGGCTTCTTCTATGTTTAGGTAATTAAAAAAAAAAACAAATTCTAATTAAAATTGAAGAATTGTTTTGAACAAAAGGTTTCGTATAATTAAATGAAAAGTATTTCACATCATTCACATTATTTATGATTTGTTTTTCATAATTTGTTTCATTTTTGTGAAGTATTATATCTTTTTCAGAGAATTTTCTATTATTTCAATATGTCTGTTGGTGTGAACTTTGAATCAATAAAATTGAATGATGGTTATACATTTTATTTATTAACGATATTTTGATTTTAAAATAGTATAATATAATAACAACTATTTCATACATACTCCCATTATGCAAAGGGGTAAGGTTGTTTTTATACTCAAAGCGGGAAAATGTTTCTAGGTAAACCCGAAAGATCTCAGACCGATTAGCCTATCATCGTTTCTTCTCAAAACCCTATCACTCAGAAATTTTGATTTTGAATTCAGGGTGCGATAACAAACAATTTAATCATGAAACCAAAATGTCAGCTATCGTGCCCAAAGTAGAGTTATTGTACACAAATGACAAAACATTTATTCGGCTGTTGTCTTAAAGGAAGAAATTTAAGGTATTGTACAAAATTGCAAGAGCTTTCGTACAGGACTCATTTAGCAAATTCAAGATGGCGACTGCTGCACAAGACTAAATTTCCCGCAAACTCAATTTTATTTTATACTCAGAATCAACCGCCCTACAAAACTGCATTCAAACTTGGAGACCTTCCAAACTTTTGTTAGATGATTCCCCATTTGGCAATCTAGTGAAGTGATAAATTCCAATAAAACATATTCACCGCGTTTTTATATTTGAAATATGGTACTTCTGAACTGTCAGACAGAATGAAATGAAAAAAAAAACACAGATTATAAATTTTAAAAATGTGAACAAAAAACGAACCACGATTGTATAACTGGCCTTTTTGAAAAATAAAAATTTCTGGGGTGCGCTTTAAAAATTTGCATAACTGGCCCTAATAATATGTCAAAAAAGTAAGTATAAAATTTATTACTTGTTGATGACAGCTAATTCCTACTGAACATTCCGCAAATGTCAAAATTTAATTTGTTAATATGTACTTGCCAAACTAGGAAGTTTCAAAGATATAACTTTCTGATGACAGTTCGTATACTGAATATTGTACAAATGTCAGAATTGGTTTTGTAAGGCGGGCCTTACACGGTCAGTCAGAGGACGTCTGTCATCTACACATATAATTAGTCACCAGGAAACAAATGCACGCATACAAACTTATTTTTATAAACACTGTATTACAGATTGATGTCAAATGACTGACTTTGTAAAGGTCGCTTAAGATTCTGTGAAAATAGTAATGTCAGTTGATGACAGTTCGTATTGAATGCTTTGCAAATGTCAAAAATAGATTCGTTCGAGCATGTCAAATCACAAAGTAATAAATCGCGAAACTGAGTAAAACCTTAAAATAAAATAGAATTTACATTTCATATCAGGTTTAAAAAGAGAATTTTTGAATTTTTTTCATTCGAGGTTGGAAATTACAGGTGTAATGTCTTTCTGTATACATATATATTAAAAAAAAAAACTTTGATTTTATTTAAAAACATTACATAACTTGTTTCGAGATGCCGGTATAGTTAGTAAGCAATTGAAAATAAGACAAGATCACACTTTAAAAGCTACTACAACTTTACCTCCTCGACATACATGAAAGTATCATGTGTACCAACTAAACAAAAATGTTATTTGATACTCGAATGAAATTTTATTGGCGGGCAGTGAGATTTGATTTTTCATTTTATCGGCAGTATGATCCGCAGTGAGATTTTTTTCAAACATAATTCTTTCAGATTTTGGGTAGATTTAAGATTTTAGCAATGGACCGATGATAATTTTAAAATCGCATATTGGACCAGGAATTATAAAATAGGAAAAAACCTACTTTTCGGTAATAGTGGGGGCGCTAGCCCATGTCACATGCGCCTTTATATGGCCCCTCAGTTTTGTCATGGAGCTTTGTTCAGCTCACATAGAGGTATATAAAAAAGGGGTCACATGGTCCAAATCATGGTCGTTTGGCCGCCATTTTGAAAAATGTCCGCTAAACTGATCGGATTTTGTTTGACGGTAACTTCGTACTTAGCGGTCTGATTGCGATTTTGTAAAGCTTTTCATATTAGTTGTTTAGATGCAAACAATTTTGATTAAAACACATTTTTCGCTAAAACACAGAATTTCTGAGATACGGCTAAAAAAACTATATTCAATATAATTCAATACAGGGTGATTGGTATAAGGTGCACTAAAAAGCTTGAGCGTGTATGTGGAGTTAAGACAAGAAAAAAATCGTATGGGAGGGGGGGAATGAACTTTTTACTTTACTTACTAGTTTTCCTTTTAATTTTTTTTAATTTCTCAAAAACTAAGATACATTTTGGCATACGGTTTTCTGTTTTTGACTAAAAATTAATAAGAGCATTGAATTTTGAAAATAAAAATAATAGTTAATTACATAAAATTTTGAAAAAAATTAGATTCAAATTTTTTTTTATTTTTTTTTTTCAGAATGTTGAGTTTGAAAATTAATTTTTTTAAAACTGTTCACTTAAAAAATTTAATTTAAAAATAAAATAAAAAAGTAGTTTTTTAGCTTTCCAAAAAGATATAACAAGGCTTTGTATCACTCACCGTTGTTTTTAAATATTTTTTTTGCTGATTTAAGAAAATTGTCCCTCTCTCCTAAACGGGGGAAAATAGACCCCCCCTCCCATACGATTTTTTTCTTGTCTTAACTTCACCTACACGCTCAAGCTTTTTGATGCACCTTAAACCAATCACCGCGTATATTCAATAATATAATAGTATCAGCGAAATTATGCAACGGAAAACAATCTTTTGTCGAAAAAACACTTTTCCAAATCGCAAACAATGCAAAACAGTCAAATGTTAATTGCGAAATTATCAAAAAACATAGTGAATAAAAAGCAAATCGTAAATTGCCAATTGAGGATTGCAGATTAAAATAAATATTAAACGACTAAAGCGAAACAAAAAAATAGAAATGTTGGAGTAACCTTACGACTACGATTGCGAGGGCGGATAGTCAAGTACCTATAACTATAATTTTGTTAAAAAATCAATATTGGAAAGTAGAATGAAAACACGGCCTTAATTTAATATTGACCACACTTAAAACAAAAATATTACTGAATAAAATATTAAAAAAAAACTAGCTGAATGCTTTACACCTCACGTGCGGAGTGCACTTATCTTGGTGGAAGTAAACCCCACTCTCTGAACAGAATTTGACAAATTATACAAATTCAAGCCTCTTTAACCCAGTAACCAGTGTAGATGTAGAATGTAGAGCCACATTGCTCAGGAATGCAACTCGCCCACATATGGTTTTTGTGGCTTCCTGTAATTTACATATCATCACACCAATAACATGTTTGTGGCTGATTATAATTTTTGGAAGGAAATGTCAAGCAGCAGCGTGCAATTAATTCCATCACTCCATAAATAAAGCACCAACATTGGACTTAATAATTCCACCAAGGAAACGCGTGTCCTTCCTCTAGTCCCCACCAACTCTCAGTAAAGGTTGAAGTTTGATGGTTAAAGACTATTTGGTAAATAAAATTGATTTTCTACAATTACCTTTTAACAGAAAAATAAACTAAAAAAAACATGTCATCGTGTTGGTCGTCGTTATTGGAAAAACTATTATATAAGCTCTTAAGAAGATTGTACTGTTATATGTTGTATTGATGCAGGGCTTTCGCCATTAACCATTTTATATTCCATTGCCATGTAAGTAAAACCGATTGGGCTTCATTGTTTTCGTCTTTTCGTTGAATGTTTACACAGAAACAACCACTCTGAATGTGTGGAATTTTTGTTGTACCTTGAATTTGTCTCATTCAGTTTTTGATTTGAATTGATTTAAGTTCAATTCGCTTTAGCTCATTGAGTAAATTAACACTGCGTTAGAATGTAATTTTATTAGTTAACCTTTTTAATCATAAAATGCCACCTCCGAAGCTTACAAAATATTTGATGGTGGTGCGGATTGCCCATCGGATACGCAATGGTTTGTGTTTGCGGTTAACCTGTGACATTGTGTGTTCAAACAAAAAAATTAAAAACGAAACCATTTTTATCTTTTTTTTTTTTGACAAAAGGGTGAAATTGGAAAATTAATTTGTGCGAAATTGTGTTCAATATTAATTATTTGTAGAATGTATAAAAGATGTCGCCATTATTAAATTGAGCTCTCGTCAAATTTGTATTCTTGTTTGGGTTGTGGAAAATTTTCCCCAAAAAAGGATAAATTGATAATTAAAAAGTTGAGAGTGAAGCTTTACGAAAGTAATCAAAGTGACATGATTGAGTTTTAATTGAATTAAACTTATAGTAATTTTTTTTAACAAGAGAAAACAATTCAATGTCAATCAAAAAGTGTTTTCTTTTTGTTCGTTTATACAGTTTTATGAAAGTGATATAAATAAATAAGATTAATTATTTAAAAAAAAACTTCATTTAACTGAGGGCTTTGCCTCTTTGGTTATAAAATCAAGTTGATTGATATTAAGTTTTAAACGGACATTTTAAATAGCAAAGAAAGTATGAGTTGGTTCAAGTAACTTTTAAATTAGATTGTGCAGTTTGTTATTTCAGCTACAACTGCAAAATATTTGCTGAAAATTTAATTGCACAATTTTGCTCACAATTTTGAACGTTTAAAGTTCAGTTGCAAGGAACTGAAAGTTGGTAGAATTTAGTTATACTTTAACTGTTATCTTATTGCAGACAATCAAGATCGTTCAGAGCTTTTTAGATTTTTTTTTTGCTGCAGCAAACTTTTCAAGCAAATTTTTGAAGCAAATCCAATCGCAAAGTTGTTAATCACTTGCTGATGTAATTATATTTGCAAATGTATTTTAAAAAAAAGATCTTTTATGAATATTTGCTGACAAATGAGCACTTTGCAGCAATAATTATCAAATAAAATTGTTTTAAGCGAAGGGCAGAGCAAATTTGGTGCTTGTTTGAGGTATATGTATAAGGTTTGCTGCAAATCAAGTCGCTATATAAATCAGTCGGAAAACAAATTAATTCTTTGATAATTGTTTTCGGTTCACAGCAAACGATTTGTTTTCCTAGTAGAAACATCAGCAAAAAACTAATATTTTGTTGACCTATAATAGGACGATTGATAAGTTATACAAATTATCAAATTATCTATGTTTCTTAAACCAAAAGTTTGATGCAAATGAAATAAAAAAATTGGCTTGCAAACAAATGATTGCTTTTTGGACTTTTTTTTTATTTGCAGTATGATTTAATTTGTTCGACTAACTTGTTACAATAAGCTATTTTTTTTAGTGAATGAAAACATTATTGTGAATGCTGAGTGAAAAGAAAAAATTCATAAAAATTGCGAATTTCTTTCACTACAACATTCACGCGAACAAAATGTATCCTTATGAAAATTGTAGACGTTTGGTTTTACTATTTCACGGAATAGACCTCTATTGTAGGTCTATTCTTGTGTAGGGCGTGAATTTTTTCATAGTTTTTACTCCTGATCTTGCAGTCCTAAACGAGATTCTAAATTATGGTAAAAGGATAAAAATATATCTATTTCATTTTTTCACAGAACTAAAATTTACCACAGCAATCAAATAATAAAAAAATATACACAAGAGACAACAAAAATTATTCACTGCGAATCATATTTAATTCACCACTACGTTTTTATTTACTGAACGAGAAAGCGAAATGTGAAAACGACTTTTTGGTTTCACTTTTCCACAGAACCAGAATAGGCGAAATGGTTCCTGATTTAAACGACTAATAAGGACGCTTATAACTATACTAAATTTAAGTACCAATCGATATTATTTAAGTATTTGTGAAATGTTTGAATCTTCATATTAATTGTGTGACTTGAGGGTCAATTTTAGGGGCTAATTCTGATTCTGTTCTGTAAAAAATTGAAACGAATAAAAGGTTTTCACATTCATTTTCATGCATTTCTTTCATCTTTTCCATTTACTTAGTACAAAACAGCGATTCTCGTTAAGTAAATGAAAAATATGTGGTAAATTCAATATCATTCGCTGTGGTGAATATATTTTGTTCTTTCTCGTGCTAACAACAGTGTAAGGACCGATACAAATATTTGCCTTGCTTTCTCACATTTCTAGCTGAAGAAATTTGTACTGATAAAATTAACTTTTGAAACATTCAGCACGTGTTAGAAAAACTTCTGATAAGATGCATGTTTAAAGTAATGGTGCTTTTACACGAACGGCAACTGTCATGATATCCATCAAAATACTGTCACTATAGGTAGCTACTTGTCATTATCATGTATGTCAGTTGTCAAACTACAATAACAAATAAACCTGCTTATTACCTGTCATTAATTGCCAAGAATGTTTTGTTCATTATTTATTCTATTTTTGTGATTCGTGTAGAATAATATAATATAAATATTTTTCGATGTCGGTTCTTGTAATAGATTTGATTTAATTTTAGGAAACCAAAATAAATAAATATAATAAAAATAATTGCTTTGATAACCGATGAGTTTATAGAAGAGAAAAGTTACTTACTTACTAAACGTCAAATAAATTTTGGTTTAGTTCTCTGTAATCATATTTCGAAATTCGAAACATTGCTAAATGTTGGGCTTTTCACACCGGAAAAATAATCTATATATTGAGAAATATTTGAACGAAAGAAAAAAAACAACCTAAATATACGATTCTCAAGTTTAAAAATCGAGCAAAAAGTTGATAAAATTTCTTAAGAGCGTGCACATAAAACAAGAACTAGATAATGTTTTTCAGTAACTTCAATCTAGTAAGCAATATTGCTGACACATGCTGAATGTTTCAAAAGGTCTGTTCGTTTACACAAATTCTTCTGTAACGGCCATATTATTAAGTAGTTTAAAACTTAAATCCGGATTTAAATTATTCTTTCTTTCGTTTATTTTCATATAAAAATCATCTTTTTTGGCTATTACTTCGATTTAGATATCTTTGTTTTTATATATGTATGTTGTATTTTCTGTGAACAAACAATATTAAACTTGGCTTAGTGAGTAATTAATTATTGGATTTAATTTTACATCTGGATTTAAAAAGTGAATAATATGGCCGTAAGTAAAGAGTATTTTAATCGAGATAGAACAATTTTGTTTCTAACCTTAAACTTTTGTTATGATCTGTCAGTGTCAAAAAGGCACACAATGACCCTAATTAGACCAGTCCTTTTTCGGTACGTTTCGTCATACGTCTTTTTGACATTTTGGGTGAGAGGTGTAGAAACGAAGGAGGAAAGAAGTAACGAAAGCACGTGAAAATTTTAAACTTTTTCTGGTTGAACTTTGACGTTTCTTGTTTGACGCCGGAAAGCAAAACTGAATTATTTGTAATATTAGATATTGCAACTGTTTTAATATAATTTTGTTGAAAATGTGAACAACAATTGAAAAAGAAATATACTCCACAACTTCGATTTCCGGCTACAAACTTTGCTTTCCGGCGTAAAAGTGACGAATGGAAACGGACAAATAACAACGAACCGTCAGAAAGGGAAACACGTACGAAAAAAGGACTAGTGAAATCAGGGTCAATGTTAACATTTAAATCATTGCTAAGTTCACATACGTGCATTATTAAACGTGAGTATCGATATTATTAGTCGATGGTTGAAACTTTCGGAGGTTCACACGTCCACAGTTGGTAATGTTCTCATATTGTGAGTGTATTGGATTCGCTTGAAGCACATTAGGCGTTTTTCTTTTTAAGCTCTGAGCAAAGCACGGAGTAGAGCCTGAGCTTGTCTAGTAAGCTCTGAGCAGAGTACGCTCCGAGCGCTCTAATTTAATTATAAAACACACTTCACTGTCATATCGGTAGAAATCAATTCACAATCTGTCAAATAACATGAAAACTACTTCGTGCTCGGTCTACTCCATCATTTTATCCTGAGCTCATTGAGCTCGCCCGTCCTCTGAGCACGCTCTGATCGAAAAAAGAAACATAAGTTGAGCGCCGTGAGCGCTCGGAGCTTAAAAAAACACAGATCTATTTTTGACAGCTCAGTGCACTTCTACGAGCTTAAAAGGAAAAACGCCTATTGTCTTTGTTGCTGTCAAAACAGTTAATTTTAAAAATTAAAGTTTAAGGGTCCGTTTGCAAAATAAAATTCAAAATAAGTTAAAATTAATGATTATATTTGATGGGAGGGGAAGGTATTATAATGTCATATGTATGTATGTTAAAGGTTTAATTACTATTTTACATTTTATTGAACAAAACACGATAAAATACAAAGTTGCCCAACAAATCTCATTAATCTTAAATTGCTATTGTTCAGGGGATTGATTTTTTTTTTTATTTTTAATCAAAAAAGACGAGATTAATAATTTCAAAAGAACAATGAATTGCATTTTGAAAGCCTTAAAAATCCCGTAGACATCATGACAGGTAAGTTTCGTAGTACCTATCCCTTTAGGTTGAATTTATAGGTAACACATATCAACCCCTTCAAAAAAAAAATCTTTATTATAACATTTTGTTATCCTCCCCTGCATTCATCATAATACTGTACATATATACACAAAATTACCCTGCATGGATGGTTAATCGCTTTTACGATGGCTTCATTTCTTATTTACTGTCGAATGGGAATGAAATTGTTGGTAGTATTTTATGAACCCTTTAATTATTTTTATTAATTTATTTACGAGTGTTATTATGTATTTCATTTGTTTCAATCTAGATACGAGTTTACGAGTTTTATCGAAGTGAAAAATGATTGCCATTGCACATATAATTTATTTGATGTTTACTTAACCCCATAATAAATTTGAATGCTCCCTCCCCCCAAACTGTGTTTGAGGTTAACAAAAAGAAATAATAGATAATTTTTGATAATCAGAATTCCTTAGAACAAAAACGAAAAAAAAATGCTTTTCAATGTTTTTCCCACATGCAAAGTGATTAATTGAGTTCCGTTTTCAGACAGCAAAACATCGCAAACGGACGAAGAAAAACAACGTGACCGGCAACGAAGTGAACGTGAGCAGAAAAAAGAAGAACAGGACGCCATCAATTATAAAGTATGACTATGGAAAGAATTTTCCATTTTCCGGCAATGGATTAATTTTGTTATAATATTGTAGCGAGATAAAGACGCCCGAGAAGCACGCCTCTTAGATTTAGAAATTCGGCGGCAGCACGAACGTGAGAAAAAGCGTGACCAAGGTCATAAACAGCAAACGCCTACGCAAGGGCAATCAGGACAAGGAGGTTCTACGCAGCAGCACGTCCACAGTGAAAAGAATACACCAACATCAGGTGATACTAAGTCGCCACGCGACCGTACTTGTCCACCAGCTTTTCGTAGTCGATCCATTGAAAGAGACAGTACTCACGAGAAAAAACGTCTTTCGGAGACTGAAGATATAAAGGTACATTTAATGTTTTTGAATTCATACAATTAAATAAAAAAAAATATAATCATGATTTTATAGGAGCCAGTAAGCACGACACCATCACCGCAAACTATTTCTGGCCCACCTCCATCACATTCGGTGGTGGCGGGGCCTCCGGCAACAGCAGCGGCTGCTACAGCTGCCATAATCCCAATATTACCACTTGGAGTCGCCGGTCTTCGCGATGATTCCACTGAAAGTGATCAATCTCTGACATGCTCCCAGGCCCAGCCAGACGCATTCAATCGTGCTATGTAAGTCAAGTGTGAATGAAAGTTTTTTTTTTCCTGCAATTTAGAACTTAAAATTGACAGCCAATTTTTGGGGGTAACTATATTATACAGTCACACTTACTTATCGATCAGAAATAATGTTTCATTCCACGTCACTAGTAATAGCTTTCTTTTCCTTCAACTCGTCGTGTCGTCGTGTATGTTATTGGTGTTTGAAGTTTAAAAAGCTAAAGCTATGTATATAAAAAGGACGCAAAGTTTAAGTGTACAAAATTCCAAGAAACCAAAAAAAATAAAAAATAAACAATATCTGCGCCGAATCCATGATTGTTAGTGAAATGAACTTTGGAGCTTTACTCTCTTTAAAGTTTTATATTTTAAGAGAGAGTGAACTTTTGGGATGAATTAATAAAAAGCTTTTTTGAAGCTGCATGCAGATGCAATTTTAAAATTTAAACAAAATGCAAAGTTGCTCTTACCAATAGAAAAGTTTATGGGTAGGGTAGAGTGGGGCCGATTTGACAGTATTTTTTATCCCAATTTATATTTTTTTTAAAAGAAATCATCTTTTATAATTTGATTTTGTTTTTATTTTTTAAAATTTGAAAATTAAAGGGTTTTATTACTTTTTTCTTAGTCAATATGTTTGGAGGCTTAAAGACGGAGCTTCTGGTTCTATTCAGTAACTTTCACCGCTCTGAAAGCACTTTGAATCATAACCAACCTATGAAAGATCGACAATTTTTTTTTCATTCTTAATTTTAATTCGCATTGGAGGAAGTTCAAAGATTTAATACTTTCCCATCGGTTCTCCTTAGTTTCCGAACATTGTTGAGATGGTTTCCATTTCAGAGTTGGTGTGACACAGCAGTCGCTGATTGTGTAATACTGCGTGTTTTCTAACCACTTCTGTAACCATTTTTATTTGTTTTGGAATATTTAAATAGTGCCAGCATTTGTTTTCTTTGTACAACCACCAAATTTGGATGCCATACGTCAAAACAGGTTTTAATACCCCCTTATACAGGGTTTTAATTTTTTTCAAAATCAATTTTTTTTCAAAATTTTATGTACCTAATTAACTATTATTTTAATTTCCAAAATTCAATGCTTTTATTAATTTTTAGTCAAAAACAGAAAACCGGATGCCAAAATGTATCTTAGTTTTTGAGAAATTAAGAAAATACTAAAAGCACTTTTTCAAAAAAAAAGTGAAATCTGGTTAATCTGGTTAAAAACAATGAACTGGATTAACCAGATTAACCAGATTTCACCTTTTTTTTTTTTTTTGAAAAAGTGCTTTTAGTATTTTCTTAATTTCTCAAAAACTAAGATACATTTTGGCATCCGGTTTTCTGTTTTTGACTAAAAATGAATAAAAGCATTGAATTTTGGAAATAAAAATAAAAATTAATTACATAAAATTTAAAAAAAAAATTAGTTTAAAATTAATTTTTTTAAAACTGTTCACTTAAACAACTTAATTTGAAAATAAAATCAAAGAGTAGTTTTCTGGCTTTCCAAAAAGATATAACAAGGCTTTGTATCATTCACCTTTGTTTTTAAATAATTTTTTTTCTGATTTAAGTCAATTTTTTAAAAAATTGCACCTCCCTCCTAAACGGGGGAAAATAGACCCCCCTTCCATACGATTTTTTCTTGTCCTAACTCACCTACAAGCTCAAGCTTTTTGGTGCACCTTAAACCAATCACCCTGTATAACATTAATTTGTTTTGAATGGAAAGGGCAGAGGTTTTTCTTAGTGACTTTTTTGATATTTTTGGCAACGGCAACGGTTGCAGCAACACGAAAATCAATGGCAACACAGCTACACACGAAGCAACGGTTGCTTTAACATGGCTGTGTTGCTGCAACGGTTGCCTTGTTTGTATCTTAGCATAAGACACTTTCTTGTGGTACACCGGCTCCGATTTGCTTAAGTTCCGATGCCGAATACTCGTGTTCGTACCGTCGGTCAGCAAAGGGTTTTGCAAAGTGAAGAGAAATAATTGTGACAAAAACGAAACAACAAAAAGCTTAATGAAAAAGACGAAACAGTAGGCACCTGGTTCGGATATTAAGTAAATGGAAAAATGTTTTAAAGCTCAATTTAGTGTTTGCCTCCGCTTAGTCAGTTTTTCAAAAAAAAAACTCAATAAATGGTTTTAAATATCTTGTTCCGGAAATGCAAGTCATTTCATGTTCATTTGCCAGCTAAATGACATTTGACCGGAAACAAATTTTTCAGGACCTTGTTTGACATTTTCTTCATTCAACAACGTGTCAACGGTAAACAATTTACATCGTTCCAGTGTGGTTGAGTTGTTGCTGAAACACGAAGGGATTAAGGTTGGTCGATTTAGAAAAATACATATATGCATGTAGTTTCGGTGAAAATGTTTATGGTATGTACTTATACCTGCATTAGCATTTTATCAAACACATAATATTAAATAAATAACATTTGGGGCATATTCAAAAACTGTTTAAGCTGTTTTTTAAAAAAAATAACCCGCCAATTGTTTGCCAATTATTTTTTTTATTTAAAGATTTAAGGCTACTTAATACTTGCGATTATAGGTGTTCGTGCAAGAAAAAAAAGTTTTGAAATAACAATCAAACATGACATTACGATGATAGCGAATTCAAAAAAAGTGCTTAATTGTTTCATGATTTTTCAAAAAAAAAAAAAAATATATATATATATTTATTTATTTATTTATTTATTTAACCATCTATAAGTTACAGAAAACTTTCTTAGACTACTTAATATACTCGTAAATCATACTATATTATAATATTATAAAAAGAAAAACATAATTTTAAACAATTGTATTTATAACAATGCATTTGAAAATATCTCGATTTTGATCAAAGTTGAAAACATTTGCATATTCGTTAAATTTGTGATTGGTTCATTTTGACCATAGTTTGTTGCATGACGAGAAATATGAAAAAATCATTATATCTAGGTCTTAAAGTTCTAGATGGTGCATGTATACCAAACAAAGCTAGAAGCGGGGGCAGTCAATATGCCCTACAATCACATCCCTCGCAAACATTACAGAATAATAAGTTTTTCTACTAGATAGAGACTTTAAATTGATCAATAAACATCTACTGTTATAAGATGGCATAGTGTCAGACCAATTCAGTTTTCGTAGCGCATATTTAGTGAATCTTTCTTTGAATTTTTTCAATTCGTATCAAATTTTTTTTGAAAAGAGGCGACCATACAACGCAACAATATATAGTATGGGACGAACCAATGATAAGAACAGAGATTTCAATGTATAAGGATCTCGAAAATCATTTCTGAATATAAATCCTGACATAGCATTAGCTCTAGATATAACATAGCCAATATGTATATTAAAAGACAAATGTAAATCAAAAACGACTCCCAAATCTTTCTGGCTTATTACTCTATTTCATTTTATAGTAATCAGCTAATAATCATATATAACGGGTGTAACGGATCTAGAAAAAAACATAACAGAACATTTTTGCATGTTTAAGTTCAGGGAATTGAGAAAAAACCATCGATTTAAACTATTAATGTAATTTTGTAAATCCAAGCAATCAGAAACAGATTTGATTGATTTAAAAATTTTGACATCATCCGCGAACATCAAATAATTAGAAAAATTAATTACTTCAGGCAAACCATTAATGAAAAGCAAAAACAACAACGGGCCAAGGTGACTGCCTTGCGGAACACCGGAATAGTTATAAATTTTAAACGATAGTTCGGAACCAATTTTTACAAATTTTGAGGTCATCTAAGTAATTGGTTAACCATTTAAGAAGTGAAGAGTGAAAACCTAAAGCAAATAGTTTTTTAATTAAAATTTTATGATTAACTCTGTCAAATGCCTTTGAAAAGGCGCAGGGCCAGAAGTCCACGGGCCAAAAGTCGCGCGATTTTTTAATTGATTATATTAATTGATTACTACACTAATCAATTAAAAAATCAAATTCAAAATACCTCATTGCAATTTGGAAAAGTAATTCTAAACAACAAATACTAAGTAGTTACTTACGTGCTCTGAATGAGCTACACAAATAATCACTAATTGCTTCCATTCGCCTGATGGAAGAACGCTGAAGGTGCCATCAATAAAATAGTTCCTCTCAGATTCATTTCGAAATTTGCGAGTAATGTTTCTTGAGTGTGAAGGATACGGCCAAACGCAACAAAAATGAAGTGCTATGCCCATTTTGCAGGCAAATTGTTAGTAATAGCAAAAAAGTTTTTTGGAACTATTTCTTGTCTTTGTTACTGAATTTGCTTAATTTTGTTTTTTTTTTCGTTTTTTGTATTGATATAATTTATGTTAATTAATTTTGTTATTTTCTTTAAAAATAAATAGGTATCTATGATTTCATAATTGTTTTAGTTTTATTGTGGACTTGTGTACCACTTCTCCTTGAAAGTTATGAACTTGTGGCCCTTTTTCTTGTGCACTTCTGACCCGTCTGGGTGAGTCATAAGTCCATTATGGACTTTTGGCCCGTGGAATTCTGGCCCTGCGCCTTTGAAAAATCTGTAAACATAACATCAGTTTGACATTTGTTTTCCATGCTTTTTAAACAGAAGTAAAGAAACAAAGTTAAGTTAGTCGTGGTAGATCGCCCTTGAACAACGCCATGCTGAATGACTGAAATATGATTTTTTGATGCTTTATAGATTTTTTTCTTGACAATCGATTCAAAAATCTTTGGAATTAATTGTAGCTTTGCTATAGGTCTATAATTTTCAACAGCCGGCTTGCATTGTATATAAATTTCTATAGTACAACCATGGAGCAGCGCCATCTAAAGAAAGTTGTTAACTGCACATTTGGAGGTTCTTACATTTACTAAGTGTCTATTCTGTTACCCTAACAATAGTCGTCTACGAAACAAATTAATAATATATAATGTATTTTATTGGCTCTAAAATCCATATTTCCTTGACAAGAGTCGTAAACAAAACAAAAATAATATATGTTTATGACTGTTGTCAGGGTTACAGAATAGACAACTATTAAATGCACGAACCTAAAAATGTGTTTATCACACGCTTCTCAAGATGGCCAGGCGGTGATTATTCAGCATGAAAATACTATAGAAATGTATATACAATGCGGCTTGGATCCTGATTTATAGACGGGAGTTACATAAGAAAATTTCCAAATTGTTTGACGACATGAAACTGAAATTGTATACACTTTGTTTCGTAAAGCGACATTACAGCATTCGTTGCAAAGATCAACTTTTTAACGATATATATTTCTAAGGTCTTAAAAAAATTAAATTAATTTTAATTTCAAACAGGGAGAAAATTGAAATTAAAAAGAAAATTATCATTTTATTGACACATTCCGGGCTGATGACATTTGACGACAGATAGAAAGGTGTGTTTGCTTTGTTTTCTGAGCGAACTGTCACTGTTTAAGGCGTGTTACGCACATATAAGTTAGAGAAATGTTTTAAACCCCACAATAGTTGTCAGTACTTCAGAAAGAGTCTATAACTACTTGCAACTGTTTCAAAGTTGAAATTAAGTTAAGAAGTGTGGCGTTAATTCCTTAAACTTAGGCTGACTATAATTTTGTGCCAATGAATTTGATTTTATTTAACAAAAAAAATCCAACTGAAAATTAATAAAATGCACGACTGGGTCGCACGAACTTGCTCTTGTAGTAAACTATGGGACTACAAAAATTTTAATTTATTAAATTCTGAAGAAAGTTCGAAAAACATCAAAAATGGCCTAAACGTGAGATGAAATTGTATGGTAACTATCATTAATTGGATGTTTAGAAAACTGCACCGAATTTCAAATTAATCAGATCAGCCAGTATCAAGTTATGGTCAAATTTGTAAAAAAAACCGTTAACAGCAAATCTCCGTTATGTGTATTTTTAGCAAAAACCTGAAATGCAGTTATATTAAAAGCACTCCAAATATAACGTTCACAAAGTTTTATCGAAATCGTTAGAGCCGTTTTCGAGAAAATTTGAAAAAAACTAGAACCGTTATATGGGAGGTAACCGTTATAGCCGGGCTTAAACAAAAATTCAAATTTGTCCTCTAGGGAATCATTAAAAAGTACACGAAGTTTAAAGAAAATCCATCCAACCGTTTAGGCTGTAGCTCGGTGAACATATAACCGAGCATCCCCACAGACAGACCGACGGACGGCATGACGAAACCTACTTATTTTGGGCTTCGAATTTTTTTTACACGAAACCAATACTTGCCCTATTGAGCAAGTAAATATATATTATCTATATTGTAGTGCCCCGAAGCGTAGTGGTTAGTGTGTCGGACCATCACGCCGGAGGTCTGGGTTCAAGCCCAGCCAGAGTATCACTGTCATGAAAAGTGCTTCTCACCTTAGTCGTTCGGATTCGACGTAAAATTGTAGGTGCTGTCCAATTTCGTAGAACTAACAACGCACACAAAAGGATTGGTTGAGAGTTATAGGGATCAGGAAAATAAATGATAAACATTTTTCTACATTTATCGATGACAAATAATTCAAATAAATAAAGATAATAAACACTTCACAAAACACACTGTAGGTACATAAAAATAAAAATGTTTCCATGCGATTTTTTTGATTTTTTATTTTATAAGAACCTTCTCCTGCAAACAAGGCCGTAGCCAGACAATTATTTCGGGGGGGGGGGTTATACTTATTCCATACACCAATCAATCTGTACCTTTCTGTAGATGTAATAAATAAAATTAGTACAGCCCATTAACCCAAAATCCCCCAAACACGACTTTTAATTGCGATAATGATACTATTCTATGTAAAGGGTTTTTCAATAAGAGGTGTTATTTTGATATTCAAGGACCCAATCAGCAAAGACACGACGTTGTTGATGATCAGCCGGCTTGAGTTCTTGTGTTAACTGAACTTTATAAGCCTTAAGAACAAAGTCTTTATGCAAAATACGGTGTAATGACGTTTGTGGAATGCCTAATTCCAAAGAACGCCGAGGAATGGACAAACCTGGGTTTTCTTCAACACTGGGCTACAACAGCAATATTCTTTTAGTTTTGTTCTTCACATCACTAACTTGTCCCAACAGCTCGAATTTGTCCACCAATTTCTGTATTGCGGTCCGACAAGGTGCTTCACGACGACATAAAAATGTTTTAGTTTTACGAACCGTCTCTGTCAAATTTTCACCAGTGAATTTTAATAATTTCAATGCGTTGTTGATGCGTAGTTTCTACTTGTCAAATGTCAAAAAATGACATCTTCAAAAGTTACAGCTACCGATATAAAATAACACCTCTTATTGGATAACTCTTTATAAGGCAAGTTATGGATTCGTCAAAAAAAAATTGGGATAACAAATAAACATGATATTGCGATGATAGGGAAGTAGACAAAAGTGTGTTGGAAAATTCTGTTCGTCCTACTGCCTGTTTGCAGATCTGCAGCCTAAATGGATAGGCTGATTTGCAAACTTGGTTCAGAGTGTTTATTTAGTAGTCTCGCACTAGGCGTTAATGAAATTGGAATTTTAGCTCTAAAAAATGGTAAATGTCATATAACAGTTTGTTAAAACTTAATTTTGCTAAAAATGGCCTTAACGATTTTGATAAAACAGTCGAGATTTATCTTAAAACAGTACCTCCCATAGAACCGATTTTTTAAAATCAGAATTTCTCGCTAACAACAAAACCGATTTCAATTAAATTTAAAATTTATGAAGGTTTTTATGATCAAACATATTCAAAAAATCTAAAAAGTTATGTATATGAAACTTTTTAGATTTTTTGAATATGGTGGAACAGCGAATATCGATTTTTTTCAGATTTTTTTCCAGATGAACTACAGATTTCGATGTATTGAAATACTCAAAAAATTGCAAAATATTTTTCAAAAATTAAAAAAGAAAACGGTTCAATAAAACTGCTTTAACGATTTTCAATATTTTTTCCTAGGTAGAGTACTGCTAATAAAATACAATTGCATACTTAGTTTTTCAAGAAAACTCTCAAACAAATTTGAAAAACTAAAAGATTTTTCCAATATTTTTTTAAAATAATTTTAAGTTATTAGGTAGGTACATTTATCATCACTCTTTAAGATTTTATTATAAAAAAAGTATTAAATAACATGTAAGTATATCATTTTAATAAAATTAAATTTAATCTTCTGGCCTTCTGTGCTGCAAATATGTCTAAAACTTCCTCAGTGTCAATCTCAATTTGTCGATGAATTGACATTAATGCCAATCCTGTTAGTCTTTCTTCGCCGGTAGAATTTCTTAGGTAAGTTTTTAGACGTTACATTGTCGAAAATGTTCTTTCCGGTGTACACGTTGAAACCGGTAGTGTCGCCAAAATTTTTAGAAGCTTGTGGATGTTAGGAAACAGATCCTTATTGCATTCCCCAAGAGCTGTTATTGCACTCTTTGAACGCTCTGTATCTTTTTGTCTATGGCATCTTCCATAACGTAAACTCAGCTTCTAAAGTGTCCTAATCCAAAAAGATCTATAAAATTTGAAGTTTTCTTCGTTGTAATTTTGTTCATATTTGCCAAGGATCGATGGAATTAAAATGCACAAAGAGGAAAGTATGGACTTATGATTTTCAAATCTTATTTTAAGCTGACTTAAAAAGTCATCTAAAAGAGGAATCATTATACTTATCCTAAAATAGGTTTCAGGTTTCAGACACAATTGATCATTCCTTTTTGCCTATTGCTGGCAAGAGAATAGAAACGCATGGAATGAACCGGCTAAAATGTTGCAAGTTACAATTGCAACTATATAAGTGGAATAACGAAGTTGAAAACTAATGCACACAAGGACACCATTAGTTTATTTGGTAGGGAAATAAGAGTATACGTTTTTACTATACATATTGTTTCATGTAGATGCATTCACATACCTATCTAGGTATACTAAATTTCCTTGAGGCGTTTAGTTATTCATCATGTGCAATCAAAGCAAAAGTAACCTGGTATCTTGAGGCTGTGTTGTTTGAGGTTGTATTCAAAAACTGTTAGAGCTACCTTGCTAAATTCATCGAAAATTATGTTGGTACCTAACTACGTAGGCTTAAAACTAAAATCAGAAAGTTTTGAACATAATCACTTCTTATTATTTGAGCACAAATTTCATACTTATGCGGAAAAGGTTGATGTACAGATGCATTTCTAAAAAAATTCGGGGGGGGGGGGTTGAACCCCTGTGAACCCCCCCTTGGCTACGGCCTTGTCTGAAAATAACAGATAGTCAGATACAACAGAAAAAGAATTAGCAAAATCGGTCCAGCCGTTTACCCGTGATGCCGTGACCAAGGGAAATAAGGATTGATTTTTTATAAATATAATAACAATAAGAGATAGATAAGATAGATTAAACAATTTTTTTTTTTTTTTGAAAATTTAATATTTTAAAAATCAATTTATAATAATAAAATTCGTAAAAACGAATAAGTAAAATTCGTTTAAAAATTAGTGGTAGCACCCTTAAGTTGTTGTTGTTGTTCAAACATTCAATGAAAAATTGACGGAATAAAGAATGGTCAAGTAATAAAACTGACATTCTAGTACGAATAGTACAATATAACAACAATAATAGATTTTCACATGAAAATTATTAATTAGTTTGTCATACCTACTTAAAATATTTCAAACAATTATTTAAAAAAAAAAATGTTCGAAAAAAACCACAAAAACTGGATATATTAAAATAAATTTTTCTAAAATATATTTTAATATTTGAAAACTACTGACATACACTCTGGTTTGATATAAATAAATTTTCAAACATAAAAATTTATTTTTTTTTAAATTATTGCATTTTAAATATATTGAAAGAATAAAAAAAAATGATTTCATATACAAAAAGCGTCCCAGTTGTGCGATTTATTTTAGTTTATATGATGATGCAATTATGCACGGAACAGATACTCATTATCCGTGTCCAGTCGGCAGATAGGATAAATAGGTGTTTTTAGGAAAAAGGTCGGAGGTCTATGAAATTTTCAGATGTTGTTTTGGGATAGTTAATTAAGATTTTTTCAAAACTGCAAAATTTTCGGCTTTTTTTCGATTTTTCCTCTATAATTTTTTTCTCCGACAAAAACGTTCAGGTATGTTTTGTAAAACGTTAAATTTGCTACAATATTGATTGTCCAAGCATATTTGTAACCGAGTATGGCGCTCCATAAAAAGGGTAGTTTTTCTAATTTTGATTTGAAAAAAAAACTGAAAATTTTGCTTGCAAAATTTGAAAAATTACGCATTTTTTGGAGCACCCTATCGACGTTACATACAAAAATGATTAGACTGTTAATATTATAGCAAATTCAACGCTCTACAAAACATTCGTGAACGCTTTTGCCGTAGAACATTTTTCGTCTACGCTCCGGTTTGTGGAACTCTCTACCAGCCGAATTGTGGAAGATATGCAATGGTAAATTATTTTAAACTATTATTTAAAGTTAACTATTTAAAATTTTAAATTTTTAATGTAGCGATTTTATTAAAATCAGTCATTTTTAGTACAAGTATTTACATTTTCAATTTTATTTGTATTTTTTTCAAATCGGTTAAGCTTTTTCCATCATCGAAATGTCATGTTGGACTATTTATATCTATATATATTTATATACTATTGACGGTAAAAGTTATGAAAAGTTTGCATTTATGCTTGATTGCCAGTACCACTCACTTATGTCACCAGTCACTACTCATTACACATAATTGACAGTTACTTCCAAAAATAAAGAAAATTTATTTTGAGCAAGTTTTCGTGTTTTTATTGATAAGCCTTTCGTGCTATGCTTTTTGCTCACTACACGTATCTAATCATATAAAGCCCAATTTTTCAATGCAATATTATATTCCAGAGTTAGATAAACCTTGACGGAAATACATTTTTCAGACAACTCACCAACTTAGCTGAGTTAACTCCGGATCTCAAACTGACCAAAAAATGTGTTTTTATCAAAGTTAACTCGATGTTAATCTAACCCTAGGATAATCTCGCTGTGAAAAACTTGGCCTAACTAAACAACAATATAATGCGCTAAACGATAGAAAAAAGAGCTTTTTCTGATATTTCTATTTTTTTGATTTTTATTTAAATCTCAACACACACAAAAAATTGCAAACCAATATATGACCATAATTAAAGTTTATAAAAAAGAAGACTAGCGACATCTACATTTGACATTAATGAAACTAAAAATATTAAAACCCAGTGCGGTGCGCAAACATTTGAATATTGTAAAGTTTCTTGTGAAAGCTTTTCGCACAGATGCTGCTGCTGTTGTTAAATTCACCATCACTGCAAGTCCTTCGAAGGAAGTGGTGCATTTTCAAGTGTTGTATTCTACATCATTATAGATAGATTCAAAGATTGTTTACATTTACACAAAGCTAGACCGACGAACAATATTATAAGGAATTCTGTCATCATATTCTTTTATTTTAAATTATTGGGAATTAGTATCTTAAATTCAGTGCGAGGTAAGTGCTTCAGTTTTAAATTAGATGCAGTTATTATATGAGGTGTGAAATAAATAACGTTTCAATTTAATTTATAGGATAAAATTTTAAGTGCACACATCAATTATTGCATTGACCCAAAGTGGATTTCAATTGTCATCTGTGCATAACACATGTTAATTTCTGTAAGTTTTTCAAACAAACTTTATGTCACTAATTAGAAAATCATCAACTTTACGAGTGTCATATTATTTAATTTAATTTCTTTTTTTGTGGTTCGGTATCATATGTTTCTGTGTGCAATGATTTATTATAATACTGTATTACCATGGGCTGTTGCCAAACCAAATTTTCAGAACATCCTTGTTGCCGCGTTGAGGGTGAGTGATTTCATTGATAAGTGTGATGTGTGCCAAAAATGTCTAATAAATCCAATGGAAAGGAGGTCATTCAGTCAGATACATTCAGTGGTTTGGTTACATTTAAATATCATTATTTTATTATATAACTGTGAAGTAGATGTAACACACAACAATAACTGCTCCTCAAGTTTAAAGTGCCATTAAATGTAATGCTTCATACATAACATGGTAGATGTCGTAAAAAGAATCAAAAATGAAATATGGACATATTGAGTTCTTTAGTTCCAAGAAGCATCAAGGATATTTTTTTTTTTTTAAGAGCAAATGTTTGTTGTTTGAAACAAAAAAAAAAAAAAAAACTACCAACTGTTCGGTTGGAGAAACTTTTACGTGAATTTATTTTTTTTTCTATTTCAAAGTTTTAATATTAAGAGAAGTTTGCTTGTTGAGTAAACCTTTTGAAATCCTAGAACTTGCAAAAGGGAAGTGGTTGAAATTAAGTTTCGATTAACAAAATATAAGTTTGGTATGCTTAAGTTGAATTTGAGAAAACATTCGATTGGAAAAAAAGGAAAATTCTAAATTAGTTGAATAATTTGGCCAAAAGAAATAATTTGCTAAAAACAAAATAATTTATTTATTTTATCAAAGTTTCGAGTTTAAAAGTTAATTTCTGAAAAAGAGTTTTAATATAAAAAAAAACTTGACAAATTAAAAAGATAAGGCTTTGTAAAAATGTTTAATTAAATGTAGAAAAGTATATGAATGGGTTGCAAGTATACTTGCTCTTGGATGCAGTAATTATGAGCAATTATTTTATTCGATTTTTATTTTATTACATACATCAATTATGTTTATATGAATTAAAATATAAACAAGAAAATTAACGTTCAAAATTCATTAAAAGAGCCATTTAAAAAATATTGACATAATCGGAGATACAAATTGTTTTTTTTTATCTTTAATTCGATTTTCAATAACGCAATTTTAGAATCTTAACTACTGTACCTATCATACAAAATGTCTTGCTGTTTGTTAGTCTAGATGTATGGACAGGACACCTAACAACCCAAACTAACAACTTCAAACTGGCTACTTAGTTCTCTATTTATTAGAACAGTCTTCCACTTTAAGATTACACATTATGGTCGTTTGGCTGCATTTAAAAAAAAGCGGCTAAACTGATGAATTTTTGAGGCGGCTACACTGTTATTTTTAGTTATATGGATGATTCTACAAAAAGTGGAATAAAATGCTCATAATTTCGGCAAAACTTTCTTGGAAGCTTACAAATTAGGGCGTACAAATTAGTTCTAGTTATATCTTAGAATATCCTTCAACATTATTAAAAGCGGACAGTCAAAAAAATAACAATTTTATGGCAATTTTAAAAAAGTGGTAAGGGGACTGAGATTTTTTTACCAGGGGACTAATAAAAAATATTATATAAATTATCACTTATTCAAATCAAATTATGACTTTTTATTTAAATGGCAGAATTAACTGATCGATATCGACATGATTTATCGTGATAAGATAGCATTATATTCTACCTAATTGACTTTTAAAGTGCTTCTAAAATAGTTTTTTATAGCTTTAATATCGCAGGTAAAAAAATATGTTGGATCATCGATTTAAGATTGCATAGCAAAACCAGTTAACATTCGTCATCTTCTGAAAATTTCTCAGACTTCTGGATAGAAGTAAAGTACATTTTATTCATAAAATTGCCAGGGGACTGCGGTTTTTTTTACATTTTTAACGAAAAAACATAAAATGGTTTAATTTGAAAGAAAACAAAACTGAAAATATATTATAGTTTTACTTAGTCTTGAATATAATACTAACAATACTAACCTCTCGCACAAATGTATTTTTTTAAAAGTGACATAACAAACAGACGCGAGATATAAACCCAATTTTGTTTCAACGAGACTCGATACTTGATATTCCAGGAGATGGGACTTAGATCTATGACGATGTTCACATCGGATGAGTATGTCCAATGTGAACATCGTCTATATAGAAGTAATCGATATTTTTGACATTTTCAGTCGTTCAGGGGACTGATTAGAAATGCGAAGGACAAAGTTGAGTGCCTTTTTTCGCTATAAAATGCATTGCTAAATAATATTTGTCTACTTCATAATAATTCTGTGTTATTTGAAATTACAATAATAGGTTTTTTTTTAGTGTGAGAACTGGGGTGAAATCGCGTTAGGTGATAATTGATAGTTGACAATCAAAATCAAAGCTTTTTCTCCATGTAAGGTGATTATCAAATTGACCATCGCTTTTTTATACCAATGGTTTGCGACAGCTATTCAGGTGTCGTTTTCATACATTTTGCTTTTCTTTTTCGTGATCAATGTAAGTTGGTTTAGTTTCAACTCCACCATAAATCGATAGAATTTTTTTTAGCAAGAAAAAAAACTGCGATCTGCACGATTAAGATTTCGATCAGTTTTATATTTATAAAATAAAAATTAGAGTGCATGAATGAAATGGTTTCAAATTTTTGTAATGGCCATCGAAAATTCCATCGTTTGTATGAATTTCTACAAAAAAGTCTCGACATTTTTCATCGTACCATCATCGTACCAATTTCGAAAAAAAAGTCTTAAATTGTTACACAGTCTCTTTTTAGACAACATTGCACTTTTTCACAAGTATTTGGCGCTTTTTGCTTTATTTTATGGGACTACACAAATTTTGATGCATGAAATTATGTATCATCATAACTTTCTATTTATTTTGTTTAGCTAAAAATTTTAAATGTCTCCTGTGCTGAATATTTAACTTATGTGCCGTACCAAATATAAATGAAGTTTCGGCCAAATTTGTAAGAAGGAGTTAACACTAAATCTTCAAATATTTAAAACAATGCAAGTTAATAACGTACACAAAGTTTCATCAAAATCGTATAAGCCATTTTTCGTTCGTGCGACCCAGTCATGCATTTTTTTTTTTGTGGATTAGACTTAGTGGAAAAAACACAAAAAAACAAAGCAAAAAGCGGCAAATACTTGTGAAAAAGTGCAACGTTGTCTACAAACAGACTTTGTAACAATTTAACACTTTTTTCTCGAAATTAGTTGATGGTACGATGAAAAGTTTTAAGACCTTTTTTGGGTGCCTATTGTTTCGTCTTTTTTATTTAGATTTTTTTATTTCGTTTTTGTCACAATTATTTTTGTTTACTTCGCAAAACCAGTCTAGTTTTTTGTTCACTTTGTTTTGCGATCATTTCGCCAAACAATTACTTCGCATTTCTTGTCTTGTTTTTCACATGTTTTGCATTTTCGTTAAGAGTACAATGAATTGTTTAGCCTTCGCCCTTGACTTATCTAGTTAAAAGTTATTTTCGCATTTTGCGATCGAATGTCGAAATAATAGATTTTAATAGAATCTATTATTTCGACATTCAATCACTCTCGATCATGTTGTGATTCATTTTTATAATATTTTTTAATAATTTAATAAAATGACCCTACTGAGGGTCCAACTCAGTTATTAAATTTTTGTTTTGTTTAGGCCGGCCAATCAATCAACAAAATAACTGCGCAAATAGGAATTTGTATAGGTAGTGAATGGAGAGTTTGTATTTTTTTTTCAACTGTGTAAAAATCAAATTGCTCAAGTTTTAAGATTTGCGCTGTTATTCTAACTTCAAATAAAACGAAATCGATATGAGAGATAGATAAATATTTTTTTGCGAAAATATCGGTAATTTCGAAATCGATCGAATTTCCATCTCAAGGACTGTCAAGTAGAGTCTTTTTAAAACAAAATCGCATTTGTGTATTGCATCTGTTTGCTTTATTACTCAAGAAAAAGACATTTGTGAGGGAGGTCGTTGATTGTCCGTCCAGTTTATCAGTTCACAGGTGAGTGTTTAAATAACAAAAAGTCAGCATAATATAACTGCCTTCTTTTAATTTTTTCAAATGATATGCATGCAATTTTTTTGGCTTTAAAAGTGTTAAAAATTTCAATCTCCTGGGTCTCAGTTTCTTGGGTCTCAGTCTCCTGGAGCTCATGTCCCCAATTGTATGAAAAAGGTACTAAAATTCTATCCAGAAGTCTACAAAAATTTCAGAAGATGATGCAATTTTAAATCGATGATACATAATAACTTTTTAACGGCGGCGATACTGAAGTTATAAAAACCTATTTTACAAGCACTCTTAACCCCAGTTTTACAGTCAGAGTTTAAACTAAATTGTTGGTTTAAACTACAGGCGCTGAACTACAGTTTAAGGTTAAACGATCACTGGGTGTTATAGTCCATTAGGTACAGACAATGCTATGTTATCACGTTAAATCATGCTGATATGGATCAGTTGTTGCCATTTAAATAAAAAGTTTTTTTTTAATTTGCATAACCTTTTTTCAAAAAATTGCCATTAAATAGTTATTTTTTAGGCAAGTTATGCAAGTTTATCGTAACAACATTTAATTTGGAGATAGCAATCAAACATGACTTTACGATAATAGACATGACGAAAATAGTAGGTCCACAATTCTGTCTGTCTGGATGTATCGACACCTGTAGTCTTAACGGTTGGGCCGATTTTCTTCAAACTTGGTACAAACTATTCTAGAAAAAACGATAATTCTAAATTTCTCAAAAAAAAAAAATACTATCGATTTTGATAAAATTTCATGTAATTGAATTTTTACGAATGGAGACGTCTTTTATATAATTTTTTTTTTATTCCATACATTTGTTTTCAAAAGATTTTTTTGAAAAAAAAAAAAAATATTACAAAATATAAAAAACAGATTTTTTTTAATCTTGTCAAATAAATTTTCCAGTCATGGACACGAAAGTAACAAAATGTTAATTTAAAAAAAAAGTGTTTTTCATAAATTTTTTGATTGCAGATCCTAGTTAGTCTGCCGTTTATGAACACATCCTAACTTTCTCCAAGAGCAAGTTTGTGCGACCGAGTAGTGCCTTTTATTATTTTTTTGACCGCTTTCTAAGAGGACATTTTAACATAAAACTTGACTCAAAAAAATTTTATTCCACTTTTTGTAGAAAATGGATGATTATACAAAAAGTGGAATAAAATTATTTTTTTTGAGTAAGAATAAATGTAAATATTTTTCTCGCAAACGCTTTTCGCATATCATCTCGTTTTTTCGCACCACTGTACGTGCAGCGTAAAAGTTACCAAACTCCTCCCATATACATTCAAAACAATTTTGTTCTTTCAACAACCATCCTTAACATAAACCACCTGTCTTTCTATAAGTATAGCAAAATAACACTGACCTAGAGCTAACATCTCCGCATGTTGTTATACCAACAAACCTACCGTCTCCCATTTTAAAACAAACATCGTCCAGAATGCAACAGTACTTACTCTTTTTTTCAAATTTTACCGCAACGCAGTCTTATTTTACTAGCTATACCGCAGCCATGTGCTTTATACGCATAGTATATTATAAATTATCTTACCACGTGACTAAAAAAAAAAAACATAAAATGAAATAAATTTCCAACTTAAATTTGAAATTAAAAAAAAAAAAACTTTTAACCCGTATCTATCTCATATTTAGTATCTGAGGAAGTACGAATTTCTCATGAGCAAAAGCTTTCCAAAAGCCTTTATACATTCCCTTCTCTGTTCTACCTTTTAACTTTTCTACCTCACCACTGTTGACTCACAATGAGAGAGTTAGTTTATTTGTATGCATAAAAACCTTTGCTTTCTCTCTTACCACAAATCCAAGAACTTTTTTTTTTTTTGTATTTACACTTATTATCCTCACACAAAGGCATACAACAATTTTCACGGTGCCACTGGGACGCAGTTAAAATACCAGCAAACAAAAAAAATCCTTATTAGGTCGATACCAATGTTTCCCCAATTTCTTTCGTTAGTGCTTTTTAGCGTGGAAACAATCTACCATTTTAAACATACCGTCGTCGCCGTTGTGCCACTATACCACCACAACCATATATTGGCTTGGCTTTTTTATTTTTAAACAGAAAGAAAGTAAGGAAAAAACCGTTATTCACCTCTCTAACAAATGAAAAAAAAAATAGAGGGTAGTTTTTTTTGTTATTGTTGTGTGTGCTATGGTGAATGTGTTTTTCACTTTGGACTAACTTTGCTAGAAGCATTATACCGTTGCTTCATTGCGGTGTTACGTGTATCTTGTGTCAGACACACACAAGACTCGGTTTCTATTGTTGTTGTTGTTGTTTTATTGTTGTTTGTACTCATTGTTACCTGAATAGTTTATGTGTGAATTTTCAGTTACAATTTAACTGTATTAAGTTTTTTCCTCCGTTTCGTTATTTTTCAAACAAACATTTTTTAAGTGTGTTTGTTTATAGTTCGTAGAATATTGACGCTTAAAAAATAAAAATAAAAATAAATTCGTACCTTTTGAATAACATATCTCGTATAAAAAGAAGCTTGCTTAATAAAATAAAAAAAATTATATATATAAGCTTAGCGTTAGCACTCATACATCATAATATTTTTCTATTCAACCTCGAACTTAAACTAAAAATAAAAAAAAAAATATAAAAAAAAACAACTCTTGTGATTCATCTTCTCGAAGTCCTTAACAATTTCCCCGAAAGGAATGAAAGCTAACGTCGCTCGTCGTCGTTTGACTTAAATTAAGTGTAGTTGTGTACGAAATCGCGTGAATAAGTACACTTAGAAATTAACAATTAAAATTATACATTCTCGTATTTATGTAAAAAAAAGAAAATTATATTTTAGTTTTAACATATAAAATTATATTCGGTTATGTCGTCGTCGTCGTCGTGTAAATGTGAGTGATATAATACTATTTATTGAGTGTATATGTGATGTCCTTGTATCACTCCACTGTCTCGGCCAGCATTGCAATGATTTTTTAATAATTAATATTAAAAATGACAGAGAAGGAGTGAAAACAAGTGAACAAGAGAGAAGTAACAACAAGAATTTTATTTAAAAAAAAAAACCAATGTGATACAATAAACAAAATGGAGCGCAAAGAACAAGCGTGTTAATAAAATAGCATCAGTTTCTTATTTTGTTTAATAAATATTTATATTAACTTTCAAAGTGGCTTATTGCGCGAAAATATAATTCATAAATCAAAGTCCATGTAAATATTATTAACAAATAAAAGAATTAAGCTAATTATGGTGAAAAAAAACCTTACATAATATTCTAAGTGAAATAAGAAAATTTAAATAAAATTATATAACAGCTTCTGGTGTTGGGTCCACACACAACAACAGCAAAAAAAAAAAAAAACACTCAGAAATGGGATTTTTTTGCTTTTGCTCTTCAACACCACTCTTGCTATATGCTGCTACTGCTGCTGCTGTGCTTGTGCAGATTTACTTCTTCTTCTTCTACTGGTATAGTCCCATCTAGGACAAAACACTTAATTTTCTATTCGATCAATATTGAGCTAAGACCAACCAACCATCCAATCTAGTAACACAGTAGAAAACTACAACAAGAAGAAATGTTTTGAAAAAAAAAGAAAAACAATCAAACGCCACCAACTGAGATGGTTATCTGAAATGTGACTTTAGGGGGTAAATAGTTTTTGTTGTTGTTTTTACTTTTTGCTGATATGAAAGGGTCACTGTGGCGTATACGTAACCTTAATGAGTTTTTTTTCTTGTGTATTTTTGCATTTTTTATAAATATTTTTAGTAATTTTGGTAGCCACATGATTTATTTAGATTTATTTAGCTTCAAGGAAGAGAAAATTTAGATGCGAGACTGAGGTTATGTTATATGATGGTAGGAAGCATAAGGAATACAAATGCCGCAAAACTTTTGTGTAGTATTTGAATAAGGAAACGAAAGTTGTTGTTGCTTTTGGTATTTTTTTTTGATGTTATAAGAGAAAGAGAAAGAAATTCACTTGAAAGAGGTTTTTATTGGTTTTGTTTTATTATTCCCGCGGGAAACATTACAAACCATTATAACTCTGAAAACATATTGGAACACATTTTTTTCAGTTTTCTTTATGAAGTTGATTTTTGTCGATAACGAGACTTTTGCATGATTGGAGAGGTGTTTACATTGATATACTGATTTCAATTATTGTTGATATTTTGTCATTACTGAAAATGTTTATGGGCTTTTCTTTTATTACACTCAATTTGAATGTTCTCAAGGAAAACTTGCTTTATAACTTATCAATAATTGAATTTCATTCTTCGGAAGTTACGAACTTGGAAATATTTAGATTTTCAGAATAAGGTTCTTTTTTTTATTTATGTATTTTGTGTGATTTCATTAAATTTTAATTTTATGTCAATTTTAAGGCGCTTTAGCAAGGCCACTCGGTAGTTTGCTAATATTATATTTTATTAACTGATTTGGAATCACAGTGTTTAACTAAATTCATATCTCTGCAGTCATTTATGATTTAAAAAATGCTGCATTTGCATTTTAGTCCTTCTTAAGACTCAGTAGGAGACCATTTAAGTAAATTCTTAATACAAATTATTTGTTTATGCATTATTTTATTTTTAAAGGTCTTAAAAGAGTTGATTTGAATAATATAGGGGCATATACCTACAACTCTTTAAGGTCAGTTATTTTCGGCACAAGCTATATTACATTCTGGATCCATGTAAAATTTCTAGTGTAGGTATAGCCGTTTTAGGATCTTAGTTTGAATGGTACGCATTCTTTTAAATAAAGTAAGTAAAGTTACTGATTTTAGATTGATTTAAAAAAAAAATTCAAGTCATTTTATTGCCGATCAGCACCCATGTGTGTTTGCACCACCATCATCATTCTAGAATCTTAGACGAGTCAAATTCAAAAATCTGTGATTTTTTATTAATTTCGTTATTATAATAATGACTGAGAGATGGATTACGTTGTTTGTTGGTGATTATTTTTATCAAAAACTATTTCCGTCAAACAATTGACATTTCGAAGACGTTCAACAAATAAGGATTAATCATGATTTAAAATTCCTAAATTTTGTGTTTGTGAATTTTGGTACAAAGATTTTATATACATATGAATTTACGTAAATTGCGGTGAACAAAACTTTTTCTCAAATAATTTTTTTTTTTCGAATCTTGGTGTTTGGGTTGTTTAATTAACTATTATACATAGCTTAACTTTCTAAATATGTATGTAACTGAATTTTGAAAAAGAAAAAAAAATGTTAATTAAAATTTCCAACATTTCAACTTGATGAATTATTTACCGAAGCTACAAACAAAGCTATAGTAGTTATAATGCCTTATAGAAGGTAAATTATAGTTTTTTTGTTATAGTGACAAATTTTTCAGAATTTTTTCAATTTTTCAAGCGTTAGAAATCATTAGAAATAGTGATGCGGTAAACATTGGAAAATCTTGAAACAGCATATAGCCCACTTTATGACTGCTCTAAAACTGGAAATAAAAAGGAGCTATCTCAAAAGTTACTCAAAGTGTGTTAATTTTTTCGTTCAGAATATTTTTTCTTACGAATTTACTTAACATTCTTACAACGACTACAAATTGATGAATTTTATCGATCTGCAGCAATTTTCTACACTAATATGGTGTTAAAACATAATCGTAAGAAAATTTTAGTAGCCCTTAGACTTTTTTTATAATAAATAATTTAATTTGTTTTTAATTGTAAAAAAATAGTTTTTTGTACAAACTTGAAGTATGCCAGTTTAAAAAACTGAATAGTTTTCATTTTAAATATAAAAGATACAAAAATTATGTCAAACCATTTTCAAAATATTGAATTTACGAAAAAATTAATTAAAAAAATTATTAAAATTAAAATTAAATTTTTCTGCCAAATTTTGGTTCCGAAATATAATTTTGGGTAAAATCAATTAATCCGTTTACGAGATAGCTCAAGAAAAAATAATGGTTTTATGAGAGCGGGAGGTACCGTCAATAGGCTAGACAATATTTTTGTCTGATGCATGTTAACAAAAGACAATCAGATAAAAATTATCCCTAATTTTTGTTTGAAGAAAATCGTGTTGTATGGCAAGAATCGTTATTTTTTGAGCTAAAAAAAATGTAAATTTCTCCTCTAAGAAATTGTTACAAACTACAAATTTTAACTAATTTGAAGCAAATCGTTTCAGCCATTAATTTTCGTATTGTCAAAGAATCCAGCTACAACTTGCACTTGGCAAAATAATACTTTCAGATTGTAAATTTGTATTTGGCGAGAAACATTTTGCAAAATAAGTACATTCATTGTCATCTAACTAGTTATATGTTTAAGTTAAAATTTGCTTTTGTAAAAAAAAATATATGATTTACGATGTAAAAAATGTTTTCGACAATTTTCCATCATAAACCGGTCGGCCGATTTGCTTCTGGTACATATTGGGTGACCTATTCAAATTTCGAACGTATATTTCTAATTAAAATTCTGTGCACAAAAATAATGGTGCCTGCCTTATAATAGATAGACAAAATCCAATATTTCTCGCAAACGGCACAAACGATTTCAGTCAAATCTTATATTTTATATATAAAAATCGATGTTTGCTCCCTATGAAATGGACTGATTTTTAAAAAAATTTCCGACCATATAAATACTAGCCCAATTGGTGATTCTGTAAATTTAGTAGCGACTAAATCGAACAGAATAAAAGTTACGACTGAGTCGGACAAACTTGCTCTTGTGGAGGATTACTATCCCATGGCTAAGGATACTAAACAAGAAACTCAAATAAATAAAAAATAAACGCAAGTAAAAATCATTATACATATGTAAATGTCACGACATTATCGTTGGCAACAAATCAGTTATACGAAATTTTATCAAAAGCGATCATTTTTTTTTCGTGAAAAATTGAATTAAGATACGCATGGGCATATTACTCTTAAAATACACTCCGTATCAATTGATTAAGAACACACAGTGTTGTGTTTTAATTTGAGGATATTATTTAAACCCTTCGCTAGTTTGGAAAAAAATGATTGCACAATAAATGAAGGATGTATTATGTTTATATTATAAAAGAAAAATTGGGATTAAGTTAAGCTTTTATGAAGCTTAGTTAAAGTAATAAAAATGTTTAAAAGTAAGGGATTTATATAGGTAATGTTTTAAATTTAAGAAGAACTTAAAAAAAAATTTTTTAAAAAAATTTTCTACATAAATTATTAATGGATCATCAGTTTCTTGAATATCGTAAAAAAATCAGTTATAAGTCAGAATCATGGCCGGACTAAGACGTTTGTCGCCCTAAGCAGATCAAAAATTGCCGCCCCTCTCCTACATTTTTTACTCACTAGGTTTTTTTTTTTTTGTATAGGTAATGTGTATATAAGAGCATATAAAATTCAAGGTTAAGGGTCGGTTATAGCGATCAGGAAAACGAAACAGGAAACATTTTCAGATCGATAATTTATGATGTTTTCATTCGATTCAATACACAAATGTTATACACCAATGGAAAAAATTGATTTTTTAAAAATAATTTTTCGAAAATATTTTTCTTGAAAAAAAAAAATGAATATGCAAGTTTTTTGAATCTAATTTAATATACCTTAAAAATTAATTTCATAAAAACCCGTCAACAGGCTTATGAAATATTTAATTCACAACAACATTTTTTTTTTAAAAATGATGTAAAACTTAACAAAAACATTTTTTAAGAATTTTGTTGTGATGACGTGTTATTTAAAATAGGTAGAACAATTGCAGTGTTGAATTTCGTTCAAATCGCTTTAGCTGTTTCAGTTTTGGTTCGTTACGTTCAAACAAAAAGTTGTAAGGAACATACTAAGGTTGTGTTCAGTGTCGTTCATTTCGAAACGATTGAAATTAAAATTATTTTTTTTTGTTTTCGTTTGATTTTCCACACCCAAAGTAGCATGATATCAAGTGTAAGCGCTGAAAACTTGCCGCCCCCCGAAATCTGACGCCCTAGGCAGCTGCCTACATTGCCTATATGGATAGTCCAGGGCTGGTCAGAATCTAAAATTTTTAGCGAAAAGAAGGTATCTCAGAAAATTTACACAATACCTACCTACTATAGGAATGTAAATAAAGTACAAATAAAAAAGAAGAAAAATAAGAAGAGAGGGCTGAGAGAAAAACATTTAAGAAAACATTTCTCAACACATTTTAGGTAATGGTTATTGCGAAAAGCGATGTTATCTGAACCCATTATATGGCAGGTACCGTTAATAATGTGATTTTGAAAAAAAAATTGAGGAAAAACTTTATCGTCACAAGCACACAAAATTTCATCAAAATCGGTCGTATTTTTTGGAGACAAATTGGATTTTATCTAGCGTTTATATGGCAGGTACCGTTAATATGGTGATTATGAAAAAAAATCTAACGAAAAACTTTCTCATGGGCAAAATCAGTCCGACAAAATTTTATCAAAATCGATCGTTTTCTTTACGAGAAAAATTGAACTATAACTTTAAGGCTTATTTGGCAGATACCGCTAAATATGTAAATTTTTTTTGAAAACATAAAAAGCATTACCATTGATTACCTATTTTATCAAAATCGGTCGTACTTTTTTTCACAAAAAAAAAATGGAGTTGTTTGTAACGCTTGTATGGCAGGTACCGTTAAAAAGCTACGTCTGAAAAACAAAATTCATACGAAATTTTATAAAAATCGATCGTACTTTTTTTTAGAGAAAAATTGAATTATCTGTTAACGTTATTTTTAGACCTAGGATAAAAATTAAAAATAAGCCTTGGCATATTACTCTCAAAATACAGAGTACCAAGTACCAAGAAAATCAGCTCAACCGTTTAGGTTGTAGGTGTCGATATATATAAACTGACAGACGGACAGACAAATAGACAGACAGAATTGTCGGAACCACTTTTTTCGTGTTAATATTACCCATAATCGCAAGTAAAAAACTCGATCGAGAAACGCGATGTTATAGGCAGCTATTATGGAAACCATACTTTCAGGAAATTCGTTTGACGGTACTCATCATTGTAAAGTTTTCTTTGCCAATTCAATATAAAATGGATTTTTTTATAAAATTTAATTTTTATGTAGGTTCAACTAAAGTATGTTATTCAAAAACTTTCTGGATTAATATTTTTTTCTCAATTGCTGTTGAAAATTTTTTTTTTATTAAAAACCGCTTCGATGGTATTTAATTTTGATTTGATAATTTAATGATTTTTTTCTAATTTTTCGTTTTAATTTTAAGTATTTAAACCTTCAAGAATGAACTTCAACGACCCAGTTGTGCATTTAATTTGAATTTTTGTTTTTGTATGAATCCTTCAGCACAAGAACAAGTTTTGCAACTTACTTTTATCTTTAGAAACTATTGAACCTCCATACCTCCACCGTTCATTCTTTTTTAGGTCCCCAGATTTAAGGTTTAATCTCATAGACTCGAAAAAGCGTTATAACAACATTTTTACTATCATGTTAATGATATAACTTTTAAAAGGATTGAATCATATTTTTCACGTCAACTTGAGCCTATAAACCGTTTTCATAAGCTATTATTTTTTTATTTTTAAGGAATTAAAGAATTTAAAACTTATAATAGCTTTATGGTTTGGTTATATGAGACCTTTAAAAAAGCAAATAATTCTGATAACTGAATTGAAATTATCTGCAAGGAAGAGATAAAATGGTGCAAAGTTTAAATAATTGTCAAAGTTTATCATGTTTAATGTAGGTACCATCTCGGATTGCAGTCATTTTCTAAAATACGAACACAGTTCTAATAAGTTTCGTTTTTCATTTTTTATGTACTTTATCGTTGAGCACACTCAATTAGGGTGTGGTAGAACGGAATCGATTTAGTTTCATTGAGGAGTGCTCCTCCAGAGAAAACTTCTCAACTTCGCATCTATTTGGTTTCATAATAGAATCGTATAGCCATGAAGGTTCTTTGAAAACTGGGATACTATTTAAAATTGATTGGTGTCTTTTTTCAGCATGATTAGATTATGTCGCTTTGTTCAAATGTTTTTGCTGAAGTTCTCAGATTTTTAATTAAACTTTTTTTGTGTGGACATTTTAGGAATTTTAAAAAATTGATTTTTACTATTTAACGGTACTGTTTGAATAAGTTATTTAAATCTATCCATTTAGGATCATTTAGGCAGACATGAGACTATTAACTTCTTTTCTGGTTTAACATATTGTAATATGAATTCAACAAGAATTTTCAAAAATGAATTGTTTT